>OY755091.1:4596824-5319404 GCA_963576655.1 Gastrophysa polygoni
GTTTTAATAAAAAACAATTTTTTTTTTGAAATTCTATTTAATAAGGTGCTTAAAGTGTTTACCATTTACCTCCTGACAGTAATGAACTCGCTGAACAAAATTTTGTAGTGAATCTAAAATCATGTGAGGAGGAATGGTAGAAATTTCATGCCTTATTCTTTCTTGCAACTCTTCGATATTTGGCGGCCTATTTTTGTAGACTACATTTTTTATGTGACCCCATAGAAAAAAGTCAAGTGGGGTCATATCGGGAGACCTAGCTGGCCATTCAATTGCTCCCCTGCGTCCAATCCATTTATTAGGAAAAGTTTCATCTAGATATGCGCGTACCATACGTCCAAAATGTGAAAATGTTGAAACCATATTTGTTCTGCCGGCAAATTGGGATTGTTATTATTCGGGAATAATCGTCTAAGCTCTGGAATAATATGCTGTTGTAAAAGTGATAAATATCGTTCAGAGTTTAAATTTCCGTTTATAAAATAGGGTCCTATGACGTGTCCACCAATAATGCCACACCAGACATTTACTTTTTGTGGTCGTTGAGTGTGAACTTCCTCCATCCAATGTGGATTTTGGTCTGACCAATACCTACAGTTGTGTCGATTTACGTGCCCGTTTAAACAAAATGTAGATTCGTCAGAAAACAATATGTGGTCGACAAAGTTGACATTTTCGCTTAATTTATCCATAATAACTTCACAGAACTCAATTCTACGATCAAAATCGTCTTCACTCAATTCTTGTACCAAATGAATTTCATATGGATGGAGTTTTTGCAGTTTGCAAATTTTTTGAATGGAATATCGACTCATGTTATGTTTCAAAGCCCTCTGTTGTGCCGAACTTATTGGATTTTCCACCACATCTAACATGACATTCAAAGCATTTTCTTCATTTGTAACGCTTACTGGTCTTCCACTTTTTGGTCGATCTTTGACATCTCCAGTTTCATGAAAACGCTGCAATGTTTTCGAAACGGTTGATTTAGAAATTGGTTCCCGATTTGGATGCAATTCATTAAAAATATTCACTACTTGGTCACAACTTCGTCTTCTATCACCGAATCCTATGATCATTAAAATTTCAATACGCTCAGTATTAGTTAAACGTGCCATTTTTGCGCGAAACTCATTTACACTAAATGTATTTTTGACATGTGTTGTCAAGATCATCACTGTTAGACAAAAGAACGACGCGGCGTTGTTATGGAGCTGGAAACTTTCAAAGGTAACTTGATGGACTATGAACTTAATGGACTAAACAAAAACTGTTGTGTGCCTCTTGTAACATAACTGTTTTCTGTAAAATTTTTTGGAGGTGAATAAATATCTTATCTTATCTTATCTTAACATTTTTGGATAATTTATTATAAGTTATTTTCAAAATTCGATATCTCGAAATCGGTTGAATTTAGGAAATGATGCGCTTCATCAATTTTGTTCAGAATTTCGAGCAGAATTGAAATGTGGAATAATATACAGGGTGTCCCATTAGAGAAAAAGCAACTTTGTTTCGTCCTGACTTTTTGACTCATCCTGTACACTTAATTTTTCATTAGCTTAATGGATTTTGAAAAACCCTACAAATTTTGTATCCTAACATTTTTCGCTAGCTATCTTACTTTAGGAAATAATCGACCGTTTCCATACATATCAGCGACCCTGTATATATTTATCACAAAACATGTTCCGCATTTATATATTGCCAAGATTGAAACATTATATTATAGGTACCTATAACAAATAAGACTGAAATGAGAATAAGACTTATACATGAATAAGAAATATGAGAGGAAAATAGTTAGTTATTTAAACAATTATATACAACTATATAGTAACGATCGAGATATTTTAACGAGCGAGCATAAATGATTTTAGTAATAAGTTTCGATCATGATGAGGTATTAGTTAGGTAGGTATTCAAGAATATATTGCATAGTCAAAGATCATCAACAAGGTTACGCGGATATCTAAAGAGATGGTTGTTTGATTCAATCACTGAAAAATAACTTCAACAATGAAATGTACCTATACCAATCAGAACTGAGAAAAATTCTGTCTGTATTAGTCTTCCAGCTTTATGTGACATTTTCTCTCCTCGTTTCTTAAAAATAAAGGAGAAGTTATCAAATATATATGAATTTCCAATTTTTTTGAAAAAACAAGGTGTCACTGACAAATAGAGAATTCCTCTTTTAGGTATCTAAAGGTTTAATTTCAAGCGCATCATATATAGTGACATTTTGGGGTAGATCACAAATCAGTCCTTAATCACAAATATTGGTATTGAAATAATTTTTAATAACTTCTACTTCATTTTTCAGAAACGAGGAGAGAAAATCCCACAAAATTTGAGAAATAAGAAAAATTCGATCAAAACCAAGTCATTATTATGATTATGTATACTCACCTATACAAACAGATGAGTTGGAAGATATCTACTCATGATGGATTTTATTTATAAACTCCTTTTGATGAGAAAACACATGCACTCATGATTTATTCAATTCGCAACGATTTGAATGGAACTGCATATGAAAGAGAATTAAAAGATGACGGAAAGTACATCAGTTCTAATTATCAATTTTAAGTCACCGTGTTTGATTTCACTCTCAAAATAGGGTGAAAGATCATCTCAATCAGGTGTGAACAGAAATTGAGACATCATACATATGAAAGATGATAATTCTCAAATGACATTGCTGATCAATTAAAATAAAATTGAAACTGTGAAAACCTTCAAATACTTGGGAGTTATGATAGATGAGGAATTGAATATGAATGCACACTGTGATTACATAAAAAAAAGGTTGCAAAAAAAGTCAATTACTTGTACAGGCTCAACGGTAAAGTTTCATTTTTTTACCAGTTGACTATTTACAAATCTATAATAGCCACCTCATTTTGATTATTGTGAAACACTCTTATTTTTTTTGAAAAACGATCAATTGAATATGATTCAAAAAACACAAAATCGAGCAATGAGAACTACTTATGTGTAACAAACGTACTCCTATAAACACCATGCTTGATACATTGTCACTAATGTCCGTGAAGCAAAGGGTACATTATAATATGTTGGTCTATGTTTTCAAGCTGAAAAATGATATGTTGCCGACCTACCTCAGTGATGATCTCACCTACATAGATAATGTACACACTCATAACACTAGAACTGTTAATGACTTTTACATAAGAACAGATAATATTACATGTGAACCAATATTCAATAAGGGTTCAATTCTTTTCAATAATTTACCTTCTGATACCAAAAACATATTATCTTTGAGCCTATTCAAAAAAAATGCAGAGACTATGTAAACCAATTTTAATATCATGGGAGTGTGGGCAAGTAGTTTTTAATCTGTTGTAGTAATTCTAAGCCTTGGACTATCAAGAACTCTCACTAGGTACTCCTAGTATTTCAATGTGTGCCTTTTGATGGCGAATTTTATTTTTGTTTTGTTTATTTTAATTTTAATAAAATCTGTACATTCTTTTTGTAAAGAGCAAATTATGTGCTAATAAAGAGTTATATATATATATATTACTGGAGTATGATATAGGTATAAGTATATGAATGAGGTCCTCTCAGTAGAAAACAATGAGCTCTCCATCAGTTTTCTAAGTTCCACTAATATATAGGTACACGGTGTATAAACCTATGTATATTGTATATACTAGATAGGTATTGGATCTAGAACTAACTCTCAACTCTAGAGGGAGTTAGAAACAAAGTTTCTCCTCACAATCTTGTTCGGTTTACAATTTCGGTGGCTCGACAAGCTCAAATTTACACGGCCAACAAAGAGGGAAAACAATAATCCCCGACACCGGTTCTCGAGAGGGGCGGCTCGATCTAGAGGCAGTTATTGATTATCCGCCGACCATTTTGTGCAGTGCCATCGACGCCTCGGACCAATAGCACGACCGCAATACGCAAACGCGATGGGCGTGGCGCGACGGGCGGTGGGGCGACGGCTGATCCCCCTTCCGATCTTTCCCGAGCGAAACTCCTCAGTCGGTAATCAACCTTCGACGAGGCAGGACGTTCGCGGCGACTCGTCAACTTCTTTTTGTTAACACAAAGTGGAACGTTTTGTGTTTTTCTAATTGCGGCAATGTTCGGTACGCACTGATCTGCGGACGTACTTTGTGTGTTTTCTAGTGGGCTGTTCACGAAGTGCGGTTCGTATGGTGATGTCAGAGCAAGGTGGGCTGGCAATGCACCAGTTACCAATGCATCACCGGGGGTTGATCCAGCCTAGTCTGGTCATGAACCCCCATCCCCTCAACGATTCCTGTTCCATGGATCCGCAAAGCAGTAAGTCTCGTTCAATTCGCCGAGTTCAAAAATAATGAAGTATAGGCACCGAAGTGGTATGCATCATTATGCATCATCAAAAACATCACTCAAAACGCAAGTGAGAATAGGTAGTAACAGCCGAAAACATTCATAATGAGAACAGCCAATCGTTTCAAAAGTTGATGGTTTGAGGAACAGCTCAAACCATCGAGGAGCTGTCTGAAGAAGCTACATCTAACTATATAGGTATAGCACTTGCGGTTGTCATCAAGTCTCATGTCATTCGACAAAACATTATTGATCAATTCGACAAAGGATTCGGGAAAAAATATCTAGTCAAGTGGGTTTGGTGTCTCAAATTGTGCATACCTACCCAGTCATCTCGATTCGAGTGGTCTGTCGACTATAAAAATGCCTCTACATCAGCTGATTGTCACCAAATAACATGTTTGGTGAACAAACTTCGTTGAGAAAAAAAATAGTGTAGTCGACTTGAATACAAATCTACCAACTTTTTTCAAAAAAAGTTATCCTCGAAAACTTCCATTAAATAAGTATAGGTATCTATAAATTAATTTTCAGTGTAAAATCCTGTATCCGACTTCTCAAATATAATTGATAATAGTTCGACTGTATAAAGCTGAACAGAGTGTTTGTTCATCAGAGCGTCCTCAGAATAAACATATGAGAATAACATAATTGTCTTAACCTCCGACGTGTCTATAAGCATGAAAATTATACGTCACCAGTTTGAATGGGTTTTCGTATATTGCTGTGGAGATTTGAATTCGAAAGTATGTGAGTTAACTTTCGAAAGGAATGTTACCGTTACATGATGTTTTTATATCAGAACAGAGGTTGGTTTCATTTGGAAATTCGATATAGGTATATGCGTGTACACCCCCATTATTTGTGTCTGCTGATTTGGGTGTTCTGTGAAGAAATCAGTCTGAGTAAACTATAGTTTAAACGTGAAATTCTGATATTTCGAAAACTCTTCTAATCGATACATGAAAGAGGTTTCAAGAATCTTTCAATATAAATCTGAAGATGTAATGCCAATACCTATACGGGAGGTTCTGGTTATCCCAATTAAAATAGGCAGGTTGACATAACAGAAAACGCTGGAAAACGCTGAAGCTGGAAATTTTTACATTCACTTCATTGCATTTTCTCAGTTAAGTGGAAGGAAGCACTTTGTTATTCCTCTCTGATTGAAACGTTCAAGTTCTATATAACTCTGTCTTTTGACATATAATATAAAATATCAGTACTAATAATTTTTTTATGTTACCTACACTGCTATATCTCTAAAAAAGCGTTAATAATTGTTATTATTTCATTTTTGTGCTCACAGGGGTTTGGATGTTCATTATCACTTGATAAACGTTGATCCGATATACAATGTGAATATACTAAGTACATAAAGTCGTTTCATAAAAATGGTGACTCTTATATACTTCTATACAATGAGTGCTTCAATATCTTCAACTATCTCGAAATCCATGACATGGAAGAGTACCGCCTCTTCATGTGTAATCATGTCATTGGTGAAAGTGAAGAGAAAAGAAAGAAACTAGCCTCATATCAACAATAGAATATCCAGTTCATTAGTGTGGTGAGTGACTTATTTTTCCTATACGATCACGAATATTTGAATTATGAGACTGTTTCTGAAACCTGCTGAGTAGACTACCTACAATCATCATGTTTCTATAGTCAGTTTCGCTCATTGTCGACAGGTACAAATACGAATCCAAAATACAGCAGTCAGAAACGAGAATATATAACTACATTATAATAGTGTTAGACGATTTCATGACAATGCCTATAGGTATATCGATTTCATGAAAATAAATCTGTGCGCAGATAAATTAATTCAAATTTGGCAATCTTTATATAGTTATTACCAAAACTTAATTGACTCAACTGAGTTATGTATGTAAATATTAGCAAGTATTTTTTCTAAAATATGTGAGAGTACCATAATTATATGTAATTACACAAGCAGTTTCTTTTACAGGTAAAATATAATTACATTAATCCGAGGGGTAAAACGCACGTCGGAAGTTTGGTGTACAAATGGGATGGTGAAATAACTCTTCGATTATGTCTTTCCAAAACATGCATCAGACCTGTCAAAAAACCTCACTAAGGCCGCACTAAGTAGGGATGGCAATACGATCGTCAATCCTGTCAAGTCAAATCCGCGCTTTTATTGATAATGTTGGATATCTAGTTTCCAAGAAAACCTCCGAGATCGACAGAGGTGATTCCATCTAGTGTCCAACTTGGATTCAATCAAGTAGGCAGCAATCTACAACTTTTTCTAGTAGTTGAGTATAGGCAGTTGAAACACCGCAGTCTTTATTTACCTCATGGGAACAACCATATTATGATTTTGTAATCCTAACAATGGTTTACCGTGACTATAACGAGAATATGAGTATGATTATCTTAAAAAAAGTTATACAGCAACGAGAAAATCTGGTTGTGCCTATATACAGTGTGGAACAGCCAAATGGAATATATTCGACAAAACAAATAAATGAGGGTGTGTTGGGAAAAACGCTTGGACACGTCGATTTGTATTTTTTATCACGGATTTTTTTTTTCAAAAAAATTGAACTATATAGAGTGTGTCATGTGACAGTGTCCAATACCAACTCTCTTAATTCAAATGGAACACCCTGTATTTCATTCCATTTTCAAATTCTCAATGAAGAGCAGATTTCATCGATACACCACACTTGGGGTCTAGCGGAAATGATTACAGAGATATAGTGTGTGAAAAATCGAGATTTTTCAAATTTAGTTTTTTTTTGTGTCGAAACTATGCATTATTGGTCAAAACGGCTTACATGTCTCTGTCTCAACTTTTGATTTCCTATACCTACTGTCATTTGATTGAAACCAATATAGGGTGGTGCAGCATTCAGAAAATTGATCACCCTGTATCTGTCCCAATGAAATCAGTAGATAGTATATCGAAAATTGAGATAGATAAGTCGTTTCGACCAATAATGCATTGTTTCGACAGAAAAAATTCATTACGTTGAAAAATCTCGATTCAAACCCTATATCTCTGTAATCATTTCCGCTAGACACCAAATGTGATGTATCGATGAAATCAGCTCTTCAGTGAGGATTCATAAATGAAATGAAATACAGGGTGTTCCACTTGGAATAAGAAAGTTGGTATTGGCCACTGTTACATGAAACACTCTATATAATTTAATTTTTTTGATCAATGCGTATTCAAAAATGTAAATCTTCCCAACACACCCCTTCATTTATTCGTTGTCGAATTTATTCCATTCGGCTGTTCCACACTATATACTATATAACTGAAACTTTCGTTATATAGAGCAACTATAATTTTTCTCTGATGTGTAAGTATATACTCGAGATATCTGTGGATGCAGTACCCCGTCTCGACGTCACCCTGTATAAAACTGCCACCGGTGGTCCCACCTCGCGGTCCGTTTAGCACCGGGACGCTAATAGACCTCGTCGCGCCGCTTCGCTACCGGTCCTGGCGGTTCATTGCGGCCGCCGCCCCCCCCCCCCCCCTCGCCTCCCTTTGTTGATGCCCTTCATTAGCGCCGGCGACCGATGGACGCCCTGCAAGCTCCACAAAAAAACGATCCGGCCGTCTACCTACCTGATGGTGCTAAGATCGGTTAATGATGGCACCCGATCTCCGCTAATCCATTCTGAAAACGGTATACTAGTATACTAGTATACTAGTATACTATATATAGTATACTAGTATACTATACTAGTATACTAGTATACTCATCAGATTCCAACGAAAATCGCGGTAGCGACACGGTTTTTTTCATCCTTGAGCTGCACGAAAGGAAAACACATACTGGGTGGGCCAATGAAAACGAAACAAGCCCCATTTGACATGGTTCTCAGAAAATAAAAACGCTCGAGCCGGTCGATTTCCATTTCGAGCGGGAAATATATTGCGCATGTTTTCAACTTTTCCACTTCAAACTCCTCGGAGGGGTAAGCTCCAATCCTTGAATCTCAAATAGGATAAGGGGTCGAAGGTAGTCGAAATCTCTTACCAACGCTTCCTCGTTTTTGGAAATCAATGCTGCAGTTCTCAAGAAAACACGTTAATGAAAATAATCGGCTGGTGATGGAACGTAACGCTTTCTTCCCTTTCATCACTATTTCTCATATTGTAGTTAGAACGATGTTCATCTAAGAAGTGCCTCATCATGTGTTTTTTCTTTCAAATTCTGCCCTATCCAACATTACATGAAGAATCATTTATCTCAATGTCAGTTTCTCAATCTCTCAGTGAAATACATACCTTGTTTCGTATTCATTGTGCCACCCTGTATATTGTGTCCGTAAAACTGACACAGCCGTTTTGGCACAATCAAGAAGCACCTTGCATCTAGCTCTCTGCCAAAAAATCACTTTCACAATTTCTTACACATTAATTACAAGTTATTGCAACTCGAAATCAGTTGTTTCTATGATATTTATCGATATTTATTCGTGTAGACTGGTGTAAAAAATAACTAATCGCATCGACTAAAGCTGAGAACAAATTGAGCAATACCTATTGAGCAATTATATATTCTATTCAAGTTGTGGAAATATTTGAAAAACACATCTTTTCGATCTATTACAGTTCATGCTGTAAGCTTCAATTCACCTTCAGGATTAACATCAGCGGAGTGGAGATCATTCGACAGTGCTAGGTAAACCCTTCACCCGTGTTTCGATCTATGAAGGCATTAGTATATTTTCACCATTTCACAGAAGAAACTGGACATTTCCTAGAAATATAGTAGCCTACAATTGAGTTTACCTACTCTAACTATGAATGTATTGTATAGTATAGAGTATATAGGTATCTTATTTAGAAGTTATACTGTCTGTTAGAACATTCGGTAGAATATGGGTATTCATCAGGAATTATCAAAAAAAGAATACTAATCCAAAATAATAAATTCTGGCTAGCGACTACAATAAAAAAAATTCAAACAACAAAATTTCAAACAATATCAAGGATTTCGGAAAAACCATGAAAAAGATCAGCAGCTGCGGGAATCTGAGAGTTTTAGAGAAAATATCGGTAACATCCTGTTTTTCTCGATAGGTATATAACCGTAAGAACATCATTATGAATATGGTGTTGTACATGAAAAGCCACACAGTGTTGTATAGTCACCAAAACGTTTTCTCACCCACTTTCGACCTGAAGAATTTTTTTCCCCAAAGGTTCACTGCGGGCTATTGAACAAGTGTTTCTTTAATATATACCATGAGATTCTTCTTGTCATTTGAAATAGACCGCAAAAGAAATTTCAATCGAATTATTCGAATTGATCAATAATTGATGATTATCAAATATCATATCCGTGCTATGCTGGAACCACCATGACTCTCATCTTTGTACAAACGTCTGGTGATTCAAAAAACAATATAACATCATTCTGTATATGTATTATAGATATTTTCTTCAAATAAGATTTTCTAAAAAATTAACGAGTTGTATATATCGGTTCCATATTTTCGTTGGAAGGTAATCCCGTAATTCTAAACTTGGTATCGATTCAAAAGAATCAGTTAAAATTCGAGTATGAGTTCCTAGAATTCGTAACTTTTAATTGGTATAGTAATTATGGAACATATTACATTACACCTCGGTAAACAAAGATAAATTGCTAATTATTTCAACAATTACTCACAATTTTTATCGGATATGCCTATATAGGTTCCATAATTTATCAAGATCGATATACTATCGTAATAGTATATTGTTTTTATTTGCGTATGAAGGAAATAATGAGCCACAAAATTGATTATAAAAATAGTTTGAATTCAATATTCACAACTATAGTTGGTTGAAAGTGATATGACGAAAACATTTCATCAGAATTTTTTATGAATGCTTCAAAATAAAAATTTGCCAAAATATCGAGAACCCCACATATTGGAAAAAAATATATTATTTCTATACACAAATCAACCTTTATATGACGAGGATAATTAGTGATAATATATAGATGGAAAACCATCAATCACTAGAAATAATGAGAATACCGATTAATAAATACTCATTATACATCTCATACAGAGTGGAGAATTGTTCATCAATTATTGTTCATTATATTTATGAATATCTACAAGCAACAATAATAATGGGAACAATACAGAATGTGAGCAATTAAATTAATTCTGTAATAAACGAGTTACGATGGGTACCGCATCAGACAATATCCTTGATTTCGCCTTGAATATTTTTATTTATAACGTGACCTGACGTTTTAATTACAGTGCATCGTCTTACGTTGCACATTTTTCGAAGCGAAAATAACCCAATTCATTTCATCATTTGGCTGCTCTATGAGAACCATATTATGTGAATCGCTAGGAAGTTTCTATATGCATAGAGTTCAACAAGTAATTGATAATTTCCCACCATCCACCTGTGCCTAACATAGTATCCATAATTTACAAAATTATTCATAAATTATCTATACTGATACAGCGTTATCGACTTCAACGTTCATTATTGACAAAGTTATTGATGAATTCGATGCCATCACTCCTTCCATCATATATACCTAAATAATTACAAGAATAGTTATTTGCTTTACTAGGCAGAAAAGTAAAAGATTTAATGCCGAGGCTGGTGTTTCATAGTCCAGGCTAGGGAACCAGCTAAGGTATTGAATCTTCTTTTCTGCAGTGTGAAATATATAAGTTCGTCTCCAAATTCGTTAAAATTTCACGCAAAACCAAATAATTAAATTCACCCAATATTGAAATAATCAAATTAATTCAACAAAGGTATCTGGCTTTTCGTTTATACCGCTGATGACGTTTCTTGAATTATTTCTGTTTACTTTCATGTCATTGTCAATTGATTGGATTCAATCAAGAGTGAGGATGAGCTATTATTACACCACCTGAGATGAGAGACCTGGCGCAAGATGTGGAATTGAATCTATTAGACCGGATGAGTCAAGAACTATATATGAACTCACATTCAGCAGATTCATGGATTATAGACAGAAGAAAATTATCGGATATTTCTCTGAAAATGTGCTGATTGCCTAAATATCCCTACTTTCAAAGAAAATGAAACCGTCAACGTTATGGTCTACCTATTCGACATCACCACACCCATCTCGAAAGCTACCTTAAACATTAAAAATATTATATTGATTTGGCAAAATATCCAAGCTTACGAGCTTTTTGGAAAAGGCAGTCGCAGATAGTTTCCACACAAAAATATCCCGAGTTTTTTAAAGAGAACAAATCGAGAAATTCTTACCAGATGAAATGTATTTAACTTATTTCATTCAACACTCCATCATTTTGGTTCAAACAAACTTTTATGCCTGTCAATTGTCAATGAAAGGCTACTTTTAATGTCATTGTATGATTCGGTTTTGCCAAAACGATGAAAATAATGACATCAAAAGCGATTGTCTTGATGACAGCACCGTTGACTATATAGGCAGATTTCACAAAAGAACATATTTCGTACTCAAACCAAGAAATCAGGTTCTAGTATTCTGTATACTTAGGTATTATGTACAACCTAGAGTAACTATAGTATGCATTTATTCTAGCGGTGAAACTATACCTATACGTGTTAGAATCTATATATAATATTTTTTGTCCGTCATCCTCTCAAATAGGATTATATTACTTTCGATATTTCGTACAGATATTAATAAATTTAATGTTTTAATGTTGGTGTATACTCTCTCATTGCTGGAAATGAAAAACTCCACGATCGGTAAAAATAGAGCTAATTAGTTGTTCGAGTTATATCACGTAATAGAGAGGTAATTTCGGGTAATTTAGATTTAACGGGAAGTTTATCTGATTCGGGAATTCTTGAAATTGATTGAGTGAATTGAAAAATCCGTGTGAATAGAGAATAATTCATGGATTCAGTAATATGAAGTCCTTCATGGTCGGTAACTTATTTATGATAATTAACGACCAGAAATAAAACGCGATATCATTTCCTGAAACATAAACAGAAATAACTTATATATATATATATATATATATATATATATATACAGGGTGTCCTTAAAAGGTCTTTACAAAAAGCTACCACATATTCTTCAGACCAAAACAATTCGATACAAGCAAACTTACCTCAGTAAAAAGTTGCTTAGTTTGGGCGCTAGACGGCTCTGAAGTTGAAATTTTCAAATCGATTTTGCTTCATAACTTTTGAACGGCTCATGAGATTTTTTTCAAATTTGGTACGTTGGCATAGACTCATCGGGCAATGAGACTCATATCATAATCATAATGAATATCATTCCATGGGCGTAGAACTTGATTTTTTCAGTAAATAAACATCTAAAACTCCTACGCTAATGGAAAAAAATTAGTTTCAATATGAAATCTAAATTATTCAACTCATTCACTACAAAAAAGGTACTCTTGACAAAAGTCGATTCCTCTCATGGTTTCGACAAAATTTTAATTTTAGTGATTTAGAGCATAATTAATAATAAAACGATTAACAGATATTTCATAAAAATTGTTCAAAATGTTCACCATTTTCACGTATACAAAGATTTATACGACGCAAAAAGTTGAGATGTACTTTTTGCATAGGTTATTTCTATTGAAAATAAGTAGCACTGGTTTTTTTTTCTGAAGACTATTATTATCTGCTCGAAAACAGTGATATTCACATTCTTGGTTTCCATAGTTTCATCTGTGTTGATTTGTCGAGTTTTATTGACGTTGATTGTTGATATCGGACTTTTCTGATTTATCATGGCCGTACAATACACCAATGAAGAATACACCGATATGTTATTGGTATTCGGATATTGTCAAGGAAATGGTCGAGAGAGTGTGAGGGTGTATTCGGCAAGGTTTCCAAATCGTCGCGTACCAAGCCACCCAACCTTTGCTGCAGTTGAGAGACGTCTTCGGGAGACCGGTCATTTTGCTCCTAGAACTGGTGATTATGGAAGACAGCGTTATGTAAGGATTCCCGAAGTCGAAGTAGAAATTTTAGACCGTATTGAAGAAAATCCAGAATTGAGTACTAGACGGATAAGTAATGAACTAGAAGTTTCTAGGATAGGAATGCCGTTCATGAAGTACTAAGAGAACAATTATTATACCCATACCACAAGACGCCAGTTCAAGATTTATTAATCCATGATTCACAAAGTCGTCTGATGTTTTGTAGGTTCATTAATTTGCAAAGAGAAATGAATTTGAACTTTGGAAAGAATATTTTGTTCACTGATGAAGCCTGTTTCACGAGAAGAGGAATAACTAATTTTCATAATGAACACGTTTATGCAATTGAAAATCCTCATTCCATTAAAATAAACCATTTTCAACACGAATTCAAAATCAACGTTTGGGCTGGAATAATAGGAAATTTTATAATTGGTCCTGTCATACTTCCACAAAGATTAACAGGAGACATGTATTTACAACATCTACGAAATACGTTGCCAAATTTGTTGGAAGATTTACCACTCCAACATCGGGTAGATATGTGGTTTATGCACGATGGAGCTCCACCACATTTTTCGGTGGATGTTAGGAATTTTTTAAACCAACAGTACCCAGACAGATGGATAGGTAGAGGTAATGATGCACCCGTGAATTGGCCACCACGTTCTCCAGACTTAACACCGATGGATTATTTTGTATGGGGTTATCTCAAGTCTACGGTTTACAAGACCCCTGTGAATACTGTAGAACAATTATGGCAACGTATCCAACAGGCGACGAATAATCTTACAGGCGATGAAGAAGTTATGCAAAGAGTACATTTCAACTTTTTGCGTCGTATAAATCTTTGTATACGTGAAAATGGTGAACATTTTGAACAATTTTTATGAAATATCTGTTAATCGTTTTATTATTAATTATGCTCTAAATCACTAAAATTAAAATTTTGTCGAAACCATGAGAGGAATCGACTTTTGTCAAGGGTACCTTTTTTGTAGTGAATGAGTTGAATAATTTAGATTTCATATTGAAACTATTTTTTTTCCATTTGCGTAGGAGTTTTAGATGTTTATTTACTGAAAAAATCAAGTTCTACGCCCATGGAATGATATTCATTATGATTATGATATGAGTCTCATTGCCCGATGAGTCTATGCCAACGTACCAAATTTGAAAAAAATCTCATGAGCCGTTCAAAAGTTATGAAGCAAAATCGATTTGAAAATTTCAACTTCAGAGCCGTCTAGCGCCCAAACTAAGCAACTTTTTACTGAGGTAAGTTTGCTTGTATCGAATTGTTTTGGTCTGAAGAATATGTGGTAGCTTTTTGTAAAGACCTTTTAAGGACACCCTGTATATATAATATAATGAGCGTAGACATTGCGATACTAATAACAATTTTTTAGATTTTTTTGAATTCTGAAAAAAAGCAATTATGACACTGATGACAGTGAAGGAAGTTAAAATCACATGACATTTAGTCGTATTAGGTATTTTCTGAGACGTCCTGGGGGGTATCCATTCAAAAAGTTATCCCGTATGAAAAAATTTAAAAATTCTTGTCTAACACAAATATATTATGATGATTTCATGTTTTCAAGGTGCGGATATAGTGCAGGTATCAGGTAGGTACTTTATGATAGCACATAAAAAGTGTTAATTATATCAAAGATAGCCGACCTTGTGAAGTAGAGGTGTGGTTTTATTCTTAATTCCGAATACTTTTTTTGTATGCGCTGTGATACAATACAGTGTATTTTATAGTTATTAAATTATATTATACATGCAATATTAAACATATTCGAACCATTATATTTTCAATATAGGGTGTCTAATATAGCTTCATATCTGTGAAACGAGTTGTCAAAGTTTGTGAAATAAATCTTTCTTATCAATACATACAAACCAATATAAACACAATTTTTGGGGAGGTGAAAAAATTTACCAATAAAAACTTTTTAATGGCGACGAAATATCTTCCTGATGACACATGCACTCAAAACAACCCCTCGTTCAATGTTTATATCACCAAAATAAAAACTTACTTGATTCACGAGGCATTGGTGTATGACGAGGTGTATGAGTGATTTAAATTTTTCTCGTGAAATTGATACCGTCAGAAAGATTTTTTGGATCCATATCATACTTCATTCCACTGGCGCACCCAGTGGGATGCCCAGGGGGGCTCCTCCGAGATTCATAATAGTTACAAAAAAAAATATAACTGCTTTTATAAGATCACCTTCTAATAAAAAATGAGCTCACCTACTAATAGAACGAATAGAGATCGCCCACCTTTCTACGATCTCTTATAGAGAGTTAAAAAATTTCGAATATTCGCTTTTTTGTTCGTGAGCAGTTGTGGATCCAGGATTCCATATTCCAGAACCATAACTCAAAAAACTATTGATATAAGACATATAGAGGGTACGAAGAGTCTGAATATTCTTAAATTCACGGCAGGTTCTCAAAATGTAACCTACATTTTATGAGCCTTTTTGAAAATGCTTGCTTTCCAACAATATCCAATGATGTGTATTTTTCTAGTTTTTCTCATTGGAATAATAGTCCTGTTGCCACATCTTTTCCTTCATAAGTGAATGAATTAGTAATATAACATGTAACATAGCATCAAATTCCAATCAGTGGAGTGAAATAAACTTACACAGAGCATAAGGAATCTCAAAGGAGCAAAGGATGTTTGATGATATCAGAAAACTGAAAACACGCACTGAAATAATAAATGAGGAAATTATTCAATCTAACTCAGTTCATTCGTAATGCTTGTAATTTCAAAAACTATGATGTAAGAATTTTTAATGAATGTCACATGTTGATCGAGCCCTTGGCCCAAACTGTGAAACACCGAAAAATCAAACGAAGAATGATGGACCGTTCTTGGTGGGTATTTTGACATAAAGTCCATGCTTTGGCGATCCGATCCGCGTATTTTTTTGTTATTGCCGGTATATACCGATATAAAAAAAGGTATATAGGAATCGGTGTGTCGCCTGTATGTCCGGCCTGATGAGGACCCGACTATCTGCTTGTCGATCAGCATGATTACGACCGCTGCCTTCGAGACTTGACACCAGCGACTTCTTATCACCTTTATCTCTTCTGTGTGACCATTTGCATACGCAATTGCGAATTATTAATATCCACTGACTAGTTACGCCGACTCTAATCGCTTTTTGAGGCGCAACGCGCCACATATATCTATATACAGGGTGGCTTTTTTAGGTGCTACCAGTTGCGTGTCATGCTACTCATGGTGAGGTAGGCAAAGATTCAAAAATTAGCACTCGGTCGGAAATGTCACTATGATAGTCGATAATTGCATTGACGGGACGTGAATTTGTGAAAACAGTCAAACAGTTAGTGGGTTCTTGAATAACAACACCGAGTTAACAAAAACACATAAGATCTATGTGTAACCGTACTGTCTAAAAAGGGTAAATAAACCGCGATAGCCGATCCCGATTGATAAAAAAACTAATCAGCGCCATTGATTGTCAATCGATATCGGAAATCGATTTTATAGCTCAACCTTCTTCCAGTCTTCCGTAAGCACTTCCTACCTCCTCCTACCCCCATACAATGATAAAGTTTACTTTCGAAACTATTACGAACGTTTTCCAATACTTCTGGAGTTATGCTGCCGCACTCGTTTACAATTCGACCACGTAGATCCTCTAGTGACTCTGGCGGAGTGGCAAAAACTTTGCTTTTGGGATGCCCCCATGAAAAATAATCCAACGGGTTGAGGTCCGGTGATATAGCTGGCCACTCAATTGGTCCTCGTCGCCCTATCCGATGATTGGTATATCGTTCATCCAGAAAGTTTCTAACCGCTACTGCATAGTGAGGTGGTGCTCCATCTTGTTGAAAATGGAGGTTGTCTGCCGAATAATCTCCATCGTTTTCGATAATATCCGTTATCATGGGATCGATGGCATTCTCAAGAAGATGTACATTTCGGTTCACCTCTTTGGAGGAGGTTCCTTTGGACGTTTCGCTCACAATTGGGGTGAGCATCTTCCGCTTGTATTGTTGTATTCGTGAATAGCGACATCAACCTGATACTTGGTTGAAAGAACTTCGCAATTAATAGTCCCAGCCTGGCTACTTACTTTGTTTTGACTAATTTGTTTTCGTTTTTCGTGGGTTGACTGGGTTCCCTGACCGGATGGGATGTTTCCATTGTCTATCTGTCCACTCATTGAGTCTTAAAATAGTTAATAAATTGAATTTGATTAAGAACAGGTAATTGAACCTGTCAACAACACTAATTTCAATTACCATTCATTCGATTTTGGAAAAATTATACACGTTTGGATAGAGAATAAAGAGAGCTTTCAGATGATGTATCACTCGACCCACGTTTCCTATGATGATTCGCAAGGGGGTAGCCGCCCCCGTCCGGGGGATGAAGTTGCTCGACTAAATCCATTACTAACATGTGTCCCCCTAGAAATTAAAATCGACGTGTTTTAGCGTTTCCGAAAATAATTTGTCATTTCCCAGTAAATCCGGGTGGAAAGTTTTCGTTGGGACACCCTGTATAGAGCGCCAGCAGGGGCTTTGCAGGTGGTTTATATTGGTTTTCATGGATTTTATTGTATTATTATGAGTTGTGAGAGGACTCAGACAGTTTAGTATAGATATAGTATATGAGATAGGCCCTAGATAGGTATTCTATATTTGATCCAAATTATGTAACACTACGTTTATTCAACAACATCTTGACAACTCAGATCATTTAACTAATTGATATAATATAGACATATACAGTATGTTATGTCGATACATAATACTAGATCTATTTTTTTTTGTTGTTGAAAAGTTCTTGTTGTATGGAGCTCTACTAGATTTCCAGATCCCCATTTCAGAATTATTGCCAGATATCGTTCAAAGCATCGACCTGTCACCGTCTTGCAACTCTGGCCTCATTAGATGATATAAGGGGGGCTCTAGAGGAGAAGGCGCTATGAAGTGTGATATCCTACTGACCCTAGAACCGTTCTCGAACTGTGGAGTTATACTTAGTGTACTACTATCTATACCTAACCAAAAGTATAGTCAAATATATGTATGAAGGTACTTTACATGAATTTGCTGTGGTAACAGAATTATTATGATATGTATTTGATTGATGTCGGATTGAAAAGAAAGTAATTTTGTGAGAACAAGATATTTTACTACAAAATTAAGGAATGGGCTTTATCTGCAGGTATAAATTTGAAACATACGACTCCATATCATCCTGGTGGTGATGGATTAGCAGAAATATCAGTGAGGACCTTGAAGACGTTCATGAAATGTTATCCAAATTATAGAGGTGGGTGGAAAAATTGTTTGGAGGCAGCGGTTCATCACCAGCACAATTATTCACACAATCAATATTTAGGTTGTTCACCGAACTTCAAATTATATGGAAGATCTACAATCCTACAGGCAGATAAGAAGTTTGGAAAAGAATTTAAAGTAGATGAAAAGTTGAAAACACCTGGAGAGCAGTTGAAATATAAGAAAAGGATTCAAGCAAACAAAAACCGAAAGTTAATGCAACCGAAGCTAGAAATTGGAGATTGGGTTCTTACAAAGAATCAACGTATTGGTAAAGATTTTGTTGTTAGAGGGCCTTACAAAATAACCAAGATAAGAGAAATAGGTGGAGTTTTGGCATATATTCATTCTCTGAATGATGATTCCAAAGAAGAAACTGCTTATCACAGGAGTGATGATTTCTTGAAGTGAGGGGATTTGTACTACCATCTATACCTAACCACAATATATCCACTATATAACCACTAATATATGTATGAAGGTACTGTACATGAGATTCCTGTGGTAACAGAATTATTATGATATGTATTTGGTTGATGTCGGATTAAATAGAAGGTAATTTTGTGAGAACAAGATATTTCATTACACTTAGTACTGTCAGGAGTCTTCAGATGAGAAGGGAAAATCCCGACAGGGCTCATCTCCTATCAATCTAGGACGTTGCTTTATCTCGACACCAGGTCGGTGGATCATTTGTCACGTGATTCAATACGTCGCTCGATATAAATTGATACGGCGCGGAGATGAGAAAAAGGAGCCGCCCGTAGACGCGTTCGGAATGTCGTCGGGAACGCGAACGATTCGGAGATGGTGGATCGAGATAAGCCGAACAATTAGCGACGTGTTGGGGTAATTTATGGGCGTCCTCGCCGGTGCCCGTGCAGGCAGGTAGTCGGCCGCGTCGATAGGGCTCAGCACCGGCCGTGCGGGCGGCCGCACCTCACGCAGATATGAGTCGCCAAAGATCGATCTTTTTCGAATAGCCGGACGTTTTATTATGGCGAACGTTGAAACGTCAATAATCAAGGTTTCAAGGATTATTTAGATGTTTCCGGAGATGGAGCGATAAATTGAATGGGGTGGTCTATGGGACATGATGTGTCGCAAATAATTTTTGAGCGATCAAAAATTTTTTCAGTCAATGTACTGAATAATATTGAAAATAACAAGCATTCGAGAATTAATATCCTTTCATTTGATATTCAATGCGTTTTTTTTTATGCAGTGTGTCAGGATCAAAACTATGGATTTCCTGAGGGCTGCCCTCAGGGCTGCCATTGAAATTTTGGAGGTGGGGTAGATATACTCTGCTACTGAACTGCTCCCTACATTATGTCGGAATTGTTTCTTCGTTTTCGAAAACAAACTTCAATCATCGTCAGAGCTACTCCAGAGTTCCGAAACTGACTCGTTCTGATGTTTGTGGATTTAGACAAAATCCTGTCGCCCTAACTGAGTGACAAAAACATGACCTATATATAGATAGTATTTAGGATGCCCGGAAGTTAACGTTGATCATGTTAGTCCAATGCGTTCACGCGCGTAATGACAAGCTTGGAAAATGCTTTCCATGTTTTATCCTGAGTTTTCGAAGTTTTTTCTGGTCGTGATTATTTCCAATAGCAGAGGTCAGTCCGGACCTGATTCGTTCTCATGAGTCCAATCCACTACTTTATTTCGACGAATCTTAATGATGCTCGATTTTGACTGCTATCGTTTTTTTTATAGGTCTATTAGGTTTCCGATGAGCAATCAGCGGTATCTGATGAGAAATCAGACACTTTTTATTTTGCAGAACCCAGCTATAAGTAGGTACTCCAAAAGATACATTATATGCTACTGACGAGAAATTATTATGGCCTCCAAGATTGCCAGATTTTGCACGATTTAATTCAATCATCATCGTACCTCTTTTTTGGTCAGTTCGTTTCAATGGAATTTTCTGTCTATCTTTTTTCCCTATACTTTTTTCTGGTTTAAGGAAAAAAAACAAAAAATAAGCACAAAAGCACAGAAAAGTCGAGAAATCTCTCGCACAATAATTTCCATACGCTCATTCAATTTTACTTCGCATACCTACTTCAATTCCACCCTATTCCCCACTAAAGTTGAATAATCTCAAAGATAGATCATATTTCATCACATTCCCACTATATAAAACACTGTATATAGGTACCTTTCGGAATCTTGGGATGAAACTGAATTCTTCTTTCAAGATTTCGTGTGTCTTGTAAATGACCTACTGTTAACGAGTATGCAACTTTTTGTTAGAACTTGGTTGAATATAAATATAAATTAGGTACCTATGA
The DNA here is from genome assembly GCA_963576655.1 of Gastrophysa polygoni. Classification (NCBI taxonomy): domain Eukaryota; kingdom Metazoa; phylum Arthropoda; class Insecta; order Coleoptera; family Chrysomelidae; genus Gastrophysa; species Gastrophysa polygoni. Next base: position 4,617,782 of record OY755091.1, read on the forward strand.
GGATATTACAGTTAGGTATATATTCCAAATGCAAGGCTCCATATGTTTTCGATCTGTGTGATGAAACGAAGTTCTTTGACTGACTTGACTTGACTCTCTTGTAATAGAGCTAAGACATTTGTTTTATTTCAAAACACGAAAAGAAAACCCCATCATGTCTGAAAAATCAACGTGATATACCTCATCGATTGATAACCTACAGACAATATCTAAAAATAATTGATCATTGTTTTAATTTCGCCAACTCAAGTCAAAAGCGCGGATGACTGATTATAAGAACGCAAGTTCCTAGTAACGTTCGTGTTGCAATTTTGGCACTAATGACGAATGTAATTAATCCTCAAATTTGAAATGAAAGACCATTGGAAACGTTCGTGAATAGTATCGTGAAGTGTATTCAACTAATTCGGCCCGTCGGGCACGGTACTATGTTAACCCCGTCGTAGGTCGTAGTATAAGGCCTCGCTTCGGGTTCCCATTCAGAGGCACAGAAAACGGTTCATTGAAGAGAGAAAACTGACCGAAGTGATTTATGCAGGGCTCGCTATGGTTATATCCTCGTCGTAGTAGATATTCGGAGGTAATAATTGATGTCCGTGTCTCCTTTTTTGGCCCAGGCGACAACTGGACAGGCGCCTGTGTCGAAAATCGGACATGCCCTGTCACCCGTCGATTGTTTATTTTTCCTCGACCGGCGTAGGTCATCTCCGGACAGTAGGGAAAACCGAAAGAACACACAAAATGGCATCGAAGAAAGAAAGAAATTATTATTTTTTAGTTCTTGTGATATTTTCTATGAACTATGCCCCAAAATGTCAATGCGCGCTTGGTATTCAACCTGCAGATGTCTGAAAGAGAAATTCTCCATTTTTCGGTGACACCTTGTTTCTGGAAGACAAATATCAAAATTTCTTTACTTATCTAGATGTATACTGGACGTTTCAGAAACGAATCTGCTCCAGTTTTCAACACAAAATGAATAAAAAATGTTTTTCTTCGTCTTTGACACTGAAAAGTGACCCAATGCTACACTTACTTTCAGAACTATCCATCTACATCTCCTGCTATAAAATGGTTCAAAGACAAACGTCACGAACTTCACGAAGAAAAACATTTTTCATCCTAATATCTTCCTCACCCAATATTCCACCACTAGCTCAACACTGCCGCTGGGTCGAAAGACGGAAAAATAAAACTTATTTTCCTTTTTCTTTTTCAACATTTACAATGATATATAATGATATAGGTTTTACTACTGATGAAACCTGTCAACAATCTAAACAATCAGAAAAATGGTTGGTGAAAAATAACCTCAGCTACAGCTATAGCTCCTCTTTCAATTCTATATACACTATTTCGACAAATTTGGGCATTTTTGTTGTTATCAGCAATATCCATCAACTTCTGCGGCCGACGGCACGATATAGAGCTCTTCTGATGCGTATTTAGATATTATAAAAACTAACATCACTAACATATATTTTCATTAATCGTTATCAAATCTGTATCAGCATATGAAAACACTAAATATGGGTATCTACTTCATTGAATTTGCATATCACAGAAAGTTATTATGGAGTTTTATCTTGTTTTATAACCTATTCCCCCCATGAACGCGTGTACATCGTATGTAAAGCAATTAAAATTATCTCTCTAGGTAGGCATTATCAGACTCACTTATACTCATAATAGGTATACCTATATTTGATATCTATATTACCTACGATACCTTTTTTATACATGACTAAATGAGTGGAAATATAATTTCTCAATAACTATAGTTTCATTTCTGAACCAAGATGCATTGATGAAAAGATGAAAGTAAACTTGACCATTTATGTTGAAAACTTGAAGTAATAAAACTTACCTACTTAGATAGGTATAGGTAGAAAAAATATCGATCATTGGTTATTGATAAATACATCTGTATATTATTAATGTTTTGAGATACTGTTTCAAATGTTAATATTCCTTATGAATAGAAGAATTCAACATTGAGTTTTGCCCCATATTCCAAAACACAATTGTCCTCAGTACAGTACAAAGTTGCTTATAAAGTTTGGACGCTATAGACGGCTCTGAAATTACAATTTTTCAATCGTTTTTGCTTTATAACTCTGATGAAACGGCTCATCAGATTTTACTCAATGTTGAGTAATACTTATTCTTCATCCCATAATCATCATCATGTCTCGATCATGATTCCATCGTATCCACACAGAAAAAGAAGTCAACTATGCAAAGCAAACATTTCAATTCTCTATCTCGTTTTATGTATATTCGTGAAAATGGTGAACATTTTGAACAATCTTTATGAAATATCTGTTAATCGATTCCGAAATCATCTCCTACTATTTTTTTTCGGCACCATGAGAGTAATCGGGTTTTATCAGTAGTTATCATAAGTACCTTTCTTGTAGAAAAAGAGTGCGGTTACCAAAAAATCAGAAGTTCAAAAGTTCTACTCTCATGAAATCATATTCATCATTATTATGATCTGAGTATCATCACCCCATGAAGCTATGCTAACGTACCTAACTCGAATGAAATCTCATGAGCCGTCAAAGTTATAAATCAAATGCGATTTCTTCAACTCCAAAGCAGTTAAGCACCCAAACTAAGCAACTTTGCATACTAAGGTATAAGTCTGCTTAGATCGAATTGTTTTGAACTGAGGAATATGAGGTAGGTTTTCGTGAGACATTTTATTATCAAGTAAACAAAGCCATATGATTATTATCGGAAATTGGTTTTCGATAGAATAATGACAATATTCATTTAAAGGCCTTCCAATATAAAGGTGCCTGGTGCCTTCTCGAACGGACTGATATTATGTTTCACAAGTAGGTATACCTAATAATTCAACCTTCATCTGACTAACACTCATCCAATAAATAGAAATAATTGTGCTAATATTATTCAGGTGTTCATTTTAATTCGATTTGATGTTTACACCAGTGACGTAGGTTAATGTATCTAACAGTCTGAACAATACTCATCAAACAAATCAACGTTGTGATAAATATTATTCAGGTATTTATTTTAATTTGTCCTGTCCCAGCTTTCAGCCTTCGTACGGAACTATTTGCTTGAAAATCACAAAATTATGCAAATGATATTGGGAACACATGATAATAAATTCTAATTATTTATGCGGAGACGAAGGAAAACAAGATATATATTTTTTTTTCGATAGCCCCAGAGTACTTATTGGCGACTGGTTTAGTTTGACACGGTTTTCTGTGCTGCTCTTTATCGCCACAATGGCATGGGTTGTTCGATATAAAACAAGTTTAACAAACGTCATTTTATACAATTGCCACGACGCAGGTCAGGAGGAATAGTATATCCTTCACTTTAGTAGCAAATATTGCTCCTACTATACAATTTTCCATCAATGAAAAAATATGTCACATAAAATGGAAAACGAAATGTCACTGAACTCTATCTTTTTTCTGTAAAATACCTACAGTTTTTTATAATCTCCAACACAAAATATCCAAGATTCATGACTAAATTCTCATAATAATTGTCCGAAATATTGAGAAAATGCTTTGTAATGAATAATTTTTTTGATCTCCTGAAAATTAGCCATTTTGAGTTAAGTCTTTGGTGAAACCCTCGATAAGGAGACTTAGTTATGAACCGTAACTCTCACAAAATATTACATTTTTAACGCTCATTGCATTGATCATTTGCATACGAATTGGCATATTTTGTATAAACAATTATTTCATCATTCGATAGTTTATACTCACCCACCCCAAAACTCTCAATATTTTAGTATATACAGGGTGTAAATTATTTGCGTGCCAATAAAACAGGGTGAGAATTCTATAGAGTGATTTTAAGGAGGAAAGCTTGTATCAACATATGTCCGAAACCTCTCAATTTTTGAGCTTTAGGGTGTTGTCTGTATACACACCTTTCCATCATTGTTGAGCATTTTTTGACGTGAATTTTTTTCATAAATGTTCACCAGTGACATCCGCACGGGTTTTTCGAAGAAAAAAAATGGTACGTCATTTTTTTGAAAATTTTCTGATTTTTCTGAAAACCAAAATTATTTTTGGAATCCCTATTCATTTTGGAGAAAATTTGATGCCCAGACTTACTTTCATACAACGCACCGTTTTCACGTAAAGAAATAAAAACCAAAACCTTTTTTTTCAGTTCATTGAGACTGTTTTTTATATTTTTTTGAAATTTAGTGGACACCCACTATGTTGGCGTAGGCATGATATTGAATATTTTTCATCAAAAATTGTCAGTTCAAACCCCGTAAGGACGTCACTGGTGAAAATTTCAAAAAATCTTCTACTTAAAAAAATGCTCCTTCATGATGAAAAGGTGTATACAAAATTTCACAAAAATATCTGAAAGTGTTGAAGAATTATGATGAAAAACTAACTTTTCACTTGCAATTTTAACCAAGAGGTTTAGGATATACGTCAATAAAAGCTTTTCTCAACACCCTGTAACTTATAATGACGAATTAATCGTTGAAGTTATTATCAACACAACCATGTGTTGATATTACTTTATGATATCTCAAATATACCATATATACGTCGAAATAGCTAAAGACTGAAATTTGCGTTGGTGGATGGAACATTATTTTCTGATATTTAACACGATAGTTGGCTGAGTACTGGACATTATATTTTTCTGTTTCATATTTTCTGGAAACTAGGTAGATATATGAGCTTGCTAACTGAAATCTGAAGCATCATCAGACACCCTAAACACTTGTTAGGTTATAATTTCGTCAATAAGTGAGATAGCCTGAGTGGTAAAGGCATTAGCCTGATGATGATCGAAAGGTCGGGTGATCAATTTCCCGTGATGGTACCAGTTTTTTTGTTATTTATGGACTTCCTGTTAAAAAACCGCACTTTCAGATTCACCCTGTAAATTATCATCAGTCAAGCTGCAATCTACTCGAAATATCGATAATCTTCAATATTATACAAATTATACAAATAAGAATGAAAATAAATAATAGATACTAGAATCATGCAGTGGCTCGTCCACACCCTGTATATGCATGATGCCCTTGGTCTTCGAGTATTCTACAAAAACATAATGAAAAATATTCATTATTACGAGATCGAATACCGCAGTCGGCGAAACGTCTTCCGAGTCCAGAAAAGCGACGAGAAAAGAATCGGTTCTCACAGATCCGTTCTCTTCGGACGATAGTGGCATCGAGAGGGCTAGACGGGCGATAAGTGAGGCGCCGGCAGAAGAATGCCGCCGGCCGGCCTATAGCGGATTATAACCGAACCGACCGAGAACACCACCTCGAGACTCGACATCGAACGCCACCAGCACCAGATAAGTCCGTCAGCCCGACAAGACGACGATTTATAATATTCCGGCGAATGGAAAGTCAGCCGGGTTGCAGATGAAACAAAACACGGCCCCGTCATGTGAACCTAGAGACTAGGGCTGCGGCGTTCAACAACTCACCCTCTCTTGAGTAGAGTAGAGTATGATTAGAAATATGTCGATAACGGGTACCCAGAGTATACTCGTTCATAAACCTGGCTGAATGAATGTCAAGTGTCATGACACGAGGTTATTTGTTTTGAGGTTATCTTTAATGGATGAACAACCATTATTGATGGTATGAATATGTGATGTGAATATTATCATATTCACAGAGGTGCAAGACCTGCTTCAAATGAGGATCTGACAAGAATTCTGAAATGGGGATCTGAGAATCTATATAGTACAGTTCAATGCAACTAAAACTCAAGCTTGTATGTTCACCAAGAAGGCTGATCACACAATGCCCAATTTTATGATGTCGGGTACCACTGTTCCTATGAGGTCGTCAATATCCTTGCTGGGTGTCACCACCAACAGTGCTCTCTCATGGGACGATCATGTGAGGTCCATTGCGAAGACTGCTTCACAAAAACTCGGTTTTCTTTTCCGTGCGAAGAGATACTTCACATCCCAGCAACTGCTTATGATCTACAAAGCACAAATTCGACCTGTCCTAGAGTACTGTTCACATGTTAGGAGCTCAGCCCCCAAACATACGCTGAAGCTCTTAGATTCAATTCAGAAGAGAGCTATTCGCCTAGTCGATGGCACAACACTCACCAAATCATTGACCTCTCTAGATCATCGTAGAGAGGTCGGCGATCTTTGCCTTTTTTATAGGTACTTTCACGGTCGGTGCTCAACGGAGATATCATCTATTAAGCCACCACGCGCGATTCCTAGTAGACAAACCAGACGAGCTCAGGCTGGTCAACCCTACACCGTCAGGCTCGAGACCTGTCGAACATCGCTATACCAAGCATCATTCATCAATAGAACGGCCAAGTTGTGGAATCCTTTGCCTACTGAAGTCTTTCCTGATGCTTACAACCTCCAAACTTTCAAGAAAAATTCCAACAGCTTCCTTCTCTCCCGAAATTCCACGGCTGGCTAGCACAATGTTCCTCGAACATTATAGGTTTCCCTTTCGTGTTGTCCACAGATAAAAAAAATACATAACCCTCACAACTTGTCATAAATGTCAGAGTACATCGTTACTCTGTTAGAAAGCAGAGCAGTTTAATTTACTCTGAGCAAGTTTCTGAACGCAGCCTAAGGGTGGTTGGGCGATTCTGGGGAGGGTGCTTACACTAGGGTTGCCCACCTTTCAATTTTTGGTTTTCAGGACAAAGCAATTAGAAATTCAGGACAAATGTAATTTTCATAAAAAATTAGAAAACAAAATAGGATCCTAATATTATACAAGGTGTTTCATTGGGAGATGCACAGTAAGGGTGGATGGAAGGTGCTTCTAAATAACCTATATAATAAGATGCAGGAGGGTGATTTATCAATTTCTCCTATTTCTGCAATTGATCATAACTTATGAACCACCCTATACATTCTTGAAATATTCGGGTCCTATGTACTCAAATAATAATCAATTGAAAAGTAGGTAAAATTCATATATCACCCTGTATCTTGGTCATGAAGGACGATACACCCATAAAATTTATCATTATAAAAAAGCACCTCGGTGTCCTCCATATATCCTTACTGAGTTAGCCCCAATGAAAAATTTTTGAAATTCGATCATGTGAATAGGTGGGGATAATTTTTGGGCTAATTTGTTACCCTATTCTGTGACTTTGCTAGTCATATAATACATCTACCTATTCACTTCATTAGTGAAATTGCTGCACTGAACGAAAAAGGTACGTAAATACAATGAAAAAATATTTGAAACAAAGAAACGTGATCATTAAATCTCAACCAAAGTAGAGTTTCATTAATACAAAGTATGTTCGTTCATGACCTTGTGGCTGCAATCACTAATTGATGAACGTTCATTGGTATCACGAAAACCAATACCTTGCTATGAACAATGCATTCACTACTTTAATGAACACTATAATATCATTTCAATGAAATGAAAGATAGCTATGATAATATGCATCCATTGCGGTGACGAAATATTATTATTGTTTGAATAAATGCAATTACCGTTTCAAAGCACATTCAATCTCTATTTCAATGCGTAAGTACGTTGATATTATGGAATTCTTACATTGTATCAATGAATTATTCCATCGATTTGATAAATATTTCTACACCATTCCGATGAATATGTTCGTTATTCCGATACCTATTAGTACGTTGTTTGAATGAACGTGTTCACTGGTTCCATAAATATTTCTTCCATGGTTCAATGAAATATTTTCGTGGATTCGAAATGGAACGTACATTGTGTTGATTTATTCAAGGAATAACATCTCCCTAATTAAAAATAGTTAATTTTTCAAGTATTCTCTGAACATTATCTGGAATGATATATACAGGTTGATACATATTTTAGAGACATTATAATTATCTTAATGGAACACAGTGTATATATAATATTATAGTTGACACTGATGGGGTTCGAAAAGAATATAGGTACAAATACTGAGAATATAATATAGCAAAGTAAGAAACACTAACGAATGCCGAATGAGTGTAATGATGAAGAGGAAAAGTTGTTATAACTATTATAATTCCGAAAAAACAATCATAGATTGAGTGAAGACAGATTGAATTGTTTTCTCGTGATCGTAAGATATAAATATCCATCAAATCGTGTAATATTCTGATATAATGAAACAATCACTGATCGAATTTGAAATAATTTCCATGAGTTGTTCGATACAAGAAACTAATTTGATTTTGCAATTATAGTTCACTCTGTATATCCTCAACTTTCGAAAATACTCCTCCGAAAATAGGAAGCATGTGTCCTATATATGTATTTTCTGAATAGTTTTGATGAGGGAATTATAATCATACAGAAGATGATCATAATAAGAACAATGAATGGTCAATGTTAGTCACAAGTGAATTGATTGAATGTACATCTAGTATTGCCTATAATAATGAGGGAAATAATTCGAATTGTTCTCCATATTGAAACGATTTATTAAAAGACTCATTCTACATAGGACTGTCATAGAAATAAACCTAAACATGAAACCGAATGATAATGTTAAATTAAATAGGTACATTCAGAATTGTAGCTTGACAGTTCTCTTCATTTTCCTTCAGCGCTTCAGATAATATATGTACCTTTGGGAAAGAAAGGCTTCCTGTCATTTTATAGGAATGATGTTCAATGAAGGACCGAAACATCTCTGATTCATCAGGAAAATCAAGATTGAACAAATATATAATTTTGAAACATATATCTACTGCTCTTACTATATGGAAGAAGGTATATCTAATATTATCAAAATAAACACATATTTCGGTGGGAGTTGTCATGTCCTCACCTACACATATAATGAATGGCTGGATAGCACTTTTCTTCGACTTCGAAAATCTTAGGTGCTCCTCGACCTCCTGGTTACTCTTCCCAAAGTGAAGAAATGATTCCTGGGAGTCTTTTATGGTATATTTTATTATGTTGCTCTTTCCACCTATATCTTTTCTTATAGCCTTGTTGGTTGGTTGATTGCAAATGAAGCACATCATTTTCACATAATATGATCAAGTTACACGGTTTCTCACTTTGTTTCTCCGTCCCTATACTCTAGATTTTTATTGCGATATATAGAAAGAGATTCAATCTGAAAACTAACATCTCAATAATCATCATGCCTAATGATAAAAACATAATAACATACCTTCTGTGATGTGAAACAACAGTTGAATTCAAAATCAATGCTACACTTTCGGCACAGTTGAGCGACCTTTCGTTTGTGTTTCTGGACTAGAAATGACCTGAGCGGGGTGTGATGACTTCATCCTAAAAAAACTTTCCGAGCGAATTTTCTCCAGGCCAATAGGAATACTTCTTTTTGATGTAAGAGTTCATCAATATATTGCATGGTACGAGCATTACAATGAACCGTTCATCAATCTATGTACGCGGATACATTGAAACAATAAACGCATTTCGTTATGATCATGTACTGGGTGATTAGTCGAAAACGATAAGATACATTGTTCCTATGACATTATGAATGAATGTACGTCTACATCAAAACAATGAACGTATTTCTCCGAAACAATGTACCGATTATTCACTTAGGTACATGATGAGCATTATTCTTATGAACCGTTCATCAATCTATGTACGTACATTGAAACAACGTACGCAATTCATTATAATGATGTACTGGATAATTTGTGGAAAGCAATTCGATACATGGTGTATATGTTATTCATAAACTGTTCATCGATATATGTACGTGTAGATCAAACCAATGAACGCATTTCTTCAATACAATGCACCGAATAATTATCCACTATCGCTTACATGTATTCAATATTCACTTCTATGATTTGATCTGAACCTTACATTATTTCGACAATGAATGCGTGCATTGTAATGACAAATTAATTTGCTTGAAACAACGTACTTGCTCTCCCATATGTCATGCACAAATTCATTATCCTCATGAAATGAATTATAAACCGATGTATTTATACAATATATTGGAAACCTTGGTTATCACTAGAATGAATACAGTTACTTTTTTGAAACAATTGAACATCAAAGTAATGTTACTCATTCATCAGTCGAAAATAGTGATGTTATTGGAAGAATTCATAAATACAATGCTGAAATCATTGAATTCAATTATGAAATGTATCGAAGGGATGGAAATATTCATTGAGTTACTGAATATTTTCGTCAGTACTTGATGAACGCGATTACATTATGATCATGAATGGGATCCTCGAGTAATGATCGTTTGTTTGTTCATATCATGAAGATTACTTTCTTTCGATGTAAATAATTATGATGAATGGTGTTCATTGTTTTCACACACGATAATTTTTTCAGTGTGTCAGAAAATTTCTCTTGTCTGAAATAATTACGTTTTTTGAATGAATATCTACTGCATGAAAATATCGATTATAGTTGATCTTCAGAATCTTCCCCATATAAAATTTGTAAACATTTTAGTTCTACAGGGTGGCCCAATGAAAACGAAACAAGAAATGCATTTCACTGAAAGGTCAAGGAACTGACATTGAAATATTATATAGTGTTGGATAGGACAGGATTTAAAGAAAAACCCATAAGGCACTTCTTACTTAGATGAACATCGTTCTAACTACAAAATGAGATATAGTGATGAATGGGAAGAAAGCGTTACTTTCCATCACTAGCCGATTATTTTCATCAACGTATTTTCTCGAGAACTACTGCATTGAATTCCAAAAACAAGGAAGCGTTGGTAAGAGATTTTGATCAGCTTCGAAATGATGTATCACTTGACCATTTATTCTATTTGAGATTCAAGGGTTGGAGCTCACACCTCCGAGGGGTTCGAAGTGAAAAATTTTAAAACATGCTCAAAATATTACTTCCTTGAAATAAAAATCAACTGCTTCGAGCGTTTTTTTTATGAGAACGATAACCATGTCAAATCGGCCTATTGTTTCGTTTTCATTGGGCCACCCAATATATAGCTAGGTAGTTATACGGACAGTCAAATTTAGAAGATTTTAATTCTTCGACATATAAAATATCGTGAGTCGTTACTGGCCACATAAAAAATGATGAATCCATGTAATGTTTATGGTGTCCGTTAATCAGGATGATAGTAGGTACCTCTATAGAAATTCTAGAATCGAATGTGGGAATGCAGCGGCGGATATTACGTTACCGTCGATATTTACCCGTCCATTAGGTCCAGCTTTTACGAGACCGAATATTTTTGAAACTGGATCTGTCGTCTAACCGATTACATTATTACATTACAGCCAATCTAAACATGGCGAAAAAGGCTTTCTGAAATAGAAACGCATCGATCATGTGAGCTACGAATGTAAACAACATGTCTTTTAACAGTTCAACGCTTTTACGACATCAGTATTTATATATATAACATAATAATAGTAAGCGATATTTATTGTATCTATGAACTTGGATACCTATTCATAGTTTTCATAGTAATAGGTTAGAGATTCACAAAATTGATGAGCTCTGAATTCTCTATAATGAAGAAACATTAATTCATGCATTCATGGACTTACCTAGATAATTGATACACTGAAAAAAAAGATAGGGCTCATAGTTAATAAATATTTGTTTGGGTGCCTTTTATTTACAATGAATAAAGGGAAGAAAATTCTATTTTGTATTAGGTAATTTTATTTAATATTAGTAAACGCGATAATATGATTCATTAATAAAAAATTAATAGTTTGTTTGAGGTCGATATATTTATAATTAACAATATAAATTTATTCCTAATGAAACCGTTTGTTGGGTGATATTACCAAAACTGTATTCATTAATAATTTTAAGTTCATTTAAAGTGAATGAGTATTAGTGCCAGATAATAAATACTTATTCATTGAAAATACCGCGCTGACCATTATTATAAGATCTCCTCGATAGGTGCCGTGCACGGTGGCTTCGCTATAAAATGGGCCACGTGTCTCGTCATTGCTACGTCGTACGTCGGGGTCGAGTTTCGTTGTTTGTAGTTGTGTGGTGCCACGTGTATTGTGTGTTGTGTATAGCTTCTGTTATAAAAGTGTAAAAGTTATATACAAGTACCTATCTAACGCAGTTTATCAAGGCGGCTGTGTTGCGCCGTAATGGATCAGGTCCAGGAGCTGGAAAAGTTTCTGAATGACAACAGTTTTGTGGAATTGATAAATATATGTAAAGGTAATTTGGATTAGTATTATGGAATTGTTTATTGACTTTGTGACGGCATCAGATTCGTCACTATACAGCTGTTCGACTTTGAAATCGTCATTATTAGTGGAAATATAATTATAATGATGTTTCATGAATCCACCAGAATTAATTCCAATTCCTTCCATATTGAATTTTCGATTTCAGAAGGCTCATCTTGCGTCCTATTGGTTTATTAATAATTAATAATATTTTTTCATAACAAAAAAGCCCAATCTTTTATTCATAAATTTGATATCAAGCTATACATTAAATAATAATACCTGATTAGGTATCAACAACTTACTTATTTAATTAATATATCCTTTGTTTAACAGAAAATTGTATTTGTAGCAAATGGCGTCGATAGCATAACGACACTCAAAGAAATTGTTCGTGAACCTAACGAATATAAAGAATTAGTGCCCCAGTTAGGGCAAAGGATTAAGTTGAAATCCAAGCTGTTGCTTTTTGAACATTCCCAAGAACAGGCTAATAATATTATTATGTGAGTACCTACATGTCTATTTTGAATTTACAAATTGCAATTGGATAATATACGTAAATGTAGCATTACAGTCTTTTTTTTTAGATCTGACTATGACGACACCGATCATTATATTGAAGAATGTGAGCCACCCAATAAAATATATATTGTAGATATTGATCAGTCTACAGCAGGTCCCAGTCATATTGAGGAAAATGACGAATGTGGCTCAACATCTACCTCTTTCAAAGCCCCAAGTAGAACCATCAGTACTGAATCATCATTAGATGATTTTAATTTATCGGAATTATTGGGAAAAACTTCTATGGGCAGAGCAATAAAAGAGCTATATAAATTGAAACAATGTTTAAGTTCTAAGTGTCAATCGTATCTAGTGGAGATCGTGGTACAACACTTTATAAATGCAGTTCCATTTAGGTAAGACATTTTGTATAGTACTATTAGGTATATACTTTAGAGCTGTGCTACTTTTTTCAATCACCTCTAGATATCAAAAATTTTATTTTATGTAGGTTCTCATTTGAATTTGTTTTTTTTTTGTGTAATAGTCAATATGATTATTGTATATGCACTAGTGTAAAAAGAGTTCGTTTCGACGCACTCAAAAGAGTTGGTATATCACTACAATAATTGTTTCAAAAACGTGGCTGAATAACAATCTAAGTTTCGAATCAGATCTTCAGACGAGGTTTTTTTTATCATTTGAAGTGATTTGAATAAAAATGCATTCCTATAACGTTCCCAAAGTGTCTTTTTTGCATTTGTGTCTAAAGCACTTCCTGTTTGCACTCCTGTGAAAAAGTGTTACTTTTCGATTTTGATAGGTAGGTACAGTGGTGCAAAAAAAATGGTATGGATTCAAGCCTCTGAACGTTAATTATTATTGGTATTGACAGTTATATAAAATGATTATATAAAAATTGCTGTCAATGTAAAATCATATAATTGAAGGTTGTACCAGAGTTTTTGAAATTCAAAACAAGAAATCATAACAAAAAAAATCCAGTCTAGTATTCATCATCTCTGTTCCTTTGTTGAATTATAATATTTTCTCATTTTTATTTTTTTTTAAACAAAACTGTTTTTTATTACAGAAGATTGACTAATGAAGATTTTCGTAACATAGCAAAACTAATAGTTCAAGAATTCCCCAAAGAATTGCCTCAAGTATACTTTACTTCCCCAATAAAAAAACGGAATTCAAGAGACAACAGAAGTGGAATTGCTAGAGGCAAATTAGTTGACAAATTTAGGAATAGATTGACGTTTTTGAGAGAAGCTGGTATTTTGTCGTCTTCTAGATGTCCTTCAGAAATAAATGAAGATCATGATATTGCAGAAAATATTGAAGAAGGTAATACAGGGATAATTTTATCAATCTCCACAATGCACAATGAAATAAACTATGTCCCAATGGCCATCGACTATCAACATTTGGCTACGTCATCATGGTGGAATAGTTTTCTTTCATTGTGTTAGTTCAATAGTTTTGGTTTCGGTTTGATGAAACCGTCACAGTATGTTAATACTAGTTAATTAGCTCTATCAAACTTCATATATGTATCATACCATATCATTTGTTATTCAGGTGAGGATATCCACAAGGAAGATATCATTTGGTTAAGAAATAATCAGGAGCCATGGTCCGATGTAGTAGAAAAATGGAATAGTACTTATGACCACCGACAGAAAATTCACCACATATTTATATTGCTTTATTTTTAGAATGTACCTGTTTTTATTTTCTGTTTTTTTTATCAAAGTTTATTTTGCAATAAAATGTTGTCAGAGACAATATCTATTTGTTTATTTGCTGTTCAGCTTTAGTTGTATAGTAACCCTAATGTATTTTGAATCCTACACCCATCATTTATCTTCATATACTGGGTCGAAGAAATATATATGTACCAATTATGTTTTCATACGAAATAAATGAAATAAAAGAGAAAGAAGGAGTTTCGTGATCTTCGGTTGAAGTTTGGTCATTTTTATTCGGAAACTTGGCTTTTCAGTTATGTATAAAGCATAATACAAATGTCAAGTATCAAGTTTCAAGGAGGAATGAAAATAATCAAACTTCACTGAAATATGAAGAAACTGGCCCCAAGTGAGTAGAGTACCCTGTATCATCTATCCTTGAACATTTATTAACTATAAAAATATATACATATATATTTAATTATATAGAAAAAACACAAAAATTATTATGAATAATGCTCAACACATTATACACAAACCTTATTATTGATAAAAAAACATATAATTACTATATGAGGATATTTTTTTATTGATAATGAAATATGTAACGTTAATAAATATTCTTTATTCATTTGGAAAAAATGCTGAGGTTTGTTATGTACAAACGTTTATTTTCAATGAATAAAAAATATTAATAATAAAAATGTGCTTAGTAAATGGTAATGAAGTATAAAATATTAATGAATATCCTTTATTTATTATAAATAATGTTTTATTTACAGTTCATAAATCTATAGTGAGACCTATATGTATTGGAAATAAATCTGAATTAACTATTAATGAGGAATATTTAAATAATTTTAATGCATTATTTGTTTCTGATAAATAAACGTTTATTCCGCGATA
This sequence comes from Gastrophysa polygoni, assembly GCA_963576655.1. NCBI lineage: Eukaryota > Metazoa > Arthropoda > Insecta > Coleoptera > Chrysomelidae > Gastrophysa > Gastrophysa polygoni. The sequence goes on from OY755091.1 coordinate 4,633,060, forward strand.
TTCGAATAAATAATTTATTAGATGTTAATTAATTTTGTTAACTATGAATAAACTGTTCTTTCAGTGTATGATCCATTTTTAAATCTACCTATAGAATTTTGTCACTATTGGAACAGCTCACGTCTCTTCGATTCATTCTAGAAACAAGCGACAAGTAATTATAACATTGGTAAACAATTATTAGTCAAATAATTATTTTATTCGATCCAGTCACTTCAAACAACAATCACCGGCCATTTTTGTATTCCCAACTCTAACGAACGACACAAACATTTGAACACCTCAGACACAAACTAGTGACAACTATCAAATGGATACAAGGATATTCTGTGGTTCTTCTCATATTTTCCTTACTGGCCTGGGGTGTCCGGACAAGAAGATAAATAGGTTTCTGGGTGTTCAATGTTTATTGGAAGTGAACATTTATATATATATATATATATATATATATGTGAAAAGCGAATTTGAAGCGTGTTAGAATTGTTTTTCAGAATAGGGATTTGCAACAGAAGTTACAACCAACACCTTGTACCTAATGTTTTTCTAGAGCACTCAGCACTTTCGACATCTGTATTTGTTTGGTGTATTTTGGCTGCGATTTATTTGGTTTTTCCCAGGACTTGTGTAGATTCATTACGAAAGTTTCAATCTTATAGGTTATATTTCCAAGGTACCTCGAGTAATTCACCCTATATTTGTTACTTTTATCGTACGACTACGGTCATTATTCACTTGAATATTTGCTTCATACTTACACATCATATGAAGCGTCATACGAATCATCCAAACATGTAGATCTGTCAAAAAATCTCACTAAGTCCGCACCGTTTGAGTGTAGATGGCGATACGATCGTAGATCCTGTAAAGTCAAGTCCGCTTTCTCTGTTGACGGATGATGGATATCTGACAGCTCGTCTGACAGTGATGGATAGCTAACGGTTCAATTTTTGCCATCTAGTGTCTATCTTGGTGAGCCTTAGTAAAATGGTACTAAAATTCGACCTAATCAAATATGCAAAAGTCTACAACATTTTCTAGCGGCTGGGGATTGGGAGTTTGTACACTTCACATCACATTACACGTATTTGACGTCTTATGATCTCCGAATAACGAAAACTATAGAATGGAAACTATACAACTTTATTGTCTGCCAACATGTTCTTGTTTTGTCTAGAATATATTTCTGTCCTTTTCTCCGATTTTCTTCGACTGATCACACCAATCTGGAGAACCAAACATGATGTAAACATTGTGTTCATCTCTTTCTACCATCAGATATCTCTGTCGACTGATCGTTCTCTCTGTCGATTTATCGTTCTCTGTCAACATAATACATGTCAACAAAACACACCTACTCATCTAGCAGCATCTAGTCTGTTCTAATGATTGAAGGTTACGATACTATGAGAAAAACTTGAGAAATCCCAGTTGACCAAAACATGCAGCAGCTTTATGTATGGTGCATTTCAAATGTTCCATGTTTTATCACAGATATGCTCCAATCGGAGATATAGAGTAGATGAATGTCCGCCTCAAATGATATCACAGATTTACTTCAAACTCATCACATGTTTTGTCACATTTGATTCAGCTGTTCTATCACTGATGCATCTCGATTGCTCCATGTTTTATCACAGGAATGTCGCTATAGAAGATATAGCTTCGATGAATGTCCGCCTCAAATGAAATCACAGACTTATCTCAGACTTCTCACATGCACAACAATGGTTGACTGATATGATAAATAACAAATTACTTCACAAACTATCCTGAAGAGGAACGAAATAAGCGGCCAAATCACAGTATCTCACAGTATCTACTCGCACAATAATTTTCATAACCTCATTCAATTTTATATCACATACCTACCTATTTTCTACTGTAGTCGAATCATCTTATTACTTTCCATCAGTTTTATGCTTCCTTAACTGTTTACCACTATTAACCTCTCGGAATCTCGCGATTATATCGAATTCTTCAATGAATATTTCGTGTGACTTGTGCCTTTGTCGATCACCTACGCCTGATTAACAAGTATGCAATTTTGTGTTGAAACTTTGTCAAAACGAAGTTCTCTATTTAGATGAACTCTGGGGATGAGTCAGTTTGATCTCGGTGATGAAACCTGCGATGAGACACTGTTCTGTAACAGGCATGAGTTGCATTTTAGATCCAATCGCGATGAAACTAAGTTCTTTGTTTGACCTTTTTGTGTTGACGCCTGAGATGCCTATTTAACAAATCCAATACCCTATGGAATACCTGAAAGTACCCACCTTATTAGATCTATATGAAATTTCGATCATTTCTTGTATCAGTTATACAATAATTCAGAAAAGAATGAGTAAATCAAACGTAAATTTGGTACATTGGATTGGAATACTCATATTACCATCATGATACTAGTCAATAGATGGCTCTGTTTACCTGTTAGAGAACGGTTCCAAGATATTGAATATTGGGATGGAATCACCAAACAAGCGAAATATCTTACTTTGATGACAGTTTTAGTTTGTTCAATTCTTATATTCAGTAGACCAAGAGAAGTAATTACACTGAAACGGAATAATGCTCCGATCGAATGACACATTTTGTCAATCCAATTATGAGCAAATTTCATTTAACCGTAAAGTGATGTGTATGAATCCAAACAAAAGATTGTCTTGATATGATCACGAATTCGGTTGATTCGAACATTCTTCACGTTCGGATTAACGAATTAATTACTTGGATTGATGAATTATTGTATCAAATTGATAGATACGTGTTGTTGATGTGACATAGAATTGGGTCGATTCAAACATTCTCCACATTCCGATCAACAAAGTAATGAATTGAATCGAATCAATTTCTGCGTTGAAATAAAACATAATGTAGTTGGTTGGACATGATATATTGTTCATTCAAAGAATCCAAAGAATATTTAGTTGATTGAAACCTCAAATTCGCTCTTGAAACAAGATCAAATGTTACTCGTTTCAACATTATATTTTGTCGTGCATATATATGACACTTTTATTTGGTTGATCGAAGTAAATATTGCTTGAATCAACGAATTCTTTTTTTCTGTGGTCAATTCAATCACATTGATAAAACGTGCGATGAAACACTGTTCTGTGGCAAAAAAAGATATATGTCAGATGCAAGTTGCATATTTTTGAGAAATTTGTGATGAAACGAAGTGCTTCGACTGATCTCTCTTGCGATAGAACTGAGACAAGTGTGGTTAGCTGGGATGAGTCAGAGCAAGAACTCATGCGGTGTCGAACTGTTCGAATCTTATATAGTTTCTGCTTGATTTCAGAGAAATCCCGTCGAACGAGCCGTTGCGTGGGCTGCGGCAGCCAGATTCACGACCAGTACATCCTGAGGGTGGCACCAGACCTAGAATGGCACGCGGCATGTCTCAAGTGCCAAGAGTGCCAAAGGTTTCTGGACGAGTCGTGTACCTGTTTTGTGAGAGACGGGAAGACCTACTGCAAGGTGGATTACGTTAGGTAAACATTCGACATGTTTACGCTTCCCAATTTTTAGCACTGTTCGAATATTTTGAGGGTTGAAAGTAAGGGGTTGTGCATTTGACAGGTCAAATGAAATTCGCACTTTTTGAAACAGTCATTTATTGCAAACAACTTACAAGGCTATCAAACGGATGTCTGAAGTTCTATATATTTTAATTTCTAATGTGAAAACATTATATCGAATTTGGTACGGTCACAATTATTGGTCAAATTGACCCTATCATCAAGATGTATTGTAATTAAAATGCCATTATAATTGACATTGTATCCAAAATGATAATTCCAGATGTTATGTGAGTGACGAATTTGATGCAGAAGTACCCTTTATTCAATCGAATCAAAATCACGATCAGACAAATCTTCGAATTTCACCCATGAAAGATATATAGATAGATAGATAGATAAATAGTATATTGACTATGTGACACATACAGAATATGGTTTATAGCACGTCAGTGGAACAAATTAATGTATGAATAAATTTAAATATATAACATACAACAGACATAAAACAATATATATATGTACATATATGCACATACATACATATCCACACATAAATATATAAACATATACATACATATTCAATTATAAATATAATAGTCATAAAAAATACCAAAATGTATTGACAGAAATAATGGGTGATAAAAGAAAAAGTGAGCGACATTTTATTGACACAAATTTGGTTTTAGATTATATTCCATAACAGAATAGAAACAATGTTCAAGCAGCATTTTTTTTGCATTAGTTTTAAAACATTATTCATTCATGGATCTGTTTTTGCAAGGTAGTTTGTTATAAAGTTTGAAATTCAATGAATTTTTTTCTGATTTTGCTAATCTGTAACGTCGCACAAGTAAATCATCAGCAGTAGCAGAGCGTGTGCTGTGGTGATGGAGGCTAGAAACTTTTGGAGTGCTGTGCCTCCTGGAATGAATTTTGGAGTATTAGATACAAGGAAGTGGTAAAATTTCAAGTCTCTTGAATAATTGTTGAAAACCATAATCATTTCTAAAGCAACACAAATACGTGGCTTTCCTTCAAAACTAAGTATAATAGGGGCTGAGGGTGTACTCATTGACTGTTATTCTCGAATGAAACCTACTAGAAACGTGAAATTGATGGTTTTTCGATTCAGTGCGTGTACGGAGTGTGGCATAAATCATCTACGATGATTTCCTGACTGACAGGCCCGACTAATTTTGGACGAGACAAATCTGTGTGACCCCCGGTGTGTGGCGGCGTTAAATATAATCTCGATGACTTCGGACCCCAATGAATTCCTTCAAGCTGTAAACGAGACACCTGGCCCACCTACTAACTCTCTTTCAAGGGATATCGGTTTGCCAATCAAAATATTTTGGTTGGGTTTGGGTATTGGGTACCCTTTCTTGGAACATTCACTCACCGTTTGAGGAAGTGGATATGAGACATCGTAGAGGAGAAATGATGGAAATTGTCAAAAAAACAGTGGGTGAAATTTCACTCCGACCTTGTTGGAATCGTGAACAAGAATCGTTTATTTTTTTACGTAAAAGTTCTCGCACTTTTTCATCGCAAAAAACATACTATTGTCATCGTTTTTTTTTTCAAATATCGTTGTCTCTGGTAATAGGTTTTCCTACAATAAAGCTAGCAAAACACCTCTCGATAAAAATATTCAGCTCAACTTCAGAAGAAAATGATAAGCTCAGCAGTGGAATGTTGGGAGAGGAAAAAACCGTTGGAATGTTTCTAACAAGTTTGGAGATCGTAAGCATCAGAAAAATGAGTTCTTGTTGCATCGAGCTCTAATATATATTCAGATTCCCCTCTCAAAGTTTTTGCCATGCAGATCTTTATTGAATAAATCTCATTTATACAGTATGAACCTGTCTCCATTCTTGCACCTCTTGCCTCATTGGATGATGAAGAAGCTCTAAGGGAGAAGGCTGTATGAATATCGTTGATATAGAGTAAAAACAAAGTTGTTACCGGGACAGATCTTTGTGGAACACCGGCATTGATAGTCATTGTATCATCTACCACCACATAGAGTCATCTATTTCCGAGAAAACTTGATAGTAAATGACAAAGTTGAGGCGTCGAACCAACGAAAGTTTTGCTAGAAGAGCTTGATGCTAAACTCAAAATGATATATATGGAGATATGCAATGAGACTTCCGGTCGTTCACACGATTTCTGAGCTCTCTAGATATCGGATGAGCTCGATATTGACTGATTATCTATCACTTCAGAGATCACAGATACTATAGTACAATTCTTCTATAGTTGTTAGATATGGTTTTCTTGTATCTGTTTCGAACCCTCAAACTGTTATCTCAGCAGGCCTGCTGTTTACTCTCGCAGTTTTTCCAGTTTATTTTCATTCCGTGAACTTTGCCAGTTAATATATTTGGCTTGAAATTGATGCCTCAACAAGGACCCATAATTTGAGTTCACGACAGGTGTTCAGAATTCAAAATATCAATGTAGTAAAGATTGGCATGCACGCTGACAACTATTTCGTTGTCATATCGTATAATTTTTTTTAGTCATAAACCTTTCCGCACAATTGAAATATAACGTATTTTTCCTCTCATATGTATCAAGCCATCGCCAAAGACAAAAACCGACTGAAGGACCGGATTTCTTTTCGAACTTTTGAACTTCACAGTTACTAAATACTGTAAGATTTCGATTGAATTAAAATAATTAAAACGCTTTTCTTCGCAAAATTTTTCAATGTGCAGTTGGTTTTGACACTGAAAAGTGACAATTTGGCAGACGGAGGAATTCTGGTTACAAGGTGTTTTTGTTAGTTGATATTGAATTTTCCATTTTGATATTCAATTTTCAGAAGTGGTTGCCAAGTACTATCTATTTAGCAACTGAACAAGAAGCAATATTATTGTCTCCGATCAAGAGAATGCAAGCAGACTCTTTGATTTTCCGTTTTTGGTTATTGTCTTCTTTTTCTATGATCTCAATATTACTTCAATCGGCCATATGTTGTCCATTTCCAGTAAGGATATGTTCAGCTAATTTCGATTTGTCAGTATATCTTTTCTTTACATTGTTCGTATGCTCTTTCATCCTTACTGATAGAGGTTTTCTAGTTCCACCGGTATGATATTTTCATATTATGATATTACAGTTACTGTTCGAAGTGTGAGGGTTGACAAAAGTGAAAGGCGTGTATTGACCCGAATGTAAGTCCGTTAGGGTTATTTCTTTGCGTTTGTCTCAGCAGAAAACACCGTACAATTCGGTCGTTAACCTCTCGTCAGTGGTAAACAGTGGTAAAGTTATAGAAACACTGTTCAATCCATTATCCCGAACTTCGATTGCGTTCTGTATTCTTCACTCATTCCATTTATCGCTTCAATTTCGAAAACACCCTGTATTCATGGGGGTAATGACGTGAAGCATGGTGCAAGGGTGAAGCATATATAACTAATAACAATTATATATGGATGAAATCCATTTTACCTGTCAGGCGATTGTGTAGCTGAAATAAAAACGAACCGCTTGTCAAATGTCGCTTGTTATGCGGATGTCACTTCTGTCATTTTGAACTGGCGCATGCGCATATATTATGAGCTGCGAACTGCTGTCAATCGTTTTCTTTGGCTTCCTTTCCCATGACCAACTGTCAAACTGACAATTGAAACGTCTCCCTTCGTTCTCTCGCAGGCTGTTCGGCACGAAATGCGACAAATGCGGCTTATCGTTCAGCAAGAGCGACTTCGTGATGCGCGCCAAGAGCAAAATCTACCACATCGAGTGCTTCCGGTGCCGGGCGTGCGCCCGGCAGCTGGTGCCCGGCGACGAGTTCGCGCTGCGCGACGGCGGCGCGCTCTACTGCAAGGAGGACCACGACGCCATGGAGAAGACGGCGCCGGCGCCGGCGACGACGCACCCCGGCGCCGGCGCCGAGAGCAACAACAACACCAGCCTGAGCAACAACAACCACAACAGCAACTCCACCGAGCTGGGGTGCATGTCCGGTGAGTCTTTGTCCGTTTGTTTGTCTCAGTAGTACATCGAAGTGGCTTCTGATGCTGTTGCCGATTGGATGTTGGTTGGCGGATCATCAGAAGCTGCCCTTTTTCACTATTTCAGCGATTGCTGAACTCTTTCTTCAGGATTGTTTACATTTTTCATGGATGCTCGATGCTATTTTGTCGGTTGTTTATCGCCACGCATCTGTCAAAAACGTCAAACGTAGATTGTATTTGGGTTGTACAGGCTGCCTCAGCCTCATCATCACTGATGCGACGTATAGAAGTTCTATTGTGAATCAGTTTTCGTCATTCGAGTCCTGGACTTCATCAGAAGTTATCAGTAGAATTTAGATACGGATCAATTTTTCAAGTCTGTCAGCACGACAGGCAACTCTGATTTTTTCGATGATTCGTAGCAACTATCATAAATCCATATTTAGTGAAAGATTCAAGATTCACCGTGTTAGTATTCACAAAGCTTTAAGAATCTTAATTTTTTATTCATAACATAATTCATCATGAATAATACATGTTAAATGCATAGAATGTCACCCTTACTCTCTGATGTGGCGCAAATTTCACTTGTGCAAATTTCGAAATACCTGGCTATGTGCTGATGGAATAATCATTATCATTACTGGATAATTTTCATCACTTTGTCTTCAACGGAATATTTGTACTTTCTGAGTGACGGCGTTTTCACAATTACCATACCAGGTGAAATGCTGATGAGAATCTGCTTGGATCTGCGCGAATTTCATTATTTTGTAATGTTAATTTTCTGCGCCCTGTATAGAGACCTGCTCTTCTCATCGACGCGGAAAGAAAACGCGACAAGAAAAGACAAAATGACTGGGCATATTCCCGAAAGGCCATCTCGTAAACTAGATTAGGGTTTTGTATGTGTCCAGCATTCGGTCTATACCCTTCTGTCTTTGAAGTTAAGCCATCGGTAAATATTTGAACAGTAAAAATGCCCATCTTGCGAGGTTTCAAACTAAATAAAGGCTAACCATCTAACCAAATATTTTAGTCGCCGTCCATTCAAACACTAACGCCCAATGAAAATGTTTTTCTTCCCTGGTATCGGACCCCACAACCAGAAATATTCGATTCATCTATAGATATACTGGGTTGCCGATAAAAAACAGGATTTATACGGAAACATAATTTCTCGAATATTACCTATACTTACGCAGTGACTAGAAAAATGAACGCAACACCTAAGATTTCACATTAGTCTGGAATGTTATCATTTTTTGACATCCTCAGTCCGATTTGGATGATCTGTAATGGAGTTTTGGTTGTATACGGTTCCATATACAGGGTGTCCTTAAAAGGTCTTTACAAAAAGCTACCACATATTCTTCAGACCAAAACAATTCGATACAAGCAAACTTACCTCAGTAAAAAGTTGCTTAGTTTGGGCGCTAGACGGCTCTGAAGTTGAAATTTTCAAATCGATTTTGCTTCATAACTTTTGAACGGCTCATGAGATTTTTTTCAAATTTGGTACGTTGGCATAGACTCATCGGGCAATGAAACTCATATCATAATCATAATGAATATCATTCCATGGGCGTAGAACTTGATTTTTTCAGTAAATAAACATCTAAAACTCCTACGCCAATGGAAAAAAATTAGTTTCAATATGAAATCTAAATTATTCAACTCATTCACTACAAAAAAGGTACTCTTGACAAAAGTCGATTCCTCTCATGGTTTCGACAAAATTTTAATTTTAGTGATTTAGAGCATAATTAATAATAAAACGATTAACAGATATTTCATAAAAATTGTTCAAAATGTTCACCATTTTCACGTATACAAAGATTTATACGACGCAAAAAGTTGAAATGTACTCTTTGCATAACTTCTTCATCGCCTGTAAGATTATTCGTCGCCTGTTGGATACGTTGCCATAATTGTTCTACAGTATTCACAGGGGTCTTGTAAACCGTAGACTTGAGATAACCCCATACAAAATAATCCATCGGTGTTAAGTCTGGAGAACGTGGTGGCCAATTCACGGGTGCATCATTACCTCTACCTATCCATCTGTCTGGGTACTGTTGGTTTAAAAATTCCTAACATCCACCGAAAAATGTGGTGGAGCTCCATCGTGCATAAACCACATATCTACCCGATGTTGGAGTGGTAAATCTTCCAACAAATTTGGCAACGTATTTCGTAGATGTTGTAAATACATGTCTCCTGTTAATCTTTGTGGAAGTATGACAGGACCAATTATAAAATTTCCTATTATTCCAGCCCAAACGTTGATTTTGAATTCGTGTTGAAAATGGTTTATTTTAATGGAATGAGGATTTTCAATTGCATAAACGTGTTCATTATGAAAATTAGTTATTCCTCTTCTCGTGAAACAGGCTTCATCAGTAAACAAAATATTCTTTCCAAAGTTCAGATTTATTTCTCTTTGCAAATTAATGAACCTACAAAACATCAGACGACTTTGTGAATCATGGATCAATAAATCTTGAACTGGCGTCTTGTGGTATGGGTATAATGATTGTTCTCTTAGTACTTCATGAACGGCATTCCTAGAAACTTCTAGTTCATTACTTATCCGTCTAGTACTCAATTCTGGATTTTCTTCAATACGGTCTAAAATTTCTACTTCGACTTCGGGAATCCTTACATAACGCTGTCTTCCATAATCACCAGTTCTAGGAGCAAAATGACCGGTCTCCCGAAGACGTCTCTCAACTGCAGCAAAGGTTGGGTGGCTTGGTACGCGACGATTTGGAAACCTTGCCGAATACACCCTCACACTCTCTCGACCATTTCCTTGACAATATCCGAATACCAATAACATATCGGTGTATTCATCATTGGTGTATTGTACGGCCATGATAAATCAGAAAAGTCCGATATCAACAATCAACGTCAATAAAACTCGACAAATCAACACAGATGAAACTATGGAAACCAAGAATGTGAATATCACTGTTTTCGAGCAGATAATAATAGTCTTCAGAAAAAAAAACCAGTGCTACTTATTTTTAATAGAAATAACCTATGCAAAAAGTACATCTCAACTTTTTGCGTCGTATAAATCTTTGTATACGTGAAAATGGTGAACATTTTGAACAATTTTTATGAAATATCTAATAATCGTTTTATTATTAATTATGCTCTAAATCACTAAAATTAAAATTTTGTCGAAACCATGAGAGGAATCGACTTTTGTCAAGAGTACCTTTTTTGTAGTGAATGAGTTGAATAATTTAGATTTCATATTGAAACTAATTTTTTTCCATTGGCGTAGGAGTTTTAGATGTTTATTTACTGAAAAAATCAAGTTCTACGCCCATGGAATGATATTCATTATGATTATGATATGAGTTTCATTGCCCGATGAGTCTATGCCAACGTACCAAATTTGAAAAAAATCTCATGAGCCGTTCAAAAGTTATGAAGCAAAATCGATTTGAAAATTTCAACTTCAGAGCCGTCTAGCGCCCAAACTAAGCAACTTTTTACTGAGGTAAGTTTGCTTGTATCGAATTGTTTTGGTCTGAAGAATATGTGGTAGCTTTTTGTAAAGACCTTTTAAGGACACCCTGTATAATTCGAATATAGGGGATTCAAATCTATCAATAAGGGTTTCGTAAATCAATAGTTTTTCAGATATTGTCACAAGCTCGTATATATTATTTTGTCTGTCGATTACTTTACAAAATCATTGCCCTGACACATCAAGTATTTGTAGTACTTCCTATATAGTATTAGCTCGTTCGCTTTATATATTTATATATACAGGGTGAGTCAAAAATGTGTACCGAGCTTTCTGGGGTGATAGACCATTGAAAAATAAGTGTAGTTTGATGATTAAACTTATGGCCCAAAATGCATATTAAGGGAGATATATCCTTCCAAAGTTGATAAAATTAAAATAATTTCTCCGCATAACTTCTGAACGATGAGAGCCACCTGATTGAAATTTTGTGCATGAATGTATGTTGTCAAAATACATTTTTTCGTCACACTTCCGTCACATTTCCGATATTGTTATAAAGGGTGTTTTCAGAGGGTGAGTCATGATTTTTTGTAGAAAACTTTTTTCCCTGTATTATTTTCGGTGAAAAAACAGGAGCATTCGATGGAGCCAAGAAAATTACATGAAAAAGGTACTCTTATTCAAATACAAAAAATTGAGCCGTTCATGAGATATTTGAGTTTTTGTAGTTACATGATATCCAGCAGATTGATTTTATTCATCGAGAGATTCATCGGTAACAATATTTTAGCAGTCCATGATGAATAATTTTGTTCTCAATTTTGACGTTCATGTCATCGATATTCGAGTCAACATTGTTGTAGTCGATTTGTTCGTGTGGTTTTTCTGTGTCATTTATCACTGCGATTATCAACTGAGATTTTAAGAAATATGGCAGGTTATTCGTTCTCTCAACAAACTGATATGCTTCTAATGCTTGGCGAGTGCTTCGGAAATGCAAATGCTGCTGAAATATCGTTATACCGATGAATCTCGAATATGACTCACCCTGTATACATAACTATATATAGTTGGCAAAATTGGTGCCAGTGTGCAACTGATGAATACAATATCAAATTATCATGATTGTTACACCCGTTGGGTAAGCATGTAAGTATTAAAGATATTACGTATGATAATCCATTGGATATCCAGACTCTTCTAATATAATATTCACAAAAGCTGCAAGTTTGCTTATAGTCTCGACTGACCATTATTTCACGCCTCGCTAATCCACCCTAATCTATGTAACAGCTCGGACATGCCAAATAATAAAACCGTATTATTATCAAAGGTTTCGGCCCTTTGAACTCGGCATTGTCCAGATCTGGCCATATAGAGGCTATAATTATGATGAAATGTATATAACAACCGAGAGAACGGAGAAAATGCTGACTTCTTCATCACGAATCGTTGACCAATTGATTGATTACCTTTATACCAGGTTCGTTTCATCAATATCACTCAATTTAATGTCTCAAATATTTCTGTCGGTACCCGATTGAGTGGATTTTTCACTCCAGTGGAAGGAGTGAAAATAAACTGCGACATGAAATTGTTGACCAGATCTATTTTCCGCCATTTTTGAGTTCTAAATCAGTACATATACCATTCAACTGATTGAATTAATAATTTTATCCAACACATGACAGTTATGACTGTCATTATTAATGGATTATAACTCACGTTCATATTTGAAGTAGAATTCTATTTATTTATTACCATTTCAAGCAGAATTCACATTGATATTGAAATTAAAGGAAAAAGCTAACGGTTTATTCGAATTTGAAGTTATTGTAAAATTGGTTGGTTCATTGGAACCAGACGCTCCCATATCGGTACAGCTGCTGATAGTGCTGGAAGACGCCGACACATTGGAACCTTTTCTGCAATTTGTATTTTGTTACGCACCGATTCTTCTAGGTATCCTTCTGCTACCGTCGAGGACTTCCATCCTCCGTGACGCTTCAAAGTAGTCATGTTAGCCCCTGCATTGGCCAAAAGAGTCGCCGAAGACCTTCTCAGGCAGTGACCGGTGTAGAGCGCTGGTTCCTCCAATTTCAAAAACATTGCAATTCTTGAAGGTATCTTCGACAACGTATTTATTCCCAAACACTGGCTGGTACACCTCCCATTCTTGTGAAAAACAAAGAAGCGGCTAGAACTAGTATTCTTTGGTCTCAAAGACATGTATTTTTTACACAAATTGATCGGGTTGACTGGAAATCCTTCTTCAAGTATGGTGAAACTTCTCGATTGCTTGGTTTTAGTGTCTGGCAAGACTATGTGAAAATATTTCCCTTTGTCTTGAATATTTTCTATTTTCAAATTGACTAATTCATCGCATCTACAAGCACCGCTAATCCCCATTATCAAAGCCACTTTCATCAACAAGTATACTTGTCATCGGGAGCTTCGTTCAAAAACTTCTCTATTTTAGGTCGTTCTAATGTCTTGGACTTCTTTGATTTGTATCCCTGTGATTTGCTTCTTTTGCATCTCGGGACTTTTCTGGCAAAATCTGCATCGCTGCTTCTTCCGCTTCCGTAAGGATATCCTCAGGAACGTAATTTTCATCGATTTCCTCCATTTTCTATACGTTTTTTTCTTCAAAAAAGGTTTCTTTTACTGCAGGGAAAACTGACAAGTTGCAACAATGTGTTATGCCCGTGGCAACTAAACAAACAACCTACCTTGACCAAAATGTAAAAAAGTCACTGTCAAGTCATTCTGACATATACAGGGTATTGAGACGCAAGTAGCTTTGATTTGATCACAAACCTTATTAATTATTATCTCATAAAAAAATGATTTCTTCCACTTGTTGGATAAAACATTGTATGCCACTCGTGTGTTATGTTTTCTAAGTCACTTGAGAATTTATCTTTCTCACGTGACTTATTCTCAACATAACACACTAGTACCATAAATAACTATTCATTACAATAATTTTATTCCATCGTTGGAGTATTTGTCAGTGATTGTAGTCATGTCTATATCTAGTTCCACTCTCTTAACGATTATTGGCCATATTTTATTGAACGCCTCGTAGATCAAACTCACCAAAACTTCCTACTAATCTAATTACCCAGTTCGACTATTGTTGAATGCCTCAAAAATAAATTATACTATACAGGCACCGAACATAGTCCGTATTATGTTCGGTGCTATACAGGGTCGCTTTTTATGTATGGAAACGGTCTGATATACCTTGCGCGAAAATTATTCTCACAAAATGTATTTTTGGAATATGTAAAGGTAATATCTTGATGGACCTATATATGGACGTTTTTCAGCAGGACTCACAAAAAAATATGATCACGTGAACAAAGCAAAATGAATATTCTGCTCTAAAGACATCAGCTCAATTCAATACGATGAAAATGAATATTGGAAAACAAAAGTTTCCCACGTTATTATGGAAATTAGGTGCAGTTGAGAACATTTCAAATATCCCTATCGAAATTTTCATGATTTTCTTAGATGGAAACCATCAGTGTAGATTATCACTGTTTGATAGTCGATGAAATTTGGTGCAGCCTCGTTTTTATAGGTCAATCCAATAGCATGCATGATTTTTTTTCCAATTGCTAATATGAAATCCTAAAACTTCACTCCTGGAAATAGAGGTGTAGTAGGCCTTGGATTTCATTGGTATGAGACGCTTTTTAGTCATAATAGTTCATCACGCTCTACAATTTGAAAAAAGGAATTCAATAAATCAGTGATTCAATCAAATGTGTTCCTAATATAACATAAAATCTGACAATTATTTTAAGTTAAGGGTCTTTTACATCTGAGAAATCATTTTCATTATTTTAGTATACTTATTTATACTATATAGCCAGCCTTTTCGATTCCCAGTCAGTTTCTTGATTCATTATGAACATACTGTTTTTCGAGTAGCAGGTGGTAGTACATTCTTTTTTCAGCTTTTTATTAGGATTTTTTCTCCTCGTTTCTAAAAAATGAAGTAGAAGTTATTAAGAAATTATTTCAATATATTTGTAGTAAGGACAGATTTTGTGAAAACAAAATCACTATATGAACATTTTTCAGCTTTTCATGGGATTTTCTCTCCTCGTTTCTAAAAAATAGAGAAGTTATTAAAAATTATTGCAATATATTTGTAGTAAGGACAGATTTTGTGAAAACAAAATCACTATATGAACAATTCTGAAGTTGCAAAACACTCACCCCGAACAATTGTATATATATATACTATACTATATTGGATACTATGTGTACAGCTAAGTATAAAACAAAATGACGTCCTTCCAAAAATAGCGACCATCATGTTGGAAAGGTGGCGCGAGATTTGAATGTCTCATTTGATAAAAATAGGATATTTTTTTTCATTATTTTTCTTCATTTATTTTTGTTGGCTGATACACACATTAAATAGCCGCAGGAGTTCAATCTTTTATAAATATATATAACTATGTTTTATGCAAAAATATACACCTAGTTGACCTGATGTATATGATGAAAATGAAAAAATTAAAAAAAAATCGTGATCGCATGCAATTAACCCCGGTTTTTTCTGTCAGACTCCGGCTCCGAGAGCGGCTCGCACAAGGGCGGGGGCGGCGGCGGCGGCGGGGGCGGGCACCGCAAAGGGGGAGGGGGCGGGGGCGGCAGCGACGGCAAGCCGACGCGCGTGCGCACCGTGCTGAACGAGAAGCAGCTGCACACGCTGCGCACGTGCTACGCGGCCAACCCGCGTCCCGACGCGCTCATGAAGGAGCAGCTGGTCGAGATGACGGCGCTCAGCCCGCGCGTCATCCGCGTCTGGTTCCAGAACAAGCGGTGCAAGGACAAGAAGAAGACCATCCTCATGAAGCAGCAGATGCAGCAGGAGAAGGTTGGTGGTGATCTTTTATTTCGCACGGCGTCTTATTCAAGCCGGGGATTTATATTATATTATGCACATGCATCAGCGCTTTTTCATTTATTTAGGGTCGGTTGCATAAAAAAAATTAATCATGTGATTATCTGATGCCACATTAGCGGTGATGATGTTACGTTCAATCCAATTTGCTTTGCATAAAAATCTCGTCTGTTATGATTATTGTTCCGTTAACTAAAGACGAAAATGCGTGGCAACAGGGCTGATTTGCTGGATCCACACGTTCCGTGCATGTAAATGATGATGCTTCGCGCATTTATAGGTTAGGTTTAATTATTTGATTTGACGAAGCAGCTTCACAGATCTGTGGCAGTATGGATATTGATATGGATAGCTTGAAGAAAAAAGGGGGGGCAAACTATACGGAATCAGAAAAAAACAACACTGCTGGAGATTGTTAAAAAGTGCGTATAGTTTACCATAATAAAATTTGGGACCTATCTTCCGATTGGAACTCATACATCCAATTCATTCCTTCACAGATATAAAAATATAATAGAATGCAAACAGTCCGAGCACTGATTAAGGTAATGCCAGGATTAAGGCGATTTGATGTGACGTTTAAAGTTGATTGGCTTTTGTGCAACTGCTTTTTTACTTAATCGGGCATTTTCATAAGTTAATCAGGTGATCAAGTTAACATACCATCAAGTATATGATGAATGTTTATGCAACCAAATTCCATAGATAACGTTACGTCAAATATTTAATGTGACGTTAAATACTTAATGAACCTTCATGCAACCGGCCCTTACTCATGTATTTTCTCATTTAAATGTTGAAAACCATATCCAAATCGAATTCAATCGTTCACTATATACATTCCTTTATTTAAGAGATAACCAACTTTGGTCTTTTAGCGGAATACTAGAGCGAAATGCGATTTGCGCATGCGCGAATCTGTCATTGATAATTTCCTTTTCTTTTTATCAATTGTGGTTAGAATTTTTTTAACCTTTTCACTTGTTCAGACATGCTGCAGGATTGAAACTTACATTGAAAAAATAATTAAACACCTGTGAAGCAATAATGCAAGACAGTAAAAACCCTGTTATTCGAGTTTGAGTTTATTAGGTACTATTATACCTATAAACTGTCAAAACACAAATAATTATCGGTCTAAGTACGTAAGCGACTATAGTACCTATATATGTGCAAGGTGAAAAAAGTAGTTAATAAAAGTTCAAATCAAATAAAAGTCAACGAAAGAGAATGAGTATAGAAAAAGCGTTGTGTTATAAATCCACCTCATAAGACGGTGAATTCATTACACGCACGACTTGACTTTATACGAAAGATTTAAGACTTGACTTGAAATAGCCATATGAAATGAACATTGTGAAATACAATATTCATAGGTATATAGGTGCTTGCAGTGGTTATATTCATGGTTGTTTTATTGAGACATCTCTTTGTACACCTATCTTCAGTTTTTGGTAAATGAACGATGTACAGAACACTGATGGAGCTATTCTGCCTTTTTGCCTATCTAATTTCTTCAACCAAAACTCTAACGTACAGCCAACTTGATAACAGCATTTCATTCGTTATAGCGGAAAATCACTCAAATGTCAGTTGTTAGATGGCGACACAAAAATGAGAACAAATTCGCAGTATTATTGATAATTGAACAATCAGTGTTATAAAAACGTTGATTCAGAAGTAGTTATTTAGATTACTTCTCAATTAGTGATCAAACTACATTATTACAATCTCAAAACATCAACTATTTGTACAGAAATCTGTAAAAATGTCAACATCTTCTGGAGAGTTCCATAACTATTAGGCCGTTATATATAGCGGAAAATGACGTTAGCGTTTTTGACGAAACAAAACACCATCAGTGACTGCACCAGTGTTTTGTGAATCGTTGTCAAATGTAATCAAGACGTTTGTGAATGTCATGAGAGAGATTTTTCAAGTGAATATATAGAAAAAAAAAAGGGTATTATCAATTTCAATAAGAGCACAATATTTCTTACATTAAAATAGTAATAAACAAACGCAATATTGGATCACGTCTGGGTCTCCATGCATCAACATAATATACCTATAGAGGGATGTCTCAATGGAACAACTATTATGAATAACCCCTCTGTACCTATAGGTTATGTACGAAGACGTAGAGAGAGATCACCAACTTATTTTTTCTTCAAATTTCGAGTTATAAGTCGTATACTAAAAAAAAATCTTGTGAAATCCAGGTGAATAATACTTATTGGTTATTATCATAACCAACGTACATGAATTTCACCATCAGCCCTGTAAAATGATATTCCAGTACGAATATTGTAGTAAGTACTTTTACAATGCGATTTTCATTATAGGTTTATCTAATAATAAGTTTTCCCAAAATTCAAGTGGAACTTTCCAATAGATAGATTCCACTATATTATTCTTTCAAGGTAAATTTTCTACTGTAAAATAGATGATGTTGGTAAAGAGATGAGGACAAAATAATAATCATTCGAAAAATCATTTTCATTCGACAGAATATACCTAAACAGAATTATATACAAAGTTCGTAAGATAATAATGAAATACTCTAATAATGATGATAAATGGGTCGAACACTGATTTACCTGAAACACTAAATGTTTCGTTAGTTTTTGAAAACCACATCACAGTTGGCATATAAACAATGATATTCTACACCCTTGTATTGCCTATTAGGCAAATACTGGTGAACGTTATATTTTTTCGTCGACATAAAGTTCACATGCACCACATGTCTCACAGCTATAGGTATATATGTCTACAGGGTGTTCCGATGATCATGTTACAAACTCCTAGGGTAGATAAAACACACGAAAATAAGAAAAAAAGTTCATGTGAACATGGGTCCGGAACCGCTTCTTCAGGGAGCTAGGGCCCTTCGAAGATGACCTTCAAAAACTACTTTTCGTTTTATAGCTTCCGTACTACTGCAGCTATCGCAACCAATTTTGGGACATGAAATCTAGTTCGTAGGTTCATCAGTTTGAGCCTTCCGGATTTTGTCACCTTCAACCAGGGGCGTACAAACCAGGGGGGTATTTGGGTAAATTTGACCCTACTCCTCTTAGGCTTTAATTTCTTACCATTAATTTATTATTGATTGGACTTAGCCATTTTCGGAGGAAACGGTGACAGATAGCGATTTTTACAAGAGTACCTTTTTTATGTAAAAGGCATTGGAGAATCATAATCAGATATAAAAATGGTAAGAAATTGAAGCCTAAGAGGAGTAAGGTCAAATTTACCCAAATACCCCCCTGGTGTGTACGCCCCTGGTTAAAGGTGACAAAATCCGGAAGGCTCAAATTGATGAACCTACGAACTAGATTTCATGTTCCAAAATTGGTTGCGATAGCTGCAGTAGTACCGAAGCTATATAAAACGAAAAGTAGTTTTTGAAGGTCATCTTCGAAGGGCCCTAGCTCCCTGAAGAAGCGTTTCCGGACCCATGTTCACATGAACTTTTTTTCTTATTTTCGTGTGTTTTATCTACCCTAGAAGTTTGTAACATGATCAACGGAATACCCTGTATATACTCTCATCTATAGGAGTAAATCAATTTGATTTACGCGTGGCGCGAAGTTTACAGAATTTTACTATATTTACACGGCACTTCTACTGTATTACACGGCACTGAACGCACTGACATTCATCTGGGAAAAGAAGAAAAACAAAGATTTCCTGAAAAGTATACATTTTCACCTAACAAATAATATATTTTGAGGCAAAAATGCAGAATTCTGTTCCTAAGAATGCGTTACGGATACAGCAATTTTTTTGCAAAGAAATAAACTGTTCTTTTTGCACCCATTTTCATCAGTCCTCACTTGCATATCCCACCTCCGTCCAATTCACGTGCACCGCACTTTATCGACCGGTCACGTGACCTCCACCGGGCGCCTCACTCTTCCTCTCGCCGCCGGAGGGGCTCGAGCATCGATATCCTCTCGACACGGGGCGTGGCGTCGGCCGAGCGGCGCCGCCTCCCGCGCCCCGGCCAATGGGAACGCGTTCGCGACGGCCGAGGAGATCGCGCCCCGCTCGGCACGCATCGATTTCGCGAGCTCACGACCCGCCGTCGTTTTTTTCAGCTCCCGCCGTGTCGTTTGCGGCTTTCTTGGTTTATTGGCCGACGGTTTGGAAAAGGAAATTTTCGGTCGGGTGTGTTGGTATATGGCTACGAAGGCGTTCTTCGAGTGGCTTTATGAAAACTTTTTTAACATTCAACATATGTATTATTACTTTAAGACATTATAATGGAGTAGGTAATGAAAATATTTAACATTTGATAGTTATTTATGTACCTACCAAGGGAATTATAAGAGGGCCTTGATCACCGATGGCAAGGTTTGGTTGGGTTAGGTTGTTAAGGCTCATTGATTCTTGTGGTATACAGATAATTTTATTTGCTCAGGTACCATTGATCATATGAGTTTTGTTTGTTGATATAGGTTCTTGCTATATACTTGTTGATAAATAGAACTTTGTTCTCAAGCTACAAAGATAGAGGGAATTACTTATAGAATCTATAATGTCCCATAGTGATGGTCGAGAATCCGGAAATAGTGACAATTCAACTCATATGTATGAAAAATCGCATGCCACAGTGCAATTGTCAGTTTAACAACGGCAAAAGTTAGCTGCAACTTTTACTGCCAAAAGATGCACTAAAGTGGTTTTTTCACTTATTCATTTGTTGATCGATTACCGCTGTGTTAGTTGCCAAAATGAATAGTTCGATATGTTTGTCAACAACTCATTGAATTTCTAAGCACTAACGATGAGTCGATTCGGTGATTGTTAATATCTGTGTGCCTATACTATTATACAGTTGCGACGGAATCATCAATCTGAAGACAATTTCCCACGTTTTGTTAGGTACTTTTATTAAACTGTTCTGTCCGAATTACATTCGATGTTTGTCTTGATATATCAGGTAAATTTGTGTCGTTAAAATTCTGTTGTTTCTTTCTGTTTCCTTTATATATGGCAATTCGACTCGAAAAATACAAATGCAAACCTCTCGTTCAATTATACGTGACGAAAATGGGGTGAAAACAACAGTAGCTATATTTTCTGCAAAATATTGCTCTCTCCGTATTGCATAATATTGACAAAGTTTACTATTCTTGCTTCAAAAATGACATTTGTCAAGTTGAAATGTTAGGAAATCGTTATTTTTTCATTTTCTCCGGTGAATATCAGTGCGTTCTCGAATAAGTAGGTACTATATGAAAAGTGCAATATAAACTGCCAGCATAGAAGAGAATAGGTATGAAGAAATTCTGTAAAATACTGGTATGAGAAAACAGCGCATTCGGAATTGTTTCTTTATTTAGAAAGTAGCCCATTTCACTATGGCTACAGGAAAACTCACTAGTGTGTGAAACATTGGTAAAAAGCACGCTTGCAGTGATTGATGAATGTAATGACATTTCACCTGGAAATTTTCCTGATGGTATCATCACACATGGTACTTTTACATTCTAGATTGATTTCGGATTCTAACGTTTCGAGAAATGATATTCAATCCACTATATAGTACCATCATCTTCGTCCTTTTTATGATTTCGCTGATCTCCATGGATATTACAAATCCACCACTATAGATAATGAAGATAAGATAAAAAATGCTCAGAAGGAAACGTATATGAAACATATTCATGGAAATGACAAGAAACGAAACAACGTTGACTTGACTTGGCTGAGTGAAGTTGGTTGCCAAAGATTTGTAGCTAGAATATCCGGAACTCATAGGCGTACACATTTATTTAAATGAAATCGACATCGACAACTATCGACAGGTTCCGATCGGATCCTCTGGTTCCTGACTACTGATGTATATTGGATTGCGTGGTAGCTGTCGACGATGAGTGGAACTTTAAATAACTTTCGCATTGGAGTATATAGGCGTATTTGGTGATATTTCAACGAATGACAATGGACATGGGTGAATCTTGGAATAATAATGATTCAAATGATCCAATAGTGTATTTCATAATAAGTGTATTTCAAGCAATCGTTATGCGGCTCGTGCGTAATAAACCTATACTGTTATCGTATATTCTCAACATTATCCCCTTATTATTACATTTCCACCGTCGATGAATTCTATACGCTCATCTAACCTAACCTAGTATTACACGCAGGACGGGCGGAAGATGGGCTACGGCTCGATGCAGGGCATCCCAATGGTGGCGTCGTCGCCGGTGCGGCACGATTCGCCCATAGGCGTGCACCCCTTGGAGGTGCAGGCGTACCAACCCCCGTGGAAGGCGCTGTCCGACTACGCGCTGCACGCCGACCTCGATCAGCCGCATCAGCCGGCCTTCCAACAGCTGGTCAACCAGGTGAGTGTCGCTTCGCGGATGGATGTGTCACGAAACCACTCTTTTTTCCACCACTAGCCATATAGAACCTGCCATTATACGAGCGCCTATTACTTCTTTTCAAGGCGTCGAGGGACTTTTCTTTACCAAAGTAGTTTTTCACATTTTATGAACTAGTACGCAGTTCATAAACACAAAGCCACCTATTATTATCAACCTGAATTTGCATTACTATCCACGTCAGGAATGGTACTCTAATGGGATGACAGCCAACTGCGAGGTTATTGACAGGTACAGTGACGCTATGAACTACAGTGGCGACAACGGAACAAAATCCGCCATGTTGATACAAACGTCAGATTCAGTTGTCAGAAAATCATTGATTAGAAAATTCATGGAGATCAATCCCTACTTAATGATTGTTCTCAGGTATATATAATGCTTATAGTTGAAGTTCGTAAATGTATGCAGGATAATTTCAATGTAAGACTTAGCTCACAGGCTTTTGAAGCTATTATAGCACAGAAGTTGAAAAATAAACACTGGTATATTGAACACAAAATGGCGAATATCTTGCGAGGCAGGGGAACTATTCTCGAGTTTTTGGTTTGAGAATTCGTTGTAATAGAAAAAGAAGTCATACCACTGTCGACACTGTGGTTTATAGAGTCTCTGCATTGACAGGCACGATGCAGAGTTGGCAGGGTGTTGCGCCTATATTGCGCTATAAAAGAATTTATAGACAATCAATTTCATACCACAGTCATTCATGATATTTCCATTTGAAGTTCGCGCGTTATTGTAATATTACAGGCTCAAAAAATGATGAAATGCTATTCGTCTGTTGATTTCCGCTAATCCTCCTCCCTCATTCGTCCGCAGATGCACGGCTACGACCTGCCGCCCCCGTCGCTGGGCCCGGGCGGGCCGCCGCACCTGCTGGGCCCCGGCGGGCCGGGGCTGCCCTCGGCCGACGCGATGACGCACCCGGACAGCACCGACAGCTACGTCACCTACCTGGAGAGCGACGAGAGCATGCCGGCCAGCCCCTAGCGGCTCGGCGCCGCGTCCGACTAGCGCCGCCCCGCGCCGTCTCTCCTCCTCTGCTGGAGCGCGCTGCTGATGCAGCGCTGGCTGGCCTGCTGCCGCGTCGCCGCCTCGCCCGCGTCCTTCTGAGCCGAGCTGAGCCGCAGCCGGCACCATCCCTTGGAAACGGGTGGTGTTTCCACAGCAGACGCTGTGTAGCTATAGCATTTGATGTAATGAACTATATCTGGTGGAGCTACTCATATAGTTAGTTATCCTGTTTTCGAATCTCTTGATATTGGCCAACCTTGATACACGGGACAACTGTCAGCCGAGTTTCCAACCGAATTCGCAGGAATTGGCACAGATCGATAAGAATCAGATATTATTTTATGTTTCAAGATTTCTCAGTGTTGCCAACAATTATTAGTGTATTCTTAGAGGTTATGTACGATTTTACTGTTCCAAAAGTAGAGGGTTGTCATATTTTCATTCTATTTTATTTCAATTTAGAATCGGATAATAGAAGTATGAACGTTATTGCACTTGATTATTTTATATCACTCATCTTCTGATGAAACAGTGATTTGGTACTGAAATTATTCGCAATTTGGAATTTTCGTGTGGTCCACACAAATTGCAACAACACCGTGCACTTTGATGAAATAAAGTTGGAAAGATCCTTGTGCACAATATACAAAACTAACACTTTTTCAACACTGTATTCATCTATAGTAAATAAGTTGATATCAGAAACAAGAAAATACGATAATTTTGTATCTGTACCGCGTCCAAATTCAAGCTGTCACTATTTGACACTGTCGATTGGAATGTTACCTGCTTTGGAATAGTTTCTAATTGATTTCTTGACAGTCCCGTCATCTATTGTTGAATATTAGAACCCCACGACATCGGCCAGAATTCAAATTGTTTTTGGCCTTTTCAGTCTGACAAAATAACTGAAGAGTGGACCCACTAAACTAGTTCATTACATCATTACATACATATAGCGTAGCTATATGTATGATCTAGGAGTTTTTCTTGTCGGTTCATATTGGCGGTGTCAAATTCTTGTTGATTGACAGCAGAAATTTCGAGCTTTTGCTGATTCATATAGTCATCGCATCTGTGTAATCGCACCGAATAGACAGCGTATAATTCATGCAACTTATTCAACTAAACAAAAATGAATGTAAGATTCAAATCAATTTCAAACTGAGAAATAACTGGTATTTACGCAAAATTAATTGAGAAAATTAACACTTCATATGGAACTAATTAATGGGAAGTCTTCTGTTCTGTCTCGACGGAACACATTCATACATAAAAACTACATATCAATTATTGTTTGATTACCGATGACATTCAACATTGCGCCAAATCCTAACTTGATGCCACTAATTTGTTTTTTGAAAACAAGAATTTGGCATCGCGATCTCTTGAGAAAAATTACTTCCTGAGATTGTTTCTGCGAATTTGATTTTAGAGAAGATGACACCTGAAGTGAATTCAAAATGTGCAATGTTTTTTCTATCACAGCATTATAAACACCATAGATAACATAAATGCCCGCAAATACGTGCCAATAGGCCCCATATGGAAGTTAATACATATAAGTGCAATATGGTACAAAGTAATTCTATTCATTTCATGTCTAAATATATGTTATCAATACACATGTATTACCGTTGCTCGAAATAATGTCACCTCATTAACCATTCGCAAAATAGACCATAGTTCAGAAATAGGGTTAAATATGTTCTTCTATTGCTAACATTCTATTGATTCATAATAAAAATCATTCATTGTCTCTATAAATCTAATATCTGAGATTTCTGCATTGACTTCCTAATGAGTGCGAGCTCTATGAGACATCTTTATCTAGAATGTTTATAATTGCTCTGTTTTTTACCAAAGTGCCCAGCAATTGAAATGGAAAGTTAGTTGAGGGCAAATTGTAGATACGATAGTCATACTATCGACTGAAGGCCATAACCAAAAAAAAAATAAGATTCAGGAGATCTTTGAACTTCTTAATTTCAATTACATTTTTTACATCAACTTCAGTTTTTTTTTGGATTTTCTCTCACAAAAAGCTCGAACAACCTACAGACAGTATTCAGTTCATTTCTTCCGACTTCTTATGGAGTCTCCTTGCCTAAGTCAGAAATACTCGGTCAGTATGAATATTTCTTATACAGGTTTTGTTAGATTAGAGGCGTTTGGATACTACGAACGAAAAAGAATCAAAAATAGTATAGGGACATGTTTCTCTTCTAATTTTCAAACGAGTCAAATAAGACACTGAGTTTGAAACGTAATTTTCCTTGAAACTGGACGAGTAAATTATTATCATTAATATTGAAACTTGAACATGGACAACCCATGTCTGCACATTCGTTCTATCTCGCAAAGTTTCCATTTGAATTGTTTCAATTTAATTACCCCTTGATTTATTGCTTTAAAACATATTTTGTGGCGAGTACTTTCTGTTTTTCATATTAAAAATACCAAATCAACTTGTATCATATGTAACTCAAATCTAATGTAATATATGTTGTACAGTTTTGTTGAACATCCATGTCTCTAATTTTTAAATGTTATTGATTTCATGGATTCAAATTGGAGGTGATTATTCTGAAGAATATAATTTTCATTATGATGTGGATATTTGATGAATATGCCATATAATTATGTAAATAATGTTATGAGAAAATATTTGTAAATAATGAATTAAATAATTATGGATTACCTACCTAGTTTTTTTTCAAAATAAAAATTATTCATCTGAAATCACTTATGGACATGCTACAAATAAATGAGAAGATGTTAATTAACAAACGCTAAGGTAAAGTTGATTCACTTTTTGAAGTTTACAGAACCTATTAGTGATAGTCGGAATGAGATGATTCACGTGAATATTTTTAGCATTATCATCACAAGTACTGAGAAATTAATATTAGAATCATGTGGGTATATACGAATTTGTGATTATCGGTTCAGAAGTTACTCTGACTCATCACTTACATTTCGGTAGTAGTTCAGATCGTTCATAATATCGAAATTCAGTAAAGATTAGGAAAAATTAATTAGTTGCAATCAATATTGCTCATTTATGAATTGAAGGATTTCCTAGATATCAAAAAAATACTAGTTGTCACATATACATATATTTCAAATAGTACATAATTATGGGAATGAAATAATCATTTATGTATAATATACATGTATTTAAATTATATAAAATTAACTTTTAGATTATCCAGTTCAGAACCTCCAGTCATATTGGGTGAACAAACAAATCGATTATTCGAGAAACATGAAATAAGCGATAACATTACAATAAAGTAAAATATCGCTACCATCAATATTTTGTTGTTAAGTAACAAGATGAATAGGTGTTTCATGAATAACTGATGAATTTGATCTGATATGTTGAGCATTACTCGAGAAAAAAAACTGGGAGTATTGAGATTGAGCTTGAAATTCATGATAATCTTAAATAGCTGCCAATACAGAATCATCATTGATGACTCACACACAACCATCCAAATACCTAGTATTAAAAAGTAAAAGCTTGCTGCATCGATTAGTAAAAAATATTGTTCCTTCCAATATCAGTCATGAGATTTGCTTTGTATATATACAAGGACGTATTCGAATTCTGTTTTATAGTTGAAATTCAGAATAATATCGGGCAATATTCAACCAAACGAAATCAAAATATTCAATTTACAAGTCGCCCCTTATCAAAATGGCACAATTCACAGCAAAAATTCGATAAAATTACGTAAAGCTTACATAGCAACACACACAAAGAAGTCTGTCAAAACATTATGAACTGATATCAGATCAGTTGGTGCTGGTATAATAATAAGTGATCCAAATCGACATTTCGATATAAAATTATAAAATTGCATGAACCTGTCATGGGAGCAAATAAATATCACAGAACATTCATAATCTCTGTAGAACCCATTTAAACACATTAAATATCGCTTGTATACTAGTATTGCACTACAGTCTACTGTTCAACACGCGTACGCAAAAATCAGTTGGGAAACTGAGTGATTTCAACCAGATTTCCTTCTTCTTTATGTGTGCTATCAATTGACATAGCTGCACGAGTAAAACATGATATGTTATATTATCTAAACTTCTTCGGAAGGCGTTGGTGGCGTTTCGTCTAGAGTGTGTTCCAGAAGAACGGCCTTTTCATCCTTTACACTGCTCGTCCCGTTGTACACCGACTCATATACGGGGTTCGCAAAATTGACAGACTGCAAATAATAATTTGTCATGAGTGGTAATTCACTTGACCCGTTCAGAAAGATATAATTTCAAAATTGGAAATTAAATTGTTTCGAAATGTTCTGTTGTTCTGTGAGAAAAATCTATACAGGGAAATAATTTCAATTTTAGTCATAGCGATTTTGTGTTTATTCTTGCCAACTGACTTTATAAAAGTGCTTTCAATAGCGTAGTTCAATTGAAAATAGAAATAATATAATGATGAAGACATTTTCCCAACTTCCTTACGAAATTACGTATGACTCGTATTATCCTTCATTGATCATTCATATATTTCTTTTCTGAGAAAACTCACCTTATCCGCATCTAGAGTGAAAGGCTCAGCATCCCTCTCCTGAAAGATGGGATTACTGAAATCGTTCTCCTGTAACCTTTCGTGCGAAAACGGCGTTCTGCTCCTGAAGAAATGCTCAAACAAGAAAAACCCTAATATCAATACGACAATGATGACGGCGATAGCAGACATCAGAGGCACCATGACGCTTCTGGACTCCTTGGCAGCTTGAGTGTCCACCAGGTAGGGAATCTCCTCACATCGTATACCTACGAAGACGTAGAGGAACTTGTATTAGGTTCAATTTCGGACCATCTTCTTATATCATACTTAGTTTCAAGTTAGTTTTCGGCTTATTAATTTTCACATGAGAAAATCTTTCACCCCTTCTTTATTTCAGCACAAAGAGACTCACTCATCTTCCATTTGTGAAGTTCATATTCAGAGAGCATACTATATAATCAATAGATACCTACCAAGATACTTATCTAAACTGGGAAGAGCATGTAAATCATATTTGTGCCCTTTAATTTTTAATTTTAAGGATAAGCAAAGAATTTTCGAAAATTCTTGTAAATGTATGAAACATAATCTGAGTTTCATGAAGTGAATACCTTTGTAGCCGTTTAGGCAAGTGCAATAGGGGACCTCTTCGCTGATCGCGCAGAGTCCACCGTTCTGACAGAAATTTTCACAAGCAGCTGGTTTTTCGCAATTCTCGCCTGCCCAGCGTTTGGTGCAATGGCATTCGGGTTGTCCTTGGTGGGAGGGTAGAACGCATACGCCATTATTCAAACAACGGTTCGCACATGAATTAGAACCGACAATGTATTTCTGAAAACAAGAAAACGATTATATATACCTTCAAAAAGATATAGATACATTCATATCTAATTATTGAAAATTTAAAATTGGCGCAGTAGGTAGGAAATAACCAAATGTACTCGATGATAAATCAAACTCACTTCACATTTGTAGCCACCCCATATTTCAGGACACTGACAGACAACATCATCTGACTCCTCGTTCGGTTTGACGCAAACACCTCCGTGCTGACACTGACACTTCTCGTTGCATCCTTCCGGAGGAAACCTTTCAGAGCACATCTTTATTTCACACCTTCTTCCGGTAAACAGCTCGGGACAAACGCAGACAGGCTGTTTCCTTCCCATCTTGCATGTACCTAATGTTTCAAAACACATATCAGACGAATCGTAATATTTTATCGGAACGTTGCAGATTCAATTCAGAAGATATGCTTTTCTCTTCAACATAGTAGACTCAGACCAGATTGTGTATCATGGAAACTGATTGCTGATGGAAACTGATGAGATAATCGATTTCAGAACCATTCAAGTGATAAATCTAATTAAATCAAAAAATTCATAAGATAAATTGTGTTAAACCCTCGGAAATCCCAAAGATTAATAATCTATGAATCACGTTTGTGACAATAAGGTGTTCCTTTGGCAAAAATAAATTTTAAACCAGCATAAACACCAGCGTTTCTACGGATATAGCATATTAGCACGAATAATATTTCGTGTCTACTTAATATTTGAAATCGTAGCAGAAACACATTCTGACCAGTCATCACCAGTACTTATTCATCAGGTTGAAAAACTGCTTTACATCATATGACAAATAACAAACACTCTAGAAAACGATTAATTTGGGATAATTTCAGGTTCACAGGATCAGTTGCTGAAGAATTAATGGCATTTGGCAATATCACTTAACTGAGTTCCTACTTACCTCCATTGAGACACTGATTATCGCAAATGTTTTGGTCACATTTCTCTCCGCTATAGCCGGACGAGCAAGAGCATCTGATGCCAATCGGAGAGACGACCGGCTTCCCGTGCTTGCCGCATGCCGATATTTCGCAATGGGCTCCTCTGTACCCAGCGGAGCACGAGCAGGATTCTTTGGTGCCATTTTTGACGCAGACCCCGCCGTTCTCGCAATGATGTTCCATGCAGTTATGGCATCGGATTCCTGTGTATCCCGTCCGGCACACACAACGCGGCATCCCTACCCTCAAATAGGTACATTTGCCCCCATTGTAGCACCTGCGAAAATTGACACAGAGTTAGGAATCTAATTCAAATGAATCTGCAGATTAACTCTGTCGGAATAACCGTCTTCACAAGCGACCATACCTGTCGATGCAGAGATCTACCGGCTTTTCGCATCTCTCGCCGGTCCACTGCGCCGGGCAGTTGCACTTGAGAGGCGGCTGTTCATCTGGAGAATTCTGCGCGTTCATGTCGAAGTAGCAGAAACCGTGATTCTTGCAGTGCTGCGAGCAGCGGTAGTGCTCACAATTGGCGCCGGCGTACTGCGGTAGGCACACGCACTTGGGGCCCTGTCCAGGCACCACTTTGCACGTACCTGTGTGGCAGTTCAGAGGGCAGACAGAGTTTTTCGTAGACGCCGCTTTGCAAGTCTAAAAAAAAAAAAAGGATCATTGAATATGTTTGCTACAGGTCAAGTAGCAGATACAGACTAGAAAAGGTCACGAGAACATTTACAAATACGGTAATAGAAATTTATAAATTTTATATTAAAGCGCTAAGAAACCACCTCACGCCAATTATCGCGCAAATCCTGCCTGCCAAAATTATTCGTGACAACTAACTAGTGTATAGGAAAGAAATGAGCCAATCTGCTTTGATCTTGATATCTTTCTGTATGATTCTGATAAAATTTAAAAATACCCGAGTTCAAAATCTCAATTCACAATTCTCTCTCAGAGTTTCACCGAGTTCTGAGTCGGAAATTTCTTAATCGCCGAAGTCGAAATTTTTCAAAATATCGAGATCAAAGACAAAATTTTGTGTAATGCCGAATCCTTGAGCTCATTACAAAACCTGTCAGAATCGGTCGAAAATTACTTGAGCTCAATATCCATCTGAGGCCTCACTTGTCTCATTTCATTCATCAGATATGATTCTGAAGATTTACATTCAATGAGACTTTGTATATATCTGACTTGTTCACCATTGTTCATATGATATTATTGAACATCCTGATGCCCATTGAAAAACTTACCAAATTATCTTTGACGAAACCATCTGCACACGTGCAAGTGGCTCCTCTGGGTGTCAATAAACAAAACTCGCTATCATTGCAATAATCATTACAACTGTTGGTCATTTTCGGATGTTTGTGTTCGTGCAGTATCAAAATATCGGAAATCCGCGTCAAACTGCGTGCCAAATATGTTAAATTTCCTTTGCCGAATTTGTTCATCCTGAACAAATCGTGCTTATGGTGGGTGGAAACGAATAGGTGGTCCTCGAAAATTTCAATTTTGAACGGTCTGATACCTGAAAAATTGAACAGTTCAATATACGTGAAAGATTACTCACACTATAGCTAATCGGGTCACGGCTTTTAGTGATGATGACATACACAACTTGACAACGCAATCGACTTAGAAGGAGATTCTAGAATAAGTCTTGTAGCATTTCATTACATTATGCCAATTATTTCCAATATAAATTACGCTTTACCAGATGTTTTTAAAAATAATGATTAAATAATAAATATGTTATATGTTATATATTAATGGAACTTTTCGATTATGAACAACTGAACGATGTTAGGCTGATATTTTCTCAAAAGGCTGCTCAACTGAAAGTGGCAATATTGGGATTATGATTGATTCAGAAAAGTTTCATGACTGGAAAGCAGGTTTTTCAATAACTCATTGTAAATTCGATGTGATTCTATGTAAATGTATATTTTTTGTTTGTTTTGGGAATGATTGTCTCTCAATTTATGTTTATAATTTCGTAATTATTGAATACTGTCTGTAAGTTCTTCGAGGAGGTGGTACATTCATTTTTCAGCTTTTAATGGGATTTTCTCTCCTCGTTTCTAAAAAATAGAGTAGAAGTTATTAAAAATTATTGCAATATATTTGTAGTAAGGACAGATTTAGGATCTGTCCCAAAATGTCACTGCGCTTGAAATTAAACCTTTAGCATCCTACAAAGTGTTTTTTGTTGAATGACTATTTTATTCGACTAATTGTATTTCTTTTTCTGAATTTACCCTTTTTTTTAATTTTAATTTTTTTATAGAATATTCATCTATAAAATTGAATGGAATATTTTATTGAGTTGTTGCGAGAGTAACTAGAGTGCCTGAATGGATTTAACAGTTTTCAGTTTTATATTGACATATACACAAGGTGTATAATAGAGTGTGACAATTGTTTGCCTCGGGCTCATTTGGCAACAAAATAAGCATAACGACCGAGCTACCTCGTATTTCTTATGATAACTGAGATCCTCCCTCATGGTGGATAATTGCCAATTTTAAAAAAAAAAAATGTCCTTCCATCCTCACCTTTATCGAAACGCTTGATCACCTGCCTATCCCCCCCGTCGAACGCCACGCTCTCGATCGCCATCGTCTTCGGATCGGCCCAATACAGCCGGTCCTTCCCGAAATCCACGGCCAATCCGGTCGGCCACAAGACGCCGGTGCTCACCAACACCTTGCGCTTGTATCCGTCCATGTACGCCGACTCGATCCTGGCGGTCGGGCCCCAATCCGCCCAAAAGACGACGCCGTGCGTCGGCGCCACGACGATGTCTCTCGGCTGCTGCATGTTGCCGGCGATCAGCGTGTACACGTACGCGCCGTCGAAGGTCGACGCTAAGAGACGGTTTCCGTCGGTTATGTAGACGCGTCTGGCTACCCAGTCGAGGCTAATACCTCTGAGAGAAAGACGAAGAAAAGTTTTGTTACGGTATTAGTGAGCAAAAACGACCATTTATTTATTTTCGATTTATTTTCAATACTACACTGTTTTTTTTCAACGGGTACACTTCCACAACTGTTTATCAACTACAGTATTTACTTTCATTTTTCAGCTTTTGATAGGATTTTCTCTCCTCGTTTCTAAAAATAGAGTAGAAGTTATTAAAAATTATTGCAATATATTTGTAGTAAGGACAGATTTAGGATCTGTCCCAAAATGTCACTGCGCTTGAAATTAATTAATAGAGAATTTCTCTTTTAGGTATCTAAAGGTTTAATTTCAAGCGCAGTGACATTTTGGGACAGATCCTAAATCTGTCCTTACTACAAATATATTGCAATAATTTTCAATAACTTCTACTCTATTTTTAGAAACGAGGAGAGAAAATCCTATCAAAAGCTGAAAAATGAATGTACCACCTCCTCGAAGAACTTACAGACAGTATTTACTCTTCAACTCGATGTTCATGATTGAACTTCGCCCAATATCCGATAATCCTCTGTATACAAGGTTTGTTCACTGTGTCTGCATGAAATCACTACAACTTCCTAGAATGAGGGACATGGTTGAAAGTTCAAAACAAAAAAGTACAACCTTTTTCTTTTGATGAAAAGCATGAAACAAAATGCTGATGAAATGATTTTCGCAGCGAGAAAACAAATCCAGATATAATTTAATCTTGCGTGATCTCAGTAAATTGTTTTCTATTATTGAGATATATTTACTGAAGTTAGTATTAAATTATATTTTAGCAATGGAGTGCGTGTGATGGCTCCTTAACTGATCCTTGACTGGTTTAATACATGAAAACGCTTGATATTTACTTACTCAGCTACAATGGTACATACATTGTTATCAATTATATTTCATTTCATCAGATACCGGTACTTTACCGGTTTATTTTATTTTTTCTACAGTGTCAGGCATCTATAACCTTCAACTTTATATTTGTTATTATAAGACAATGTGTTTATGAAATGTTAGAGCCACACAATTTTTGATTTGCCGGTCTCATAGTTACATAAAGGTGACACAGTAGATTAATTATTGATGATTGATCTTTCGTGGCCGATTTGAAACTACTGAAGTTGGTGAAAAGTATCTAATCTCTCCCTTATATATAAAACACAGTCAATTCCGAAAAAATACATAGGTTTCTATGGAAACGTTGATGAAAGTTCCAATTTTGTTGGTTAACATTTAAGTTAACATGAAATTTTCAGCATATCATTCAACACATTCTTGAAATTATATAATACTGGCGTTACCAAAAAAAAAAAAATTACATACTATCGTAATAGTAGTGAGCCATAATATACAGCTCATCGTTTCAAACATTTTCATTGAAACTGTGATTTCCTTCATCCTATCGTCCTTGAATCAAACATTTTTCCAGAAGGAAAATTCTATTTACCTGGGATCTTGGAGATTAGAAAGGACCGTCTTGGCCACGTCGGCGTCTCTGTTGGTACGACCGTCCTTGTCGATCTGAATAACCATCGACTGCACCCGTTTATTCTGGTGGTCTGTCCAGAAGGTTTCCGCTTGTCTGCCGGCAGACAAGATATCGACGGCGTCGACTTTGTAGCCGGGCGCCGTAGCCAACGTCTTTCTCAGCCTGTTGTCGTCGTCGCCGGATTTATACGGGGACATCAATCGGAGTTCGGCCTCAGCGGCCAGCACTAGATCCGCCAATTCTCCTACAATAATTGGTTGTATTCAGTATTTCGAAGTTGCAACCAATAGGCGAGAGCACATTTTTTTTAATTAAAGCACGCCCCTCAGCACGATGAATGAAGCAAACTAATTTTTTTGATTATTTATTATTTGATTATTTATTTGAAAAAACTCTCTCAAAAAATAATGAATCTCCGTTTGAACGTGACGAAAAAGCATAGGAATCTACGTCCCGAATTCAAAGACTCGCAAATGCATACAATTAGATTCCTTCAGTCTCTCACTGCCCGAGTTCAAAACTCATCTCATCCTACATGTTGTCTCGTAAACAGTTATTGAACATTTTGGCTTTCTTTTGAGTTCTCCCCTCTGAAGTGCAACCAAATTTTATCATTCTTATTGAAGTTATTCTATATGCCTATCGTGGATTGTATAACTATATATGTAATCTATTATTGTTTTGTTGTTTGACACAACTTGTAATTAATGTTAATGATGTCCTGTACTGGGATTGTCCCATAGAATAAATGAATAATCTCCATGATAATAATCTCCATGATAATCAACGGTTTTCAAATGGCGTTTGTCGGAATTTTGCATAGTTATATTTCATATGCACATTTAAACTGAATTAACGCGTTTGTGATCTTGCCTACTGAAAGATTATTTGGTCTGTCCGATGATCATAATCAGGACGAAAGCAAAAAAATATCAGCATTGTATGTTAACTGAAGAACTATTTCATATCTAGAATGCAAGCTCATA
The DNA here is from genome assembly GCA_963576655.1 of Gastrophysa polygoni. NCBI lineage: Eukaryota > Metazoa > Arthropoda > Insecta > Coleoptera > Chrysomelidae > Gastrophysa > Gastrophysa polygoni. Next base: position 4,668,152 of record OY755091.1, read on the forward strand.
TCTCCTGATTCTGTGTGAGTATTTTTATTTTTATCCCCGATAACAAATAATGAAGAAAAAATTTTGATCATCGCTCAATTCTAGCGGAATTCGTAATGTAGAAAATAAAAGAGCGGCAAAATAAAAAAAACTACCTGTCGCTTGACATTGCCCCATGTCTGTATTTCTGTACCCTTCGAGACATTTACAGGCGGTCTGGTTTTGTCTGACTTCGACGCAGATTTGCGAACAGCTGTTCCACTTGCAGGCGGATTTGGAACAATCAGTCTCGTCGCTGTTGTCTTCGCAGTCATTGGAGCCGTCACATTTCAAGGTCATGTCGATGCAGCGGCCGTTTTTGCAAGCGAACTGCTTCGAAGGACATAACCCATACCTTTGAAAAAAATAATATAATCTTTATTGTACACAGAAACTTTCACCACAGTTTGAAAAAATCTGCCAGATATTTCCAGCAATGTATTGGTTTCATTATATGAACTCGCAATTTGTTGCTTCATTCATTTTGTTAAGAACGAATTGAAAATATCGAACATGAGTTTGAATGAAGTTAGTACAATCCATTCTCATGAAACACGACAATCAAATATATTGATCCTTATAAATCAAATATTGGCGAACAATCAATTTTTCTAAATGGAATTATAGAAATATAACTAAAGCAAGCAGATTCGGGATTAGTATGGGAACATTTTCGCATACGATGATTGGAAGAAATCTGTAGAATATAATAGTGAAATGAATTCCGCCGGTTTCAATTGTATATTTCATTGATTATTCATCATTTGCAATTAACTGCCATTTTTTTCCAATCAATCATGTTTTTTTTGTTATGTTAGATTGATATGTATTTATTTCATATTTATCCCAGTTATAAACAGCAATGTTTCATGGGATAATAAACAATAATACCAATAATAAATTCGAATTGGCCTAGGCGGCTCGTTGCGGCATTTCCATCCTCGAGAAAAAAAAGGCATAGCCCAACCCGACCCTCTCACCGTCTACAGATATGCTTGTCCTCGTCGCTGCCGTCGCCGCACTGGTCGTTGCCGTCGCACAGCGCGCCGGTCGGCACGCACCGGTGGTTCTTGCACCGGAACCGGCCCGCCGGACACGCGATCGAGAAGCACGACTGCTCGTCGGAGCCGTCCTCGCAGTCGTTCTGGCCGTCGCAGCGCCACTGCTCGTCCACGCAGGCGCCGTCCGAGCACTTGAAGCCGTTGTGCGCGCACGTCTCCGTGCAATTCGACTCGTCGCTGCCGTCGGGGCAGTCCACTTCGCCGTCGCATTTCCACGATCTGCGACGAAAAGGAAATCAATTCGTGAATATTTTGATGTCTTGACGATGTCAGGAATATTTTCAATTGCACATCCGGAAATATCAGTTCTTCTTCAGGATACACTTACTCCTTTTATAGTTTCTTGATCTATGCAGATGGTGTAATCCAAATATATGATATCATATATTCTCTACTAAATCAAGCTAAGATGGAGGATGGTGTAATCCAAATATATGATATCATATATTCTCTACTAAATCAAGCTAAGATGGAGGGGGAATGAAAATGACCATAAGAGAGAAAAGCAGCGATAAAAAATCAACTGACTGTTGGCAAAACATTTTGATGTGCCAGCTATTGTATTGAAAAAAACGAGACATTTTCAGGTATTCTCATTCGAATCGAGTTGATAGTGTGATATGTGTTAAAACAAAGAGATTCAGTTTTACTTGTTAGAATATTGAAGATTGGTAAATAATCCTACTTGGTTCAGCCCATTAAGACAAGGAAGGATTTTTAAACTTTGTTCGAAATCGTGTTGTCCTGTTCAGCCTATGACTGTATCAATAGAATCAAAAAAGATCATATCATAACAAATTTCAAATAGATCCTAGTTCGCGCCTAAAGGAAGGCGAAGGTATCTAACCAATGAAAACAGCAAACGAGAAAGGCGACCAGAAGTGATCAGCTGACTGTTGGCAAAATTGTACCTTTTTTGCACATCCAGACGAATCGATAGCTCTTTCTTTTTCTTTCAATGCTTTTCATAAGGCGATGGGGCAAGGATGCATCAAGTAGAGAATATATAATATATAATTCATTTGAACCAATTGAATTTTAAAAATACGTAAAAATGGAGAAAATTCAGAAAATACAAATTAAATAGTTGTCTCTACTTTCATCAATGAAAAGTGTTGAGACTGGGCAGAGTGAATACAGTTGAAGTGAAAACAAGAGAAAACATTAGTGGATGCCATTATTATCGATAACTCCAACTCGCTGATACTTTTATTTAGAAATGCAACTGAATAGAAATAAAAAATGGCACTAAACTTATTTTTAATTTCTAGGCGAGAAGATGGACTTCACGCAAAATGTTGATTCAAGGTTTTTTGATTCAGATAACTATTTCAACTCACAAAAATATGCAGATTTTCGGTGTAGCACACTGGAATTCATTGTTCTTGCACTGGGTAACGCAGTCCGCTTCATCAGATCTATCTTCGCACTGGTATTCACCGTCACATTTCATGTCGCCACGAATGCATTTTCCGCTGTTACATCTGAATTCAGATTCTGAACATTTCCTGGGTACACAGCCTAAAAAATATCCGAAATGACAACACAAGGTGCACATGTTTATTTTCAATGCCTATACCAAAAACCAATATGAAGTATATTATGTAATTTCGAATGCAAAATACGAATAATCAGACGTCAGCAATTAGTATGCATTCACAAATGGTTGAGAACTGATGGAATTACAAATTATAAATAGTCAATTGACAAAAACTACATATTAAAAAACGTATAATAACTACAAATGCAGATAATATAGGTACATAAAATATGAGCGCTTAATTCAATTAGATAGTCAAGATTTTCAGCAGCTATCATCAGAAGATGATACCGCTCTTTGAACAGTTAAACGCCATATATTATCCAAATACAAAATAAATATGTAAAACCCAAAAACCCCAGAAAAAATATTTAGAAAAGTCTGAATACGTATTTCAGCAACTAAGTTGCCATCCTCACAAGACCTGAAAAGGGAAAAATGATTAGCGACCACAAATTACCACTTTCGAAGGTAATTTCTGGAGAATATCTTGTAAGATACTAAGGAGTCGCTAATCATTTTCACTTTTCAGGTGTAGTGATGACGGCAACTTAATTGCAAAATACGTATTTAGACTTTTCTAAATATCGTTGTGGTTTTTTTGGGGTTATATATTTATTTTGCATTTGAGTATTTAACCACCGTCTTCAAATCGTAACTTCGATGTATCATTATTATGAACATGGACCTGAAGTGTAAAAAAAATTCCGACTCACCGTCTTCGTCGGACCCATCTCCGCAATCCTCCTCGTAGTCGCACCGCCATCTGCCCGGAATGCACTTGTTGTTCTTGCACTTGAAATAGGTCGGCTCGCACGTGTGGTAGTCCGGATGGCTGCAAGTGGGCGGCTCGTCCTCCGCCTCGGCGCAATCCGGATCGCCGTCGCACAGCCACGTCTTCGGGATGCATCTGCCCGAGTTGCAGCGAAAATGTTGCGGGCCGCAAGTCCTCTTCTCGCAATCCTATCAACGGACAAGAACACACAATGAGAGAAACATTCATGATCATCATTCGAGATGATACTCAACTCTTTGCCATTCATTTGTTGAGCAAAATACTTATTGTGCTTGTGTGAAAATTCTACTTGCAAATCCCTAAATCGAAAACGTTACTAGTTTTCCTTGACACGCGAAGAATTTGAGTTTCCAACACGATGTTGATCTCAGATTTGAAAAGCATGTGTCCAGAATCAAAACTGTACAGTACTTAGAATGTAAGAATGATGAAAAACGATTGACTACGTATTTGGTATGTGAACTGCCATCCTCAATAAACAGTAAACTTAACTATTTAGCTGAACATACAGATATATTTTTTCATTAGTATGGCATCAGAACAAGTGCCTGCAAAATTTCAGAGTAATCCGAGTAAATTTATGTTTATTTTTTAAATAAAACCATATTCCTTTTCAAATGCACTCATGTACTCTAATTCTGGCGGTCTCCCGTTGTTTCTAACTGCATCAGAACCAGGGTGACGATGAGAAAAGAATAGTTTGACGAAATCCTCAATACGATCAAAGTATAATTTACCAACTATGACTAAAAATACTCAGGATAAAGTCGATAGTAATTCAGGCAACTAATCATCAAAATAGAGGAAAATCTAATCATGCTATCGGTAACAAGAACCAACATGCCATGGAAATCTACTTGAAAATTGACTTTTACTGGGGTGAATCACTTATTTAATTTTATTCAACGAATATTATGAGACTTACTTGCTCCTCGTCCGAATTGTCTGAACAATCATTGTCCTTGTCGCAGACCCACACAGCTGGTATGCACTTGTCGTTGTCGCATTTGAACTGGTTTGGGGGGCATGTAGCTGGAGGACAGTTGGCTTCGTCCTCTCCCAGAACGCAATCGACGATTTTGTTGCAACGCTGTTTCGACGATACGCACACGGAGGGTACTGTACCGTTGCCTTGGCACCTTGAAGTGAGCAAAACATAAAGAAATTAATGATTTCTTATCCAACGTGACAAAGTTTTGAAATTCATCGATCCCATGTTGTTGGTACGACTATGGGTAAAGCAATGTTGATGATAGGAGTTGAATAATTTTGATAATGCTATGAAACATATTTGTCAAGAGGAAATTTTATCGACAGCACAGAATCAAGAAGTGAAATATTTGTACAAACTCGACTCCATTTCTGGTACTTTCGATTGTGCTAATTTATTATGAATTGTCTTTTTCCATTATTTGTATCGGCGACACTGCAAACTTTTCAATTGGTTATCTAAATTTTATGGTCATGTGGGATACAGGATTGAATGAAATGAATCCATCTGATTATTTGTTTCAGTGCCTTTTCATTTCAACGTTAATCAAACTAAATAAACGTTGATGCACCCTTGTAAATTGATTGATGAGAGTGAAAGCACCATTTGTTAATAGCAGTGGTCAGCAAACTGCTGTAAAATAATAATAACGATCCTGAATGATATTACCAAAATTACTCTTTCATTCAGATATAGTCAAACAATCAAGCCAATATTTGATTCGAGTATTTTTCAGACTTTCTCAATAGTAGATGAATTAGGCTAGTATTTATTTTGAGTCTTGTACTGTAAGAAGCAAAATTATAGAACACTATCAGAAACAGAACAAACCGTCAATATGATTTCATCGAATCGAGAATAATTACATTACAATTCAGGAAATTTTTCGATACTTTCTGCTATATAAACGGTAGCATTAACATCATTAACGAACCAAATTCATTTTCGGAGCATACCAACCTGAACTGAGTATTGAGACAGGTGTAGTGATCGCAATCGCTCTCGTCCGATTTGTCTCCGCAATCGTCCTTTCCGTTGCAAAGATCCGAAGGGTGAATGCATTTTTCATTCTTACACTGATACTGACCGGGCCTGCACTGAAATTTCGGGCAATCCGGCGGCTCATCACTGCCGTCGCCGCAGTCGTCTTGGGTGTCGCATTTCCACCAGAAGGGAATGCACCTGCATATAGAATTATAGAAAAATGAATAATAATTAAAGCATTGTGAGCAATCCTAGAGGAATTGAAGAAATATTGCATGCACCAGCTGATGTGATGAATAGACAAGGAAAGTATGACATTTTCATTTTAAACAGAGCCGTCCAAAATATAGATATTCTCTCAAAAACGAGAATAAACCTATTCCTGCACCAACGATGAAATACAAATAAACTACAACTACTCAAGGATTGAATAAAAAAAGTAACACATGTACAAGAATGTGAAGCCAGATTCCCATTTCCCTCAAGAGTGAAGTCCGATACTACGGAAATGGAAAATCAAATGGTGGATGCAAAATTACCATTAGACCCTTGCATGTTCAACAGACCCGACATCTTACCTTAACGAATTGAATCTGAAGCTACAAGCAGGAAGCAGCAGACATTGCTAATTTATATTTATATAAAAGCTTTCATAAGAAATACTTCATAAGAAAAACACGATATCCCTCATTACAAGCTGTGAACAGCGTTTTGAATAAATAAAGGATTTTGAGAAACTTTCATATTTAACCCATATAAACACGTAAACACGTTTTTTTTTTACTGATAAGGGAAACGATCACAATTATATAATAGGATACGATTCAGACTTTTGTTATGGAAATGATGATTCAAACTGAAATACGGAAACATGAACGTTTTAAAAATTTAGTTCAACACACCTGAAGCTCGATTTGCACTCGAAATGGGCAGAAGTACAGTTGGCTTCGCAACTGCGATTGTCTTTGCCGAGCACATAGTTTTCTGGGCAAGCGCAGGTGTAATAGGGCTCGTTCGGTATCAATAGGCACAAAGCCGAGCAGTTCGCTTCTGAGCAAGGGTTCCTTTTGACTGTGGGCTGTCTGAAAGGATGAACTACCCTGATGTCCATCGGGCGGTGTACGGTGGATAAGATAGATTTGCAGTCATCTCCTGTATATTTGTTGCATCTGGAATCAAATAACGATCACTTCAACAATCGAAATATTCAAGTTTTTTTCAGATTGACAGCAAAATTCTGTTTTCGCAGACAAATAAATATCACTTTCGCCTTTTACGCCTTAAAACGAAATTGTGACGACTAAATCTGCGAAGGTACTTTTTTTAGGCGAAAAAAGCATCCTAATATGTATTAAAGAAATAAATAAATGAACAAACAACAATAATTTTTATCACAAATGAATACATCAACTATACTGCCCTTTATAATTATTATTTCAGATAAAAGCAAAAAATATATCTTATTGATGGTTTTCTTGCTGTTTTACATGGGATATTTTTAATATCGTCTCAATCCTCAGAATTTTCAAAATACTAATTATTGTTTAAAAAATCTGAAAAATTTCACGAACCTTAAATCGGACCCGTAAATGATGATCGAAAAAAATTTATTCCTAAAAATAACGGAGTTATTAAGTTCCTCAGTGCGGATATATCTCGCCAATGTGCGCTTTTAGCCGAAAAACGCACACTTGCATTTTTGGAGGTCGATATCTCCGGAATGGTAAGTCTTACAAGAATTTCCGGCACACGGTCGGAACCCTCGTTCGACTTTCATCTAGATTGCAGACTTTCAAACGATTCTATCGAAAAATAAATGAAAAAAAAAACGTTTCGTTGTCTACAGTTAATTCGTCTAATTATTCATATTTCGCTAATCTTTCATAATTCGCTCACCTCTCCACAGTTTTCGTTTCCCAATCAGTCCAATAAATGTAATCCTCCCAAATATCTATAGCGAACACGTGATGCAGCTGCAGCTGCGGATTCCGCTGCCTGCTAGCCACGATGCGCATATTGTTGCCGTCCAAATCGGCCACCGCGATGTAGTCCTCCCTCGCGTCGGCCCAAAACAATTCGCTCGTTTCGTACGAGATCGTCAGGGCGTTCGGCCAGCCGAGATTCGTGTTGACGATGCTCCGCGGATCGGAGCCGTCCATGGCCGCCTTGCCGATGTGCACGCGCGTGCCCCAGTCCGACCAGTACATGTAGCCTCTGGTCGGGTCCAGGGCTAGGGCCCTCGGTTCTTCCAGCCCTTTCGAGTAGAGGACTTTGCGGAACTTGCCGTCCAAGCTGGACACTTCGATTGTATCCAGGCCCTGTGGAGAATATGGTGATTGGAAATGCTTCGACCGGTTATAGAAAACAATCAATATTTCGTGGAAGGATAATCTTCTATAGCTCATTACGTGATGAGTTGAAACATACGAGACATAAGAAGATTCAAAATTCATCTCGAGACATACTCGCTCAGAACATGACCTTTATTTATATTCTATGCATTGTGAATGTTCGCATTATGAACAACAACATTCAGTGAAACATCTTCTAGAAATGTCAAATCATCGTGACATTTCTAGCCAGCCGTGTTCATACAGGAGTAATTGATATCTGTGTCAGAAACTATGAGTATGACATACAAATATAGTCAAAACATATGTCGTGATAAAAGAGGAATTTTCGCATCAATTTTTTTCATTCCATCTGTGAAATGGCAGCCGAATGGCACGTCTATTGACTTCACTAGATCTGTTCGTTTCGTGCTACTATGAAAATCGCGAATTTCAATAATTATTTGAAGAACATATGAAGTACTAAGAGAAAACCGGATGGTGCCAGGAAGCTAGTCGAAAAAGAATATTCTACAAAAAAACTAATATTTACCTTATCACACCAATACAAGTTCCTCCCTATCCAATCTACAGCCAAACCATCAGGATTTTGTAGAGTAGGCGAATGCAACATTTCAACTTCAGTACCGTTGTTCTTATAATTGCACAGCCGCTTAATGGACGATCCCAGTTGGGTGACGTCTGACCAGTATATGCATTGATTTTGCCAGTCGTAATCCAAAGCGACCGCGTTGGTCAAATTGTGGGCAAGCAGGGAACTGTGTCCTGTCAAATCCAACTCCCTTATGTAGTATCTGTGAAAATATCGGAGTTTATTGCATACATCAGTTATCATAATCATCCCTGTAGATCATACCTGTTTGCCAGTATCAGACTGACTCTGACGGTGGAATTCGCCTTACAAGATTTCTTATCGTAGTGCAAGATGTAGTCTTTGTGACAGCTGCAGTGGTAGGAACCTCTAGTGTTCCTGCAAATTTGACTGCATGGCCTTTGGATGCACTCGTCCACGTCTTCGCAATGGTGTTTGTCCTTCGGGTTGACGCGGTAACCAGGTTTGCATTGGCACTCGTAACCGACAGGCTTGTCGACGCAAATTTGAGCGCACGGAGATGGTGTTGCCGAACACTCATCGATTCCTAACACAGGAAAAAGTTATTTAATAACACGTCGAATATTTTTTGAATGTAGCCGATGAATGTTTTAAAATTGGGAATGCTGCCGACAGAAATCATTCTTTATTGGTAAACAGCTTGAAAAGTCGAAGATCGACCACGATTCTTAAAGTCAGGCTTCTAATTCAGCATATATTTCAAAGCAAGGTCTGTTTATAATAAAGAAATGACGTTACTTGCTAGATGTCATGAACTATGAGCTCTTCAATAGGCAATTTAAGATACACTGTACCCCCGGCGACCGTGTCAAAAGTGATTTCAAGTCAGTTGCCAATGTATTAATATCTATGAATTAAAAACGTCATTCTCGAGTTGTAGAACTGTATCATCGCTTCTTATATTGAAATAAAGTTTGCAGTGATGAATGCTCATGATATTATAAATAGAACTACTGTTTCTACCAATGTCAAACGGCACGAAATGGCCAAGAACAGCAAAACTCGTAGCATACCATCAACATGGACGATATCCCACATTCTGTCACAATCTCAATCTCCTCCAATTTACTTGATGACAAAGACAACCTGATGGGAAAATGTTTCAAACTTCAAAACGGAACTCACTGCATTTGTTCTCGTCCGAAAAGTCCCCGCAATTGTTCTCCCCGTTGCACAGCAGCGTATCGTTGATGCACACGCCATTATCGCAATGGAACCACCCTTCGCCCTTGCAATAGTAATCATCGTCGTCGCCGCGGCACTCCTTGCCCTCGTCCGACCCGTCCCCGCAATCGTCCTTCCCGTCGCACTAAATAATAATAAAGGTATTCATCAGGCGAAAGTTAAGTATGAAACTATTCTTACACCTAAACCTTAATACATGAAACGAACTCAATGATTAAATCCTTGAAAACCAATAACCAAATGACAGACAGTGATAAAGATATGACTGAAGTAATGAATTCACACTTGGTGAATTTTCCCAAAAATTGGTGGAAATACTACAAATGAACTGAGAACATTATACAACAGTATACCTCGTGACAATTTATCACCACATGACCACAATTGAATTGACACATGCCTCAGTAATTTCTATATATGTATTGAAGTGGTGATGTTCAGAATCACAATGACCTTGTTGCGTTTATTCTCAAAAATATTTTGAAAATCATCAAAAAGAATTGTTGATTTGATCAATAGAAATTATGGAATTGACAAAAATCAATTCGGTTTCCAAGAAAGTAGTGGCACACAATTAGCAGTTTTACAATTAATCAATTACATACAAAACAGACAACGGAAATTATGTAGTAGCAATTTTTATAGACCTCAAAAAATCGTTCGACACTGTGACCATCACATTCTCCTTACTTCAAAGGTCTTATTTCTATTTCTGATTGCATTGCAATATCGTGTCCAGTGCATTGCATGCCACTGAAACCTTTCAGTTTGTATGTGGCAAATATGTATTGGAAACAATGTTTTGAAATCAAAGTTTGGAAATAAATCTCTAAAAAATAAATTGAATAATTGTGAATACGAACACACTATATAGAAACAAGGAGTTCCACAAGGATCGGTGTTGGGTCCAATTTTATATCTAAAATGTATCGATTGAGGACCTGAAAATATTTTATTCCGTAACAAAATATTCAGTGTTTCTATTTGTCTGATGACTACTTCCTGTGACCTCTCAAAACCCTGCTAGAAAACGCTCAACCAAAACCGATTTAAAGCTCCTGTTCGAGCTCAATTTGTGTGTATTTATTTTATACATATAGCTTCATAAATTCACATTTGACGTGAACCAAATGGAAATGACTTGCGAAAAACTGCTGTGAATTGATCAACTATATATCTATCTATCTATCTATCTATCTATGCATATATCTATCGTACTTTGGCCGACTCCAAGACGCAGTTGGCGTTGGCGCATCGGAACTCGCCCGAGGCGCACGTCTTGTAGCAGTCGCGCGGCTCGTCGCTGCCGTCCTGGCAGTCTCTGTCGCCGTCGCAGTAGTAGATCTTGCCGATGCACTGCCCGTCCGAGCAACGGAACTGGTTCTCGTTGCAGCTGTTGAACGTGCAGCCCTACAACGCGAATCAAAATATACTTCATTTCTTGTAGAAACGTTAGACGTCGAACATTTTCGAGATACTATGCATTTAAAAGTAATGTGAGAATCTTAGAGCACGATTATGAACCAATTCTGTACACTTCGAACTTGCAAACTCTCAGTAAAAGGCTAGATTTTGATCTACGCATCACCCACAAATTATATTATATTATCGAACGGAATGACCGTTTGTCTCTATTATCATGTCTCTTAGTACTCTATCAACTTTACCGCCGAACATCAAAAATACTCGTCCTGAGGGACTCGTAGTGTTGCTCGGCAACATAACTTCGTGAACAAAAAACCAACAGAATCACCTCAAATATTCAGAACATAAGTATTACTTATCAGAAGTCTATGACTCAACAGGAATCTTGAGAATCAACTTCACAAAGAGCCCTGAGATATATTTTTTGAACATGTGTACCATCTGCATTATATATTTTCTACATACTCTCCAAAATTACATTACAAAATATGAATACATTAGCGCATATTGCTTCTCATTCAATATAATCCTAATGACATTATTTTGTATGAACAGTCAACTTCGGACATCATTATGCATAAAGTGTAGAAAATTCCTGTGCCCCCTTTCATCTTGAACCCAGTTCAAGATGAAATCCATAATAATTTATGGAGACCCGCGTGTAGACTTGAGTTTTTCAATTACCTGCAATATATGTTCATCGGCGCTATCTTGACAATCGGCTTCTCCGTCACACACCCAAGTCAAGGGTATACACCTGCCGGTGCTGTTACATCTGAACTCGTATTTGGCGCAAGACGTCTTTTGACAGTGCTCGCTCTCGTCGCTCTGATCGTTACAATCGGGATTGCCGTCACACTGCCAAGATATCGGTATGCAGTCGTTGTTTCCGCACTGGAATTGATTCGTTCGACAGTGTTGTTCTGAAAATTGATAGTTTGGAAATATTCCATAAGAAAGGATGGTCAATAAGAGATGAACACTTGAACACGAAAAAAAAACAATGTGGTCAAATGTACAATACCAATATGGAAGATTATTAGAAGTGTTGTACAAGTATCGTTCGCTTTTAATCAAGTGGAAAAACTTCAGTAGCAATGACTGATATGTTATTCAATATTCATCATTATTATTTCAATTGCAATTATCACTAGTAGATATAGTTTTTCACATCCAATTTAGTTCATGTATGTAAACATTAGAGAACTTGTGACGTTAGATCAAACGAAATCATTTGAAAGAACTCTCAGCTTGATTCTATTGTATTTTTACACCATTACTTTTATATGAAATATGAAACTTCAAACATTATAGTATACAAAATACTTACTGCAATTCGATTCGTCACTGTGATCTGGACAATCTGGTACACCATCGCATTGTGAAGTCACTGGGATACAAGTGGATCCATTTTCACAAAGAAATTCATCATAATGACATTTGTTATCTGGAATGAAGATATCATGAACACAAAATAACAACAGATTATATTTTACAGAGTTGCGTTTCATCTGTCCTTGAGAACTCTATTGAGAATTTTTTTTTTTTGATGACGTTCAGAACAGTACAAACAGGAAATAAACATCAAATGTTCAAGGAGAAAAACAATATACACAACAACGATGTTTGTAGAACTGCAAGTGATCAAAATAATCATAACAGATTTTGGGTAAGTCTTTTATTATAACAATATTTATAATTTACTAACCTCCAAAAACCACGTTGCCTAAGGGTGGCTTCATAAAGAAAATATCACCCAAGAGTGACATTTCAACACTCAACTCAAGGAATCGCTTCCAAATGGTTGTAATCAGAAATAGGAAGTGCGCTGTTCTTGTTCTGATTTGTGGTGAGGATAGGTAATAGTTTATTGATTAGTTAGCAATTACCATTTTTTATGCATACTTAGGCTTTGTATTTAGGATTTCGGAATAATAAAAGTATAAATGATAAATGCTGAGAGTTTGTATGAAATTGCCCTTCAAGCTAGTTTAAATTGCAATTCTGTTAAATATAATAACCCTGCAATCACTATTCGTATTTTTTAGTCTGCTGATGCAAGTGTAAAAAATTGAGATGGAATGAAATCAGAATAATATACCTAGACCGCAGTTTAGCTCATCCGAACTGACTCCACCGTTGGTTTCCATATCATTGCAGTCCGCCTTGCCGTCACATCGGGCTATCAGATTGACGCAAGCGCCGTTGGAACACCGGAAATGGCCCCGTTCGCAAGTCGGTTTCACGATCGTGCAATTTTCTTCGTCAGAGTTGTCCCAACAGTCGTCTTCGCCGTCGCAGAACCAATCCTTGTGGATGCAAGTCGTTGTGTACTTGCAATTTACGAAATCTTTGCCTTGGAGTTCCACGCAATTTGGCATTTCTAGAATATAAATTCTTTTTTCACAACCCTGAGGTATTCTTGTTCCTGAATTTCCACAATATAAATTTCACTAAAAATATTCCGATGGCGTCGAAATGAGAATTTGTTTAAAGAATGCCCAGAAATGCACCTTGCTCCGAGGTACAACCGACATTAGTAACGCACCAACAAAGTGTCAATTATGAATGACTCGATTTGATTACCGAACCAAAATGTACCAATATATTTTTGAAATTTCATCTTGTAATGAGATATATGAAATTATTCTATTATGAAATACTGATTGTATTTCAAACGGACCTGCAGGTTATCGGTTATGCTTGTCATCGTGTCTCGACCTCAAGTAAACAAGTTTTGCCATCGACAGAATTTGTTCATGATATTGAAAGCATGGTCAGATTTTCATTTTTTTTATGCTCAGACCCTTTATCTTGTTGCTTATGATGCAGTTGGCAACAACTGAAGGTCAAGAACGGAAAATTTGTTGTTTTATTCATTTTGTAAAGAACGAATTGAAAATACCAGACCTGATTCTCAATGAAGTTATTACAATCATTCTCATGGAACACGATAATTAAATTTATTGATAACAAATCAAATATTAGCAAGCAATCAATTTTTCACAATGGAATTATTTCATACAATTCACTGTCAAATGAAATGGAAAATATAACTGAAGCAAGAAGATTTAAATTTGGTACGAAAAAATATTTGCTGATTGGAAGAAGTCTCTAAAATTTAATAATGAAATTAATTCCTGTTTTAATTATATTATATTCAATTATATTTTATATTAGATGATCATGGATTTATTATGTATATGTCTTATAGGATAATAAACAATAATAATAATAATAATAATACATAGATTATCGCTATACTCACCGCACCCGATCTCGTCGGACCGATCCCGGCAGTCCGGCTCGCTGTCGCACCGCTGCGCCCCGTCGACGCACTCGCCGTCCGCGCACCGGAACCTGCCCGGCGCGCACGCGCACTCGCGCTCGTCCGTCATGTCGCCGCAGTCGTCGACGCCGTCGCACGTCGCGCCGGCCGCCACGCACCGCCGGTTGCGGCACGCGAACCACCCGAGCGGGCACGAGCGGTGGCCGCAGTAGCCGGGCTCCTCGTCCGACCGGTCGGCGCAGTGCGGCGCGCCGTCGCACGTCAGGTGGAAGGGCACGCAGCCGCCGTCGGAGCAGCGGAACGAGTCGCCGTCGTTCGTGCAGTTCGTTAGGATTCTGGCGCGGCATCGGCCGTCCTCCTCGGACAACACTGTTTCCAGGGAAGAAACATCGGATATTCAGACAAAGATTTCCAACGGCTCGTTTTACACTTCGAAATACGATTGTTTTCTAGTGAATATGTAACTTGAAATGCACCCTTTCCAAGCTACAGGAGCTTATTCAATAATACATCTAGCAGGCTTGAGCGCGTTCAAAGATATATGTATAATACGAAGATATCAGAATCACTACTATCAAACAAGAACTAGTAATACCTTGTTCACTCTCAGTTGAGAATTACGTCATCATTGGTGGATATTTTTCACCAACAAAACACTACGAAAAATACTAGTAACGTTCTTAAAAAAATCAGAATTATAGAAATCAGAGAAATCTCGTGACAATACAAACAATAATGATGATGAAAGGTATATGATTGATTCGATAAAACACGTGTAACAGTTGAGGTTCATCCAACCGTTTGTCAATAATTCAATATTAGGTTATAAAAACGATTGAGAAACTACAAATCGAAAACAAAAGATAGTTCAAACTATAATTAACCTAATCGCTCTTATTTTCTTACCGGATAACAATCCAAATCAAATCATATCAGAATATAAAAATAAACTCTTCGTGGTAGTACGAGTTAAGACAGCGATTTTCTCGACAACGGTTAGTTGTATAAAAAGAAATGTAAGAGACCAAAATGTTACTAGGTACCATACAAAGTGACTCTCTCATTCACCCTATGAAATAAGGTTTTGAAGTAGTAATATAACGAGTGCAATGAAAATACAGCTTATACTTTCTGAATATCACTATTCATCAGCCCAAAATATTAAATATAATGATAATTGCAGTAGTGCAATATTATCCTATAATTTTGATTCCTTTGGTCATGAGCATACGTGAATCGAATTGGACATACATAAATAATGCATCAGTGAAATTCTCGGGAGATTTATGAATAAATGTAACAACAGTTGGAGAGTTGATATTTTCCTCGCAACTTATAAAGAAATCAATGCTGAAAATATAATTTTTCTACCTAAAAATAAATAGTAATTATTTGCCGGAAGTAGTTTGTGATTGTTATGTGTCCTAGTGATTTTTTTCTTGTGAAACAGTGTCAAATATTTAGTTGCATAGAGACCAATTATTGCGCTGTCTATACAGAAAATTTACTACTTTGCCGATTGATATTTGTATGTGAACTTAGTATTTTACTGTCAATCAGAGAAAAAAACTAAAACCCACCTCTACCCTCCTCACAGGAGCACTCCACCTGTCCGGACGCCGACAGCCCGCAAATCTCCTCGCAAAACCCATTCTGTATGAGACACGGGTTCGAAAAGCAGTCCTCGGTGTCATTGGCTATGGTCACGATGCCCATGGGCCTGGCCACCTCCCTTCTCAGCACCACCACGTACTGCCCCGTGAACTTGTCGGCTCTGATGACGGCGCGCAGTATCCAGTCCGTCCAGTAGATGAAATCTCCGTAGACGGCCAAGGCGAACGGGTGTTGGGGGGTGCCTCTGGCTAGGACGACCCGGTTCGTGCCGTCGTACTCGCATCTCTCGATTTTGTCCAATCTGGCGTCGCCCCAATATAATTTCTGGGTCTACGGAGAAAATAAAATCGATCTGGTGCACGTTTCTCTCTCAAATTATATTGTTGATTATATCATGTTTATGGGCATTCAATTTCTTATTTTTTTGTATATTGTATTGAATTTAATAGTCCTACTGAGGAATAAATAAATAAAAACTGCAATGCACTGTTGAAACCAAAATTGTTAGAATTTGGCAACCCCAAGTTGACAATGAATAAATTTGAGTTGTAATCTTGAAATTACATAAAAATGAATGAAATGAAATCACGTAAAAATGTGTATGAATAGTAAAATATTTGGGCCGTATTGTTTGTATGTTTATTGAGCCTGAAGTTACAATACAATGAATTTCAAATGGAAATATCTTGAATAATCAGATAGAAATGACTGGTATAAGACTATTCATGAATTAACAAAAAATTAAAGAAAAAATTAAATTGCCAAAATTACACATTGAAATGTAATAGAATGGAAGCAACTACTATGACTTATTATTTAGGCACAACATTCAATCAATACAATTATTTCGACTGGTATTTACGTCGAATCCTAACATTGTTCAATATAATTACAATAATCAAGAATGCAGACCTATTGAGAAGGTAAGATTTGAATACATCAGGGGTTTTTGAACTAATTAGCCTCTAAAACTCGATATTTTCAGATTTCAGATCATTATTTAAACTTCTTTGTTTAGCCTAGTGTTTGCTATAAGACTCCTAAGGCTACTTTTCAGATCCTACAAATAATCGAGACAATTGAAGAAAATTCCCTTTAGCGTCGGTTTATCAAGCGGTTTTTACTCTTCATTTAGTTACACACTGAATATTGTGACTGATATTTCATCAAACTGACAGCTAGTTAAATTTTTCAAATGTTCTTCAATTGAAAGCTTCAATTAAACCTATCATCTATCTAATGAAAACAGAAACATAAGAAAATCTTGAAAAATGTAGCAATACTATCGAGTTGTTTACCTTGTGGTCCAGGGTAATCGCATTTGGCATTCGTATATCGGTTTTGATGATGGCTTCTCGTCCGAAACCGGTCAAATACGCCCTCTCGACGCTAGGTTGATGAGAGTTCCAGTTAGTCCAATAGACACGGTTGCCGCAGCTATCCACTGCGATGCCACGCGGTTTATCTTGGTTTCGCATGTGAACGATGGTCTCCACGATGCTTGCGTTGGTCATTCGGTCAGTAAGATTGACTCTGCTTATCGTTGCATCGATGTTGCAAGTCCAGTAAAGTGAATTGTGAACTTGTTCGTACGCTAGACCTTCCACAGAACCTTGTCCTGAAAGTTTAACATTCATTTTTTATGTACATCATCCAAACAAAAAGGCGAACACTGTCGATCGACACTTACTGTCTACTATCACTTTATGATCACTTCCATTGAAATACACAGCATTTATCGATCCTTTCTGAATATCGGAGTAGAATAGCCTTTGATGCTTGTAACTAAACGACAGGCCAATAGCGTTCTTCAACATCGTGTTATTCTTGATGCTGGGTTGTGGGGAATTCTGTAAATTCTTGTCGCCCATCATTTGAATAGAGTCGATACTGACAACCCTCGAATACATAACAAAACTTTCAAAAGCTGAAATGAAAAATGAATCATAGACGACCACAATTAATTTGTATTCTTCATTATCTACCTTCGCAAGATTTACCATCGAGAGAAATTCGTCCATGAGAACAAACACACACAGGGTGGGTGCCGTTGAAAAGGCACAATTGTTCACAGCCTCCATTGTTTTTAGCACAAGGATTCGTGCCGTTCTGTTTCCTCTTGGAAAATATCTGGATATCTTTCAGAGAGTCACCCAAATTACTTTCTAGTAGCTCATGGTCAGACAGGTTCGATGTCGGTGCTACCTTTATGCTACCTCTGAGATGAGATCTTGAATGAGAAAAAGACAAAGATTGAGTACTTGGTATAGAATACTTCGCCAAATAAATGGAAATATTGAAATTACGAAGCTGTCACACTTCAGATAACTTTCTTTAGTGAGCATGAAGTTATTATATGCCAATGTCGCATATTACACTTTATGAAAAGAAATTGAAACTATAGATAGTGAGGAATGAAATTCTCGTATTAATTATTCTTTTCAATTCTTCAACACGGGAATCTAAATCAGCACCACAGTGAATATGGAGAATTCAATGCAGCTACAAAGCTTAAACACATCGAGAGCATATGGAAGCATTGTTTTTCTCAACCAGAGATTGATAATAAGATTCTTTAGAAACGCATACAGTTGTCATTTATGTGTTCAAAGAACAAACCAAAAGTTTCAACAGATTACTCCATATTATGAAGTGAACAAGCCACTGATAACATCGATATTGAATGAGGAAAAGAAAATTAACATTTCCAAAGTAGCAATATTTTGTCACAGATTAAATTTTTAAATATTAAATAATATGGAGTGATTCATTTTGTCAGAAAAATACAAGAAATATATAGGAACTTCAACTGAAAATTGTGAGCGAGACACATTTTTTTTTCCAACAAAACAAATTACTTTAGAAGAAAACTACTCACGTATCCAACCAGTAAATTTTGTCCTGGAAAACTGTCAACGCCACCGGATTCTCCAAGGAATGATTCAGCATAACAGTCCTGTCCTTTCCATCATACCTGACCCTTTCGATAGTATTGCTGTGCGCATCGCAAAAATACACAAACTCATTCGCCGAATCCAAGGCAACATCGGCAATCGCTTGACCGTCATCCAACAACGACCTTCTATTCTGCCCGTCCAAAGTCGCAATCTCCATCTTGGTCCCGCCGGCCCACACCAAAACACCCTTCAAAGGATCCACAGCAATGGAATTCGGTTTGCCGATCTCGTAAGAAAGCAACACGTGACTTTTGCTGCCGTCCAAACGCGCCACCTCTATGGTACCTCGCTTCGAATCGCACCAGTACATGTTCCCGGCTATCCAATCGATCGCCAAACCCGTCAGCCAATCCACAGGCGTGTTCTCCAGCACCTCCGACTGTTCTAGTACCGACTTGCGTTCAGTACCGTCGCGCTTTATCCTGCTGACAGAACCACGATCGCTGTCAGCCCAGTACAATAAGTCCTGCTCCGCGACGAAATCTATCGCTGTAGCACTGGAAATCCTCGAAATCGGCCCTAAAACTTGCGTATCGTTTTTCTTATCCAACGACAACCCGTGCAACTCCCAGTTGATGGAGTAGAACAAGAATTCCTCGACCCCTTTACACTTGTACGGGTCCTGCGGATCCACGTGGTATCCCGTAGCACAAGCACACGAATATTTCTTAGCGGTTATCGGTAGACACAGCTGCTGACATTTTCCCGTGTTGTTGCTACAAGGATGAGTTCCGGTTTGCTCGGTAGGGTCGTATATTCTCAGGGCCAGTACACCGCCGGTACCATTTCTAAGGATGAAATCATCTTTGCCAGTGATTTTGTCGGCAGAGTGTATGGACAGATCGTTGTCGTCGGCAAAGTAAATTTTGTCGTGGTACACTGTGATGGCGCTGATGTGCATTTGCTCGGGTATTGCCAGCTTCTGAAGGCCTGTACCGTCGAAATTAGCGAAGAATACTTCCATGTTGCTAATCCAGTAGAGTTTTGCAGCTTTAATATCGACTGTAAGACTCCTCGAGTTGGATTTGAGAACGGGTACGATGATTTTTCTGAAAGTACCATCCATTGAGCTAGTCTCCATGAACTCGGTTTCGTTTGCCATGGATATCCAGAACAGTTGCCCCAGTTGAGGGTTGATAGCAACGGATAACACCACAGAATCTTCGATGAGATTGAAGCTGTACTCTCCGTTCAGATTCGAAACAGTTATTCCAGTTTTCGAAGACACGAAAAGCAATTCAGATATCCAGTCGACAGCTATACCGGACGGGTTTTGCAGGCCCGTGTCTATGAGAGTTTCAGAGGGGCCGTGAGTGAGGCTGGTGCGTTTTATTTCATTGATGTGGAAGTCTGCCCAGTACAGGGTCTTGTTCCTGGCTAGATATTCCAGCTGAACCGGGCTGAGAACTTGGGGTATACTGATGGTGGGGATGGTATGGTAGTAGGGTTGAAGGATGTCAACGCCTCGGATTTCGCTGTTTCTTGAGATTAGCAGAACTTTGTCGTCCACTGTAGAAGAATATAATGTCAGGATTAGGCAGTGTATCATCTATAGAATAAACGATGAATAACTATCAAAGAGGAAAAGGAATCGCGAATTATAAATTATTTCAGGATTGCTAACTCAGAGGAATTATAATTCAATGTTTCACATTGTTCACATGTTTCACATGTTTCAAATTATGCCAAATTGTCAATAGCAAAGATTAATGAAGTGCTTATAAATATTTTATATCTCATATCTTCCTGTTTTTACAATAACATTGACCATTACTCACCGACGCAAGTCCTGTTGTCTTCCCCCAGCCGCATGATGTGCGGACAGTCGCACCTGTAAGTCCCGTTCAAGTGCAACAAACAGAGATGCGAGCACCCCCCGTTATCCTCCCCGCACGGACTCGCCCCGTCCGAGGGCTGCCTGCTGGGATGCATGATCTTGATGTCGAAGGGCTGCGTCAGCGTGCGCTGTATCACCCTGACGTCGCCGCCCGTCCACTTGTTCGCCCTGACGACGCTGTTCGTCCGCCAGTCGGTCCAGTAGACGTAGTTCTCGAACACGGTGATGGCGAACGGATGGGAGAGCATCTCGTGGTTGCGCATCACCTCGTGGCGATCGGCGCCGTCGTAGTTCGAGGTGTGGATCGAGTCGGAGCGCGCGTCTATCCAGTAGATGCGCCGCGTGGTGTAGTCGAGGGTCAGGCCGTTCGGCCACCCGTTGTTGTCCACCTTGAAACCATTTTCTCTTATTATACTGTTGACTATTATTATTTTATATATCCCCTAGATGAAAGTAACCAAGCATCCCCGCATAATGAGTCTACTCATTATAGATAATTATAGGAGTATGTACGGGGAGGAAAGTGCATATTCCCAAAATTCGGAAAGATTTCAATGGGTCTGTAAGTTTTTCGAGGAGGTGGTACATTAATTTTCCATAGAAGATTCTACTTTATTTTTTAGAAACAAGGAGAGAAAATCTCACAAAAACCTGGAAAATGATTTCAATAGGGTTCATGAAAAATAACGAAAAAAATAGCGGACAGAGACTCTCCTTTGTAGAACACCACATCACCACAAATGGTTTTCTAGTTCATTCTTCACTTTAATTCGAACTGTTGCATCCATGTATAATAATAACTATTATCACCGTAGAGAAGTAACTTCTCTATGGTGATAATAGTCTTCATCATTCCCAAGAAACAAGATGTACATGTTTATAACATGGAACAGAAAACATAAATATAAAAAACAGAATATAATACAATATAAATTCATGAAATGTATAGAAAAATAATCACATTGTTAACTCGATCGATAATGACGATAGAATTCTCACATCACTTTCAATTTGGACCTTGATTTGTTCAGCCGAATTTCTACAGAGTCGAATGCTCGTTTAAAGTCGACAAATAGCTTGAGCTCTCTTCATTACCTTCACAACAATCTGCCTGTCCAGCCCGGCCAACGAGCACCGTTCGATCCTGGGCAGCTGATTATCCCAATCCGTCCAGAACAGATACCCGTCCCGCGGGTCCACCGCTATCGCTCTAGGACTCTCCATGTCGCCGGCCACCAGGGTGCGTCGGTAGCTGCCGTTCAGCTTGGCCACCTCGATCTGGTCGAGATTGCTCTCGACCCAGTAGAGGTTCCGGCCGATCCAGTCGACCGCCAGGCCCTCGGCCGTCGACAGGCCCGCCTGGACGACCACCTCGATGTTGCCCAGAGAGCCGCCTATCACCGTGCCGCGGTATATTTTGTCGTCTATCACGTCTGTCCAAAACACCTAAGAAAGATAATATTTGCAAAATTTCATTGTATATTCAACAGAAACAGAAGAAACCGTTGATTACAACAATGCCCCTTAGAGAATAGCTGAAAAAGCGATCAGTGCATTGTGTGTACAGCACTAAATTATGAAACAACTCATTGATTTAACATTGTCAAACCATGACTTACATAAATAACACTCTACCTCATTAATTAACTAGCCAGCTAGTTCCTATTACGCAAATACATGAAAGGTTCACGAGATCAGCAAATTCCTTGAATTTTTAAATTGAGTTCAATGGGAAGTTTATTCCATGAAGGAGTTGTTCAATTTAATAACCTTCCGCATCATATCAAATCTAGTAATGATGTAAAATCATTCAAAAAACTGCTCATTGTATATGTAAAAATCAATTATATAGAGATTTTGTAATTCACTGTTGGGTAACTATTTGTCTATGTTCTATGTAGATATTATATGACTGATACCACCATGTGATCTTTTAGCTTTTATAGTTTCCTTTTTTATTTTTGCCTTTTCTTCTCGTTCTTGTATGTATTTTGCCAATATTGTCTTTCAACTTATTTGTATCGATGATTTTATCCTTGATAAATAAAGCGATATTATATTGTACGGATGCAGATGACGTTTTTCTGTCTCTGTCGCTTTTATTTATCTGAACAGATGTTTGAAAAGAAATGCATCAAGTTATGTGCCATATAAATGTCCCAATATGTGAAAACCAAATCAAAGCATTCAATATCACCAGATAGTTTGTTTTCTAAAACATTGGGGAAAAGCTATTCATTTAGTTCTTCTTCTTCTAACTTCTAAACAAACAAGTATAGTATTATATGAACTGTACCATTCCATATAACATTTATCAACAATCAACTTTTCTTGGAAGTTTTTATGTGCATTATTGCAGTGTTACGAAATAAAAATATTGAATTATAAGTAGGAAATCTTTTGAGTTATATGAGGAATATCAAATAACTTTGGGTATTGCTTCAGTTCTGTTAAAGAATAAGCGGGAATACATATTTCCAAAAAAAAATTCATAATCGAGGTAACTTTTCAAAAAAAAATCTTGAAGAATGTATTCCTTTCGACGAAAGAGCGTGGGAATACGTCATATATGTCTTGGCCAATCATTGAGAGCGCTGACTGTCGAGGTCATGCTTGCTAAACATTATGAATACATTTTTCAATATAGTGCTAGTGTCTAGAACTGTTATTTTTATTTGAATTTTATTTAAAATGAACTGAAAAAAGCGAAACTTTCAAAGCGAACTAAAAACGAAAGCGAAATATTGTGACAAACGACAAACAAAATTATGCCATACATGTAATTCTATAGCTATATTTCATATGCACACCAAAGCTAGATTAACGCGATTGTGATCTTACCTACTGAAAGTTCATTCCAGTTGTTCTTATCACATCGTACTCACCATATCAGTGTCGTTAGTATGATAAAAATCCAACGTTATAGTATTCTTTAGGCTTGGAATGAAAGACTTGAGGGCGAAAGTATGCAGATCAATGCCTCGGAGCTCATGTCGATTGCTGAAAATCACGTAAGGCCTCCCGCTATCTGTACTCTTGCAAGTGAAACCGTCTTCTTGCATAACATAACCGTTCTGACAAGTACACTTGTACCTGAAAAATGAACAATATTACTGAGTATAGCTGTCAAAACATAATACAGGTTATTCCAGATATGTGCCATAAATTCACTGCATTGGAACAAACTAAACGGTCCGATGATTTCTTTCGTAATACCTATTTTCGTTTATTTTATTTAGTGAAAGTTCCGTCTAGCTGTTCGATTATTATTTATTTATTTATTTCTGCAATAAAATAGGTACCGTGAATTGCTTGTATACTCGGCATATGCAATCTTAGTTATAAGACCTTATAGTTTATTGTTGTTATTATTATGACGACTAAAATACTCGAGAGACCATTCTAACAGCACAATATTTAATAGAATATTCATGACATATGATAAAGAAATGGAACAAAAAAAATACAAAAGAAATATCAAAGACTGCAGCTATTCGTTGATTATAAAAGAAGGTGATTGTAGGAGATTAATTGTGGCTGTAGGAGAATGCAAATTGTAGAATGTTCTTCTGTATTAAAATGAACGATGAGCCAGAAAGAGTTAACTTTAGGAGAGTGTCACTAAATGTTCCAAATTACACAATAATTATGGCAAAGTGTATTGGCCAGGGAATTTTCAAATATTTTTCCAATCATACCTGGAACCTCTCGGAATGCAAATCTGAGAACAAACGCCCCACGCCTGGCAAGGGTGAGTTTCCAGGCAGTGAGTTTTATCGGCTTGTAGATGGAGATGAGAGGGACAGGTGCAGATGAGGCCTTCGGGGGCGTTATGGCAATCGTGGGAGCACACGAAGCTGTGGTCGCACAGCATGTCTGAGCAACGCATGCCTTCGTCTGAGCCGTCTAGGCAGTCAATTCTGTCGTCGCAAAGCTGGTCAACTGCAAAATATTTATGAAATATTATGATGAACAGAAAACCAATATTGTGAGTATAGAGAGAATTGTGAATATAGTGAGTATTTCGAAAATGTGTGTTATTTTTCGAATTGTAATAACAGTAAATGCTTTTATTGGGAGGTTTCACGAAATAGCAGGATTCAATTCCTACACATGATGACTCATGGCTCTTACTGATGAAGTAAGAATAAAACAGAATAGAATAGAAATTTATTCACCTTAAATAACACACAAAGAAGACAAATAAAATATTTCCAGCAAGGCTTTTTATTCAACAATATTGAATCCGATTTACAGAAACAGCAATGACGATACAACTGATTCTGATAGCAGAAGATGAAATCCATTTATTAGGCTTATTAAACATCGATACCCAACATGATTTTTTCGAGCTCCTCTACAAGTTACCTATCCAGATCAAAATCAACCCGAATGCAACCGAATAGCAGAACCGGAATGGAAATGGAAAAGCAGAATGGAATTGTCAGAACCTTGTCAGTCACAATGAGTGTTACATGCAAAGATATGATACAATATACTAATACTACTAGATCGAGCCTAGAGAGAGAGAGCTGTATTGAAACGACCATAAGAAAGAGACGCAATGATAAAGAATCAGCTGACTGTCGGCAGAATATGCTGCCACGCTATACTTATTGCATTGGGAAAAATGACTTTATTATTTCCATTCAATTCGACTTTTGAGTGTGAATGTGTGTACCTCAGTGGATTGTCGAGTGAAGTTCAATGATCCATGGATATGTAAGGTCGGAGATACTATGTTTCAGTTTCCGTTTGACTAAAGAAAATCTTTGTTCAGAATGGTGATCAGCTATTATGATCTTGATAATACATGCAAAAATGATGAAAAAATATTGTTTCAATGGTATCAAAAAATAGTAATGAAGGATATTGAAAAGCCACAACACTTTTATACATAGTATTGCAACGATTTAAATGTTTAAATTTCAAATCGACCCTAAAGTGCGCCTTGAGAGAGGCAGAGGAATCCAACCAATGAAAACAGTAAACGAGAGAAAGGTAACGATGAACAATCAGTCTTCTCTCGGCAAAATAGAACTTGTCTTTGATACACTTGCAACACATCTACAACCCCTTATCTTTCCTATGGTCATTTCATTGCTCCGTACAGGAAGATGAGGCAATCATGCTTTTAGTAGTATATATAATGAATTCATTGGTTACATGAGAGAAAACATGGCGGTGGCAGTAATTTTAGATTTACAACAGGCATTTGAAACTATAATATGGGTCAGATTATTGATGAAAGTGTAATTTTTTGCAGCATATTTCAAACAAAATGGAGGCTTTATTATTAAAACTATGAGTAATGATAATTGTGAAATTATAGAGAAAGTTATGCATCTCGTAGCGAAAAAAACCGATTCATTACCTGTGACGCACTTAGTGTCGTTATCGCAGGTCCTCGAAGGATACTCGCACGACAAGGCCAACTTCGAATCCGTCGTGTTGTGGTCGTTGCACATGCGGCCGCCTTCGTCCGTGCCGTCAGCGCAGTCCTGTCGATTGTCGCACAGCTTGGCCGGCGAGATGCATTTCGTGTTGTTGTCGCACAGCTTGTAAGGCGGGTCGCAGTTCAGGACGGGAGTTTTCGACTCGGTGGCGTTTTTCAGCTTGACGGGGTCGCATTTCATCTCGTCGGAGCCGTCCACGCAGTCCAAGTCAGAGTCGCAGACGAAAACCTGAATAAATGGAAAATATGAATGCAGTGTTCAGTCGGAATTACCACGTTTTTTTTTCTATACGACTTGCAGTGCATACGTACAGCAGGAGCATGAGAGTTTTTTTTTATTTTTTTTATTTTCGAAATGATTCATGATATAATTTCATACATATTTTATACATATATACCTAAGAAATATGACCTTTCCCATCTACATAATGTACCACAAAGGACTAATTAATCTATCTATCTATCTATCTAACGCCTTGGGGCATTTCAAGTTTTCCTTCCCTGTTGCCATAACAAAATGGGCTATTTTGTAAATAACAAATAAGTACTTTTTTCACAGGTGATTGTAAGAACAAAATTAACAATGAGAGTGTACACACCTATTGAATTTCCAACTGAAACCACCTTTGTAATGATGTTCTCACACAAAAACATTATGTAACAGCATCAATCGTTCCCAAAGTTAACTCACATGCTTCATTTTCGAATACAAATTACAGCCCTATCCAAAAACCCATTAAAACTGGTGGCCTAATTATCCTGAAGTTGTGATTCCTCCTCATGTATTATGGTGGCTTTATAAAAAAATTCATCACCTGAGATTTACCACTCAACATTTAAGACTTTACATTTAAGACAGATGTAACATGGAAATACAATTGTTCATGTTATAAAACCATTTAAGACTTTCCATTTAACATTTATCATTTAAGAAGATGCCGAACTTCCAACTTAAGAAATTATTGTTAAATGTCCGTAAATGAAAATAAGATGTGCGCATGTTCGCCTATGATGTTTTTCGGGAGTGTCGACAAGTGACACCTCTGCTTCCCGCTTTTGTTCAAAATTGTATTGAGGTTATCTTTTACTGCACGAGAATATTGTCAGTGTTTTCAGGATTTTTCGGATTTTTGTCATGGGTATTATTACTCTAACCAGTTTTTTAATGCTATCGGTGTTTGGAATTTATTATTCGATTGATTCAGTATTTAGAAAGCTTAAATGGTTAAATATTTTTATAACCTAAGCCATTATAATGTCTTGAACCTTCAAATGATAAATGATAAATGTTACAAGTTTTTATAAAGCCACCATCACTGCTAGAGACTAGACTCATGTCGAAGCTTTGTGACGATTCTAGCCAGCCGTGTTCATACAAGAGTAATTGATATCTCTGCAGAAAATATGAGTATCACATACAAATCTAGTCAAAACGTATGTCGTAATAAATGAGGAATTTTCGCATTAATTTTGACTGCCTAATCTATCAGTTCATTCCTGTTCGGGGGTGGCAACCGAATGGCGCGTTTATTGATGTCCCTAGATCTGTTCGTTTCCTGCTAATGTGAGAATCGCGAATTTCAATAATTATTTGAAAAACATAGGAAGTACTGATCGTGCCAGGAAGCTAGTTCGAGTGAGTGAGTACTGTCGAATGATCAAATACTTTTTCTTCGCTAGACATGCGAGTTCGGATTCCGATTTTCCTCAATTCCCAGTGACCCCAATCGCTCACCTTCGGTATGCACTCGAAGTTCGTGCAGGTGAACTCCTCCGGCTCGCACTCGACCTTCGGGCCGCAGTCGCGCTCGTCGCTGCCGTCGGGGCACTCGGTCTTGCCGTCGCAGCGCGCCGCCCGCGGCAGGCACTCGTTCAGCGGCCGGCACGCGATCTCCGAGGCCGGGTCGCAGCTGGTGCACCCCGACTCGTCGGTGCCGTCGTCGCAGTCCTGCACCGAGTCGCAGTAGAAGCCGGCCGCGACGCATTGGCCGTTCTTGCACGAGAACTCGTTCACGTCGCACGTGGTCGTATCTGTATCGAGAGAGAGAACAGGTTAGATGCTATCTGATGTAGTCAATTTTAGTAAACTCAGATTACGAGGACGGAAAGTATATGTAGTTTGCATTGACGTTCAATGCACTCACGTTGGGGTAAGCAAAGATTTAAAAAGATAAAAATTATTCATCATCATCCACCAAAATTAGCCCTCGTTCGGAAATGTTACTTGAAACTAAATTTGTGAAAACAGTCAAACGGTTAGTGGGTTCTTGAATAATAAAACCGAGTTAACAAATACACACATTAGATATATGTGTAACTATACTGTCTGAAAAAGTAAAACTAAACCGTGATACCAGATCCCAATTGATAAAAATTCTAATTAGCGCCAGCGGTTGTCAATCAATGTCAGAAATCGATTTCATAACTGAATCGTCTTCCAGTCTTCGATACGCACTTTATTGTTCTTAATCACTGGGATCACCGGCCGATTCCAGTCGGGAGCATTGTTTTTCGATCCATCAGAATTTCTATTAAATAGCCGCAATTGCTTTGCGTCAATTTGATGGATAATCGCTGGCGCTAATCAGAATTTTTATCAATCGGGATCGAGTATCGCGGTTTATTTTTACTTTTCTATAGAGACCTTTGTGTGTTTGTTTACTCTGTTTTGTTATTCAAGAACCCTCTAACTGTTTGACTGTTTTCACAAAATTCCGTTCAATGCAGTTATTGACGATTATAGGGACTTTTCCGAAAAGGGAATAATTTTGAATCTTTGCCTACCCTAACGTGAGTAGCATTCCATGCCACTGCGTGAATATCGATGGTAAACATGATGTGATGATGTCGATGACCACAGTTGGCATTATTATATATATAATTATCTCACTTTACTGTTATCATCGTTAATACTATTTGGCAATCTATTATAGAACTTTATGCCTATATACGAGGGAACTTTTTCATAAAAAGTAGTCCTGTGGTAGGGAGTTTTCAGACTGTTACCACGTCTTGTTGGATAATTGTGGATGTCAGAATTTTTGGTGTAGCTGAAGATTCTCTGTATATTCTCTGTAGATTCTCTATACATTCATAGATATATATTTACAGGGCAATGTTGAAATTTCATGGTTTTGAAAGTAATGTTTACATGTACAAATATGTATAATATGTAATATGAGTATAAATAGAATAGTACAATAATAGTATAAATAAAATACAGAATACACATAAATTACAATACATTTACAAGTCAACTTAGTAGTATAAATCGGAATGCTACAAAAAGAGATATCACAATGATGGGTTATAGACCTTTTATATATTTCTCACACTGGCTTTTGAATTCTCTGAATGATAATTATTAAGCAATCATTGTATTGAGCAACTCACGAATAGATCACAAATGAACAATAAATTGAATGTCGATTCAACTATAACGAAAGTTCTGATTTTCAGCATAGGCCGATATGACTATCAATAGAGGTTCAGAAATGATAAAACACCTCATATTGTTTTTGTGGATTCTTCCAATATTTGGGAATTCGTCACCATAATAAACAATTCATGGTACTCACTGCATTCGTGTTCGTCACTACGATCCCCATAACCGCAATCGTAGACGTTATCGCATCGCCAGACTAACGGGATGCATCGCCTGGACTGTTTACATTTGAACTGCAAGCTCGAACAGATCTTGGAACACACGTTAGGATTCTCATCGGAACCGTCCGAGCAATCCTTCTCCCCGTCACAGACCCAATGCTTGGCAATGCACGTGGTATTGTCGCACTTCATCTGGAACAAGAATTATCACCATAACTTATTGAAAGAAAAAAATCAGAGGTGATTTTCATGACGTATTCCGGATAATTCTTCAAAAGCGACAAATTTTCTTTTTGTTCATCTTTTTCTTTTTACTTTGACCCAACTTCAAGCATTGAATTTTGTTATTTGCCCAGAAATTAACGTTGACCGCTTATAAAATTATTTTCATTATTTGCTTTCGAAAAGTAACGTAGCAAAGGTGAGGAAATGATACATCAAAAACATGGGTAATATCGCACTCATCATACGATTGCTTCTTTTCGAAAAAAACATTTGATACTCAATTATTTTGACATCAGGATTCAACACCTGGAAAAAGTGTGCTAATTAATCTTCTTACTTTTTACTTTATATTTTCGAGGCAAGTGGATTCATCTTTTTTGAAGAAGAAGAAGAAGACGCTGTCAAATGAGAATCTGTGGCTGATCAACTAGTTCTGTGAGTCAAAATGTCACAGTTTTTCATTTGACAGCGTCTTTCATACGAAAAAAGGTGGATCTAACATCATCAAGAATCCTGAAGAAGATAAATTTGACTACTTGAATGTATAATGAAGATATGAAAAGTATGACGAAGTGTGAAGAATGAAAGGCCGATCGGCGATGATGTCTACTCGAAACAGGCCGAAGAAAGAAGGTACATTTTCAGACTTTTTCCTCACCTCGAAAAATATATTTTTATTATCATTATTATTATTATTATTCATTTATTGTTCATGCAAAACATACAGTTTTATAAACAAGAAATTTGGTAGAGTTACAGAAATTACTGAATGAACATAAATATGAATTCAGAAACAAAGTTAGACCTTTTCATTGTGTGATTCGGGTTCCTGAAGTTCAAATACGTAAGTACCAGAACATTTCGTCTACCTTAGACTATCGGATAAACATGATGAATCACCTGGTTCTCGCCGCAAGACACGTTGGCGCAAGGGCCCCCCGGGTCTGCCGATTCGTCCGATCCGTCTCCGCAGTTGTCCACCCCGTCGCACAAGTACGTGTTAGGGATGCAGTGCTTCTTCTGCAGGCACTGGAAAGTGGAGGGGGCGCAAAACGAGGGGGCCGTAAAGTTGGCTTGTTTCACGCAAGTGTCGTTTTGAAATCGGAATCCGTCGGAACAAGCGCACACAGATTTGTTGCCGGGGATCGGGAGACAGAGTTCTTTGCAAGTGGAGTTGACGCAACTGTTGTTACCTACAAAATATGCGAGAATAAATATTTTTGATGGAAAAATAAGTCATCGCTTTCCACAGTTTTAACATTAACATGATTTTCAAATCAACCCTCTGATGTCGCTATATTCATTTACGCAATTTTCATATTTATGTCATCCTAGCATCTCAAGAAATACGAGTTGACTTTCTTTATATCAATTTATTTCAAGCTATGTAATTTTTATCTATTTTTGTAAAGTTTCCATGATCTGAAAATCACCAATATCACAGGAATTATCAAACAGTCAAAAACCTGCCTCACGCTAGTATGACTATGATTTTCGTGAAAGTGGTCAAATGCAAATCTGCCATATGTCAAAGTATGTCAGCACTCTGAAGAGATAAGATCTAAATAATCATAAATTCCGATTACTGGTTTTGTTGTTATGATGTCATTCTTTCCTCAATAACTAAGTAATCACATGCTCATAATGAATTTGTATGGGACAACTCTCCACACTGAGGGACATTCAATTATGTTTTTTTCCCTCAAATTAATCATATATCAAAGTAATAGCAATAATTCCCTCTTATACAACAAACTTCAGTTGAGGCAAATTTGAGATGTTATTCTATGAAATTGAATCCACTTTGATCATGGCTTATTCTGTACCTATACCTGTAATTTTCTGTGATTCGACGTCAAACAGCTTTATATCGTACAACGGCAAATTCCCTTCGTAGATCTTCTTCAACCCGGTCTCGTTCCTGTAGCTTAATATCGAACCCTTCGTCAACTCGATAAAATACAAATGCTTCTGCATTCCCAACCCTACAGCAATACTGACAGGCGCTTGCAGCCCGTTCACGATTTCCGTCCTACGATCGCCCCCGTCGAAACGCACGCTCTGTATAATCTTCAAATGCTTGTCGGACCAGTACAGTCTCTGGCCAGGCACATCGATAGCCAACCCGCTCGGCCAATGGATGTTTTTAGTGAGGAACGTTGTTTTATTGGTGCCGTCCATGTGGGCAGTGTCTATACTGCCCATGTCTGGGAACACGCTGGACCAGTCCGCCCAGTACATGACTCCTAGGGCAGGATTCACCGCGATGGAGGTGGGGTTGAAATCGGCGCTTTGAATCAACGTCCTGCTGATATTCGTATTGGACAATTTGGCAACGCTAATGCTACCCTTCTCGATGCTAGTCCAGTACAAGTTCCTCGACATCCAATCGAAGGCTAAGCCATCGCAAAAAACGTTTCTGAGCAGCACAGTGTGGTTGGTAGTTGCATTGACGGGCGCCATTTCTATCGTCATCGACTGAGCGTCAGCGTAAAACACCGATTTGGTCAGCGCGTCGAAATCTAGGCCTTTGGGTCTGCCGATTTTCATGATGGGCACCATAGTTTCGTTGCCTGTTTGCAGGTCGATGCCTCTGATGGAGAACGGGCGAGCTTTCGATAGGAGGAGGAAAGTAGAGGGCAGCTTCGAAATGCATTTAGTGCCGTTCGATAGGATGTAGCCGGAGGCGCAAATGCATTGTTTGATGGCGATCTGGCCGTTCCAACTCGGTACACAGAGGTGATCGCAATCGTTCATGGTTTTGCAAGGGTGGGCAACTAGAATGAATTAACTGAGATTATTTTGAATCGAAGAAAAATTCACTGGGCAAGCAGATTCCTATATGGCTGATATTTTAATGGTTTCATTGGGTAAGAATAAGGTGATTGTAGTAGTAGTAGAAGAGAAACTAATTAAGAAAAAAAACATGATGATTCATATTTCTCAATTTCATTCAGATAAGAAATAGGCTGTCATGTACTCCACTCATATTGAATTATTTGTGGAAGACATTTCCAAGAAAAATCTGATGAAAATTTCATCAAATGAATCAAATGATTTCTAACGAAAAATAAGCGGAATTTGTATTGTATTTTCAATCGTTCAGTCTGATGAAAATACCAAACTGAGATTGGCGTAAAATGATTTTTACGATAAATATCAATCCAGTAGTCCTTCACGACATCACTAGAATAATTATTATATATAATTACCGATTCCTACGAAAGCGTTGAACGGACATGATGACTTTTTTTATAATTTGTTTGAATTTTGATGTTTGAATTAGTCCTAATTGCCAGTTCAAACTGGCAATCAGCACTATTTGCCAGTTCAAAATGGCAATCAGCACTATTTGCCAGTTCAAAATGGCAATTAGCCCTAATTGCCAGTTCAAACTGGCAAATATATAAAATATATCATAAACGGACTTAAGGATTTTTTTTATAATTGCCAGTTTGAACTGGAAATTAGGGATAAATGTCAGTTTGAACTGACAATTATGGCTGATTGTCAGTTTGAACTGGCAATTAGGGATAATTGCCAGTTTGAACTGGCATTTATGGCTAATTGCCAGTTTAAACTGACACTTAGAGCTAATTGCAAATTCAAACGGGCAATTAGGGATGAATGTCAGTTTGAATTGGCAATTAGGGATGAATGCCAGTTTGAACTGGCATTTATGTCTAATTGTCAGTTTAAACTGACAATTAGTGTTAATTGCCAGTTATAGTATTTCAATGTGTGCCTTTTCATGGCGAATTTTATTTTTGTTTTGTTCATTTCAATTTCAATTATATCTGTACATTATTTTTGTAAAGAGCAAATTAGGTGCTAATGAAGATTTATATATATAAGTTGAGGTGTTCTTGAAATTGGTAGTTTTCGAGTTGGTTGAACCAAATATGCAGAACCTTATCTTCTTTTTCCTATGACAAATATGTATTTTACTTGATTGAATGAATTAAAAAAAAATTGAATATATCATATTGAATTTACTCACCATCCGGCTGCCTTTGCCTATGAAAAACGTATACATTAAACGGCCTGCTGATATTAGAAACAACGGTCTTCTCCTTGTGACTTATCTTATCCAGCTCCAACAAATTATTATTGTACCACGAAGAAACGAACAACTTATTCTCGAACACGCTGATGCCATATAAATTCTGCACCTTCGACCCCCTCAGCACCGTCTTCCTGTTCCGTCCGTTGTAATCCACCCTCTCCACGTAATCCAAATAGGTGTCCACCCAGAAAACTTGCTTCGTCGGAAAATCTGCCGCCAGACCGTAGGGGTAGACGATAGTGTGGTCCACCAGCGGTGTTCGGCCCGTGCCGTCCATGTTGATGCGCTCCAGCATGGGCGCGGAATGGCCCCATTTGGTGAAGAACACGTAGCCGCTAGTCGGGTCCACGGCGATGGCTCGCGGCTTGCTCAAATCGTACTCGACCAACATGTTGCACCACTTTAGGTTGTGGGTGCAGACTAGTATTAGTTCCTGTTGGTCATCCATGAAGTACCTTGCGCGTAAGGAAAACACTTTTAGAACGGGAAAGACCAGTGAGTGAGGATTTTCTTTTCAATCGATAAATAATGATACGCATCCATTTTACAACTAATATTATTTGCCAAAATCCAAGGAAAATGATTCTTTAGACAACATATTCATTTTGAGTTTCGAAACGCCAGAGAGTGGGGGAGCTATGATGTCTCAACCTAACCTAACCTAACCTCTAACCAGCCGAACACACCAATGAAATCAAACCATCCATGAATGTCGCTGAAACTGTGTGTTTGAAATCAAAATTATGCTATTTATTTAATTTCTTCTCGATGTACTGTGTGCATTATATAATACTTCATAAGTATACACATTACTCTGATGTTGTTTTCGATAATCAGAAATCTCCCCCATTGTAAATATATAAGAACTGAATGCTCAATATCAACCGAGTTAGCAACGAAAGATGAAGTTTGGTTAGTCTTCATCAATAGAGGACTCAAATGTCGTACCTTATATTTATACTGAACAAAAAGTGAAGAAACAAAAAAGCAAGAGCATAGGACTCAATATTTTCCGATGGAGATAATGGCGCTCGTTTTTGGACATTTTTCATCAATACGGCAATTGTCAACATCACATGCAAATTAGACACAGTTAATAGTGATTCGTATGATACAGAGTTATTTCTCAGATTCAAGATTAAAAAAAAACACCCAAACAAAATAAGGGAATCATAGGAAAGTAGTTGATTTTCACAACTGAAACACCCTGTGTTCCATTCCATAATCACTTCAAGAATTTCAGTGATAAATTGCAAATTGAAAAATATAAATTCTCGGACATCTAGCTCGAAGTGACGTGGTGATTGTGGAGCAATATTTGACGTCGTAGTTCAAATGTACTATTTGGGTGTTTATTCCGATGTCGAATTATCTCGTACAAAAATAAGTGTAATAATATTTCTTGGACTATGAGAAGAGAATAATCAAATTGTAAAATTCCTTAAATTATTTCGACCATAATGATTTATGAAAACGTCTTGATGATTAATCAAAACTGTGAGTCAATATGAATAGATAAATCCTGGAGATATGTAAAAAACGTATTACATCAGTTTTTGATTTTTAATAAGAAAACATCAAAATATGATTTCGCTCTGAACCTCAATTTTTCTTCATGACGCTTATTTCGCTTCACTAACCAGTTTTCCGTTATCCAATCCAGAGCCATCTGTTGAATGGCTTCCACTTCTATCAGCGGAGATCGGACAGGAAGCACCCATCTGTCGTTGAGGTCGTTGATATTTGCGCAAACTATGGAAGCTTTAGTGATGTTATGATGGATGTAGCAAATCGTGTGGTTGCGATGGATGAATTCCAAAGCGTTGCTGTTGAGCAAGCGCAAAGTCGAATTCCCAGGAAAGGCCTTTCCATCAAGAGTTACTCGCCGTATTTCCGATTGGGTCGAGAAAATCAGGGAGGGAGGCTCCGATTCAGGAACTACAAACCGAGATACTCACTCAAACTCACTCAACAACTGGAGTATTATTAATTATATATGGTGTCCTGGTTAAAGAGAAAATGGAAAAACTGATTTCTAAATCAAAAATAAATTGATAGGACCTAATGGTAGAACAATGATTATGATACTTCAGACTCTGAAGTCTCTGAACAATAACATAGTGAGGTAAAGTGATATTCATGATTATGAAAAGAAAATATAACAAAATCAAAGGAATATTTCAATATTTTCTATTCAAGAATGAAGCATTCAATTAGTGCTTGTTCTCAACTTACCATTAATGGCAACACAATCTCTCCCACTTTTTTTGTAACCTGAAATACAGGAGCACTCAAAAGAGCCTTGGGTGTTGATGCAAATCTGTGAACAGGAATCATCCAGCTCACATTCGTTAGCATCAATACATATTGTTCCATTAAGTTTCTGACCATCTGGACAATAACATTTAGGACCTTTGGGTGTCTGGTTACAGCCATAACTACACTGCAACCTAGTAGTAAAATATTACAATTAGATTAGTGACAGAATTTCCAAAAATGAGTGAATATATTTTTTCTATCTTTTGACATCATGAAAAGAAAAACTATAATGTTCAAGGAAAATCGTGTTAGCCTGGGTTGTGTTGGGTGAGAAGGAAGGTATTGGCATTGTCAATTTCTCATTTGTTTGAGGAACATATTTATTCCTCGGCAAAGTTAGCTCTATATTTTCCGATAATTCAAAGGTTTTGATATGAGATATTATCCAGGAAAGTGAGTAAATTATTTTTTTTTGTTTCATTTTTATGGCTTTCAGTATAAGATAATATATTTTCAAATACAATGGAATATTTTGAAAAATATTTCTTTTACCAACCTGTCACAGCTGGTAGTATAATTTTGGCAAAAGTCCCACTCATCACTGTTTCCCAGACAATCACCATGTCCATCACAAAACTTTCTGATAGGTAAGCATTCTAGACCTTCACCACAAGGAGCTTCATTCCATCGACACTTAAGACCTTTGGTGCAGTTTTTGGGGTCCTCATCAGAAAGATCTTGGCCAAAATCTGGAGATATCCCACAGTCTTTTTCGTCATCACACACCCACCCTGAAAAATCGAAATATTGCTTCTAGAATCAAAAATATTCTATCAATCCTGAATTCACAAATAGCATGAGCCAATTTTGAAAGTTCAATTCTGACAAGTTGAAAATGTACTTTTTCTGATTACCTTTAGGGATGCATTTTTTGGTGAGGACACATTGGAATTGTTCTGGACGACAATTCAAGCTATGATGACATTCAGGTGGTTCATCACTGTGGTCATCACAGTCTGCATGTGAATCACAGTGCCAGCTAGCTGGTATACAATGTCCACTTCTGCAGCGAAATTGGTTACTGGCACATGAGAACACTGGAAATCATGCAAATTTTATGAATCCTGCAGGAGATGCGTAAACAATACAAAGAAAAGATAACACTTTATGGGAGACTATTCACACCAAGTTCATATAATCAACAGGATGAAAATTATTTATATTAAATATTATTTATTGTATTTATAAGCAAATATTGTCACTATAATAAATAATGATTTCGTTTCTTTACTAAAGGAGTCCTTCAATTCAATGACTCTTGACAAAATAGCAAGGCCAAATTAATAATTCAATGACTGATAAAGCACTTGACCATGAAATAAATATACTGAGAGTTGACCCCTGTGGTTCTGCACAAGTGAATAATCTCTCGGTTCAATGTCATGGCAAGGATGACATGGCTAACAAATGATCAGTTTCGAGATTTTCCATACCTGCATCCACTTGATCATAAGAACTTGTTTCTGCATCTGCAATCACTGCATTCCAAGACGCCACAACAGACCCAAGGAAAATGAAGCAAATAACGTTCATCTTTTTGTTAAGCTGGTTATTTACAAGTAATTATTTGTAGATGTACCACATTTTAAACAATGTCTATATGAAGCAGTTTCTATAAGACATAACACAACATGATGGATGCAGGACTGTAGAAAGACAAAAACACACAAATCTTCACTACTTCTCACAATACAACCCTCAGTTCATAGCGGATACCATAAATTGCAAAAAAATAAGAAATACAATAATAATAATATTTTGTGTTATTAGACTGAAAACCACAACAATCAACAATGAAGTCTGCTTGCTGCAGATTTCTTTAAAGTTACAATGTTGCCGTTGACCGATTTACGAAAAATGGCACGGTTTATGGTGCTTCTCATGCGGTTCGTTTATGCACGTTCGTTCATAGAATGCATATTTCGCACAGAACATGTTTATATATATATATATATATATATATCATATATGTATTAACTACAATATTAACCAAACGCCATAAGAGCAATGTTAGAAAAGTGATGCTTCATTATATACGTCTTTCCTTGTCTAATTGGCAACGATGATCGAGGGCGCATGCGCAAAATTCAAATTTCATTCAAAATTCATTTTGGCGCATGTGCATAAATTCATCCTTGCCAATTGCACTCTTTTATTTTGACATCAGATAGACTTATTATCAATATATATATATATATATATATGAGAGCAGTACTATACTATATACATATACTCTTTTAATCAGCACTCAAAATCTGTGGAGAAAACAGGTGGTGACATGCGACATACTCTTTGGCAATGTTAAGATTTCTATCTACCCCTCCTTTACCTTTGTGACGTCTTACGTTTATGTCACGAAAGATAAGTTCTCTGATTGGTTCCAGGTTGTAGAGAGAGCATTGGATAAAACCTCAGAATAACGAAATGATCGAAGGATAAAACCACAGAAGAGGTGTTGAACTTGACATGACATTTATCACGTAACACACATCAGTCAATGGGATCTTGTACGCCTTAGCAGAGAATTTGTTCCGTGTTCATTCATTAGGGCGTATCAGGGTCAATATTACTATTACTACTAATTCATTCATAAATACGGTAAGATAACTCTCTTTCCTTCTCCTCTTTGATAAAACATTGTTCCCTGGCCTCAGCATATCATGTGTCACCTCTTTGATAAAACATTGTTCCCTGGCCTTCAGCATATCATGCGTCATGAGACTGGTGCGCAGAATTGATGGAAGGAGCCATCTATGCTCACCCTCACATTAAATCCCTGTTCTGTGACTAGAGCACAGAAGAGGGACTAGAGCACCTGTGGCTCCGCTCCGCTCTTGTTATTGTGCTTCATTTGAATTTCCTTTGAAATTTTGATTTACATAAGGATATGTAGTGGATATTTTATTTCAACCATAATGTCGAAGCCTTGGTTTCGAAGAACAAACTCTAGAACTCAGAAGACACCTTCAAAATTTTACAACCCCAGTTATGTTGAAGATCTCCCAAATTTCGGGTATCCTGGCTTCAGATTATATTTTATTGAAGACTGTAAGGAGCTTCTAGTCGAATGAAACATGTCTGTATCATATCTTGATTTCAGCTGAATCAGATTCCGAAGAAGTAATCAAACATGCACAGCATTTTGAGGATTTTTTTGAAGAGAATCCAGATATCTATTCAATAACAGATATCATCAATGAAAGGTTCTTCATGGTTGACTTTAAATTTCTTACTGACAATGAATTACTCATATCAAAATGGATGAATTTGAAAAATGATTTATTAAATAACTGTGAGTATTGTTTGAAATGTATGGGTCTAGGAATGCACCAGTACATATCAAAAAGTCTCAAAAATGTAGAACAAGAAAAACATGAAAATTTGGAGGTCCCCATGATTCAAGCCAGAATACATAATGTTGAGCCCATATTACTTTTAAGAGATCTTCGAGTGAACTGTTTTGGTATGCCAGCAAAATTTAAAATCAAATTTATTACTATAACTTTATTGTAGAAAAACTTGTTACAATCAGAGGAACTGTGGTAAAAGCCAGCCATGTAAAACTCATCTGCCAGTACATGACATTTTCATGTAAGTCTTGTACAGGTACTCAGATTACAAAACAAGTTGATGGAGCATTCACACTGCCAGTGAAGTGCACAACTAAAGGATGCAGAGCTCAGACTAATTTTAATGCTGTACATGTTTCTCCTTTCAATAGAACTGTGAGCCGTCAGTTAATAAAGATTCAAGAACTTCTTGGTACAGATCAGGTACAAATTTAATTTGTTGTAATGTGATAGAAGTATGTCTATTCTTTCTCTTTGGTGGAAATAATTCATATACATTGAATATTTTTTGAAGTGTGATGTTGCAAGAATGCCTAGAACATTAGAGTGTGAATTTATTGAGGATCTAGTGAAAACATGCATGCCAGGAGATGATATAACTGTTACTGGCATTATAAGGGTGAGGATTCATCAGTAATCAATGCAATATAAACAATATCCACTGCTAAATTTTCAGGTCAAAGATCCCATTTCAAATAATGGAAAAAATAAACAAAACACTGTTTTCAATCTATATTTGGAAGCAATTTCAGTTTGGAATAATAAGAAGCAAAGAAAAAGTGAATCTACTGCTGAAGGCATAACTTTCAACACAAATGATTACTACTTAATAAAGGTAAATGAATGAAATTAGGTGAAACAATATTTCACAGTATGCAAATTTCTAATTTCAGAAAATTCATTCAGAACCTAAATTATTCAGATTATTAGTTCAATCATTGTGCCCCAATATTTATGGACATGAAATTGTGAAAGCAGGTCTTTTGTTATCGTTGATTGGTGGTACTAAAACTGACACTTTCAGAGGAGAGTCTCATGTTCTGATGGTTGGTGATCCGGGATTGGGTAAAAGTCAGTTACTACAGGCTTGTACTAATGTTGCTCCAAGAGGTAGAACTAGCTGCATTTGTGATTTGAATTGTATACTTTTCAGTTTTATACTTTCAGGTGTTTATGTTTGTGGAAATACTAGTACAACTTCTGGTTTAACAGTTACCATGACCAGAGGAGATGGTGGGGAATATTCCCTCGAAGCTGGTGCCTTAATGTTGGCTGATCAAGGATGTTGTTGCATTGATGAATTTGATAAAGCACCTTCTCAACATGCTGTATGTTATTGTTTTCTCAGTATTCCATTCCCTCATTCCATTAATAATAATAAGATCAATGATTGACAATATTTTTGAATATCATGGGGTTTTATACCCCAGCAGATTATTAACATCTTTTATTTTTGTATCCACCTCAACTGTTATAGTTCATATGGGTCATATTTTTGGGCCAAAATATAAAAAAAATATAAATATATCTGCAAACAATTCTTTGCCGAGATACAGGATGTATGTACAAGTTTTTTCGAGAAAAAATATTTTTATGTTGTACAATTGGTTTCATCATCTACTCGATGTGAATGTATTTTTAGAGTGTTACAGTTTTTTTCTCAACAGGCAACAATACATGCATAGATTTGGTACACACACAATTTTTTTTTTATATAACCTGAAATGTATCTGTATCTGATGGTGAATTTTATCGATTTCGAATTTTTTGTAGAAAATGATAAAATCGGTTTTTCGAGAAACTTGAATACTCTGTATCTAAGAAACGAATCGTTTCAAGATATATGTTTATGTAAAGTTTTTTTTTTCATATTTTGGCCGAACAAATCTCATCTTGAAGTTTCGTTCAACATTAATGAAAACACCCCTATGATTTTTTTGCATAAGAACAATTGATCATATATAACAATATGTGTTTTGCTGTATTTGTTTATCTCACATACAATTCATACTGATCCATTAATTTCTCCATTTTCCAAGTGCATTTCACGCTATCATCTGATATGTGGATAATAAACGACATCAGTGTCTTTTAGAAGCTATGGAGCAACAAACTGTGAGTATAGCAAAAGCTGCAATGGTGTGCACCCTCCCGACACGAGCAACTATATTTGCCGCAGCAAATCCAGCCGGAGGACACTATAATAAAGCTAAAACTATTTCGGAAAATCTGAAAATGAGTTCCCCCATGTTATCTAGGTTTGACTTGATTTTCATTTTACTTGATCAAGCAAATGAGGTGAGTTTTTTCATTAAAATACTTTCAGTGTGAACTTTCGAGAATAGGCTATTAAATTCAATGAAGAGCTTTCCAAATGTTTTTATTATCGAAATGATCTGACCAAGATTATGTCCGTCTGTTAGGTGAATAACAAATTTGACCAAAGCAATTGAGCCTTAATTTTTTTCCTTAAATTAATGAGGTTCCTTGTTGATCTGAGTTCTCTTCATTGAGGTTCTTTTTTATTAATGGAAAAAAATATTTCAGAGGAAACTATCCAAAAATGTAGAGGAATACCCTTGTAAAAAAATACATACCTAGTTTTGTTTGTGGAAGACTTCAACACTAACCACTAAATCTGGCCACAGTGCACATGTGGAAATATTTTCGAACGCTAGATCCTAGCATTCCATAACTGTACCCAATGTAATTAATGTGAATGTAATTTTTCAATATATAAAAATTTCAGCAACTGGATTCCCAGCTATCCAAATTTATATTAGGGGTACAATTTGGAAAAGAGAAGAGACAAACAATTCAGAACAATGACATTCTGAATTCGTTACCAAATGAAACTTTAAGGTGAACTAATAGAAATATAATCATTAGAAAAATGAGAAATTATTGATTCGAATTTGTGGCAATACACCTTTGTTCATTGCGTTATTTTTCAGTGACCGCCTGAAAGTCAATGGTGAACATATAGATTACATCCCACATAATCTTTTCAGAAAATTCATTGCATATGCTCACAAATATGTGAAACCACAACTATCGGAAGATGCTAAAACTCTCATAAAGTCTTTTTACCTTACTCTCCGCAAGCAGTTTCAGACAGGAGACTGCACTCCTGTTACAACGAGACAGTTAAACTCCTTGATACGTCTAACTCAGGTATTCTTTTGTTATGACACCATGTACAGGGTCATTTATAAGATTTTGACAACCACCTGCCGAAGCCGTGAAATTTTTCAAGCGAGAATATACATTCATTAATTAATACATCAATTTTTCGAAACGTTTGGTATTTTGTAGGCAAGAGCAAAAGCAGAATTAAGAGAAGAAGCTTCCAAAGAGGATGCTGCTGACGTTATCGAGGTTCTGAAATTTAGTTTGATAGACATCTTCACTGACAATTCTGGTGTACTTGACAAAACTAGATCACAAAATGGAACAGGCACCAGTACCAAATCACAGGTAGGTATACAATGAAGCATTTTCAGAATAATATTCTGATTGGATTCGGACGAAAGAATTTGCAAATTGATAGTGTGCCTGTTATCTTTTTTAAGATTTCAAGACTATTGAGGTTGATTCAACATAAATCTAATGAAGAAACTAGAGCTGTTTTTACGAAGAACGAAATCAAAGAAATGAGTGACCTAGTAGGAATATGCAAAGAAAAGTTTTTCACCGTCTTGCAGAACCTAAATATACAGGGTTTTCTGTTGAATAAAGGGCATGGAAATTATCAGCTTGTTACTGCTGACCTTTGAATTTCTGTGATTATCGTTGTGTTATAGTTTGTTACTTTCATATTAAAATTCGTTGGTATATTGCACTTGTGTATTTACTCCATCATAAAATAATTCCAATAAAATACGACACATTACATACAAATCAGTAATTTTGCTTCAACAGCATGTAGTTATAACAATTCTGAAAGTTATGTGAAATACATTCATTAGGCCTGTTTTCAAGGTGAACATTATGAAGGGGGTTTGTATAAGAACTGTTGCTTCCATACATCCTGTCCTGGATTTTGAAATGCTTTTAAAAATGAATGCATTTTTTTTCACCGTTAGATAAATTTGTAATAATTAGTGTTCCTAATAGAGGAAATCATTTGAGTTCAGAAGACAGTTCTCTACTTCAAAATTTTCAATGGAAAGTCAATGAATTTTCAATCTAATTTCTGTTTTTTTTAACAAATTGAGGTTGATAGCTCAAAAAGATTGAAATTAACTAGAACTCCCTAGGATATATTGTCTTTTTCACCCCAGGAGCATAACAAGAATTCATATTCATCTGGATTTTCAAAGTTTAGATCTGATATGGAAATCATAACATTGTATATGATAGTACTTCAGTGGCTAATTAAATATGCAGAATATGGACCTATTGATATAAAATGATCAAGTTTGAATTCTTCATGAGAATTTTAAATAAGCATCTGCTTTGAAATCATTGCAATCACAATCTTTGAGAAAGTTATAAAAAAATAGAACTTTCAAATACCAACTACGTGCTCTCAGTAAAGAAATTTGTTGATCCTTTTTTTCGTAACAAATTTCTGAATATTTTCGAAATTAAAATCGTACAACACATTGATTATGTAAAAGCAGAATTTGTAAAAATTCTTTAGTTCCATATAATGTGTCCAAAATAAGGAGGGATATAATGTGTCCAATATAAGGGAATATAAGAGGATATTGAAAACTACAGAGGATACAGATATGGTTAAATGCCTAGAAATTCGGGGATATTTAAAAAAAACTGAATTTTCCAGATTTTTCATCTTTTTTCTGATGATGATAGTGAATGAAATTATAACAAACCAACTTTCAATGCGCCTCAATGTATTATCATTCGTCATTGACCAACAACCATCATTATTATGTTTCAATAACATGTTTCGATTACGTTTTGAGTCCTTGTTAACCATCATGTGGATCTGCATTTTTCATAACTCTTCCATTATCTTTTCTTTATCTGATATCTCTATGCTGACCCTCCTTATCTTGGACACAATGTAAAGTTTTCAATTTCAGATGCAGCTGATTCGAAATGTTCAGAAAATAATCATAGAGACCGAGTTTTTCATGTCTAAAATGAACC
Organism: Gastrophysa polygoni; assembly: GCA_963576655.1. Taxonomy (NCBI): domain Eukaryota; kingdom Metazoa; phylum Arthropoda; class Insecta; order Coleoptera; family Chrysomelidae; genus Gastrophysa; species Gastrophysa polygoni. The sequence goes on from OY755091.1 coordinate 4,712,952, forward strand.
CTACTGTGAATTATACAGAGTTCATGACTTATTGAACCTCAAAAGGTGACACTTTCAATCTATAAATAATGAAACTCTGTCGGCACGATTTAAGATAAATTGTGAACAGACTGTGGTCAAATAACGAATACTGGTTTTCTCTACCTACAGTCCCTCTGTTGTCTTACAGTAGACTGACTCATCAGATAATGCATATGCTAACATGGATATGAATGTCATTGAATATTCAGTAATTTTTGGCGAGTAGTGAGTACCTGTAGACTTCTGGAAATGTCGAAGCAAATAGAACAGCGCATTGTATACTAATTCATATACCTCCCCAATAAATTTATGAATACCAGTGAAATGAAGCTCGATTACCTCGCTTAATTTCCTATATCTCCAGTTCGTTTCTAGTGGCGCCTCGACCTGCAGCTCTGTACAACTGTGATGTCTAGAGAATCTTATAGTAACTAACTAAATTACATTATGAAAATAAAGTATAAATATTTTATAAATAAAAAAATAATTTAAATATCCGGAATGATCAACTTGGTTTAACCTATTACCTTATGAATGAATTATTTCGAGTGAAGTTTTCTTTTTATAATATTCAGAGTATTGTATAAATATATAATACTTGGCACAACGCATACCCAACTTTTGTGCAATTACTTTTATATTGGAGATTCCTCACGTTCTGAGACCACGAAGGCACTTCTTGATACTGTGAAGCCAACCCTTCTCAGGTCATAGTTCAGATCTGTGTTGCTCCCATCTTGCATCATCCGATTCGTGTGTTAAGTACCTGACGCCCACTTGATTTTCCAACATTCTCAAGTCGCTCCATGTTTCGTAATCCTAAAAAATATATAGTCAAAGTTACTTAGCAGAATTCCTGGTGAAATAACCTGTCGAATGACGTATCGAAAGGTAGGTCAATGCATTTAGGATTTCTGAGAGGTGGTGTGTAAGGATGAAGTGGTAAGTGATGCGCATCTCAACGATACGTCAAAAGATGCCCGCTTCTCAATGAAAGTTAACGTGGTTTAGAATTTTTATTTTCGGAGATATATTCAGGCCTTTTAAAAAAAAGTATAGTAGCTTTTTTGAGCTTGCACTTGTGGTTTTTTAATGGTGTGCTTATAATGTCACCTCCGATGGTAGATGCGAAGATGTTTGACAAAAAAATGTTCATCAAATAAAATGCTTCAAATTAAGTTTACTAAGGTTATTAAGTAAGTGATCCATAACTCAAGAATCTCATAGGTTTTTCAGTGATTTAGATCGAAAAGTTTTTTTCCTAAAGCATGCGCAAAGTATTCGCACTGTTAATTATTTGAGGATGAGGTGTTCACCATACCTTAGCCAGTGGACAAGGCTTACAATATATAATACAATCATATTACCACACTTCAACTATTGTCCCACCGTATTATATATGTTGAATCAGAACTAAACAAATAGACTTCAAAAAATGCAGAATCGTGCTATGCGCATAATTTTGCAATGTTCAAGGTTTACTCCTATAAAATTGATGCTGGAAACACTGAACTGGTTGCCGATAGTAAAAATGCTTGAGTATTACACACTAATTTTTATTTACAAAATCAAAATTGGTCAGGCACCAGTATATCTACAGAATAAGTTAACTTATAACAATGAAATTCATAGCTATGAGACTAGAGCCAGGCGTCACTTTTATGTACAGACGTGTAGGAAAAATAGTACTTTTAATTCAATTTTTAATAAGGGCATGATTATGTATAATAACCTACCAAAACATATAAAGGATAGCTCATCTTTGAATAGTTTTAAATACCGACTGAAGGATTATTTTCTGGCTACATAAGAGTTTTATTTATTATTTGTGTATATACCTAAGTTCCTAGTTTGTAATATGTGCTATTTGATTTTGTGATATTGTATTTTTAATATCATGTACTCTGAATTAATTAGTTATAAGTTTTTAGTTTGTGAAATATTCATTTGCTTATTGTAATACTGAATTATAAATTATTTACTGTAAATGAATTAGTTTTTTGAGCTAAATAAAGAGATATATATATACTGTAGTGCGTACTTTTTGAGTACTGATAAATAATTTCTTATAATATAAATGATCTGACTAGACGGACCTGCAATCAATTTTTAAAATGTCAATAATTGTTTTTTTGTTATAGATATTATCAACAAATAATTTAATCGCCTGTTATTATTTTTTATTATTCAGATTTTTGTTCAATATTGGTCAGTTAAACATTTTTGAGTAAATTATATTTTTTTATTCTCGTTATTATCTATCGTAGGAAAAGTTGTGTTCCTAGCATGTGAGCAAAGTGCCTTTTTCGCACGAAAAACAACCGCACGGGTCGTTTGCCTAACTGTATTTGCGTTCGGAAACACTTTGCGCACTTGTTAGGAAAAAAATATCGGAATCAAATTTTTCATGCTCTCATTCTGATGATTTTGTTGTTTTACTTTCATAGTATGTGAACAGTCAAATGTGTCACAAAACCTACATAAATCGGCACCTCTTCTTGAACATCGCTTCCAACCACAACCAATCGAAATGCGCAATTCGAGATAAGCAAATATGCAAAATGCTTGAATGTGTATTCGCTGAACCAGGATTCTTGATACCTTTTTGACAGTTACTTGTCTCGTAACACTTGACATATAAGTGGACCCGATATAAGCAATACCCATATAAGCTTATATTCGAATCATTGCAGTATCATACTTAATATGTCATAAAATTCCAAAGTCGGAATATATATCAAAAATGTTGAATATTTCGCTACCATCCAATTCTTAGTCTAGTTAAATCTTTTTTTTGTCATGAAATTTCATTGAGGAAATTGCTAGAGATAATGAATTCGATTCAACATACCTGTAACCATACGTGCACTAATGATTTGTCGACAGTATACCTCTTCCTCTGCTTCACTTGAAGTAAATTATTGATCAGGTTGATAGCTGAAAACGAAATATCAGAAAACCCAATAGATGCTTTCGAAATCTTGGAAATTTACCATCTGAAGATATTTCTTTCCAAGGATTCGGCGGATACATGAATGCGGCATTCTGGATCTGTTCGTTGATATCTTCGTCTTCGTTGAATGGGAAAGTACCGCTAAGACTAACATACACTATAACACCGACGCTCCACATATCTAAGGAACGATTATAACCTTTGTTGCGTAAAACTTCGGGAGCTGAAATCATTAAATATAATTCATGCATGTCGACATAAATGAATAAAACAATGATATCTTGATACAGATCAACTGATATGTTTTCTATGTTCTATTTCTTGTGTAAAGTACCATTCTCCACTGAATTGAGCCGAGTGTTGTATAGTTTGAATGTACTCATAGCGTTAATGTTGGAAGCGTCTGAATAGCCGTTAAAGTTCAAATGTGAAAAAATAATTCAACAAAATTGCCTGCCTCTGAATATTGAATGATTTCAATATTTTTTTATAAACTTAATGTAAAAGATATTTTTTGTTGTTTATGAAAAAATACCTTAATACATACAGTATTCTTTCAAACATGTGTAATTTCACTTGTTCATGAATGTGATATCCGTGTATTCTGATTCAATTATTATTGATTATATTGACTACACGAGATGAATGCATTTAAACTTTCGTAACGTCGTCTGTAAAATCGTGAAAAATACACTTGATACATTTTAATAAACATTCAATAAAAACAAACCGCGCCTGGTCGTTTTAGTACCTTGTATCAAATCAAGAGTGTTTCTCGCTAACAAACCATCGTCGTTCTAATATAATATCAATATGTGATTACCTAAATAAGCAGGTGTCCCAACTACAGATCTGCGGAATGATTTTTCTCCTATAATCCTAGCGAATCCAAAATCACATAGTTTCACTTGGGGGTACTCTGCGTCAGAGCTTAATAGTACATTTTCTGGTTTCAAATCACAGTGAACAATATTCTTACTATGTAAATGCTTCAAAGCTATAAGTATCTGAAATGAATATTGATAAATGAAATTCGTTCATAAGTACCAGGGGAAATAAATTTCAAGATTATGGGAAAAAGTGAATAAGTCATTTACATAAGAATGCAAAGATTTGAAGGAATGAATTGTAGACCAAATGAAATTAAAAAAGTACAAAATTAAAAATAAAACATAATATACTATGATTGCTCTGGAATTTTACAGGCTCTCTCTGTAATTCCATGCTAATACACGATATTCAGTACCCTCAGGTGAATCACCCTGCAGGTGGTTAGTTTATATTTATAATGTAACATACTTGTGTAATAATAAATTTTGTGACACGTTCTGTCAACCTTCCTTTGTCATGAGATAATATCATTTCCAGCATATCGCCTTTGAGTTTCTCCATGACCACGAAAATTCTCTCAGGCGTTTCGAACATGCGTTCCAAGTTGACAACTCCAGGGTGAGACAAATTTTGCAGGATAGCCACTTCATTCTTCAGCTGCGCTTCTTGTTTCGTGGGGAACCTCAGTTTATCTATCACTTTTATTGCGACAGATCTCGCTGACCTCCGGTGAACACCTCCGTATACGATTCCGAATTGTCCGGAGCCCAGTACCTCGTCTGGATAGATCTGGTAGATTTGGCTCATGTCCGTTATTTGTTCTTCACTAACGCCTGTTTCTTCATGTTCTGAGTATATGGAAGGAATTATTATAATAATCTTTATTACATATTGTGAAAGATACAAGAACATTTAGTTTGGATGAATCATCGAAAATAAATCACGACAGAGAGAAATGTATAAAAGTACTAAAATCTGCAAAATTGTGGAGTATTCAATCTTCATACTGCAGGACAATTCATTCAAAAATTTATTAAAGCGTACTGGGTGAATTTTTCTGAAAAGTATGGAAGGTACATTTGTCAGTTACACCTTGAATTCTATGTATTGATTATGAAATTCGAGTGAAAAAGAATTGTCTGTATATTTTCGCTATTCGTCTCAGAACATCACAAAATATTTATGGGAGGAAATAATTGCTGGTGATTTTTTCTAAGTTTTTCTCACAGATATTTTCACCAATCCTAAAAGACAACAGTTATACCATATATTTGTGATTTCCATACATATTGACTTGGCCACAGGGTCAAAATAGAACAACTGAACTGGGAAAATTGAATTATGGAATTCTTTGCCTAGTGAAGTCTTTCCTGATGCTTACAACCTCCAAACTTTCAAGAAAAATTCCAACACCTTCCTACTCTCCCAAAATTACACCGCTGGCTAACACGATGTTCCTCGCACATTATAGGTTTCTCTTTCGTGTTGTCCACAGATGAAAAAAAAATATATTAGAAAGTTAAAAAATAAGACTTCTTACTTGTATTAGCTTGTACTGGAACTATTGCTTGTCTTATGGTTGTTTCCCAGCTTTTGGCAAGATATGCACCTACACCACTATCTGGTGGTGGAAGATTAACTATACTACCATCTTGTAAGTCGAATAGAGGGTCTTGGCCCACAAAATAATCAATGTTGGCTGTCCGTATCTCAAAGCAATGCATGAACTCTAAAAATGTATATTTAAGTATATATTGTACGTACACATAAAATTGAGGATATGAAGTACCTACATATCCTCCCATATTATCGTCAAAATCATTGTTTAATACATACGAATTTATATGAATTTGTATTTAGTTTACATTTCTATCATAACTTTTAATGAATCATATTTTTTTGCCACTTCCTTCTTTGATCATATTTACATTTTTACAGTAAGATTACATGCCTATTATGCATATTAATATTCTAGTACTACTATTTCATACAATAGAAATTCAGAAGCAAAATCCCATTATTTTTGTATATGACCATGTCAAATGACTCAAATACATCCTTTTTGTAGCTACTAGTGTACTGTAGCTGAACCAGAAATGTGTTGAAACAATAAATTATTGAAATGGTGGTAGAAGGTACTTCATAAAATCTTTGCATTCCACATGTAACTATAAAGATGTATAACCTCCTTGCTTCATTCTTGCTGTATCTATTGTCAGAATCTCAGATAGAGGTATTTCTCTGTAATACTTTGAACCCTGATCATTTTGAAATAACACAATAGATTTGGTGTCCAATCTCCAAAAATGTCTTCGTATCTGAAAAATAAATCGAATTTTTCTTATCATCTTGAAAGAATCGAAGAAAATAATTTGTATCAACCTTCGATCATTTGGGTTTGTTGTTCGGAGGTATCAACAGTACACGTTCTGTTTGGAATCAATGGTTCAATAGTGATAATGATGTCCAAGTAACCGTCAGCATGTAATATGTTGAAATAAAAGTTAATGAAATACAATACAATTCTGATGCATCAATATGATACTATTGAGTTTTGAAAAATCTTCATCGCACTGGGATTTCTACTTAGGCCCCTTGTTAATTTCACTAGATATAATATTGAGTTTTAGTGATGCATTTTTAGAATAAGATTAGGATAAAATTACCGATTTATCTTTGTTGGTAAAGTGGACCAGCCATCCTTCCTTAATTACTTTAGACCCTCTCCTCTTGGTATGTTTCACTGATTGAACTATTCGTTGTAATGGAATGTTGGCACTGGGTGTGGAGGAACTGCAACTATTTAAAATAAGTTGCATGCATTATAGGCTGTAAAAACACATGCGACAAATGTTTTCCTTGTCAAAATACATATTTTTTCAAGCTTATTATACAGATTTTTCTAAATGTTTCATATGAGAGAATGAGCAGGAGGTCTAATTCAAATAGTATTTCATCTGAGCATAACCACAGTATGTATTATAAAAAGTAATAATATTAGCTGTTACTTATACTATAAAAAATATTTTAACAGCTACCAGTTTCAACGTAAATGAATTCAACTTCAAATAAAACACCCTGTATTTTCTATTTTTCTATCATTGTTGCCTTCAACAATGGATTAGAAAATACAGGTTGTCCTATTGTCATTTCTGGTTGAATCGAGAGTGAAAAATATTGTCCGGCGTTATAAGATCGCTAATCAATATGGAGTTCGATGTTCCAATAACCTATAGAATTAAAATATTAGGACAGGGCTGATTTCTTTTCAGTATACATTCTATTTGAAGATTTCGTGATTTTCGATCACGGAAATCTGTCTGTCATGCCACCACGAGCGGTTCCAAGTAGACAAACTAGACGAGTTCAGGCTGGTATTCCTATGTCCAAGTCAGGCTTGAAACATGCCGAACTTCTCATTACCAACCATCATTCATCAATAGAACGACAAAGTTACGGAATTCTTTGCCTAATGAAGTCTTTCTTGATGCTTACGACCTCCAAACTTTCAAGAAAAATTCCAATTCCCTTCTCTTCCATCATTTCACCGATGACTAGCACGATGTTCTTCGGACATTATAGGATTTCCTTTTGTGTTGTCAAAATATGAAAAAAAAGTTATATGGTGTGTTACTTATACCTTGAAGGAGTGAGATCTAGATCATCATCATGGACAGGTATAACCTCAATGAATTTGTCACCGTTTTCTGAAGACGACGATGAGTTCTTCACTGTATCTGATTCTTCTTCCACCAAGGTCTCGTTACTCATACAACTATCAAAATACTCAAAATTTCCTGAAAACAAATCGTTTTGAATAAACATTCCGTACTGTCCAAGAAATTGAATAATGTGGAAACTACTGATCCAATGAATTTGATATTTTCCTCACAGAGTGTAAGAATCGCAGGACACTTCTTGAACAAAGTGTTTGCGAAAAAAACTCTCAACATATCAATTTTGATACATTAAGTTGACAGTTTTATGGAATGAAAATCCCTTATTTCATTCCATATTTGGATATGGGTTTTCATTGTGAGTTCACCTAAACTAAGCATTTGAGGGGTTATGTCGAGGGACTATCGAGATATTGAGGATTATTTTACCAAATGTCCAGTAAGTGTGACCGAGAAAACTGTTGGGTCAACTCAACCTCTCTGTCACGCACATTGGTAAAAGAATCAACATTATCTCTGTAGTCTTTTGAAATAAAATCGATATTGAACATGGTATTATTATACTTGAAATAGAAATACTTATCCAAAAATGGAACAACCATCATTTAAAAAAACTGTCAGCCTTTATTTTTTCTCAAATTATTATCATCTCGCATAGTTCTTAACTGTGTCCGAGGTTTCTATGCAAACACTTTGCATAACTAAAATATCAAATTTATCTCATTAGTGGTTTCCACTGTATACACAATCTGTAAAATTTTAGCCACGAGTTCATCCAAATTATTAAAATTGAACTGAATAATATAGACATTACCTGATGCATCTCTTGGTAGTTCCCCTGTACAATCTTTGGGAACTTTAGGAATACATTTTTTGTGCACATTATAGTTACAATCCTTGCACTGAAGCCCTTGCTTAAACAAGCCTTTGAGTAACTTTTTACAAAACTGGCATACGGTTGGTCGAGTGTAGGTATGCAAAACAAATGTGTGAGGAATTTTGACTCTTGATGATAATTCTTTTTCAACCCAAATAGGCCTGCCTCCCAAAGATGGGGATCTATTATTACTCTGCAAATAAATGAATTATAGTTTTCAAATATGTTTGGTTGAGTTAGTACCAACAAAATCATAAGCAAAGGGAAAGACTCAGAAATTATATCATGAATGTCTGAATGAGTAGATATCTTCAGTAGACCCAAAAAAAATGTGATGCCATTGCAAAGCAAGAGTGACCTACAATCATTCAAATCTCTAATGATGATAAATACAATGCTTTATCTGACAGCACTGTTTGTAGAAATTCAAGAATTCATGATCAATTGATTTTTTAAGATTTAAGGCAAAGTTTTCTAACTGTCTAGGTAAGAAAATGATGGCAACAATCAAGCTGGTCTCACAGATGTTAATAAAGAAAAACTTTTGATCCAAACATTCTCATTGTCAACTAAATGTATATCAGTTCTGTGAATGTGTTTCAATACACAATTTGTTCCAAAGTCAACCGTTGAATATCATGTTCCGAAGAAGGTACAGGCAGACATTCATATGTAATCCAAAATATTTCATTATAAATGTGAGTTATCAATAACTAATCAGTTTGTTATCAATGCATTTTGTTCTTGAGTCTTATTGGAATATTAATTGAATGGTAATTTCTGAACTGAACCCCAACATGACAGTAAGTATAGGCATCCTTCATCGAAGAGTCTAAATCCACTACTGAGGAAACTGAATAAAACAAAAACAGATCAATAAGAATCGTTTTAATATAGATAATAAAATATAACAAAAAATAACTACACAAATTTAGATAAATTGTATAAAAAATATCTGCAAAAGACCATCACCATAAAGAAAAATATTTTATAAAAAAAACATATTGGACGGAATAATATTATTGTCATGAAGTAACCACCTAGGTGAACACTTGAATCTTGGTATTTATCAAAACTTGGAGATTCATCAATTCCAAGATTAGGCAATGGAAATCATATACTGATTAACAAGAGAGATTCAATCCAGAGTGACACCAGTGAAAAAATTAGCAAGTCTTACCAGGCCACTATCTTCAGTTTGTGTGGAATTTGCTGAGGCCAAGGAAGTATTTGAGCCACCAGAAGGGCTTCGAGGTACCTGAAGACTTGCAGATTTTCGTTTTTCATCAGCCAAAGTGTAAGTACAATTGTTGGGAACTTTTACCACACATCTTTTATGATAATTTTGACCACAACCTGCAAGCATCCAGAACATTGAAAATATTGTTTTAATGAAAGATGATATTTTACTCACCATCACATTTCAGTCCTTGTCTAACTAAACCAAAAAGCATCTCACCACAGAAATCACAAAATGTGGGTGTTTTGTAAGAATGGACAGAGAGTGCATGTGGCCTAACTAGTGTTATTTCAGAATTGGAACAATCTGTCATTACTGAAAAAAGGAAATAACTCAAGTAAACAGATATATTGGACATCATACACAGAAAACCTTACCTTTCCCAGTCAGAACAATTTCAATTAGAGTCTCGTCAGTGATTTCTGAGGCAGAGTTTATTAACTGCAATATATTGTTTGAATTGTATACATGGCGAAACAATAACAATCTATCTTCCAGTTTATTGACTCCATGATCAGGAATCTGAAATGAAAAAAAAATAACATTTTTCTAGAGAAAAAACGCTTTCTACCTTAGAAGTGAGAAAAGTACAGGCCAGATTCTTGATAGTTTTGAGATTCAGGGATGACTGAGGTACTGTGATTGCATCTCTCACAAGTCCAAATTGAAAGAGGAACGTCACCTCTGGACCCTGTTCTACCATCTCTACTATGGAGTGAACTGCAGAAGCCTTTAAAACTGAAAACAAATGTTGAAAATATTCATAGTGTCACTGTTTAATGTAAGTACCGTTATTAAGACCACCTGACATAAAGATTATTTATCATAAACTTCTTACCGCAATTCAATCAATAATTAGATATTGGTTTGCAATGATTCAGTTCCGGTAAACTCATCCGGTCTAGTTTATTGCAAAGGAATAATAATTCACAGTAAATCATATAGAATCGAAAAATACGAATATTAAACCGTACAAATAAAATATTTTTGCAGTACCCATCCAGATCCAGTTCTGTGTTTTTCAATATTTCAATTTGATGTCACTCATGTCATGATCCAAGGTCATCACCAGTTTCATTCGAATGAACACACCACAGAACACCCTATCCCAAACCTATCCCCATATTCTGTGACTACACCACTGACCTCAGTGGACCAGTGGTTACTTATTGACCGTGCGCTGACTCCACGTTCTGTTTGTCCACAGAATATCAATTTTGCTCAAAAACAATTTGGTTCTGTCCTTTGCTACCACTATGCCACAGAACAGTATAGTATATATATACATATCTTGTATAGAGCTATATATCATGATACTATGTTATAGTATCATGGCTATATATGATGTGAGTCTATATATATATATATATATATATATACTCTTTGAGTGTTGTCTGTACGTGTTGTCAGTGTCATTTATGTCATGTATCCACTTGATGACTTCAGTATAGTATATATACTCTTTGCTGTAGTTTCTCTATGAGTTTCACTGTTTCCATTCCACTCGCCACTTTTATATTGCGCTATAACAGTCGAACATTTTTGATGAAAAATGAAAATGGAGTGATAAATTTGTGAGCTTACAAATTTTTTCTATTATTTAAAATTGAAGAACCCTATTATCGATAAAAAAGATGTCCTATCAATTATACAGAAATACAACTCTGGGGCACACTTTACAGGAGAGCTTGGATGAGCTGATACAGGTAATAAATCGAGAAGTAGATATCCATTTTAGAATTTATGAATTTAGTTTGTAGCACAATACGATTTCAATTATACACTTTGATGTTTTTTTCAGTATGGCCAAATCACTCCACAATTAGCTTGTAAAGTACTATTGCAGTTCGATAAATCCATTAACCAAACTCTGGCCACTAGAGTAAAAGCAAGACTAACATTCAAAGCAGGGAAACTCAATACCTACCGATTCTGTGACAATGTATGGACATTCATGCTTAATGATGTTGAGTTTAGGGAAGTACAAGAAATAACAAAAATTGATAAAGTGAAGATTGTTGCATGTGATGGAAAAAGTAAGTAGTCCGTTTGATAATATACCATTATATTTATCTCTGTTTTTGTTTTTAGATCTTGCTGAAGAAGGAAGTTCAAAAAAGTGATCTCTGATGGGGGATCTCATGAAGCATGTGTGATTTTGTAAATAGATTTGATTTCCTGCTTTCTTATATGTGTTTATATCACAGTATTATATCTTTGAAACTGTACCCATTGTTTATATATTCTGATTGAAATATTCAAATACTTCATCTATTAGTAGATAATATCTCGAGAAAGCTGCTAATTATCTAGCCCATTTTTTGCAGATAGCTAGTTGGATTCATTTACCATTTTCATATTTCATCAAGCCCGTAATGTCCTCACATATGAAATGAGTCCTTTTAACGATCGAAGGTAAGAGCTGAAGTGTAAATTTCAGGAACCGCCTGGCTAAAAGTATACTGTGGCCTAGTATTCGGTGACAGTTCGGTGCTCTAACCGCTATGGTTCATCCACAGAACTCGAGGTCGATCATGTATCTGTCAGTTTTATAAATCTTAATCAGCTGATTTGTGCCATGCCAAACAATTTATGAATGGTGAATAATTTGTGTAAATATACGTTTATTGCCTTTCTGGAATTATTTTAATGATTATGCGGATGAAAATGAAGCACTGAAGATGATATTTATGGAATCAGTGGATAAATTTCTTGACCATATGGATTGAGAAATTAATCTCAGTTGAAAGTGTATGTGAAGGTGCATAATGGATAGAGGATCTTATGAGAAACTGAGCATCAGAGATTCTGCATCGTCTCTAAAAAAATATGGTAGTACCAGCAAACACATAACTCGTAATGAGAATTACATAAAACACTTTATATCAAATGCTGATACATTGCAGGGTATATCACTGAAGTATAATGTAACAGTAAGGTGTTGTAACGATTAGTAACAGTGAACATTTCTGATGATTTTCATTTCAGATTGAACAAATTCGTAGAGCAAATAAATTGTGGGCTTCAGACAGCCTTTTTCTGAGGGAGTTTCTATTGATTCCCAGTACTGAAAAAACTGAATTATGTGCTGATGAAAAATCACAGACATCTTCTGGAGTTTTGTCGCCTACCAGTTCTACATTTGATGATGATAATGACAATATAGATGAATATCTGAGCAAAATTGATGCTGCAATCGCAATAACCAAGGAGGATATAAAAAAAACTACTAAGAAAAGCAAGTAAGTGCTTCCTATTCCATTTCAACAATCTCTGATGTATTTTTGTTAGGTTTGCAGTGAGTTCAGATCTCACCGATGATCGACGCCAACCTGCTGTTTCAAGAATGAAGCAAAAGGTGAACAATAATAGCTCAACTGATAATCATTTACCAAGCACAGTTGTTGTTCAGCAAGGAAAAAAAGTTCGCACTTCTCTTCACCTCCATCAACAACAGCAAGAAGAACTTTTTGAGTTGTAACAGTTGAGCTGTTTATGGTGTGAAATGTTAATTATATATATAATGTAAGCTAGATGTGTCTAATAACATTTATGAAAGAAAAGGCTGAATACCAACTGAAATTTTAAATTCTGTTGATCTCAGGATGAAGATGCTTAAAGGAAGATTGGTAATATATTTGCCTCACAAATTGCACAAGATTCAATTCAAACACAAAGAGATTGGTTTTCATGCTGTTAAATTTTAGTTCAATTGGGATTATATTGACTCAGCAGCTCTTGGAAATCCTATCAACTATTCAATCTATTTCAGAATATGGATTATTAGACATTAGGCTATATGAGAGTAGTTTTGTACATATAACTGTCATATATTTATATTCAGATGTAAAGTAATATGGAGATTATCAAATTGTTATTTTTATTATAGAATTATCAAAAAACTAGTCTGATTTGAGTAAATTATAGTGAATGGAAATTATTCTTCCAGCAAATAAACGTTTTGCCAGATGTAATTGTGGCGAGCAGAAATTGATTTTTCCATGAAATTCTATGAGAACTCATCATTTAATATGAAATATTTGGTTTTATACTCACTATTATTACTTCTTTGAGCACAGGAGGTAAATGAAAAATCTTGAAATCAAAAGGAATAGAATGATTTGTGTATTGTGCCACCTCAACAGTGTAACAGAGAAATATGGTGAATTTGTAGATGTTTTCAACTTAATCTAAACAAAATCAACATTGAATATTCAGTTCATAATTATAGTTTACAATTATTTACTCAACAATTCTTTGATTCTTATATCATTCCTCAATATATTGCTATGGGTCATCATTATTTCTTGCTGTTGTTTATTAATTTCTTGTTGAAGCTGATCCAAATGTGCAATTAATGGCTTATTGGCCTCAATGCTTATCCTAAAAAAAAGGCACATTATTCAATATTCATTTATTTCGTGGCTCTTTCCTTACTTTTTCTGTTTGACAATTTCATCAGAAAGTTGTCTTTTAGTGTTGGACCATATTTGTAACTCATTATGCATAGCATCAATATCTTCATGTAAATAGTTTATCAACTTTCCTAAAGGATTTGCTGTTTTCGTCATCTTTTGTATCAAGTCACGAAGGTTCAATACATCTTTATGTGATCCGTATTTACTATTACGCACAGCTTGAAGAATAGAATCCATGAAAAAATATTTTGAACTCAACAGGAAAGCTAACATTTTTATTTCAATTTCCTTTTTCTCAAGCATTTTCCTAACATAATAGTTACCTTCAGTTTCCCAGTCGATTTCAGTCTTCCTCCTCCCATCGTCCTCCTCGGCAATTTGCTCGAGTATCTGTTCGACCAACTGCCCCTTATTGTCCGCAGAAACTTCCACAGCATCGACAACATCCTTGGATGTTTCGCTAACTGTTTCGATCACAACAGTCTCTTCGTCGTCAGCCAAATCTACATTTTCTACAATGACGTTGATGTTGCCCATCGTTACAGATTCCTTCATTGGTAAGGCCGAATCGGGCCTCAATCTCGGAGCCCCGGGCCTGGCGCTGGATGGTCTAACGCTCGGTGGACGCAGAGAGCTTTTAGGACGATTGATTTGTTGATGGGCTGAAATATTTCATCGATCATGATAAAAAGTAATTCACATTCATACTCCTTGTAAAGTCTTTCTTACTCTTTACAGGAAAAAATACAGATTATACTATCGTAGACCTGATTCATGATATTGGAAAAACTATTTGTACACACCTAAAAAAGATCTATTTGGGTGCCATAATATGAACAAAATAAATTCGTCCCTCCGATTTTTAAGGTATATATTAAGAAAACCTCATACTTTTTTTAAAAAAATGGCATATTTCACTTATGATCGCCATTCGAGAAGTATACAAACAAATATCTGTACCTGAGAATTCTGAAGGCTCTGTATTGCTCTTCATTGGCAGAGGTACTTCACGTTTTGCAGCGGATAGTATCCTTTTTTCACCACTCTTTGGTCTTGCAGATTTTGGTCTCACTACTGTAGTCCGATTATGTTCTTCAATATTATTGGCAACCGTTATTTCAGTTTGATTTTTCATCATCAGATCCACTGGATCTTTATGGTTTGTGTCCACCTGATTTGATGAAGCTGTATCAGTTATTGGTTCTGGTAGTGTTTCATCTGAATCTTTTCTAACATTCGATACATCTTTGAAAGTTCCTGAATCATGATCCACAACTACATCTGTTGTATCTTCAATTGGCATGATCTCAGATTTCTGTGAAACGTCTTCTTTTTTATCAACATTTCTGTTAGAATCAATTCCATCAGATTTTGGCGATATTTTTTCTTTTGAACTATTTTTTTCTTCTCTATCAAATGAGTGTTTTTTGTCTAATACTTTATTAGTATCATCTCTACCTTTTTTGATCTTAGAATCTCTGTTTCTAGTAGAGTCTAACGTTGTACTCGACTTTTTAGCCTTTGGTGTCTCATTGCCATTATTTTTAGATTTCGGAGTTTTATTCAGTTCTTCTTTGGCAATTTTTGTACGAGATTTTGATTTCTCTTCTTTACTTGATACTGTTTTCCTGACCTTTTTTTCATTACTGCCATTTTCTGATTTTATTTTATCCACGTAACTGGATGAATCTACCTTAGATTCAAGTGCAGTGGCAATCGCTTGTAACAGTAAATTAGTATTTTCAGTTTCTAATCCGGCTACTATTTTACTTGAACGAACTGGCAAATCGATATTGGTTGTGTGTTCTGAAAAATAAGCATATATAAACTTCAATCTCTACGGGATTTAGTACTTGAATAATTTATTGATCACTCACTGACTGCTTCAATAAGCTTGTTCAAAAAAGCGATTTTTGCTTCCTTGTCTTTAACCTTGTCGGGGTTCAGTTCATCTTCCGTAAAAAGACCCTTCAAGTAGTTCGTTTCTTTGATTACTGTAATTATGATATCGTGTAAAAATCTAAAAGGAGGTTTTCGTAATAATTTTTCCGTGAGAGGAGGTTTTTTCACATATTTCCCTAAACTTTTTTGTGTTTTCTTGATTGTATCCGAGCTAACGTCTTCACTCATATTGGGATATTATTTCTTATCTTTCATATTCTTCAATTTATCAAGTTGATCTTAATTCCTATTTTCAAATATCGGTTTTTCACATTTCACAATGTTTGAATTTTGAAGGTTGGCATGCCAACCTTGTGACACTTGTGACGTTTATCCTAACTTGACGCATGCGCAGTGCATAGTTGCCCCTGGGAAATAGCCGAACTTCCATTTTCTATGTTTCCAAGATAAAAAGGTTGTCAACGTTTCAGGGGCCTAAGGTCTCTGTTATGAAAGTTCTTGAAGTTTTTCCAGAGTTTGAAAGTTGGTTTTTGTGGGGTGTGTGATTTGTAATCTTATAAGTCTGAATAACCCTCATTTTGGTGGCTTATCTAATAATGAGAGGGCGATGTCTCTAGACATTAAACTAAAGTTTCGCAGATTCCTGATGGTAGATGAATCCAAACAGTTATTAGAAAGGCATTTTATGTACATCAAGATTCTATAATCACACGTTGATTACTAAAAGTATTTATTCAATATTTCAAGAAAATGGATGGGTCTGTGATTATTGCACATTTGAAAAATGAAGCAGATGTTAAAACTGAAAATTTTGAGTCTGTTGACATAAGCGATGCAGAAGTTCACCAGGTAGTAGAATCACAAGAACATGTTGAGGAAACGGAAGTTGCTACCACCACAGTTGTTCTACAAAATATTGAAATCCAGCAGGAACACAATTTCCCAGTTATTCTACAGGATTTCAGAAGTAACTCTGATGGGAACTTGCAAATTAATGGTCTTGCTTCCCTAGAAGACAACATTATTCATACATATATTATTGAGTAAGTAGGATACAGGATGAACTTTCTGATAATTCTGCAACATATTTCATTCATATCTTATAGAGGTGAATATGAAGGAGTAGATGGACATGAAATAATATATGAGAGAGTGGCTGATGATGACGATGAGAATACTTTGCATTATGTTATCCAAGAAGATAATGAATATCAGGAAGATTCAGAGATAAATCTAGAAGTTAGTAACCATACAAATAGGTATACCATTGAAGATGTAGAAGAAGAAATAGTAGACGACCCTGAACCTGATGTTGACGAGAACTTGACTATTGAAGAAGATTCTAGCAGTGAACAAAATGGAAAACAACAAAGCTCACAAGTTGGAGTACAAGAAGAGAATGAGCAGATCGTCAAGTTGCCTTCCATCAAGAAAGAGGAAGAGCTGATTGAATGTGATCTTTGCCAAAAATATTTTAGGACTGCTGCAGTAAATATATTTGTTCCTTCTTGTGGTCCTCAATGTTTCACAGTAATGTTAATTTCAGGCTCTCAAGAGACATATCACAGTGAATCATCAAGCCAAAAATGAATTGGATGTGGATGATCCATTGACATTAAGACTATGCTTATGTTGTGGAGAACCTTCAGATTCTGCTCACACTGTAAGTTGTTCAGAGATATATGAGATACCAGTGTAGTGATTATTTATCCTTTCTTAGGTTGGAGATTTCAAATGTGACCAATGTGGTAAACTATTCCTTCAATCTAATTACTTGCAACGTCACATCTGTATTGAACATCCTGTCAATGATCAGTTCAATTGTTCAGATTGTAAAAGGGTTTTCAAGGTTAAAGAAGATTTCCTTGATCATATGAAAATCCATCCCTTTAAGACTGTGAAGTGCCTTGATTGTAATAGGGAATTCAGTAGAAAGTATCACTTAGACAGACATATTGGCCAAACTGGGTGTATGGGATACCCTAGAAAAGCATACGATTGTAGGGTAAATATTTGTTTTTTTTACTCATTGATTACTATCATTTTTCACCTGTTCTTATGAATTGATATATCTGGAGTTATCCTTACAGCACACTTGATGCATGAATAACTATCAAAGTTTTTAATATTCAGTTGACTAGTTAATAAGCAGAAATAATAATAATAACATATAAATGATTATTTTTTAACTAAACTATTACAAAATAACTATATTTCCCATTTCTTTTTTAGGTGTGTAATAAATTTTTCACTCGCAAAGACAATTTGGCAGAACATCTGAGGAATCATGCAGGGCAAGGCAAAAAAAAGAAAAAGTATACTTGTGAATATTGTAATAAGGAATTTCATGGGCACTCCTTGCTGAATATACATATAAGAACCCACACAGGTACCCTTGCTCTTTAACCTAATTGAAATTAATATTTTCTATTATATCTCTTATTCTCTAATATGGCTCAAAGTCTCATGAAAAAAGGTGGAGCATTTTTTTTATTTTCATAATTATTCGTTGGTTTTCCTCTTTCCCAAAAAAGGTGAGAAGCCCTACCCTTGTGATCTCTGCCCAAAAAGTTTTCCATCCAGTGGGGCAATGAAGAAGCATCGACGAATGCATACAGGGGAGAAACCATATCGATGTGATAAGGTATGAATCAAAATCCTAAATGCTTTCTTGACATATATAACTATATTGAAAAAGCTTGCCTGACACTAAGATCCATACAATAAGATAAAATTAAATGCAGTAGATACATAATGTTTGGGGTTGAATTGGAATTATTTAAATGATCAGTTTTCCAAACTGCACTGTACTTAAGGATATAGAATGCCTCCTCTGCAGGCATTCTGCATTCTTGCCTATCAAAAATTAAAGGGTATTCTGTATTCTTGAGAACCTGATGATGTTTTTCACTGCTGAACCTTTTGGGCAGGTAGGTTAAGGTATTAGTTTTTTTTTCTAATTTGTTTTTTCTCTTTTCATCTATCTTACTTGTAGTCAATTTCTTTTAGGAGAATTCTCATAATTATTCATTAGAAATAGTGAACGATCTATAGCAGTTCTATGTTACTTCATATATTTGTTTTATGTAACTCTGTTATTGAGTGGGTGAAACCATCTGTTGAGTTACCTATGCCTAAATAAAAAATTAAGTACTCTCCCAATACACTACTCATCTTTGTGAAGATACTGGGTATATTGGAAGAAATATAAATATAGGAGTGAGCGAAAATAGGCCATTGAGGCCGCGACGGAGGGCCTATTATGAATCCACGCACAATCGCAACAACTTATAGAAATAATTATTTGAATACATGTTCTACCGACTGCGTCATCTTCAGAGAATACAAGTATCACGCAATTGTTTTTCATTCAAGTGTGACAAGAATTTCGCTGCGAAAGAGACCCTCAATAGGCACTGCCGCATCCACACTGGCGAGAAGCCGCACACTTGCCAATTTTGCGGCAAGTCGTTCATCCAACCGTCCCAACTGCGGGCGCACATCTTCCATCACACCGGCGAAAACGCTTACACGTGTCACTACTGCGGTCGCGCCTTCAACCGCCGACTCAGGCTGACCACTCACATCAAGTTCATGCACGAGGTGAGTCCAAAGTTGATGGAATAGACGGCAATATTAGCTAAAGCACATTGAGAAGAAGAGTCTAAGGGCCGACATTTTTTCAATCATCAAATGACAAATCTCGTGCTGAATTTTACAAATTATTTTTTTTACCATATTCATTAGTTTCCGACCTAATCAAATAAATGAAATGTATCAACTCAAAGAACATAAACTTGAAATTGTGGGAAAACATTCTAAATACTGTCTGTAAGGTTTTCGAGGAGGTGGTACATTCATTTTTCAGCTTTTTGTGGGATTTTCTCTCTTCGTTTCCAAAAAATGAAGTAGAAGTTTTTAAAAATCTGTCCTTACTACGAATATAATAAAATAATTTTTAATAACTTCTACTTTATTTTTTAGAAACGAGGTCAGAAAATCCCACAAGGAGCTAAAAAACGAAAACATTTTAGTTTCATTGGATCTTGAATTTATTTAAGAATTCCATTTAATTTGAGACTTTAGCTTTACAATAACTTTCAAAAATAAAAGTGAAATATGGATTATAGGAAATGCATAAAAATATCTTCTGTAATAACTTTTCTTATTACCTCTCCTGTTTTCTCCTTTTTCAATCGTTTAGATTCATTTTGAGTATTAGCATTCTCAAGAAACACATCTGCTACAGAGTGTTATGTGATAAGTGTGTGTGATATGAATATTCCACAGGACGATTCCTCAGTTATTCATAAGGTGAAATGTTCTGCAATGCCCTCATTTCTGAGGCTGTTGAAAATTTATTTTCATTTTGGTGTTTCGTGAATACATTCAAAATATTGTCGATAATTGGATGAAAAGTATTTGTGGATCTATTGATATGAGAAATTCAAATTTGATCTTAGTGTGGCTCCAAAAAAAAATTAACACCTTCTTATCTCTGAAATGGAGGGGCCTTACGTATCCATAAATTAGGAATCGTCCTCTAGAATACCGGACACTTATTGAATAACACCGTGTAGATTTGAAATGCTCATCTTTTTCACACACACACACACACACCCTGACAGGTGTGATAAACATGTTTATTTTACTTAATTGAATGAAAAATAATAGTAATATCAATAATAAAATTTTCAATAACTGGAAACGTTAGCGTATTTTATGAAATTGTGTTTTACGTGAGCCAACAAAAGTGTAATAATATTGTTGATGACTAGGGTGCCGACCCGTTACCTTGCAAGCAATGTGACAAGTCGTTCTTCAGGAAGGAGGATCTTGCCAGGCATATGTTGTCGCATAGTGATGAAAAATGTGAGTACCCAAAAGACAATTTTAATAACATTCTTAGCATATAAACAGAAGTTGTATTGTGGAACCAACACAATTCTTTCTGTTGTGAACACGGCAATGTCTGCAGGGAACTCTGTCTCTGAACTGTCTGTACTCAACTTTTTCTCTGAACTCCATATTCATACAAAATTTTCAATGGGATAAAACATGGAAAATGGATACCTCGGTAATTATCTTAATTCGTAGCTCAAATGATTCTTGGACTATAAAATACGCTAGAAATTTATCATCATTACCATACCTTCGCCTTTTCGCAGCGTTCGTGTGCGACATCTGCCAGAAGGGCTTCTCGGTCAAGTCCTCGCTGAAGATCCACAAGCTGACGCACAAGAAGGAGCAGCCGTGCAGCTGCGAAACGTGCGGGCGCGCCTTCATCCGCAAGGACTGCCTCATGCGGCACATCCGCGCCAGACACCGCGACGTGCTCGAGGACATCCTGGCCAACGCGGAGAAGAAGCGGCTGCAGCAGCAGCTGCTCAGCGCCGCCACCAGCGCCGCCTCCGTCAGCAGCCTGACGGGGAACGACCTGTGGAACGAGCTGACGCTGACCGAGTCGATCAAGGAGCTGCTGAACCTGCTCGTGGACGAGGAATGTTTGCTGGAGTTCGGGTATCCGGACGCGCCGGTGGACAGGGTGTTGGACTGCGTGATTCGACGGTGCGGGTACAAGCCGGCCTCCGACGAGGATTTCGATTACATAGGGAGGATGAGGGAGAACGCCAAGTTGCTCTTCACGGTAGTCATCGACGATGAGGCTGTCAAGGAGTTGTTGAACAACCAAACGGTGGACGAGGTTATATTGCATGTTCTTCGGTTGGCGAAGAAGGATCACGCATAATAAGTATCTTTTGTTTGTATTTCTGTATGTTTTATGATGAGTTTATATTATATTTATAGAGTTGGATTGTTATTTTTCTGATTTGACACATCAATTTAATTGTTAAGCAGAAATGTATCGCGAATCAATCGATATAGTTGAAGTTCCATCTCAAACATAGTTCAAATTAATTTTTTTTTTCTATTATTTCAGAAGGTAAACAAAAAACGGTTTTCATAACCGTAGACGAGGATATAAACAAGTCTATAACGTCAGCAAAGAAACGTAATATAGCTTCTTTAGTTATGAAGTTAAATGGAAGCTCTCGATGGTTTCTTGAAAACTATTGGCTATTTCTCATAGCAACTTTCTGTATATTTTACAAATGAAATCAATATCTAGAGAATCGTACAATTTCGGGCTTTTTTTTAAAATGAGAGTGCTAAAACTGCTGAAATTTCATACTTGATTCATCTCATATTATCTTATATTCATCAATTAGATAACTGATATGGAAGTGAAAAATGTGTTGAATTCCAGTGGTTATAGTGGTGGTATTGTTGGAAATATAATTTCTACTGAATACTACATATCTGGTTTAGAATATCATTCGGTTTCGATACTGGTTCATGACTCACGCGAATAAATAAATGGTGATACCAAAGGAGAGACAAGAAGATGGAGGAAGGTGTTTTAAATCGAGGATCTTATGTTTCATTGTCATTCTCGCCAACAACCAATATTAACGAGGCACTACAGATATAATTTTCTGAAGAAGGCTGAGTATCCCTAATGAGAAAATCATATCCTTCGATCTTTACGAGCCACTGTGGTAACCTGGATACCAGTTACCTTGTTGATGAGTGTATAAACAAGTGATTTCAGTCGTCAATAATCGGAAATTATCAGAACATGACTGACGTTCACTGTCCATTATAAAAGCGAATGGGTACCGATTTCCGAAGAGAATGGGTGAAAAAGCGAATCACCAAATTTTTCGGTCTAAACTCAGACTCCTATTTCGACGAAATGATGGCGAGCACGGATGACTTGGAAGACAAACTGGCTTCCTACCTAGAAGACGACTATACGAGCCGAGATAGTAACAAAGAGATTTTCTACTTGTACAAAACTTCTCATGAAAAATTGGTGGATGAAGAGATTATGGTTGAGCAAAGAAGTAAGTCCTGAATTATACAATAATTAGAAATCGTATACATATAGACCATATTATGCATATTTTCAGTAAAGAAAACACCTCAAGTTGAAGATGTTATCAAAGAAATTCCAGACCACAAAAAGAAAAAGACTAAAGAGAAAAAAGGCAAAGGAAAGAAACATAAGGATAAAAATATTATTCAGTCTACTGATGTATCTCCTGAGGGTTAGTCTAAAAAAAAAACATCATGGGTATACTATTATTATTGAATGATGTTAGAGGATGTTCTCAGAGTTAATGGCATTTAACTGAATTATTCAGTGCCTCGTTACGTTCTCTTCATGTGTTTCCACTAAACTTTTGTTAATTTCAACCAGTAGCAATGTGCAATTCTAGCCAATCAAATTTGATTTTAAACTGATGGACATAGATAGTCCTCAATGAAACCTCATTTGCAATTAATTATCAATAGCAGTTGCATTCAGTGTTCAACTATCTTATGTATAATAATTGAATCGATATTAACTTATGGACGTGAAAATAGCACTCGCAGAATCGCTCGAAGCTTGTACATAGGACGATTAATGTGTTGCATACCCAAGATTTGCATTTTAAAGTTATGCAACACACATTACCCAAACGGCATCATTTGAGTTGAGGAAAATTAGCAGTCCGGCAACACTATCAAAGTTCATATGTGAACTTAGGACTCTGCTAAGTTGAGTTAACCTCTAAACCAAACAGTATAGTTTATTTATGTCAAGAACATACACGCAACTAATCTAGTCGAGGGAATTTCCTCATAGGCACCGACCTAATACCAGAACAATTATGAATGCGATGCAGAGACTTCGGACTTCGTGACACCGGATCCTGTTTACCGGGCCGCCGTGAACGTGTTCTAAGTCGTCCTGCAGGAGTCGATGAAAATGTTTTGCAATTATTAGAAAATCCTTCCATAAGTACCCCAGGTATCAGTCAGAGGTTGGGGTTATCTCAAACAATGGTTTGGCGAATAAAGCGTGAGAATATACCACAGGCTCTACCGAATCGAATCCATCCTTACAACCACCTGAGAAAAGAGGTAGTCCTCGATCCAGTTGTAGACTTTCCACGTCACAAGAGTTTTGTGAATGGCTTCTTGAATGCACTCATCAAGATCCGTATTTCACAAAGAATATTCTATGGACAGGCGAGGCTTCATTTTCTAGGAATGGAGTCTTACATTCACAAAATAGCCATGTGTGGACCCAGGAAAGCCCATATGCCAAACATGCATTCAGATCTCAGCCCCAGGGACGGTTTTCAGTAAATCTTTGGGCAGGCTTGTACAACAATAAACTGATAGGACCATACCATTTACCAGACGAACTGACCAGTGATGCATACTTGACATTTCTGAGGAATCTGGTCTTTGAAGATCTGCCCTTAGGCATGTTGAAGACCATTTGGTATATGCATGATGGAGCTGCTCCCCATGTCACACACCATGTAAGAAAGTTTTTAGACAGTGAATTCCCAAACTGTTGGATAGGACGTGGTGGTTTCATTTCTTGGCCTCAAAGAAGTCCAGATATCAATCCTATGGATTTCTTTTTATGGGAATATATGAACAGTTTGGTGTATGCAAATCCAATTGACACACTACAAGACTTAGAGCAAGCAATTGACAATGCCTCAAATCAAATTTGTGATGAGAAAAACAAATGTGATCAAATACATGGCAGTCTGATTAGGTGTTTAGAACAATGCATTGAGTGCATTGGTGCAGCATTTGAACATTTTCTTTGAATTTAATGACTGTTGTTCTGTGTGATGATTTTCATAAATGAAATGTTGATTGATTGCATTATTGCATGAAACCAATATCTTCTAACCCAACCTGCTTTGCTATCAGCCCTTAGTCTCATACAGTGGGAGGGAAAAGGATTT
The DNA here is from genome assembly GCA_963576655.1 of Gastrophysa polygoni. Taxonomy (NCBI): domain Eukaryota; kingdom Metazoa; phylum Arthropoda; class Insecta; order Coleoptera; family Chrysomelidae; genus Gastrophysa; species Gastrophysa polygoni. Next base: position 4,737,690 of record OY755091.1, read on the forward strand.
GGTCATGGACACAGTAATTTAATTTTGTATTTTACTTTAACATTATTTTCACTGGAGTTGGACAATTCACTAAATGAACCTCAACATTCTTGAGTGAATCACCAAATAAGTCAGTAGTTATACAGGTTATCAGGTTATTTTTTGCAGTACCTGAAGGTGAAGAAACAGCTATTTCTGAGTTAGACAATACTGCAACACCAATAATTGATGGTGAAGAAATAAAAACTGAGGATGGTCATGTTTCACCTAACAATAATGCTAATACAGAATCTCAGCTTACTGAAACAGAAGCATCAACATTACCTTCACCTGAGTATACAGATATTGAAGCATCTGATGAAGGTACCAAACTTTAAAATTGCCAACTGTGAAGAATTGAGATGAATTGTCTTTTTCTTAAGTTTCTTTATTCTGAAAAGAGTTCCTAATGAAGATAATTATAATAGTGTAACAAAGAATATTTGACTGATGTTCATCTCTGTTTCTTCAAAATTGTGTCTATGGAATTTTACATATTTTCAAATGAGTCAATGTATGGGCACTTGGAACTGTATAATGTGTTACTGATTATTATTATCTATTTAAGGTAGTCCAAAAGATGGACGTGAAAAGAAAGCAATCAAAAAGAAGAAAGGAAAGGGTGGGAAAAAAGGAAAAAAGAAAAAAGTTGAAGGTGAGCTAGACATTGATTACTGATTGATATCATATACTTAGTTCATAATACCAAAAGGCCATTGACTTGGATCTTTCAACGCTATTATTTTGATTCAAGTAATTTGTTTTCATTAATAATAATATTGAATAATACATTCATATGCTATATGGCATCTAGCTGAGACATTTGTTTGAATATAATTATTCATTAATATATATGATCCCTAGTTGATCTTTATTTGTACTTCTGGTAGATGAAGATATGCCTCATGAGAGTCAAGAAGATGAAGAAGAAATAATATATGTGCCTGTAAGTTGCCAATGTTCATTCTTTTTTTTTTCATTAATATTTATTTTTATCATACAGCAAATCATTCAGAAACTGGTAATTGATTATGCCCTACATGGAAATTTCATGAGAATGAATGATAAAGTCATTGAAGGCGATTTTGACCGATTTGTATACTTATATCGCAAAACTGATGATGGCATTCCAAATTTTGAATTTGCGGAAGAAGCCAATAAGAAAATGCCCTTTTATTTTTTGATAGGCACAAGCAGTAGAAACTTCTTGAACTCGACTGCATTCCTGTCCAGTGAGGTGAGCTGTACGTCATATTACACGCAATAAACACAACCTCACGTCAAACTTGTGTATTTTTCATTCACATAACTAAATTGGCAGACATTCAAAATCTGTTTATCTGTCATTGATCATTACTCAGAGGGTTAATCAGATATTGATACAGCTAAATGTTGAATATATTCATCAATAATATATTCATTCGATAATATATTCATGCGCAATTTTTCATAAACTTGGTATGGAAAGTCCAAATGAAACAATATATGAATACTTTGAAAAAAAGTGTGCAAAGAAGGGAGTAAAGAAGAGACGGCTATCAAGACCACCACATTTAAAATACATTGACAAGATTTTCATTCCAGAATTTCTTGGCAACTATAATATATGCTTTTTGTATCAGTAGAAATTTTACTCTGCTAAAGAATATGTCATCACTTCTGACTCATGACATAAGGTTTTATATCATAACAAGTTATGGTATTGTAATGGGGGGATTTTTTATTTTGTGCTGTTGGATCTTCAAAAAATCACCTCGTAGTGTGTCATGCTCATGTTCTGATTCATTTTTTAAATAAACCTTGAAGTTTTTTTCACAAACATTCCACATTTCCTGATGAAAATTTTTGAAAAATTCTTTGCTCTGTCCAAAGCCATAATATTCAAACTGATACTGAACACAGTAAATGATGAGCACGGCAGATTCGTCTGAACTTTATAACATTTTATTCAATGTGGCACACACACACACACACACACACACACACACATATATATATATATTGATTATAATTAATTTATAATTTATAATTATATTATAATTAATTTGTGTATAGATCAGAGTAAATAAATTTGCCTATTAATATCAAGGATGTAAAATCATATATTGATTTATTAGGTATGTCAATGGTTCAATAATTGGTAGAATGTCTTCATAGTGTTTATTGAAAGTTTATCCAATTCAGCAGATTTCTTATTTTTCATTATCTCAACGGTATTGAGTATCTCATATTCAGTGAGCAGCTAAGATTATAAAAAGTATAGTATGTTACTCGTGTAAGAATTTACTAGACACCTGTATATTGGACACTCGCTTTGCTATGCTGAACTTGTACTTGAAATACTCGAAACTAAAATGACGTTTTTTAATTATTTATGACAATTATTTTAGTTATTTGTGCCTCTTTTATCGAAAACATTCATGGAACCTGCCCTGAAACCTTCCCAACCGAGCGGGAGAGATAGCCGCAATTCCTCTAAACAATCTTCGGATTTCAAACGTCCTTCTGACTATCGCAGAATTTCGATGAATGCTAGGAGACAGACTCGACAAACTGAAATGTCATTTCGTGACGGGTCTGGGGATGGAGAAGAAAATTTGGACACTAGTTCGCCGATCAAAGATGAGTTGGTCAGCGAAGTTTGTGGATTAGTTTCGACGTTGCAGTGGTGGGTAAACGTCATTCAGAATAGATCATACATTGGTTACATTACCTTTGACTCCGATGTTGTACCTATTCAAATATAAATATGATGGAAAAAATTTTCAATGTATATATATTCCTTTAACGTGGAAGTACCACTTTGATTTGGGTTTCCACAAGAGACAGTTCTTTGACACTCACTACGCATGGCGTCGCTGAAATATTAGGACAAATTTCTTCACAAGAAGATAGGGATAAATAATGAATTACTATAAATATAAAGTACAGAACTAACAACAGACTAACATTCTGAACAAGAAGGTATATTTGTTGCATGACACATGAATTTACAGCTGGAGCTAAAATCGAGACGAAGTTCTATTTTTTGCAGTATTTTTTGCAGTTTACTACTGTTTACAGTAAAGGAAGTACTAATTTACTATTTGATCTGGTACTGATATTTTAACGACACCCTGTGTATTTGAATGACTTATATAATTATCAAACTGTGGACAAAATTTTGATGACACTGATTTTATTTGATATCGTCCTTCACTACTCAGTATTTTTCATGTATTGTCATTTTTGATGATGTAAAATAAGTGAAATATGATATTTCACTTATTTTATGAGTGTTCAGCACCTTGCTGGTAGTCATGGAGTATAAGCCATCGAATTGGCTCATTCATTTGAATTCAATAATTGTAATATGGATACTATTAGAAATGCATAATTACCTATTTCTATTAGGGTTTGTGAGCACGTGGAAGATGAACTCGATTTGCCAATGGTTGATTTGGCAGACTTATTACACTCGGATCGTACCGATGACGAAATAGCCAGCGATCCCAAAGTAGTAGCGGAGTTAGAAGAAGTTGTTATGGGTTGGGAAAGGCATATACTGAAAGTTATCGAGAATTATTTGGCAAAGGTGAATAGAATATACCGAAGCCTATAAGAGCCGTTTTACACAATACATTTTTCTCTGCATTTTAATTCTTCCATTAAGTCCCGTATTGCAACCCAAATTAGAATTTTGACAATTCCACATCGACAATAAATGTTTGCAATCTTTTGCAAATTCTACTCGATGAGTATTTTCTAAACGTTGTATATTCAAAATATGTAATACTCTGTATATGAATAAAGTTGGCTGGGTTAATGATATAGTTGTCAAATAGATTTTCGAATAACGAGTTGTGTAGTTTTCGTTCCTAGATAAGTTTACTAGGATCTATGGAGTAAAGTCTTCAGAAACACTTCAAGTACAAATTTTTCTATAGAATATTGTTATAGTGTTGTATTGTTTATGACACTTTTTCGTGCCGTATCTGACTGTTTCATCCTTCGATCATTGAACATCATTGGGTTTGTTGTTCGGAGGTTTCATCTTACACATCAAACGGGAAACTATACATTAATATTATTATTATTCTTATCATCATCGATTTTTTAGTCACCTGCTGTAACATATTGATGAATAATAATCAGAATATTTAATATTCCAGGTCCCAATAGGAAATGGACCACTTCCTGAATATGAATACTGGCATGAGAGGGAGGCAGCTTTTAGCGCGATTGTAGAGCAGCTCAAAAAACCCACTCTTGTCAGAATCAGTAACATTTTGGAGAAAGCCAAATCGGCTGTGCTTGACGCTTTCATTTATTACCAACTCGATCTCAAGAGATATTACAGTCAAGCTAAAGATAATGTGAAATTTTTGTCTACTATTCAAAGACATTTGAAGGTATACGATTTTTAGTTTTTGTGATTATTATAAAAAATTTGCACCATTATGGAGCTATCTGGAAAGTAGGTATTCTCACGCTATGCTGATAATATCCTGATAAAATGAATCTGATTTAATTTATCTATATTTCTTTTAGATCATAAGTCATAGCCAAGAGTTTCAAAAAATCAGTGACTGTATTCCAATGTTAATGGAAGGTTTGCATTTGATCTGGGTCTTATCCAATTATTATAATACAGATGAAATAATGGTGCCTTTCATGGAAAGAATACTTTATAGCTTACTAGATAAAGTGCGGAGGATGCTGGACAATGAAGTATTATTTAGGTAATATTTTTGTTTTAGATTCACTATTATAGGATTATAGATTATAGAATGGATTATAGAAAATGCAGAAATTGTTTTTTTTTTCAATAAATTTTTTTATTCTATTCTTTTTTTTTTTGAGTTGTTTTATTTAATGTAAGTTTTTAAATTTTCAAAAACACATTTTTATATTTGAAATACTCATATTTCTCACGCACAGATCACTAAACTATATGTAGTAGTAATGTCACTAACATGTATAGTTTACTTGATTGAATGAATAAACAAAAATATACAGAGGTATTCAAATTCGATACGATACGATAGCTTCAGTTTTCGGTGTCATATGAGAAACATGAAATTCCGAATTTTTCTTCTCTCGCCAACATTTTTGCAGAGATCTCCGAAAATTTTTGACACTTTGAGATTGAAATTTTCTGTAGAATACTTTTTTTTGCATGTATGGAATGCATATCCATACCATGCAAATAAAAATGATACAAAAAGATTATGCACTTTGGGTCACTCATTCTCTTCATTCCACTATAATCAGTGAAATTCAGCATTCTTCCTTTCTACCTTCACATCTTCAGAGGCTGGGTCACATTTCTTAGCTCATATTGACCTATCATGTCATAGTCGATCATAAATCACCTAATCTAGCTACCCTCCTAAACTGCAGTTGCACTCCTAAACTATAGTTGAACCTCGAGGTTTCTGAGTTCCAAATGCGAGAAAAGAATGAATAGTCCTGTAAACTAGTAGGTAGTCCTGTGAATATAATATTTGATTTTGCTATTACAACAGGAGACCAATTCGTGAAGTTCAGGAAAGGACTCGTGGGGCCAAAGAAATGTTAGAAACATGGAAATCTTCGTACATGCAAACTAGACAGAAAATAGAAGACTCAGGAAAGGGTCAGAGATGGGAGTTCGATAAAAGAAAGCTTTTTGATGCTTCCGATTACATGGCCACAGTTTGCAAAGATCTGAATGAAGTTGCTACGGTACCTATTCAGAGAAAATATATTGATATACCTGTTGATTATATACCTGTTGTGTTGAAATATTTCAGATTATCTATCATTTCAACAATATTTTTGGTCCAGAACTAAGGGCAATTGTTAGCGATCCTCAGAGTATCGATAATGTTGCGAAAAGGGTGGATAAGCTGGTGGTACAGATTGAAAATACGGATTTCGATGTATTCGACCTGAATTGTAAGGAGAATTGGGAAGCAATAATGCAGCAGTTCTATAAGGAAGTGCGTCATTTGGAACTTGAGGGAGTCAGCTTTATCGATCAAAGTTTCAAAATGATAAGGTATGAACGTCTTGTTAAATTACTCTATAGTTCACTAAAACTATGTGTTTTTTCGTTACATGATATTATTGTAATTTTTATGTCAGCAGGCAATTCATTAAGTAATTTCAATTTTACATAGATCTTCAGAAAGTGCTTTGGAATTGCTGCTAAAATTCAAACATATCAAAACCAGACAACTGATATCAAATAAACTGATGCTGAAATTCGATGTAATTTTGGATCAATATATGAAAGAGATACTGGCGATCGACGACAACTTTACAGTGAGTCCAAATGGAAATTAACGAACAAATATTCATTGTGTCATATTTCTAGAGAAATAAAAGGCATCCGATACTATACAAGAATATACCGTCACGAGGCAGTGCCATCTATTGGGTGCAACAACTCTACTGCAAATTGAAACGCCCCATTCTGAAATTTCAGAGAGTACCTGAATTGGTCAATTCCCCATTGAAGGCTGATACTTTTTCAGCATACTTGAAATTCGCCAAGGAGTTGAAAAATTACGAGCAAGGTGAATAAAATCTCCAACTTCACATTCAGATTCAAAATTTATATTCTCATTTTTTGACTTCATTTTCAGTCAGGTACGGTGACTGGGTGGATATGATTGGGCCGACAATGGATAAGTCAATGCAAATGGATATTTTGAAACTCACCAATCTGAACAAGAAAGGTGGAACTTTTTTAAAAACCACTAAATCAACTGGGTTTTCACAAGGCAAAATGTCAACTCTATTTGGCACCAATCAAGTGGTATCTAAAAGTGAGTACATACCTATTCATTAGCAGTTCAAAAGTAGAATGTTTGCCTTTGATGAAATTTTTCTGTAATTATTTCATTTTCTAATGTGTGCACTGATAGAGAGTATCCAAAAATAAAAAAAATATAGGGGGTACCATTTGGGATTTGTAGTTTGATTCTTTCTTAAGAGTTGAGTCAAGAAATTTTTCGTATAAACTCATCAGGTGATCTCTTTATATGCATATATATGTTTTTGAATATGTCATTTGAACTAATTGTTTTTTTTGCCATTGTTGTCATTTTAACTCATTATTTGATAATTTTTGCCAATGTTTGGTAATATTTGAATTGCTATACTCCTCTATCCATTCAGTACACTGTCACATAGCCTCTGCTGTCACTGTATTCAAACTACATAGTATACATATATTGTGAAAAGTGTAGTGTTCTCTCGTATGACTTACACTATGAGGTCTCATGTATTCAATGTTTATGATAAAAAAAATGTTCCAATTATTTAGAATATTGCATTCTTGAATTAACCTTATTATTCACATCACCATCATTGAAAGAAAAAAAATGGTGTTTTTCGACACAGGTACGAAAATATCCAGACCGTCAAGCAAGAACACCAGAAGTAGTCAATCAGCCAATACTATATTGGAGCGTATACACTCGCAGAAGAATCTAACTTGGCATGAAATTATGGGCAACTACGTCGTTGCTGATATGGGCCTGCAATTCGAACTTAATTTCAACGAGTCACTATGGACTCGTTTCAAATGTGTTGAAATCTTGGAGACGATGAAATTCTCGTTACCAGATTGCATTCGACTAGTTGCCATGAAAAAAGAAAATTTACAAAAAAATGTAAATGCTGTACAGACGATGATAAGAAACTATAACGACATAATTGACAAGCTATCTGAACCTCAGGTATTTTGATAGATGTCTTTACATTCATCAGAGGGTTCGATGAAACCCAATGAAATACATGTGTCGTAATCAGGTACGCCGTTGAAATCTCACATTCATAATTTCATTATTTTCAGATGCATCTCCTCAGAGATATCCTACGAGAAGTTGAATTGAACATCCAACCAGGCCTGATGAGGATCAAATGGTCCAATCTTGGAATCTGTGAATTCGCAGAGAATTGCTTAGCTCACATAGCCAACTTGAAAACCCTCTATTTCCAAATTGAACACATTGAAAGCGATTTGCAAAAACGAGTGCGACTGTTGTCATCCTCAAACCTGTTCGATTACGAAACCGTTCAAGAAAACCCAGAACGATTGCCTTGCAAACAATTTTTCAGTAAAATGAACGACAGCCGTACCGAAAAAATGTCCAAGATAATGAAAACCTACCAATCTATGGGCCCTATCCTCATCATACTAGAAGCTATGGTTCTGAATACCAATACCGGTAGATCGCCGAAGATGGTTCATTACTACGCGTACTGGGAAGGGGAAATATTCAAAGCCCTTATATCGATGGCTTTGAGAAATCTTGAGACATTCAATAGTAAAGTCGATGCTAATGATGTACTGTTGCAAGTGGACGCAGTCGTTGTAACTCCGGAAATCTTGCTTAGACCTACAGGTACGGAAATCTTCAATATGTTCATCAAGAACTCTAAAGATTTTATGGAACGATTGAAAATGCTCCCCAGATGGCAGAACGAATCGTGCATACTCTGCGAACCTTTGAAATTGAGCGCTGTCGAGGAATATTTGCATTCGTTTTTCGATGACGTTGTCACAGTTCCGGATGTGAATGATGCTGTCGTAAAGCTGACAGAATCCTGTCACAAAGTAATCCTCGATGTTAATAGGCTTTTGCAGCGATGGAGGAGGTATAAGAACTTATGGTCTTACGACAAAGCATCGACTTGTGAAAAGTTCATACAAATGAACAGCTCTCTGTCTGTTTATGATGAAAAATTCATGTTTTACAATGACATAATAAGTACTATCGGCGAATACCGGAAGCATATTGATGTTGGTAGCATTCGATTGAATCTCCAACCATTATTGAATACAATAATACAACATTGCAAGGAGTGGAAAACCACTCTTGGAGATCTGATCGATAACAACACCAAGATAAAAATGGATGAAATGAGGGCCAGAATGGATGACCTAAAGGTTGCAGTGAGGCAAAACATCAAGGGCCTGGAACGATTCAAAGGAGTGATGCAAGCCATATCCGAAATCCAGAAAGGAAACATCTCAGCTGAGCTAGATTACTTGAACTATCAAGAAACTTACAGGATTTTGCACCAACATGGTATATTATATGCAGCTGAGCATGAAGCAGAAGCTCATCGGTTGGAGAAAGATTGGAAAGAGCTGTTATTGTCTGCTTTGTACAGAGAACAGACGTTAGAGGCGACGAAAGAAAGATTTGCACAGTTGACTCTCAATGAAATCTCAGAGTTTTGCGATGTGCTAGCCCAGTTTTTGGCGAAATACGAAGTGGAAGGTCCCGGTGCTGTGGGCGAGAAACTAGATCTAGGCCTGAAGCTAATGGACGAATATCGAGTGAAGTTCGAAGAGCTCGAAGCTAGACGCATAGATCTAGTGAATGCTGAGAGGCTGTTCGACATACCCCTCGCTGACTATTCAGAATACTTGAAAGCCAAAACCGAGTTTGACGGAATGGAACATTTGTATAAGTTTTTCAAATCCCTCAGACATGCTAGAGAGGTCTGGGGGAAAACATTGTGGGCAAATTTGAACCCGCAAGCGCTCGTAGATGGCATAGACGGGTTTTTGAAGAATTTCAGAAGACTAGACAAAGACATCAGGACACTTACTGTGGGTTTAACGATCGAAAACGATATGAAGCAGTTCAGGAATGCAGTACCATTGATGGTAGCCTTGAAAAACGAAGCTTTAAGAGAACGCCATTGGAAACAATTGATGAAAAAAACTGGTATTGAATTTGATATGTCGCCTGACAGATTCACCCTGGATAATATGTTTGCAATGGAACTACATAGATTCCAAGATATCGCCGAAGAAATAATCACTAATGCTATCAAGGAGCTGAGCATAGAAAAAGGTGTAAAAGAAATTGCAGATACTTGGGCCACGATATCTTTCACCGTACACAGACATCTCAAGGGCAACGAAGACCGTGGATTCATATTAGGTACTACTGAAGATATCGTTCAAATCTTGGAAGACAACTCCATGAATCTCCAGAGCATGGCTGGATCGCAGTTTGTTGGGCCTTTTTTGCCACAAGTACAGAAATGGGAAAAAGCTCTAGCCAACATCGGAGAAGTGATCGACGAATGGCTATCGGTTCAACGGAAATGGTTGTACTTAGAAGGGATTTTTGTAGGCGGAGATATCAGAGCTCAGTTGCCTGATGAGGCTAGAAAATTTGATGATATTGATAAGGGGTTCAGAAGGATCATGCTGGAAACTGCTAAGAAACCTTTGGTTCTAGACTGTTGTGGTATCAGTGGACGGTTAGAAGAGTTTCAAGGACTTAGTTACGGTCTAGATGTTTGTCAAAAATCTTTGAACGATTACCTAGACTCGAAACGTAGAAGATTCCCACGTTTCTACTTCATTTCCACTGAAGAACTCCTCTCAATTCTTGGTAGTAGTGATCCTAACATAGTTCAAGACCATATGATCAAGATGTTTGATAATATAAAGTCATTGAGATTCAGGAACGATAATCAAGATCGCGTCATTGCCACGGCAATGGTGTCTTCAGAAGGCGAAGTGATGGAGTTTCGCACACCTGTGACAATCGAAGGCAAAGTAGAGGAATGGATGAACGATGTTCTCAAAGAAATGCGGCGATCCAACAGGTTCATATCCAAGAGCGCTATCTTCAATTATGGCAAGGTGAGGCGGCCGAGAGCACAGTGGATGCTAGATTTCCTAGGGATGGTGTGTCTTGCTGGTAGTCAAGTTTGGTGGACAGCAGAAGTTGAGAATGTGTTTGTAAAAATAAAGAAAGGGAATAAGCGTGCCATGAAAGAATATCTCGAACAGCTCAACAAACAGCTCGAAGAAATCGTGTTTACGGTCAGAGCCGACCTGTCGGCGAACGATCGAACTAAATTCAGGACCATCGCGATCGTAGAAGTGCATTCTAGAGACATCGTAGAAGGTTTCGTACGGGACAGTGTTACTGACTCGCAGGAGTTCGAGTGGGAGAGCCAGCTCAGATTTTATTGGGTGAATGAAATGGACAATCTGAGGGTGACCCAATGCACAGGCTCCTTCGAGTACGGTTACGAATACATGGGGTTGAACGGGAGACTGGTGATCACGCCTTTGACGGATAGGATCTACCTCACGATCACTCAGGCCTTGATAATGCACATGGGAGGAGCGCCAGCGGGTCCGGCAGGCACCGGTAAAACAGAGACAACCAAGGATTTGGCTAAGGCCATGGCGCTCTTGTGCATAGTGACCAACTGCGGGGAAGGCATGGACTTCAAAGCCATAGGAACGACCCTAGCTGGACTTTCGCAGTGCGGTGCTTGGGGTTGTTTCGACGAATTCAACCGAATAGATATTTCCGTTTTATCCGTCATTTCCACTCAGCTGCAGACGATTCGCACGGCTTTGATGATGAAACTAGAAAGATTCACTTTTGAGGGAGTTGAAATTAGCCTTGATTCGAAAGTAGGAATATTCATTACCATGAATCCTGGATATGCGGGGCGAACAGAGCTACCAGAGTCTGTCAAAGCTCTTTTCAGACCAGTAGTATGTATCGTGCCGGATATGGAGATGATTTGCATGATATCTTTATTCTCCGATGGATTTTTGGAGTCGAAAGTGCTCGCCAAAAAGATGACCGTACTGTACAAGCTTGCTAGAGAACAGTTGTCCAAACAGTCCCACTATGATTGGGGGTTGAGAGCCCTGAATGCCGTACTAAGAATGGCTGGCGTTCTAAAAAGAGCCTCTCCTGATATAAAAGAAGCGTTAGTACTCATGCGAGCGCTGAGAGACATGAACCACCCTAAATTCGTTTTTGAGGACGTTCCACTATTTTTGGGATTGATACGGGATCTATTTCCTGGCATGGATTGCCCGAGAGTGGGCTATCCAGACTTCAATGCTGCAGTCGAATCAGTGCTCGTTAAACATGAGTACATAGTGCTGCCTTATCAGGTGGATAAGGTAGTACAATTGTACGAAACAATGATGACTAGACATTCTACTATGTTGGTGGGACCGACTGGTGGCGGAAAAACTGTGGTTTTGCAAACTCTATCCAGAGCACAGACGCTGATGGGGTTAACCACAAAGATATTCAAGCTAAATCCTAAAGCTTGCTCCGTCATCGAACTTTATGGCATTTTGGACCCGATAACACGCGACTGGACGGATGGCTTGCTATCCAACATCTTCCGGGATATAAATAAACCTACCGAGAAACAAGAAAGACGCTACATACTATTCGACGGTGACGTAGATGCGCTCTGGATAGAAAACATGAACTCTGTCATGGACGACAATAAATTGCTTACTCTAGCGAATGGAGAACGGATTCGTCTGCAACAACCCGTGTGTGCTCTCATGTTTGAGGTAGGAGACCTTCAGTACGCCTCTCCAGCCACAGTATCTAGAGCCGGTATGGTGTACGTAGATCCGAAGAACCTGGGCTATCAGCCCTACTGGGATAGATGGCTGAAACGCAGGAAGAACGAAAAAGAGCAGGAAGCAATGCAAGAACTTTACCTCAAGTTCATTCCAGACTTGTTAGCTTACGTTCTGGAAGGTACATTGGGAAATCGACAAGTATCTCCTCTCAAGACTGTTATACCGCTTACTGGTCTGAATATGGTCACGCAGTTCTGCTATATGATTGATGCTATTTATCCACCAAAAGACGAAGTGTCCGACACAGATGAGGAGGTCGATGAAGATGTTCTGACAGCTGTTTTCGTGACCTGCATTTACAGCTCAGTTGGCGCTGGTCTGGTAGATGCGAGTAGGGCAGAGTTTGATGATTACATGAAAGGACAGATGTCGCTGCTAGCGGCTAACGACTCCATCGACAATAAGTGCGACCTCAGGCACATACCCACAGCTTTTCCGTATTACTACGATTACTTTCTAGACTTGAAAGAAAAAGTGTGGGTTGCTTGGAAGTGGTTGGTTCCAGAATATATTCACGACAACAGTAAGAGATTTTCTGAAATATTGGTACCGACTGTTGATACAGTCAGGGTCACGTATTTGCTTCATTTGATGAACGCAATCAAGCGACCCATAATACTGATTGGTGAAACGGGTACCTCTAAGACAGCGATAATTCAAGACTTCCTCCGCAACTTAGATCAAGAAGTATACATTCTGCTGAACATCAACTTTTCCTCCAGGACCTCATCTATGGATGTTCAGATGAACTTGGAATCCTCAGTGGAGAAAAGAACTAAGGAAATATTCGGGCCCCCAATGGGCAAAAAACTAGTGTGTTTCGTGGACGATATGAATATGCCGCAGGTAGATGAATACGGGACTCAGCAACCTATAGCGCTCTTGAAACTTTTGTTCGAAAATGGTGGGTTTTATGACAGAGGAAAAGACCTCAACTGGAAGATTTTGAAAGACATCTCTTATTTTGCCGCCATGGGTGTGGCAGGAGGAGGTAGAAACGAGGTAGACCCCCGGTTCATGTCGATGTTCACAGTCATAAACCTAGTGTTCCCCACTACCACGACTCTCGGTCACGTCTATACGTCCATTTTGAAGGGTCATTTATCTGCATTCGAAGAGCAAGTTCAAATCGCGCCTACCCTGATCGCAATAACTTTGAATCTGTACGACATCTGCGTGTCACAACTACCTCCTACTCCCAGCAAGTTCCACTATATCTTCAATATGCGCGACTTGTCCAGGATAGTTTCTGGGCTGTGCATAACTACCCCAAAGTTCTTCTCGACCCTTCCTCAGATCGTAAGGGTATGGAGAAACGAGTTCCTGCGAGTGATGTGCGATAGACTCATCAATATCGAAGACCAGACTTTCATGTTTAATCATATAGTCGATCAGCTCAATAAGGCTTTTCCCAAACAGGAAATCGGGATCAAGGAAAAATCCAATGTCGACGACGATGACTACGTTTTCGAAGCAGACCAACCTGCTGCTGTATCCGAAGAACCTGTGAATCAAATAGACGTGGTGGAGTACGCTCTGAGAGATCCAATTCTGTTTGGCGACTACCGAAACGCGTCGAACGAAGGCGATCCTAGGTTTTACGAAGATCTGCTCGACTACGATGCTATATACTTTCTCTTTCAAGAACTGATCGAGCTGTATAATGAAAGAAAAACTAAAATGAACATCGTACTCTTCAACGATGCCTTAGAACATCTGACCAGAATCCACCGGGGGCTTAGGTTGCAAAGAGGTCACATGATGTTGGTAGGCGTAGGCGGTTCTGGCAAAAGAAGTCTGACTTATCTGGCTGCTTTCACGGCAGGTTGTGAGATCTTTGAGATAACACTTTGCAGAGGGTACAACGAGAACATGTTTAAAGACGATTTGAAGAAATTGTATTCCCAGCTAGGAATAGATAGAAAACCTACCGTGTTTTTCTTCACTGCAGGACAAATTGTTGAAGAGGGATTCTTGGAGTTCATCAACAACATTCTGATGATAGGTTATGTACCTGCTTTGTTCACTGAAGAAGATAAAGAACAAATAATAGGCCAATGCAGGAGCGCGGCAGGCAAAGCCGGCTATGGAATAGCCAAAGATAGTGTTTGGCAATACTTCTTGCACCAGTGTCAAGACAACTTGCACGTGGTGTTATCCATGTCTTCGACAGGAGATATTCTTAGCAAACGTTGCAGAAACTTTCCAGGATTAGTGAACAATACGACCATCGATTGGATATTTCCTTGGCCACTACAAGCCTTGATAGCAGTGGCTTCGGTTTTCCTCAAAGAGTATCCCAAGATACCGCAGCAATACAGAGAAACTATAATAGAGCATGTAGTGTTTGTCCATCAGAGCGTGAACCAATATACTATAGACTTTTTGGCGAAATTGAGGAGGAAAAATTATGTTACTCCCAAACATTATCTGGACTTCATTACTACCTATCTGAGATTGCTCGAAGAAAAAGATAACTATATCAATGCTCAATGTGAACGACTGAAAAGTGGTTTGACAAAAATTGCCGAAGCTAGCGGTGAGCTAGACATACTCAACAAGAAGCTAGCAAAACAAAAGGTAATAGTCACCCAAGCTACGGAAGCTTGTGAAGTAATGTTGCTCGAAATAGAAGCCGGGACCAAGAAAGCTACTGACAAGAAGGACGTAGCATCTCTTAAAAGTACTGAAATAGAAGAACAAGCTCGTATCATTACTATAGAGAAAGGTGAAGCCGAAGAAGCACTATCAGCAGCCTTGCCCGCTTTAGAAACAGCTAGACTAGCGCTGTCTGATCTCGACAAGTCTGACATCACCGAGATCAGGTCTTTCGCCACACCACCAGAGCCTGTTCAAACTATTTGTGAGTGTGTGCTCATACTGAGGGGCTATAAAGAAATATCCTGGAAGAGTGCTAAGGGTATGATGGCAGAAGGTGGTTTCTTGAGGTCTCTGCAAGAAATGAACTGCGACGTCATCACTCAGGCCCAACAGAGAGCATGTAAAGCCCACATGAAGAAGTCTACAAAAATGGATGATATGGCCAGCATCAGTAAAGCAGGTTTTGGCTTGTTGAAGTTTGTCCAAGCAGTTCTCGGATATTGTGCTGTATTCAAAGATGTGAAACCGAAGAAGGACAGGGTAGAACAGCTGGAAAATGACTTCAATTCTGCTAAAAAATTTCTAGATAAACTATACAAGGATATTGCGAAGCTAGAAGATGATTTGAACGCACTTAACGACAAATACGCTGTCGCTATGAAACGTAGGCAAGAGCTTCAAGAAGAAACTGACATCATGATGCGAAGGTTGATGGCAGCAGACAAGCTGATATCAGGGTTGAGCTCAGAGCAAGCCAGATGGACTGAAGATCTCAAGAAACTGTACCTGGAAAAAGAACAACTAGTCGGAAACTGTCTGCTTTGCTCAGGATTCTTGGCATATGGTGGACCGTTCACTTACGAGTTTCGTAAGGATATGGTATATGTCAAGTGGCAAAGTGATATTCTAGAAAGAAATATCCCTCTGTCCCAGCCATTCCGGATAGAAAATAACCTCACGACAGACGTCGAGGTTAGTACTTGGAATTCAGAAAATCTACCTCCGGATGAACTATCTGTCCAGAACGGAATATTAACCCTCAGATCATCCAGGTTTCCTCTTTGCATTGACCCGCAACAACAGGCGCTGAACTGGATAAAGAAAAGAGAGGAAAAGTGCAATTTGAAAGTGCTCAGCTTCAACGATTCCGATTTCTTGAAGCACTTGGATATGGCTATCAAGTATGGTTCACCGGTGTTGTTCCAGGACGTGGATGATTACATTGACCCTGTTGCTGAGAATGTTATTCAAAAGAATGTCAAAAACATTGGTGGACGAGTGTTTGTCATTCTGGGTGACAAAGAAGTTGATTGGGATCCAAACTTTAGGATGTATATGACTACCAAGTTCGCCAATCCCATGTTCAATCCTTCAGCCTATGCAGTTGCGGTGGTGATCAATTACACTGTAACGTTATCTGGCTTGGAAGATCAACTGTTGAGTGTCGTTGTGAGAAATGAGCGACCAGATTTGGAGGAACAAAGAGAGAATTTGATTGCCGAGACTAGCGAAAATAAAACGTTGCTGCAACAGCTGGAAGATTCTTTACTGAGGGAGCTGGCGACAACTACTGGCAATATGCTGGATAACGTTGAATTAGTTTCCACTTTGGAGAACACCAAATGCAAAGCTACTGAGGTCATGGAAAAGCTGGTTTTGGCTGTCGATACTTCCAAAGATATCGATAAACTCAGGGATGGTTATAGACCTGTGTCAAAGAGAGGTGCTGTGTTGTTTTTCGTTCTGTCGGACATGGCTGGGGTGAATGCCATGTACCAATACTCACTGGCTTCTTATTTGGATGTTTTTGCGTATTCTCTGAGGAAGGCATTGCCTCACACATTGCTTTTCAAACGTTTACAGAATATCATCAATATGTTGACTAAAAATGTGTACGATTATGGGTGCACCGGCATTTTCGAGAAACATAAGCTTCTGTATTCGTTTCAAATGACTTCGAAACTGGAGAAAAATGACAGCCGAATATCCCAAGCCGAGCTTGATTTTTTCATCAAAGTAAGTATTCAAACTAATTCTAGCTTTATTAATTGTTCTTAATACTTGTTTTTAGGGGTCTGTGAGCTTAGAAAAATCGACTCGCGAATGTCCCGCTAAATGGATGACCGCACAAGGTTGGGAAAATATAATGAAACTATCCAATGATTTTCAAAACGTATTCGGTAAATTACCGATGGATATCGAGCACAATATCGACAAATGGAAGGAATGGTTCGACATGGACGCTCCTGAAGATGCTGATATACCCTGTGATTACAAAGAGACCTGCACTCCCTTCCAAATTTTGATGATGCTACGATGCTTCAGAATCGATAGAGTATACAGAGCGGTGGGAAACTATATTACTGAGGTAATGGGAGAGGAATTTATTATGCCGCCCGTCATCAGTTTGGACAACATTTATGATCAGAGCAGTCCTCTGACGCCCGTTGTTTTCATTCTCAGCCCCGGATCTGATCCCACAGCAGAACTGATGAAATTGGGAGATAGGTAGAGTCCTAACTATCATAACTCACTATATTTATATAGTCAAATTCACAAGACTGCTGAAGTGAATTGTATGTATGTAAACGCAATTTAATCCCGAAAAGAATGTATATGGACATTATTCATAGAATACCTATATTGATTGATTGATTGTATTTATTACCCCAAGATTGTTGTCATAAAAAGGATATATAAACAAATATGTAATATACAACTAACAAATGCAAACAAAATAATAGTGGAAATAGTTAGGAAAATTAAACTCATCCATTAGGAGTATTCAAATAAGAAATGCAATTATCGAAGTTCAAGTTAATTTTGAACATTCTTGTTGTCTGTATATTTTTTTCAACAATTCGGATATTTCTTGACGATACCTAATTTGGCTTCAGCTTTCTATTTCATCATTCTCATATGTGCCCGTTTTCAGATGTGGATTCGGAGGAGGCAAATTCAGGTACCTCTCCCTAGGCCAGGGCCAAGAACCGTCTGCCCTGAACCTACTGGACACTGCCATATCCCGAGGGCAGTGGCTGATGTTCCAAAACTGCCACTTGCTCATCTCCTTCATCAGGAGGCTCGAGAAGCAAATCGAAAAAATAAGCAAGCCCCATCCGGACTTCAGGCTCTGGCTGACTACCGATCCCGTGGAAACGTTTCCGATCGGGGTGTTGCAAAGATCCCTGAAAGTCGTGACGGAACCGCCGAATGGCCTGAAACTCAACCTGCGCAACACATTCTTCAAGATGCGGCCGCAGACTTTGGATTCTTGTTCGCATATCGCATTCAAGTCCTTGATTTACGGCCTGGCCTTCTTCCATGCCGTCGTTCAGGAGAGAAGAAAGTACGACAAGATTGGGTGGAATGTCTGTTACGATTTCAACGAGTCGGATTTCAACGTGTGCGTTACCATTTTGAACACTTACTTGACGAAAGCTCTCGCGGCTAAGGATTCACGGATACCGTGGAACAGTCTCAAGTACCTGATAGGCGAGGTTATGTACGGAGGGCGAGTTATTGACGATTATGACAGGCGGATTGTGTCTACTTACATGGACGAGTATATGGGCGATTTTCTGTTCGATACATTCCAGCCGTTTCACTTTTACAAAGACGATACTGTCGACTATATCATTCCTCCAGATGGAACTAAGGATGATTACATAGGTACGTCGATGTTTTGCTGGAACTTTGTGGTTATTTACCGATTTATCTTTTAGCGTTTATCGACGAATTACCATTGACTAATAGTCCTGAAGTTTTTGGTTTGCATCCGAATGCAGAAATTGGATATTATACACAAGCTACTAAAGAAATGTGGAGGTTGCTCATAGAATTACAACCTCAAACTGGTTAGTGTACATGGTGTTATGCAGGTCGATGCCAACCTTTCAGGGGTGATGGGGAATGGCATATAGAACCGATTTAGCCACATTTACCTCAGTAGTCCTTTGAAAGGGTTGTCATGTAGAATGAAGAACTCCTGAAAAGTATTCGAAAAGTGCTTCATTTGTTTAGAAAAGCTATTAACGAATATAATACACAAACTAAAAAGAAAATTCAAAAAACAGATCTCACTGTCGCGTAACTGACGATATTTTTCAATATGTTTTTCATTGATAACTAGAAAATATCCGAAGGAATTTAAAAATTCAGAAATAATGCCTGTCAAATGAGGTATGGCCATCTTTCCATCTAATATTTTTTAGTTTCGGTGGCGACATCGCCATTTTGAAATTGAATGAAACCACTTTTGTGTGCCTTTTGATCGTAGACATATTTCGTTTAAGATAACTTACTTCTCAATTCTTACATTGTGTGAAACCTGATTTTATATGGTTCCTTATTCTAGCTATGTCTGGGGAGGGAATCAGTAGGGAAGAGTTCATAGATTCCGTAGCCAAAGATATTCTGAAAAAAATCCCCGAAGAGTATGAGGTGTGGAAAGTGAAGCGTTTCTTCCAAAGAGCCATGTCTCCCACCGTCATAGTCCTGTTGCAAGAGCTCGAAAGGTTCAACAAACTGATCCACTCTATGCGCCGGACTTTGATACAACTGCAAAAGGCTCTTGCCGGTGAAATAGGCATGGACGCCACTCTGGACAATGTGGCGTATTCTTTGTACAATGGACAGCTGCCCAATGCTTGGAGAAAGTTGGCGCCGGCGACTTGTAAAAACCTCGGGGGGTGGATGGAACATTTTGAGATGAGGCAACAACAGTACTTCACATGGGTGAGATTTGATAATTTCAATAATTCAAAGTGAAATGTCAAGCTGTGTGCACGTTTTGATATAATCGAAGAAGAATGTATTTCATACATAACATTTTTTAATGAAAAGCGCTTTCGTCTGTTAAGTCATCCTGAATGCCTACTCGTCAGATATAAAAGAAAACATCTTGGTTTCCTTAAACAATGTGAAGGTTACAGAACAACATATCAAAATATTCATATATTTTTTATATGAAAAAATCTGACTATGGGGAAGATTGCTGAGAAATTCCTTCAAATCCTCATCTAATAGATGAATACAATCAATATCATCTTTAAAAGTCGAATCAAATTGATTGCTTGGCGTTTTAAAACAGCACATTCATTCCAAATTTCAAAAGGACAGAGGAGAGTGGTCGGAGCTATAAGGTGTGAATCCAAACTTTATCCATCTCTGTCATCTTCTCACATTCGTGATGTATGTCGATGGGTCTCTAAGACTACAGCTAGACACACTAATGGAATTGAACCATTACGAACGCCCCTGAATTTTTTTGTTATATGATACTTTATAAGTACAGACAATCAGACGTCTCCTCCATTACTGGTGCACTTTAACACCCTGTAGCTCCTGAATAACCCTACAATAAATATTGACGACCAACTACTTTTTATTTATTTATTTTTTTTTCGGAAAACTTGTAGAGATGAGAGGCCCCAATGATCTATCAGGAGGTATAACACTTATTATTTTTAGTCGACAACTGGAGAACCTACAACTTTATGGATATCTGGTCTACATATTCCCGAAACTTATTTGGCTGCTCTCGTACAAATAGCATGCCGTTTGCATAACTGGCCGCTAGACAGGTCTACTTTGTACACCTATGTTACGGAATTTCTCGATCCCATGGATGTAATTTTACGACCGACGCAGGTAATCATCAAATATTTCAATTTGTCGGAATGGACATAAAATAAGTAATAAGTTTTCTCTCCAAGACAATCACATATTCCAAGATTGTTTGGGTGAGAATCGAATTTCTTACAATCTGTATTGGTTGACACGTTCATTATGATACAGGGCAACTGTTTACTGCACGGATTATTCCTAGAAGGTGCAGCTTGGGATATAGAAAATAACTGCCTCAGAAGATCAACCCCAAAAGTACTAATCGAAAAGCTACCAGTATTAGGGGTAGTGCCCACTGAATCTTTCAGGTTGAAACTGCAAGATACTCTCAAAACACCTGTTTATACTACGTCTCTGCGAAGGAATGCTATGGGAGTTGGTTTGGTATTCGAGGCCGATTTGAGGACCACTGAACATATCAGTCATTGGATACTGCAAGGGGTGTGTTTAGTACTGAATACTGATTAGTTACGTACACGTTGCGTTAAGTTTATTTTCGTGCAAAAGAAACATTTGTATGAGGTATTTTTTTTTAATAAACATTCTTTTGGTACAATGATTTCTTCTTAGACTTATTTAATAGTTGCTGAAAATGCTGTCTGTCTTTGGAAAGGTGAATTTGATAATCCGCACGTTCATCAAATTCAGCTTTCTCGTAGTCGAATCACTGGAAAAAAAATGACAGGTCAGATGATACTTCCGAATTGATCTTGAGTTATTTTCATTGGAAACTGAGAATTAGGAGCACAGCAGGTAATTAATGAACTGATGAAGAGTCATCAAATAAAGGAAAATTAGATGGTATGGACATATGCAGGAGGGGAAAAACGTAGCATTGAATCATAATTGATAGGAAGACCAAAAAATAGGTGATAAGAACAGGTGGAAAAAATATGAAGAAGTTGAGGAAAATAGTACAGAGGCCAAAAACACGTAAGCCACTGTGAAACCAATAATAGGAATAAGGAATGATTTAAATTCGAAAAATGGTTAATTTTGAGTTTCACTCAGGGATTACCTACAATTTTGCAAGGGTTGTATCGGCTTGCTAACATGTACATTGTACATACATACAATTTATTCATGACGTTAGAAGTGTTCAGTTTTACTACAAAATTATCGTTGTCTAGTTTTTTCTGTACGACGATTTCAAAACTGTTTACCTTATCAATTAGTTTTCTTCACGTCCTTAGTTTCGCCTTCCTTCAGTTGTCCTCTGCCGAAAATTTTGGCCAGACTGTCCCAGATGCCGCCAAAGAAGAGAGCGCACATCAAATTCTCGAATGGAATGAAGGGGTCATGGATGCCGAGGATGATAGAGGACAATTTGAAATACACGAAAAATATCACAATTCCGAAGTACACTAGGGCGTGGGGCGCTGAGATCAGTTCTGTCTTTTTGTCGAGGATGAAGATTATGGAAGCGACTAAGGAGGCTTTTGTATAGCTGAAAAGAATCAGAATATAGGTAAACTCAAAATGAGGCAAAAAACTACTAAAGGTTCTCTATTATTGCATTATTTGTCATTTTCAGGATTTTTTCAGTCCAACTAAAACTATTTGAACCTGCTGCTATACGATAATTTTATTTTTCCAATAGAAATATTCAGATATTTCATCAAACGAATCTAAGAGCCGACAGTCTATCGGTCCAAAAATCTTCACAGATTCTACTTAATATGAGTATGTGTGAATGTGAGCTTCTTTTCCATTCTCAAGTTTGTCAAAAAAATATACAGGGCTATCGAAATTTGAATTATTCATATCTCAAAAATAGGTAAGAATTGCGATTACAAGAGGGTTAACCGTGGAAAACATTTAGGTATCAGAACTTATATTCCCCTCATACAGAGTGTTAATTGTTGATGACACATGTTCGCAATCATATCAGAAATATACAGGATGATACGTGTTTGCGTAAGAACAAAGTTTAGGGTTTTTTTTTTTCTAATGGAAACTCCTGTATTTTATTCCATAATCGGATAGGATAAGGATGGGATGGTGTTATTGCATGTAAAATATATACTCACAAACTTGGCTGCATGAATTCCATCGCAGTGGGCGTCCAAACACCCCTGATGAGCCTTTCGATCAGTCTGGTGAATCCGGCACCGTTGCCTTTCAGTGTACCGACTATGATCATGATCAAGTAGGCATTCGGATAGAGTTTGGCGGCGTGGGTGACTCCGTCATACACTTTTTTGCATCTGTAGATCTCCTTCATGGCCGAAAATATGATTTTGACCGGCAGAAATTTCGCCAATTTGTAGCCCAAGTCT
This sequence comes from Gastrophysa polygoni, assembly GCA_963576655.1. NCBI lineage: Eukaryota > Metazoa > Arthropoda > Insecta > Coleoptera > Chrysomelidae > Gastrophysa > Gastrophysa polygoni. The sequence goes on from OY755091.1 coordinate 4,760,637, forward strand.
ATAGGAGTGTAAAACACCACATACCTATAATAAACTCATGTACAGTGAGTTTCGAAAAGATTGCACCATATGGGAAACTTTTGTTATTATACATTTGTCAGAAAATTTTATTTCTTGGTGCATTCCCAGCTGACCAAGACTTTATCTCAGACTTAGCACAACAATAATTCAACTAATCCAACAAATGTTTGAAGAGACAATAACGTGAGTTTTCTAGATTTCTGTTATAAAAGGTTATTATCATTATTGTTATTATTATATATATACTGTTTTGAAGGCTCATCAAACATATAGGTATATCAAGGATGATAGAACATTATCAACCAACTCTATATGTATGTCAGATCTTTTATTTGTATTTACCACACGAGTGTCGCCACCAAAAGTTGTGGAGTATTTTTGAGTGGCGCCAAAATTGGTTCTGCGAGGAGTCCGTTGGCAACCATCCCTCCAGCAAATACCACCAACATGTATGATAGCCAACATGCTAAGGGGTGTTTTCGGGAGAACGCTTGAGCACCTATGAACAAGAAATATCATCAGCCACTAGAGTTGTTGATCAATGAAATAACCCTTATTGAGGTCAGACTTTCGAATCGTCTTATATATACACGTATATAAGTTCGATATAAGTTCAGTGAATATAAACTGAACTTTTGGTTGTTTCGAACAGGTCAGCCAATAATTCGTGTAAAGTGTACAACCTCAATTAGTCATTTCTCTTTTATCCTCATCCTAAATGAAATATTCGAAGGAATGGGAACAAATGAGTTTTATTACAGCTCCATGCATTTATTATGTATGTAAAACTGCTATAATGGGTGACTGGAATATTTTGTGCTGCTATATATATATATATATATATATATATATATATATATATATATATATACAGGGTGGCCCAATGAAAACGAAGCAAGGTATGCATGTTACTGAGAGATCAAGTTACTGACATTGAAATAAATGAATATTTATGCAATGTTGGATAGGACCGGATTTGAAAAAAAAAAACAGATAAGGCACTTCTTAGATGAACATCGTTCTAACTGCAAAATGAGAAATAGCGATGAAAGGGAAAAAAGCGTTACTTTCCATCACTAGCCGATTATTTTCATAACCGTGTTTTCTCGAGAACTACTGCATTGAATTCCAAAAACAAGGTAGCGTTGGTAAGAAATTTCGATCAACTTCAAAACGATGTATCACTTGACCCCTTATCCTATTCAACATTCAAGGGTTGGAGCTCACCCCTCCGAGGGGTTAGAAGTAAAAAAGTTGAAAATATGCGCAAAACATTTCCCGCTCGAAATAGAAATCGACTGGTTCGACCGTTTTTTTTTTGAGAACGATAACTATGTCAAATTGGCCTTGTTTCGTTTTCATTGGGCCACCCAGTATACACCCCAGCGGTCATTACTTCGAAACCACTCAGCGGCTGATCATTTTTCTAGTGAAATTGTTCCACGATTTCCATAAGTTTATGTACCTAAAATTTACTATTTCATCGTCGCCGGCCCATTAAAATGATCTATTGATTTTTTCGTGCAAACTTCGGAAACGGAGTGATGAGCGAACTTATAATTCTCTGTGGCAGTAGGTAGCAGGTGTCACAAGCAATGCTTATCGCAAAAGTAGGTGGTTAATAAATACGATAAGCACATGATATATTGATCCAGCTATCATTTTCTGATATTCATGTAAAAACAAATTCAGGCTTGGTAATTATGAGCGTATTACAGCAAACGCATCGTCTACACCACAAGGAGTGAAATCTGAAATAGGTACAAGTACTCATTAAAATTACTCATAAGTATCTCGTAATTACTCTGAAAACGAGTAGACAATTTTGGATAATTATTATTTTCTGACATTCGAATGCGAAATATATATAAATTTGCTGTAATGTTCTAGGAAGATCGAAAGTATGTTTCTGTCCATACTGAAATATTATTATGTCCATATTATTTAAACATCATCAGATAGCTACATCATTTCAAAACTATATGGATGATTTATTCATAATAGATATTTTGTATCTTGATTTGAATGTATGTAGGTATATATATACATCGCCGAAAATCAAAATTGGACCGTTGCCGAATTTCCAGGCATATTTTCTATACTGATCAGTCTAGATTATTATCATTTTCAATCAATTCATTTTGTAGGTATAGCGTCTGATGACAAATAATAACAATCAATGATATCATATATTTAAAAATTACCGCGGCCAAAATTATGCTCTTTAATCAACTCTTGATTTGTTTTGTAATCTGGCATGACAAATTGAGATGAAATTCCAGGCGTCTCGCTCAAATAGGTACCTACATACCGCTTCCAAGGTCTTCTCTCACTGAAAGTGCGCACAGCGTGCAGTGGGCTATGTCGAAGTAGGGGAACATCTTCAGCTTCACCACCTGGTTGGCGATGTCCAAAAATGCTTCCGGATCCATAATGAACGTTAAACAATGTCCCTCGCTAGTACCTACTACAAAGATGGATCTTGAAATTATTATTCGGTATTTTTCGTGGAGACGGTTCTCAGCGCTGCCGACGCATCTTGAACGGGCCACGGACTAAGTTCTAACGCGTCGAGTCGAGGTGTTCTATATTTAAGTCACTTCGACGCTAGACTCAATAGTAAGTATTTTTATCTATCCGGAAATATAGTCATGGAAGCCAGCATGCACTACATTCAGCCTAATTATATTTATCACAAAATAGCTACATAATTCCAGCACCCTGACAATTTCAGACAATAATAATTCTGTGTATTCGAAGTATAAGGAGGTTCCCAAACTCTGAGTTATTTGGTCTGGCGCATTTTCAAAGAGATTGTTTCTAAATGTAAAAGCTCGCGTTAGAATAAAGAGATTGATTTGAAAGTAAAAACAGCTCAAAAATACACAGTTCAGCCACCAGCAAATACACTGAGGCTGAACACGTGAAATAGTAGATCATTTGAACAAATGATTGGAATCAGTAAAATTGACAATATATATAAAATACGTTGACTTAAGAAACAAACAAGTCCTATTTCAACTTCTCTCTGCTTGTGATGTTTCAGCAAATCTTCTGTGGTTTACATCAATCAATGGCACAGAGACTACTTATCAACGGCTTCAGGCTCTAGAAAAAACTGTATCGAACAAAGATAGATATATATGGTGTGAACGATATCGTTGATTTTTATAACATCAATCTACGACTATTTACACAAGTCAACTCGTCACTGAAATTAATAGCTCTATCTTTGTTGAACCTATTTTGTGAGGTGAAGATGGAAAACATGAATTTGGTGATCGAGTCAACTCTAGTTGACTTTTGACTTCCAAAAAGCCAGGACTTCATGATTTCTATCGACGAATCACACCGGTAAAGACATAAATTAACTATCAGAGACACAATAATTTTTGTACTAATACTACAGATAAATAACCTACTAACCAAGGAGATGTTTTTCAACGTTCCGTTCACTAATCTCCGACGTTCACTAGCTACCTATCTCTGACGATATCACACAAACCACACGAAAAGCACCGCAAGAGGTCATAAAAGAAAAAAAACGTTTTATCAAGTCGTAGTTTAACTGCGGTTAAGCAATATATGTGGTCATGACGTTTGACCTGACCTCTGACAAGAGGTTTATTGACCTTCGTTTGACAATGACATTTTTGTAAACAAAAACAAAGATTTGGTTTGTGTGAATTAGAATTACTGGATATTCTTGATATTTAGATCTACACACAATGTCTGGTGAATCTATCGGTTATATTTTAGCTCTAGATATCGGGACAACAAATGTGAGAAGTCATGTGATGAACTCACAGGCAAAATCAATGGGATCTGCATACAGAAGGGTGAAAAAATAATATGTTTTTTCCTAAATATCAATATTATACTTCCAGATAAAACTACATTATCCAAAACCAGGATGGGTAGAAATCAATCCTGATGAACTATTTGCTGATGTTCTGGATGTAGTTCATGAAACTATGAATAGTGAGTGAGTAAAAATGAAAATTGATAGATTTAACATACTGTAAATTTGTTTTGCCCAGACGCTAGTGTAGCGTTCAAAGACATCAAATCTATGGGGATTAGTACTCAAAGATCCACATTCATCACATGGAAAAAAGATACAGGAGAGCATCTGCACAATTTCATCACATGGAAAGATCTTCGGGCCACAGAATTGTTGAAGGATGTAAATAATTCTTGGTTCACAACTGTAAGTTTGGCAGAAATACTATGATAGCAATAAACATTATTATATTTTCTAGATGTTGAAATGGGGTGCTTATTTGCTTTATTTACTCACCAGAAACAAAAAACTTGGAATGGGGAGTAAACTACAAGTTGCAAATAAACATGTGAGTTCAGTGATAGAAATATGCTCATCTTGCTTGCATGATTACTGTCCTGTTCAATTTCAGGTATCTGGAAGATTTCTATGGGTTCTCACTCACCTGAAAAATGTACAAGAAGCACTTGAAAATAATAATTTGATGTTTGGCACCATAGAAACATGGTTAATTTATAAACTGACTGAGAGGAGCATTTATGTTACAGGTGAATATTTCAGCAGCTTTTATGCAGGAAATATAATTTCATCAACTCATGTTACAGATATTTCTAATGCAAGTGCCACAGGTTTTTATGACCCTTTTGATTTGAACTGGGGTATTGTAGCAAAACTGCTGAAAATTCCTATACACATTCTACCAACTGTAGTTTCAAATGATTTTGACTTTGGATGGGTATCAGAAAAACTGTTTGGAGTGCCAATTAAAATAGGATGTGTGGTAATCACTTATCATCCAGTGAAAATGAATTAGTACCAATATGAAAAAAATCAATTAATATTATTCATTACAATTTTTTAGATGGCTGACCAGTCATCATCTATGTTTGGATCTCAATGCATGAACACTAATGATGTGAAAATAACCATTGGAACTGGAGCTTTCCTTGATATAAATACTGGCGACAAAATTCACCCAAGTCTCAATAACATTTACCCTTTAGTAGGATGGAAAATGAAAGATGAATTTGCTTATATGTCAGAAGTATCGTGTAATGATGCAGGTTGTCTTGTGGACTGGTTACAACATAATGGTAAAATCCAATAAGGTTTCACTATGGAATAAACAATTGTTTTTCAATTTATATTTTCAAGGAATTATTGAAAACCCCTCTCAAACCTCAGAGATGGCATCGAAAGTAGAAGATAGTGATGGAGTATATTTCATTCCAGCTTTCAGTGGCTCTGTGGTATGTATGTCTGAATTTCTGAGTTGATAATTGAACGATAAATATCTCTACTGGAAATTTGTTACATCAGATTGTTTTTAGACACCTTTTGAGGATCAGGAAATTGCTGCAGGGTTCATTGGAATAAAACCTACTACTAGTAAAGAACATTTAGTTAGAGCTGTGTTTGAATCAGTTGTTTACCAGATAGTTTTGTCTTTCAATCTATTGAAAAAGGAGAGACATGTAGATTTCATTTCCATTAGGTATGTTGCATGTTGAAAAAGAAACTTTGTGAATCATTTCTATATACAAGCAGGTTATTATAACTGTTGTTAGTTGTGACTTTAATAAGCTCCAATGTCACACATACTTTTTCCTTTCTAGAATTGATGGAGGCATGTCTAAAAATGATTTCATTTGCCAATTACTAGCTGATTTAGCTGATATCAATGTTGATAGAATGTGCACCAGTGATATGTCTATATTGGGTGTAACTTACATATCAGGCATAAGTTGTGGTTAGTTTGGTTCTCAATAATTGCTCATCATATTTTCTGATAATCATAGGTTTTTTTAAGGAATATGGAGGAATGCAGATGATTTGAAGGATTTCCTCAAGATCCAAAAACAGTTCCAACCTTCAAAATCCAAAGAACAGAAAACTAAGTATGAAAAAAATTTCAGTCATTGGATGATAGCAGTGAATAGATTCAAATCATGGTATTGAGAAATGAGAATTTTGCTCAGATGAAAGTTTATATTAAAAAATCGTGAATTCAGAACTCCTTTTATAAATACAAACAATGAATTTTATACATAAAAACCTATTTCATAATAAAAACCATACAAAAAATCAAAATTTCTCAATTTACTCCTTAAAAACCTCACAATCCCACAAAAAAACACGAACTCTTCTACTTCTAAGCTATAATTTCCCATTGTAGCACGAATTATTAAATCATCGGCCATACTACTAACTGGGTAATACGTAAACTAAGCGGGTTCGTAAAGCTAAGAAGATACTCATAGGTTAATTTCTGTTTTTTGACATCTGTCAAAATACTCAAAATGTCATCAAATGACAACATTGACAACCACTGCTGGGGATGAGAAGACAAAATATATTAAATTTCAATTAATTCGTATTTTTGCTATAGTTTTCTCAAATTCTATAGTTTGTAATCATGGATGAACTCAGTGAAACAGAGTTACTGAAAAGGGAAATAGAACGTTTGACAAGAGAACTAGATCAAGCCAGTAGTGAAAAACATCAATCTGCCCAATACGGGTTAGTGCTTCTTGAAGGTAATAACAACCTAAAACTCAAGTGCGAAGAATTGGAAGCCCTTTATGAAAATGCCAAACATGAATTGATCATAACGCAAGAGGTATGTGAATCTTAGTTATAATTTCTGAACAGAATATCTGCACATAAGATACATCTGAAATCAATTTGCATAACAATGACGTGATTATACACAGCATCTAGATATATTGGCATACATTATGATAATTTCATGGGATATTGCTTCTGTTTCACCACGTATATAACATATTAACGTTGATGTGTTATATGAACAAAGTTGCTGATTCTTCAAAGATCCATCATTTAGAATCATAATATGAATAGAATTGTAGTGATAATGTAATGATGAATGTTTTTTATTAGTCTTTGATAGTTATCATATTTTAGTAATTCAGGTATTAATTAGTAGTAGTATTAAGTAAATATTTCATCCACATGAAGTCCACACATGCATAGCTAAATGTCACTGAAAGTTTCATTATTATTCATTTATTTATACATTCATTATTTTGTTGTCTTAAAATCATTATATGAAAAGCCAGATGCCAGTGAAACATGACACAGTTTTGAAGTTCCTTCATGTACCAGAAAAAAGCCATGTCTGTTGAATAAAAATGCTTTTGTATATATCTACACATAGAATACAAAGAAGTTAAAAAAAGTAGGAACTATAATCGTGAGGTTGCAGTATTAGAGCTGCAAGATTTTGGCCTTCAAAAAAGGAAACTCTTTATTACCTAGCCAAAATAACCATTTTTTTGAAGGCCAAAATTCTGACTGCATCCTCAATATTGAAGTTCTTACTTTTTTCTAACTTCTTGGTATGCTACCTCAACTAATCAGTCATACTCTACCCTCCTCCTGAAAAAAAAAATGCACATATATATAATACCTGCCCTTTGATAAGGTATTTCTATCTATGTTCTCATTTCTTCCGCATCAAATATTTATATATTTTTGGCTCCTCTTCTCCTAAGTTTTTTGTATAATTTCTTTTTCGTCACAATTGACCTTTGCATATTCATTGTTTCGATTCACATCTATCTAACCTGTATGGGTAATTCATTCATATCTAATCCTCTCAAATATTGATTTCAGGCTCTCACTAAGTTCCAATCTAGTCACAAAGTAACTACAAAAACTGGCATAGAAAGTGAAGAATCTTTGATAACAGAATCGGCAGCTAGAGAAACGTCCCTACATTCGCAAATAATTGAATTAGAAAATGAAATCAAACAGTGTCGTCATGAACTGGAAAGAGTCACAGCTGAGAGAGACCGTATGCTTCAAGAAAACAATGATATGGGCAAAGATAAGGAAGATAGAAGCATGGAGTTCAAGAAGCTACGAGCAGAACTTCGTGAAATTAAATTTAGGGAGAATCGTCTCATCACTGACTATTCAGAACTGGAAGAAGAAAACATTGCTCTGCAGAAACAAGTATCTGTATTGAGATGCTCACAAGTAGAATTTGAAAGTCTCAAACATGAGATAAGGCATCTTCAGGAAGAAAAAGAGCTAATGAACCTACAGTTAGAAGAACTGTCAAATTTGAAAAGAATTGCTGAGAAACACATGGAAGAGGCACTTGAGTCATTACAAAGCGAGAGAGAAGCCAAATATGCTCTGAAGAAAGAAATAGATCAACAAATTAACAGAGAGTCCTTCTACAACATCAATAATCTTGCATACAGTATAAGGGGGCTGGCTGAAGAGACAAATATAGGAAGTGACTGTGAAGATGATGTTCCTGGTCTGAAGCACATTGAAGCATCTATTTGTAATGAGAAATCTATGGACCTTGCATCCCCGGATGACAAGCATGTTGATCTTTTCTCAGAAGTCCATTTGAATGAACTCAGAAAGCTAGAGAAACAGTTGGATGCTATTGAGAAGGAAAAAATGACACTGACTCAGAGCTTGAGAGAAAACCAAGGTCTTGTTGAGAAAAGCCAAGGGGAGCTTCAAGTTTTTATAGCTCGCTTGACTCAGCTAGCAGCTCATGTTGATTCTTTACAACACTTATCACAAAGTGCTGACAAAAGTCTCTCAAAACCTGTGGTGGAAGCTTCGAAAACGTTGGCTCAATACCAGCAGTGGTTCAAAATGTCTTCCAAAGAAATTGATCAACTTAAAAATGACATACGTGAGTTGGAAAAACTCACAAATATTTCGGACGCAACATTGCAGCTTAGGAATGAAATCACAAACTTGAAGAATAAACTATTGGATTCTGAACAAAAGTGTATGGATTTAGATGCAGACTTGAAATTATTGAGAGAATTCGCTGGCGATGCCGGGGCTTCACTGGATGAAACACAGAATAATTTACAAACTGTCTCAGAAGAAGTTGCTCAACTGTATCATCATGTGTGCACAGTTAATGGTCAAACACCTACCAGAGTTGTGCTTGACCATGAAAAGGAAGGAATGACACCAAGTGAGTATACATATGGTTTTGTTCAATAACAACTGGTACAACAAGAATCATTCTGATACTGTTAACTATCAAGGATTTTTTTTTTTATTTTTTCTCAACAGTGATAATTTTCAGTGACTGAAACAGCTCCTCCAATTGGAAGTATGTCCAAAATAGATTTGCTCAGGAGCCGATTGAAGAGTGACATACCTTTACATGATCTGGAAGCACTTAATGACACAGCAGTGCTCCATAGAAATGTCTCAACTATAGTAGATCAAATAAAATACCTACGGGGAGCTATCGAGAGTACTATTGAGCTCACAAAAGCAAAACGGGAGACATCTGATGGATCTTATGAATGTAAGTTTTTTCATTATGCTCTAACCCCTGATGTAGATAGAGTTATTTAAATGACTATTGAATCAGAATCAGAAACTTTCCTATCACAAAACTCCTTGGTAAATATAGAAATGGTTCAATACTATGCAAATTTTACAAGTTGATTTTATGTAATTTTCAGATTGTATGAGATTGAATGATTCAGAGAAAAAATAAACTTTCAAAAATATACCTATATTTATTGTAATTGCTAAATTTTACTTAATTCCTGATTCAAGCTGTGTTATAAACACATGAATAATTATTTTTTGTAATATCTATGTGTTCCAACAACTTACTTCATTCTAATGCATTGTAAAGTTGATGGCGACTTTTTTTTATTTTTCTCTAGCACTTCGTGATGAAAATAGCGAGTCAGAGATCCAAGAGCTTCAAGAACAAGTAATTAGACTGAAGAGTTTGTTGTCCACAAAACGAGAACAAATCGCCACACTCAGAACCGTCCTGAAATCCAATAAAAACACTGCTGAGGTTGCTTTAACCAATCTCAAGGGTAAATACGAAAATGAGAAAATTATGGTAACAGAAACTATGATGAAACTGAGGAATGAATTGAGATTGCTCAAGGAAGATGCAGCTACATTCTCAAGTAAGTAATGAGTACAATTTTCAAACACAGATTCACTAACAATTCATTTTATGCTTTCTGAAATACAACTGTAACAGGTGTATTGGGAAATGCTGAGTGAGATTAGGTTAAAACATCTGACTAAAATCAATTATTTATTATGTTAATGGGAATGGAATATTCATTTTGTGACTCATATAAATCTGAGTTTGCAACACTGCTGAATGAATGCCTCGTAGGTCTCAGAGCCATGTTCGCCGCCCGTTGCGAGGAATACGTTACCCAAGTAGACGAACTCCAGCAGCAGCTGAGCGCGGCCGAGGAAGAGAAGAAAACTCTCAACCAGCTGCTACGATTGGCGGTGCAGCAGAAGCTGAACGCCACGCAACGCCTTGAAGAACTCGAAGTGGACAGGGAGATCCGCAACGCGCGAAGACCCAACAACCGCAACTACCAGCGACCAGGCAGGTCGACCCGTGATATGTTCTAGCAAAGGACGAGGTCTCTAGTTTACATGGTCGCGTTTGTTACGACTCTGTTCAAGTTATAGATAATAGTTATTTTTGACGGCAGGCTGATACTTTTACAGAGAATCTGGTCCAGTTTCTTGAACTGTGATAAACATAATTATTTTCGAGGGTGATTGCATGGTCTTTATGAATGTTTAGTCTGTATGTTGTTACGAAAGGGACAATTTCATTTATGGAAATTTGCGGGTGTTCTGAAAAATTATATGATAGCCAGTTTATATCAACACCTTGGAATGATTGATAAAATACACTTTGTTTGTATACACTTCATTTGGATAAAATAGTTATGTTTCTTGATGATTTCATGGGAGGCAGAAGAAAACCCACAATATTCTAGAAATAGAGATGAATGTGACTGTTTGGATGGAAAATAAACATGGATTCTTGAAGAGGTACACCTGTACTATCAAATGAAATAATCAGAATTCTGCATTAGTTTTATCAGGATATCTGATTGAATATTCATTCTATTTGAAAATGAGATGACAGTGTTCAAGATTGAACAAAGGTAAGAATGGATTTTTGAAAGTTTCTACAGCAAATACATTCAAATATATTTAAAAGCCCAGCAATTTTTAATTCCAATCTCAAGTAGCATTTCATTCACACTATGATAGTAGGATAGCACATTTTGTTAATGTCATAAAACTAATCTTATTTTATTTTCATCATTGATCATTTTACTGTTAGAAATACCTGTTATCGATTCATTTCTGAAGTAGAAAAACATTATTTACACTAGAAAATATATAGCATAGGTGATATTTATTTGATAAATAGAAAAGATCAAGAAGTGGTCAGGAAATTTTCTTCTCGCCAAAAGAAAATTATCCACCACCTTCTGTAGTAACCGTACTTATACTTTTTGTGATCAGTCTCTCCTTTATCAGTGAATGCTTACTAATATATTAATGACTTTTCTGGCAAGAAAATAACCAGTGAAAAAAATATTTCATGTTCAATAATCAAAATCCTGTTTTTTGTAGATTTATTTTGTGTTATACATAAACCGAGCCAATACTTTTCTTGCAGTTACAAAGAAACTTTTTATATTCGTTAGAATCATTGATAAACCATTTTAGAATTATATACGTGTTATAGTTTAAGTTTTTTCCTTATTAAGTTATTGTTGACGCATCAGAAAATTTAGTATCTAGACTAATTTGTATGAAAAATATACAAAAATGACAAATGGAACTAAACAAGTTCCATAATGGGGTGTCTTATCCTTGTCGTGTATTTAGGAAATATAATGTTCATATATTTTCCGTTGGTTCTGAGTCCATAATGTAATAATAATATATTATTATTTGTCCTTTCTCCGAGCCTATGGACCACGGAAAGACCCGTCCCTTTGAATATTAACTCCTGAAACGTTAACTATGTCATTAATATTAACCAGAAAGATGTATGTCATTTACAATATTCTCGACACTGCAACATTTTTCCAACTTTATTTACTAAAAAAAACATGACCACATCAAACATTTACATTGAAATGTGTTTCCATGAAAACAAATAATACATATCATGCTTTTATATTTTTGACAAAGGTATTGTAAATGATATATTTTTCATTATTTATTTTTAAAATTATTTATTATTCTTCAAACTACATTATTTATTGTATTTTTGTTCAAAAACTATTTCTATGTGGTTGATGTTACTTGGTTGTACCTAATATTTCAAATAAACTATTTAAATATATATCTAGTATTTTTTTGAGGTATACATATGTAAATATCAACTTTCTCATGTCTTGTATGGCATTAGTTTCCAACAAATCAAAAATTGATATTGTATAAAATTAAATTATTGGGTTCTCATTTTAGTCAGAATATGTTTCTCATGCTTGAATGTTAATTGAATACAATATTTGCTGGTAAATATAATGAATATATTACAATAATAATAGAACGTCATACTTTCTTGTTACATATATTTCTATACTTTCCTATTTGGCATTTCATGTGTTGATAAAATTTGTATCATCACCATACAGAAAAATATTTTTATGTATGTTCACCTCTTCACTATCTCAACAATGCATAGTTACCATTACCTTATAATGAGCCTATGTTTACCATTTGTATGTACCCCTTGAGCTACGTGAATAGGGTTGGTGGAATATAACCTTATAGGTAAGCTCCATACCATCGTTTCTATAGGGATTTCTGAAGGTGCTTGCCAATTGGTGTCTTCCAGTGATGGAGGATTCAACCCCTTGTGGGTAGTTGTCACAAATTCAAAATGCAATCGCCAATTCAAGCTCACTAGAAATGATTTATATCAATATAAAATGATTGACTGGGAAGCTAGTAAATATTCATGAAACCATGAGATGTTGGCTTGAGGATCAATTCTTTCATTCCTTCAATCAGTGACTTCAATAAATTACCCAATCAATGTTTATGAATATTTATATATTCAATTCCTTTTTTTAAATTTCACTCAGTGAAGCATCTTTATTCCTTATTTATGATTAATAAAGGATCATTTCTCAGCAGGCTTCATAATTTCACTGGTAATGGTAGAGATTTGAAGAGGAATTTGAAGCTGTCCAGTACAATTTCCAATATCCCACTTTCAGTTTGGTGATACGAATTGATTGAACTCACCTAAGTTTGTACTGAATGCAGGTGTTACATGAAGAGGTATAGGTAAGATCAACTGAGTGTATTTATATCCTAAGCACACTTCATGGTGGTTACTAAAAGTGGTTATCTTGACTTGTTTATCACTGTCCTTATTTCCATCTACCAGAGTTTCTTCCACACATTGTAGGGATACAGATACTTGCACACAGTCTACAGTGGCAACAGTGAAATCAAAGGTTCCAATAATATCTTCACCAAGCCTATATGCAGGTTTGAACAAACAGAATCTTGTGACTTTTCCAAATAGATTTGTTATCATATAATAATTAGGGTTACGTCTAGCAGTGAGGTTCTGAAATGAAATCATAGTGGACTATCAGATGTATAGTGCAACAAACAGATTTTTTCTACAGAATCTAGTAGTTACGTCAACCAAATAATGTAAAGTAATTTGGAGAAAATGATACATGTAGAAAGGAATCTTTGTTGTTATATTTCATGACCTTTGGATTTGACTGAACTGAGAAGAGTTGAAATATAGAAACCCACTTGTAAACTCTGAAGTGCTAGATCAAGAGGTTTCTCCTTTTGCCTCATTTCAAGAAAAGGATTAGCAGGTGTTAATTCCTCAGTTGTTTCATTGCAAAGAGCAACAGCTTCATTCATGAGTGCCTCTCCTAGTGGCAAGACTCTAATAGGAACTCTTAGTAATTTCACAGGACTATTGACCCTTTGGGTTCCTATAGTGATTTTGTAAGAATATTTCACCAACTGCCCCCTGTAAGAGGGGGGTGAATCACTTGGAATTTTTTCTCTATAAACAACTAGAACAGAAATATTCAATGAAGCTAAAACATAAGATCATATAAAAAATTACATGTTTTGGACTGTCCAGGTGAGAGTCTGAGATCACAAAACAATATTTTTGGATGGGTGGCAATTTTGATTTGTCCATTTTCATGTGTGGTAGCTCCCAGGGCAGTGTCAGCAAATGCTACTAGACTTGATTGATCTTCTTTGATATCTCTACTACCTGTGAAACATAGACAATGAATTTGAGCAGAAGCCCAAGCTAAACTTTCGAAGACATCTGCAAAGCTTTGAGAAACAACATGGTTGGGAGAAGGTGGATTGTAGAAGGTGACACTACATTCTATTGCCTCTCCCGATAGAAAAACGTGTCCATGATGAAGTCTCGCTGATACTTCAATCATTTTTGATATATATCTATGCAATTATCTAAATGTTTATGATGGATAAGAAGTTCAGTCACAGTCATGATACTATAACGACACAGTCAACGGGGGGAGTAGGTCATCTGGATATATCTGAAACAATATTCTCGATGCACTTCTTGAAACTTGCAGCAGATTTCTGAGGAAACTTGAACGTTTCACGGAAAACGCACCGATTTGGTTATGAATTCGTTTGGAAAATAATAAAAAAACAGAAATCCTGTCAACCGTGACGTCTCATCACGTCACAACTTTTATATGTGAAACAGCTGAGTAAGTAGCACAGTAATTACTGTGCAAAAGTAGTAAAAGTTCAATGGCCATAAAGTAGAGAATGTATGTACTCTCTGACTATGACGAAGAAGAATGACCGTTGTGAAGATACTAGACAAAAATGGCAGTCAAAATCGACTAAAATTTCATGGACGTCGGAAGATTACATTTTCACGATATCGCAGTTTCGAAATCATATGATGTCCGCTGTATATAAATATAAAATATTGAAATAGTTTTCTTCTATGATTACGATGTTCGAACGCTACTGAACGGTATGCCGACCTTGAAATATTCAGGTGCTATCTTGGTTAGCTCTTAACATCAGTAGAAAGAATGACAATGATGTATGAGAGCTTGAGTCAAGTAGTCTCTTCTGTGCTTGAGTGATTGTATCATGCTTGCAGAATAGAAATGAAGACAGAAGATCGTGAGGAGGAGGAGAAGATAACCTTCGATTCGGTTTGATGTGATATGACTGATATTCCAGAAATTCTAAGTTAATGGTTTTGTGAGCTATATGTCGTGTGCCCAGTTATTATGGAAAAGACCCCTGTGTTAAAATCAAAATTGTCCAAGCTTCAAAATCACAAAGCTCAACGTATGTATTTCATATTTTATCTCTATGTACAGCTAACTCTAGTTTTTAGGCGATTCCAGAAATCTTTCTTCAGACACAAATAATAAAAGTGGATCAATCACAAGAAATGATGGGAACAGTATTTTCGATATGGATAATGAAGAAAGTCCAGTACAAATAGCTTGTACTCAAGATGGATCTGAAAACATAGATGTTGTTTGGGATTGGAATTCTCCACAAGCTAAAAAGCAGCAGAGAAAGTGCCAAAAAAGGTTGCTTTTACCTCAGTCTCCAAAAATACCACTGAAGAAGTTTCCATCCAACAACTCTATACAACACTTTGAAAAGCTGAGGGAAGAACTTCAAGCATTGAGGCAAGAAATTGCCCTACCTGAGAATGAGGACAGTCTCAGGCTATCTCCTAGGGAAGAAGCAGATTACAAAAACATACACAGTCCAGTGAATCCATCACTAGAGTTGAATAATGACTGTTTCAATGATATGTTTGATGAGCAACTCATTGAATATGGTGAACAACTGGAAGATAAATTTTCACCTAATGTTGAAACATACAAATCCCAGAACTCTCATAAACCAACTCATGAAGTAAATAGTGCTAAGCAGAAAATATCTTTCAAAAAGACAGAAAGTGAATATCATATGAAAATAGCCAATGACTCTTTCGAAAATTTACTAGGTGAAATTGACATAGAAATATTAACATGTCCATTCAGTGAAGAGGATTATACAAATACTAATAAAAAGAGTGATTCCTGTGCATCTAGGCCAGTCAAGTCTTCAGACTATTCCAGTCAAATGAGTTCTGTGAAAACTGATTCATCTAGAACTAGGTCTAGCATTCATCACACAAATTATGGAAAAGTGGAATTTCATCGAACACAAAGTTTTGAGCTTACCAATTTCAAACATTCTGAAGGTATATAGTTTTTGTCAAGGTATTAAGAAGAGATATAAAGAATTTATGTGATTTTCAGCAAATCTCCCCAAGAATAAACTAGATGAGATAGAAAAAAAACGTAGTGAAGCAAGAGCTAAACTTGAAATGAAAAGAAAACATGATCAAACAATCTGTGAGTAGAATCTGCATGATTATGGAATTCAATAGGTAGGTATTAAATTTTTTCAATTTCAGCATTTTCTCACTCTCAGTGTTCAATGAAAGAAATTGAGAATAAAAGACTCCAAGCATTAGCTAAGTTAGAAGCAAAACGTCAGCAAGATATTATTGAACGTAAAAGACAAGAGGCCTTGAAGAGATTACAAATGAATCGACAAAAAAATGCAATGATTGTGAAAAGTTCATTAACTGAACGACTTGACTGAATATAGTTATTTTCCATCTGATTTTTGTGTAACCTTGTATAAAATTATTGTGTATAATAACAATTTCATATTCAATAAAATACAAATGTAGGTAAAATAATTTAATACTGCTGGTATCTTGATAATATACAGGCAATTATACATATATTTTGGTGAGCATTTCCTGAAAACAAGAAGAAATTATTTATATTCCTCATAGGAACAGCAATATTACCTCAATATTGAAACTCAGCTAAACATTCTTAGTTGAATTTACAGAATTTAGGTCTGTTGATACTTGACAACAACAATAAAGTATAAATAGGAGGAACATGTTTTTATCCAAGGTGTCTGAAATATGTAAAAAATATTGAGAATTTGTTATGAGAAGAGTGATAATTATACTCAATTTATAATTGTTATAGTTTAATATGTACTTTTGATATTAAATTTCTATATCTCGTGTATATTTTATATCTTCTTATCATCCTCATCTTACCAGTGCAAATTCTGTTGATGAAACTGAACCCCACTTCTGTTCCACCAAAAAAGTAAAAATTTGATATGGCAGAAATAGCTAACATAGGTGCAGCTTTTAGACAGTCCATTCTAATTTTCCAGCTGCTTTCTTTCAATACATTTCTACAAGTTAGTCCTAATATATTTTCAAATATGATACCACTATAGTTCAGAGTAGTCCATATCAATATGTTCTTTTCTAAACCATGCCATATGTAGACATAGCAGAAACAAACCAAACTACTAATAAGTTTATTGGGAACAACCATAATGAAAGGGATGTAAATATGTCTGAAACATCAAATATTAACCAATAGATGGGGTTTATGAATGATCATTCAGTTTGCCTACCTCAACAGGAATTTGTATAATCCGGGATCAAAATGTTTCCACATATCTGAATACAAATGAATTCTTCCAATGCATCTGGGAAGATATGGTACTTTGATATTTTCAAATGAAGCTATACTAGTACTCATACCATAGATAACTATGTATTTCAAATGGAAAAATTGGCCCATTGTGTAGCCAAATCCATATAAAGACCAATTCTCCAAACTGCTGATAAACTGGAAGAAAAATCAATGATGACAATACCTCTGCTACTATGACTGCCGACTAAATACTACCTCTGGATGAAATGATGAGCAATTCACATACACAAAATGTAGGCAAATATTTACAAAACAAAACCAAAATAGGGTTTTTACAATATTGAGAGTGCATGTTATCAATCTTTTCTGTAATGGATTAGGAAAATTATGATCATATATTCCTTTAAAATCTTTATATAAAATAAAAGGACCACTAAAAAAAGTTGGAGGATATAAAGTGTAAGATAATAAATCCAAAGCATTAACTGAACTCTTTACTTCCAAGCAATAACTAGTGCATTTAAGATTGATCCAAAATAATGATACAATAAGGATATTTGACTGCTCAAATTCACTGAACTCAAAAATATTCATGATATATTCAATATCAATTGATTTGAAAACTAATAGTCCTATTATAGTGGTACCTGATACAAGCCATACATAGGTAGTTTTTGCATGATTACTAATTAACATTAGAAAAATTACTGGCTGAATCAAAACAGTTGAGAGGGTAATGAATCCGTAAAAGAAAAGTATGTAAAATATGAGGAAAAATATCTGCCATACTTGTGAAAGCTAAAAATGAAATGGTTTCAGAAAATTAATATCGAAATATTATCGATGCTACCTTTTTTGATGGACAAGAGTGTCGAAAAATTTCAGCTACGCTGAGGTAAATGATTATCCAAGGATAATAATTATTAACAAGGAAGTTCATACTTTCCCACTCTATATCCGCATTATCTCTTCTGCTAGACAAATACGATATACCTTTTGAAAAATCATTATATTGATCTTCATAATTCTTGAAGTCTACAAACAGAATATTGTTATGAGTTATAGATCGAGTAGTCTCATGAATACATTATGTACAATTGTAACTGCTTTTTGAAAAACAGTATATCGAAATTAATACAGAAGATATCCAGATTAAATAATGGATGGTTCTCTCTAGTGGGTACATTACTATCCATTACTGTTCTGCCTAATTTCTTGTACAAACAAATAGTGGAACGATTAAAAATATTTCCCAAAACAAAACAATTGAGGTTATCGGCCAAACGTAACTTGTAACCTCAACTGAAATGCTAACACAATGCTAATAATCTTGACCTCAAGGAATTTACCTCAGACTTGCCTAATCTTATTGCCTAACTTCTTCTGTGGCCTAACACCTAACACAATTAGGTGAGATGCAGTGAAGTTGCAACAGACAAATGCCAAATAATTGACAATCTTTTGACATCATAACACAGCAGAACTGCTTGACATTGACAGGTCGGAATTTGATGTGGATAAAATGGAATTACAAAATTCGGGATCTTTATAAGCGAATCTAACAAAGACTACAAATGTTTATTTTTAGAAAATTTACTTCCTTATGTAGGTTTCTGTTCTGGCCTAACATGCAAGTATTGAAATGACTACCCGGAATCCCACAACTCTGATGGCAATTCCAAATGAAGAATCATTCGATTTCCTCTTCAAAATCGTTTTAATTGGTGATTGTGGTACTGGCAAGACTTGTGTGGTACAGCGTTTCAAAAATGGAACATTCATCGAAAGACATGCGAATACTATTGGGGTTGATTTTTCAATGAAGACTGTTATTGTGGACAATAAGAAGGTCAAAGTGAGTACATGTCTGTATATCATATGAAGTGCTATATATAGCAATAAATCACTTGAAAGCATACTTTCTAGCTACAAATTTGGGATACTGCTGGTCAAGAAAGATTCAGGACAATAACTCAAAGCTATTACAGATCTGCAAATGGTGTGATCATAGTTTATGATATTACAAAGAGATCATCATTTTTATCTGTCACTCGATGGGTAGAAGAAGTTCGACGTTACTCTGGAAATTCTGTTTTGCTTGCTCTAGTTGGGAATAAGGCTGATTTAGAAACATTAAGAGAAGTGGAATTTGAAGAAGCTGAAGCTATGTGTCAGTATATGCCAGAGGTGCTATTTGTCTTAGAAGCTAGTGCTAAATCAAATGCAAATATTGAGGAAGCTTTCATATACCTTGCCACTGAATTGAAGGTGTGTATTATAGAAAATATGATGAACCATTTCAATATCTCAACTTGTTTTTGATTTCTAGAGGAGACATGATAATGGTCTATTCGATCAAGACAGTGAAGAAGATACTGTTAAACTTGGGGAGAGTAGAACTGTTTCAAAGTGTTCTAGTTGTTCTAAGGGTGTATTTTAGCTAGTGATTCATTCACTGATGTGCCTTACCTGCCTTATACTCATTATTTATTCATTCATGAGTTGATTCACAATTATTACCAAGTATCTAATACTAGTTTGAAATGATAGATTTCAACATAATCAGATCATTTGTTCCAACAATATTGCTACACATGATAAGCAACCCCAGGTACTCCCATGAATTCTGATGATCAATGAAGGTAGAAATCTTGTTCAACCACCAATGAAGAAATAAATCTGAAAGTATTCTTACAGTAATCAAGGCAATATCATTTATTTGATATTAACAAAATGATATTACATGATTTCACATGTAATTATTCAGCATAGATCATTTGTTGGAATATAGATTGATAATGATCAACACCTGTTTCTATAATGATTGAAAGTATGAACAGGTTACGGATATTTTTCTTTGTAAGAAAAGGTGATTACACAAGAACATAAAATAAGACACTAGATGATTTTATTATCATACATGAAGCTATTCATAACCTAAACTGTAGCAACATATCTACAAACTCAATTAAATAAAGTGTAACTATTTACATTTGAGCAATTATTTGTCCCAAATCATTTACTGACTTAGTTTTAATCACACCCGTTTTTATTATGTATCACTCAATTCCTTATAGTTTACTGACTACTTTCCTATACTTACAGCTTGATATAGAATCACCTACATATTTACAGAGGGATTATAGGTAACTTTTGAATCTTTAGGTATATCTTCATGTGCAGGGTCCATTTCTACTTCAGCATTTTCATCCATGTCACTGAAATGAGTAGATATCAGTTAGTAAATTATTCAGTAGGTAACTTCATTTTCGAATTCTTGAAAAAAAACAGTTGAAATATTGTTCACCTATTATAATGACTGTGTTTCGGCAGAAACAAAGATTTTGGACAGTCTTTCATGTACGGCCAACACTCGGATGGTGTCCCTTCCTTTCCACTTCCTGCATTTTCTGCTTCAACATATTCGTTCAGCATTTCTGAATAGGGGGATTTACTGGCGCTAAAAAATAATATATGGAATCATTTACAGTAATCATTTGACATTTAGAATAGTCAAAACAGCACACATTTCTAGAATATTCAATATTCCAAAGAAGGAAACCAAGTCAATAGTGGGGCGAAAAGATCATCAGGATATTCTGGATATATGGAGGAATTATAACAGATGTACTTTATTATCTAGTATTTGTAGTAGCAGTGAAAGAAAAATTCTGCTTCTCAGGTATATTTCTAATATTCACGGAAACTTTTGGCTAGCTACCTACAAATTGCATTTCATTTCAAGTGTTGCATTAATTTTAGTAATTACTTGTCGCATATGGTGCTATGACTGATCTGCCACCCTTCTTCAAAAATATTGGTTTTCTATTAACTAAGACAAAGAGAAGGAAGATGCATGAAGTCTCACCTGAAGAACAACTTGAGCATCTCCCCGATCAGACCGAAATTCGTCATGGGATGGGCGTGTACCTCGCAGATCGCTCTCAATAAGCAAGCTCGCCCGTTCATCCCGAAGTTCTCCAGCAACTCCTCCATCATGACGTACAGAAGGGCCCTCTCGCCGCCGTGGAAGGCGTCGGCGTACCCCTCGGGCCTCTCGACGCTCGATCTACAGGGTGACGACGATACAGTGAGTTTGAAGATAATTATATCGATACCTTTTGCCAAGGTGACAAGTCAGTGACATTTTGGGTTAAACTGAGATTTTTCTATAATATTTTAACGCAGGTTCTGGCAAAGTATTGTGAACATCAGTTCATCTTCTTCATTGGGAAAAAGCATCTCCATAGTAGATATCAATTGTGACTTGACGATGCTTATTTATTGGCTGAAAGACGTTTTTCTTCATTTTGATACTGGAAAATCATCAATTACACGACAATCGCCTCATAGGAAGTTATCATTAATTAATTAATTATTGCCATTAATCATTATTGTCACATCCATAAAAATGATCCAGTGTGCTCAAGTGTTTCAAAGGAAGTAGAGAGAAAGCAAATAAATGCTATTCAAAAAAGAATATGTTAGAATTGAAGATATAAGTATTTTTTATGTTTTTCCATCATTTTATTAGTATTATTATTGGTTCTCTGAATGAAAGGATTTTTGAAAAACAAAAACTACACAAATATATAGATAATTGTTGTTTGCGGCGTTGCTTTTGTCATGAAAATCAGACACAGGACGCCTTGATCAGTGGTCGGTTTTTGTCTAATACTGAAGGTTCCAGAGAACACACAAATTAATATATTATCTCCTATTATTTCCTCACTTCATAGTATCGAAGTAACATATAATACTCTAAATTAAGTGAAAAAAAAATTGTAATTCGGATTTATCCAATATAACGCAATATAACGGAGTGACAACTTATTCGATTTTTATACTGAATCTGATCATCATATCCATTTTTGTGTTATTTTTTGTTTTATATTTCAATGGTAGTGATTGTTTTGTTTGTATGATTTTTAGATATTGAGAAACACGTTTCAAAAAACTGCGCATCATGCAATTGGAAATCATTTCTGTTAGCTGCTCAGTATGAATAAATGTCTTCTAATCTGTTCTATTTGGCCCACGCTGTACTGTATTATTTCGCACCTTTTACTTCTTCGGCGATTCAGCATACTCCCGATGTATTTGGCGAGCACATTACCGGCTGCTCTGCCCATCGAACGAGCCAGAAGAGGTGGTAGTACTCCGTAGGGATTTTCGTTGTCTGTCAGACCGAGTTTGTTGAAGTCGACTGCAATGGAAATAGAAATGGTTAAGCGTTTCTGTTGAAATAAAACATTAAAACGACATCTTCGACTGAAGAAAATTACAGAAATTGCACTTTAGCAACCTTCGTTAAGGCATTGAAAATGAAGTTGGGTCATTTTTAAATTCCCAACTGCATGAATGTACTATTGTACAATTACATAACTTCATATGTCGGCTTTTTCGGATGTAAAAGAACGCTTCTAGACTTGCAATTTTTGTTTCATATCATAACAACAAAGATCAGGAAATTAGATATTTTTGAATTGAGATTTCATTATTTCAACCCTTCCATCGTCCATTACCAACTAATTTGAGTCTAAGTATTCAGGGTGTCCGGGAAAATTTGGGAAATCTCTCGGATTCAGATATAACCTGTAGAAATAAGATGACAAGTTCCTATATTTTTTCCTATGGGTCCTCTTACGGAGACATCCTGTATTATAAATTGTATCTTGTATGTAGAAGGAACAAAATGACTTTCGGTAGCTCGAACCTCAAATTAAAAATAGGCACTGTTGTTTATTGTCGTTAAAATGAAAGAATTGGAATCATTGTCCATTTCATAGAAAATTAAAAAATAATTTTTTCATTATTTTTTACCTCGAGAACGGTTTTTTTTATCGACAATAAACGAGAGTACATTCTTTTAATTCAAGGTTCAAGTAATCCAAATTTATTTTTTCTTACGCCTTCATCAAAGCATCTAAGATGAATCGGAGTCCATCCCTGATAAACTGAGAAAGCTCTAAAGAAGTTTCAATGCCAATATTTCGAAAGGTCCGTACAAGTGTCCCTCATAATAAATTTTCATTGAATTATTACTTTATTTGAATTATTACTTGAATTATTACTTTAGCCAGCGGCATCCTTCAGGGGCTCATAACTACGGAAAAAAGATCATAACCTGCAATCTTATTTCCCCAAGATCTATCTGAATCCCACATTCTCACGGGCACCCTGTATACTCAATTTTGCAATTACAAAACTTTGAAATTCTGAGATTTTCAAGAATTTTCAACAGTCCGGATAGTTGAAAAAAGTACGACAATGAAATCGCTATATTGCTAAAATCGAAATCGACCTATAAGAAGTATAGATCCCACATAAATATCAACTTTTCTTTTTTTTTTTTTTCTCCCAAATTTAACTTCGCCAGTGGGTTCTTAGAAAGTCACAAATTCAACCACGTACCACCAAAAATGCATTTCTACATTTTTTCCACATTTATGCAAATTTCTGCAAAATAAGAATTTGCTAAAAACGTAAGAAGTGCTGGTTCCTTCTCTCAAAATTAGACGAGGTCTTCAAAATGGCACCAAAAACCACCACGCAAAATAAGAGAAATTTCCAAGCGTTACAGATATTGCTATCGGATCCCTCATTACATTACACATGCAAAACGTTGAACATTTTCTATGTTGAAATGACTTACTTGTGAACGGTAAACTTATCGTCAAATTCGAAAAGAACCCTTCCGGAGGATACCTCACGAAGGGAAGTGAGAGAGACGGGGCTATCACGAGAGTCGTGCCAGGTGGTAGGGCCAATCTGCCATCTTGCGTCACCCAGAGAAGCCTCTTCTGTCTGGATTTCACCTCGTCTTTGGAACTGGATGGCGATATTGCGAGTAGAAAGAACGTCAGTATTCTCAAAAGTCTGTTGCCCTGATCGCACATTTTACTCTAAACGAAAGAAAAAAATACATTAAACGAATTTTTCAATGTAATGCTAGTGCGTACAAATCACTGTAAAGTCAACTTTAAAATTATTCATCAAGTATTCAAGGTTCATGAATTGAACAACCCATTTTTCTTGAAATCCTGTGTCTTGAAAACCAAGAGTCTTTTATATAGATAGTTTCAAGATCTTTTGCAAGAAATCTTTACTACCCTTTTTTCAAATTATTTCAATGAACCACCGTATGTTTATAGTGTTCCTAAATCTCAGAGCAATGTTACAGTTACAGTTATCTCTGATGATCATTATAGTTCAACATTATAATTCTAATTTTGGACATCAAAAGTTGTCTAAACACTCATCTAATTGTTGATGTAGATGTTTGACATGTGCATATTATGTAGTATATATGTGTATCATAGGCGTCCTTTAGGGGATTCAAGGAATAATTAATTTCGCATAGAACATTTCTATATCCCTGTATCATTATGAAACACATATCGAATAACACATTATACAGAATAAAATTGAAAAAATCCCACGTTATCACGCGCTATTTGAATTCAAACGTAGATGAGTGTAAAAGAATCATAAACATTAGAAGCTGATAATGAATCAATAAAATCAATATATTTTCGACTTCAATTTACAAATTGAAATTCCACAATTCTTCAAATTTACAAATTCAAATGAAAACAATTGAAGGTATCTATGAAGTAGGTACTATCGAAGAAAACAAACTGTGTGCTTGCTAGTACATTTGCAATTTTGCATTATCAATCTGAAAGTATTTGACTTCGAACGCGCAACATTTTTTGAGGCTCTCGTAACCCCATGGTGGAAACTGAAATGACGCCACTGCTATTTATACTCCAGACCACCGAAACATGTCCGTGTCCAGCAATAATGACTCGCAATTATTAAATAGATGCTCATTATGCCTATGGCGTATAGAGATGTGGCAGTGCAAAAAATGGCAGTGCAAAAAGTGGCAATGTAAAAAATTAACAATCAAAGCTTGAGGAATGCCGATGTCGATTTGTGAATCGACATATTATGGTGCCGACCTCTTGTGCCATTTTTATGCTATCCATGTCGGCCATAACAGGTACTGAAACAAGATCGTTCAAGATTCGATTCCGTTACGAAAAATACTGGCCAAAATGTAGCTCACGCGCCAAACATAATTGTCGCATAAGACGAATATGTTATTGCTATTACTTATTATTACTCTACTCATTATCTATTTCTCAGGTCAAGTTCCGAATTTCCTGTGCACGCTTCACATAAAAAAATAGCTTGTACTGTAGGACAAGGATATGAGCAGATCAACTCGTGAGTGCCTGCACAAAAAATGGTACATTATACGAGTATGGAATTGTACCTACACCTCTCTCATTTTTCGCGGGTATTGAACGTTCATAAGAGTGAGAGCATACCATGTGAATTTTACACTACACCTTTTCTACATATAGTAGCGAAATGATTTCACAATAGAAACAGTTTCAATTTCAGATCTGTCAGTACTTTTTGCTTTAGTTAGTTCTTTATTAGTTTCATGAGTGTTCATCGACTCAGTTTTATCAATTGATAGCTGCGAACATGGTAACTTATACAGTGTGTAAAAGCCAAATGGAATAAATTCATTATTTCGGTTACTGTACATATTTATAAAAAATCCCGAAACACGTCAAATTTAAATTATAACTTGACATTCTTTAACGTGAAAATGCAACCCCTACCTTCAACCCCCTTAGAATGACAGGTACAACCCCCAATTTTTTAAATGGGAAGTATAGGCTTGTGATATATCATTTGAAAGGTCTCTTCATTCTCTATTCAAAAATGTTATTGTTTTTAAATTTAATGCAAAAATTAACATAAAAAAAATTAATATCATGTTGTTACCGAAATTCGCTACAATACAATCAAAAACTAAAATGTAATGCAAAACGTAATAAAATGTAGAACACGAAAAAGAACTATGAATGTTAATGAAGTAGATGTTCAAAATGTTCTCCGCGAACGTCTTGGCAACATCCTAATCTCAAATAAAACTGTCTTCTAACATTATTTAACATATCAGGCGTGATCGACCTAATCGCAAGCGTTATTCGTTCTTTTAAGTCATTTAAATCAGAAGGTTTAGTTTTGTACACATGGCTCTTCACATATCCCCATAAAAAGAAATCTAATAATGTAAGATCAGGTGATCGCGCTGGCCATTCAATCGATCCTCGCCTCCCTATCCACCGATTGGGAAATATTGTATCGAGGTACTGCCGGACATTAAGTTGGTAATGTGGTGGTGCTCCATCCTGCTGAAACCATATCGTATTCGCTGGAACTTGAGGATTACCTGGATCAGGATATAAATTTGCCAACGTTGGAATGACATCATTTTGAAGTAGTGCCAAATAATTGTTGCCATTCAAGTTGCCCTCAATAAAAAAGGGACCAATTATATTGTTCCCTACAATCCCTGCCCAAACATTAACCTTTTGAGGGTATTGAGTGTGTTCTTCTCTCATCCAGTGAGGATTTTCCGTGGACCAGTAGCGGCAATTTTGCCGATTAGCATGACCGTTAAGTAAAAAAGTACACTCATCAGAAAACATAACGTCTTCTAATTGGATAATATTGTTATCCAACATGTCCATCATTTGCTCACAAAAAGAAGTTCTCCTATCAAAATCGTCTTCCATGAGCTCCTGAGTAGGTATCATCTTATACGGATGCAATTTATTTTCTTTTAATATGTTTGCTATCGATGTATGGCTAGCATTGAATGTAGTGGATGCCTGTCTACTCGATGTATGTGGGTTTTCCTGAAACTCAAGCAACACATCTAATTTGAGTTCATCACTCAGTGCATTAGCAGCTGCTTTTTTTATCTGCCTTACATGACCAAACTCGCGAAACTGCTTTTCTATTTTACTTATTGTTCCTTGGGATATAGGCGGTAAATTAGGAAATTTCTCATGAAATAGGCGAGTTACTTCCCGTTGTGTTCGGATGTTATCTCCGTAACCAATCATTTGTAAAACTGTTATTTTATGCATTTCCGTTAATCTAACCATTTTTCAGAATTGAAATGAACAAACTCTATACTCAAATTACAACAATGACAACTTAAATAAAACAATTTACTACTGCTTGTTAAAATAGCGTTGCCACGGAAATTCTTTAAAGTTTTTTAATGGTTACCATCTAAAAACCACATTGCTACGGTTTTTGTTCACTTTCTCATTATCAAGACCTGAACGGGAAATAAGTTGTAAGTAATATTGTAATAAGTTCCGAGTATATTTTAGCGAATTTCGGTAACAACATGATATTAATTTTTTTATGTTAATTTTTGCATTAAATTTAAAAACAATAACATTTTTGAATAGAGAATGAAGAGACCTTTCAAATGATATATCACAAGCCTATACTTCCCATTTAAAAAATTGGGGGTTGTACCTGTCATTCTAAGGGGGTTGAAGGTAGGGGTTGCATTTTCACGTTAAAGAATGTCAAGTTATAATTTAAATTTGACGTGTTTCGGGATTTTTTATAAATATGTACAGTAACCGAAATAATGAATTTATTCCATTTGGCTTTTACACACTGTATGTGAGTAAATCTTTCAAGACGGTACATCTAGTTGATTTTAGTGCTAGGTTACTGATTGTATTTTTATCTGCGTTGTTGGTATTTCAATCGAGTGTAAAACATTTTGTAGCGAACTCCCAAACTCAGGATCCCGCCGGAAAAATCAACTTTTGATTGTTTTCTCTTCTGAAACATAAATTGTCATTGAAGATATAATGAAGTAGATATAGAAATAAAATAATAAGGATTTGGGATCTCTACTGAAAGCACATTTTCAATACTAGTCATATAATATAACTGCAATAAATATAGAAAAATTACTTCATTTGAGAAACGAAGCACGATCTATGTGAACTGTAATCATATATGATGATATGTCATGCTCGATGTTATGTCATTTCAATAACGAGGTGAGTCTTTTGAAGGCGTGCCATTGAAAGATGCGATAAATAAATCCATATGATTATCAGGAAATCTGCATATGGATATGGGTATGCAATAAAAAGCATATAAAGAAATACCTGCAGACGAGATGAGGTACAGTAACTGTAATTCAAAACATAAACATAAAATCAAATAATACTCGCTTAGCATACGGGAATAGTTTTTCATGTTTCAAGAAGACAATTTTAGTTAAAGGAACGAAACCAACGATAGTCAGCAAACAAGACGAAGTTGTCAATAATTGTTAAAAAGTACGTAATAAGTGGAATCAGCGAATTTATTCAGTTGCGAGAGGTACCCTGTCAACATTTGTCTATTTTGTAAATTAGACATCCAAGCCATAGAAGAGTGTCACCATAAAAACAACTGCATCGCTATGTCATTCAAGAAGAAATGATTACTGACAGCTCTGAAATTGAATGTAAAGTTCAATTTATTTCCTTTTTGAAATCATTTCGCTCATATTAGCCGTAGAAGAATTATAGTGTAAAACTCGTATGGGATGTTCATTTCTCACTCGAAAAACTGCTGCATTAACAGAGCGAACTCGGAATGGAATAAAGCCTATACGAAGATGCCAATATTCATAATAACAATTTTCAAAAAACGAGCACTCATAGTTTCTATAAACAATAATAAAATAAACACATTTGAAGTTATTGAAATTGATTTTAATCAAAATTGTGGTTGTAATTCTAGCGAAATTTATGTTTTTAAATGAGAAATGCATTGATATAATATTGGCGTTCACAAATCATCGTGATAGTTAGTCGATTTTTCAATATTCAATTGATATTCTTGAGAATCTCTATCACAGGAATTTGTGATTCTGTATGTGACTGAAATACTGAAATGATAAACAGTATGAAACACTTCATGAACATGAGGTGAATTGAAAATTAATCACTCTAGTAGTATGTAGGACAACGAGGTGGTCAAAAGTTTTGATTTAATTCATCGACGTTTTCAAAGCGTATGACACAAATGAGAAAAACTATACAAGTGGGCCATATTCACATTTTTAAATTCCTCTCCTGGATGAAGTTTGCTTGCCAAATTAAAATATTTGTGAAATAAACTGCTCATAACAAACATCAGTTTCAATAATTCAATTTCTTCACGGCTTATGAACAACATAAAAACAAAGACAGTTTTTGCAATAACTTACATTGCTAATGCAATAATAATCACATATCGCCATCATTAATATAAGTAAGCGACATTTCAATTAGTTATTAGATGTTTAGGTATTTTTTGAGAAATTAATATTGGAAGTAATGAGGATTGTACAAACAAGGTAAATTGGAATGTTCACTTTTGCTTTTTGGACTGCACAGCAATAAATAATTTTCATTTCGAAACAAACCTCAATAAGAATATAATATTTTTAATCATTAAATGTATATGCAATTAATGAAATCGTTCATGTTGACGAATTTATTCAAATATAGTTTCAGGCTACAAGTATAGATCAACGTAGTGAATTAGTGAGTGTTAATTTAATACAATGATATGTAAATGAGATAATGTTCTAGATAAGTGAGTTTGAGCCCTGGGGATAGCAATATAAATATTTTTTCTAGTACAAAATCACCATTTTTATAATCAGGTGTAAAGATTCTTGTGATACCTCAAGATTAGAATTCTCCATTCATCGATAGGTATACCTACTCACCAAAACTTCACGTTCCCGATACAAGAACCATAAATAATATGTAAATTATCGATAGGTAGATATAAACGGACAAGACCGAGATAATATTGAGTATTGAATTTTTTAAGGTGAAAGCGATAGTTTGGGAAGGTATGTATTTATAATGCATAGGTGCGCATAGTTTAGGATTTGTTCCCAAAAAGATAAAAACTCTTTCGTGACTCTCATGTACTCTGAAGTATTTTTATCAAGATACGGATGAAGTACTCTCGGAAAAAAATTTCGGTGAGATAATAAGTATTCAACGCTAAAGAGGGCAAATCAGAAGAGCCGCATTGTCTGAGGTTTTGTTTCATTAGAATAACTATTATGTCAGTTGGGATTGTGTGAATCATTATGTACGATTCAATCATCTCAGAAATAACCGCAGCTTTATCAAACCTGCCATACCTATGGATCAAAAATACGCGCAATGAAAAATTGCTTAGAACTCATATAAAAATGCAATCGCAAGAGTTAAGCGAAGAAACTTTTCGAAATGGGAATAAAATGACTGAAATTTAAAAAATAATGCAATTCAAAGAAGACTTACCTATTTCGATACAGCTTATCACTCAATGCAGAAAGTCCAATAGCTCAAAAAACATCTTCATATTAAAATTTGGTCACAACACTCTCGGAAAGTCTTCTTTTTCTGTGGAGAATCTGTCAAATCATCGAGAAATTTATTGCACAATTTTTGTGTGAGATAATATTTAACGCGAAAATAGACAAATCTCAGAAGAACTGCACTGTCTTCAGGTTTTGCTTCTTTGGAATAACTATAATGTCAGTTGGGATTGTGTGAATTATTATGTACGATTCAATCATCTCAGAAATAACCGCAGCTTTATCAAACCTGCCATACCTATGAATCGAAAATACGCGCAATGAAAAATTGCTTAGAACTCATATAAAAATGCAATCGCAAGAGTTAATAGAAACTTTTCGAAATGGGAATAAAATGACTGAAATTTAAAAAATAATGCAATGCAAAGAAGACTTACCTATTTCGATACAGATTATCACTCAATGCAGAAAGTCCAATGACTCAAAAAACATTTTCATATAATTCGGTAAAAACACTCTCGGAAAGTCTTCTTTGCCAGTGGAGAATCTGTCAAATCATCGAAAAATGTATTAC
Source organism: Gastrophysa polygoni (assembly GCA_963576655.1). NCBI lineage: Eukaryota > Metazoa > Arthropoda > Insecta > Coleoptera > Chrysomelidae > Gastrophysa > Gastrophysa polygoni. Next base: position 4,791,797 of record OY755091.1, read on the forward strand.
ACAATTTTTGTGCGAGATATTATTCAACGCGAAAATGTTCAAATCAGAAGAACCGCATCGTCCGATCGCTCGTAGGGGTTTGAGTCGCGTGCGTGTTGCGCGGAACTTATCCAAACACGAATCACTCTCTTTTCCCACTGACCGTGGAGGAAAGATGCAGAAAGAAGTTCGTTATCTGGGGCCATCTTTGCGGCCCGTCTCGAATTGACCGCCCATCAGTGGCACTTACCTTATAATTTTGAATTCGGCAATTTTTTTTCTACACCCGAATTGCCAAACGTCTCGCGTACAACTCGACCTCATTTCGTTGGGGTTTTCCGTACTACGATTAAGGCAGCATCAACGTGAGAAATTGCTACCTTTTTTTCTTGATTAATAGACTCTGAACACAGGGACATCGAATATCAATAGCAGTATCTCCGTAATAAAACCTATCATTAGAAATATCCAAACTAATTTCATTATCTAAGAGCAAAAACACTAGCTGAAATAAACAAACGATCGATGGATTTGTCCTCACTGGAAAATTGACTGAAATCGAGTTGTAAACCTTTTCGGGCAAATATTGCTTGAAAGCTGTTCTTAGGGGCAACAAATTTTGATGCTTGATATTCGAACAATTTTAGACGCACGAAACATGTTTTTGATAATTTACGCCAACATAATTGTTAGCCAATAAAATGGGAGAATTTTTTAATGATATAATAAAATCCCTATTGGTGTTACAAGTGTAGAGATCTTCTATAAAAGCCATGACTGTCAGAGAAAATGCTCATGCATCTTCGCTGTCACAGAATCTAAAAACACCCCTTTTCTTCCATAAAATCATAAAATGAGCAACTCATGCAAAGAGCTACCAGATTCCATCCTAGAGGCGACAAACTCTGCAAGTTTAAATTTTGGTGCAGCAACATAAAGTCAAATAGTATCAAGCCTATTTTTCAGATTTACGAATAACATTTCAGAAAAATACTTGTACATAAAAATGTATGAATACATGTAGTGGGTACTCCATGTTAAAAAGTGTACTTTAAAGTCAAAGTTAGATTCAAGTCAATATTGAATAATTATCATTTTTTTATACTTGTTGTCGTGTGATGTAAAGCTCGTACGAAACATTTTCTTCCCTAATGTGCGCAAAGTGCATTTCCCGAACGCAGAAACTTATCCAAGAAGTATACAACAAATTAGTATATAATCAAGGACGAAACAATAAAACTTGTCCGTCCTCCTACTATAACAATTGGGTTTCTTCTCGAAAATTAATACCATATACCGTTTTTTTTTCTCGAAATAAACCATAATTTTTATCATTATTACATCCGATTCCAAAAAGTACAGAACTGTTTTTATGGATATTAGTTTTTTGATAGTGTTCAAGATTAGCATGTTCCGAAAAACCGGTGCAAAAACGTTAGTATCTACGATCGCTCTAGAATCAAGAACTTATAAAAACGATTTCGGCAATTGGCATAGCGTTTTTTTGCATATCAGACCATTCGGAATAGGTTGTGCTCATTGAAATTCAGAAGTACCCTCGATTTCAGTTAATGTATGCATGCATATTATGCTACACCTCGCCTGCTAACTAAAGCTGCACGTTATTTTAATGCGTGTCACATACGAGGTCACGTCCAGGAATTTTCGTGAAGAAAGTACGGCTTTCAGTTCCCTAATTTTCAAAATTAATTTCACCTCACAATTTCATATATGCAATTATCTGAATTTGTGTACGATAAAAATGTTTTGCACATGTTGCCATTTCATTCACCACTTTATTATGGAACTGTTCATTCTACAAGTGTTCAAAATTTTCAAAAACACCCACGCATGTTTATACGTCGAAAGTCCGTTCCTACCTACTAATTTTTGAACCACCTGGAATATCGGAACGAAATTTGGAGGGTTTGAATAGGTGATGAAAACCTACCTTTTTATGGAAAAAAAATCATAGCTGGAAGTTGGAAAACCCCGTATATCATTTGATTTTCGAAATCTGTTCGTAATTTCTTCGCGGTCACATATAGTGAAAAATACTACGAAGAAAACGAGGTGGTCCCAAAAAATAAAAAATGATTCGTTTCATAACATCCTGGAGTTCAATTCCTGCGGAGCCGTCTAAGTGGTCGAAAATGCGAAAATAGTGAAAAAATAAAAGGAATATTTTCGAGTCCAAAGGAAGACAGGCCTGCAATAGCACAGGGCGGAAAATGGCATTAAACCGACACTGGATTGTACTAATCTGTTAACTTCGGAGCAAACCATAATGCCGATAACTAATGCTGTCTTCTGTCGCGAAATCCCATGATCTTCACTAGGCCAAAATCTCGATCCATTAATAACATCGATGTACGATGAAGTAACTTAAAAGGAAGCAGAAAACAGGCCGCCACAGGTGTTTCGTTTGGTCGCATGTTGAAGAAGAACCGGTGCAAAAGTCCCAGTGACCAAGTAATACCCAAGAAAGACCGGTCGTCTTCGTTCTCGTCCTGATAACGGATCCTTTGGCGACGATTTGCTGGAAGATTTATATGAATTTAATCTTAGTTCTCGCCATTAATCTGAAGACCATCCAAGTTGTCTACGGTAGCTTTTTCAGATGCTGGGTGTTTCGAAATTTGCTACAAAGATTTCCAAAGCGTACTTTTGATGGAAAAATATGATTTTTTTACAAATATGTGTCCTAAAACGCATCCCCTCTGAGCTACTGACATCTTGAGTCGAGTGAAAAAATCGAGTAATTTCAACTGTGTCTACAATTACGCATGAATTCGACTCAAAATTTGCAAACCCCTGTTTTTTCGTACAGACATTGATTTATCTACCTTCCTGGTGAAGATACATGCTTGAGTTTCTGTTGAATATGACTCCACTAGATTTTCAGATCTCAAAATTCTTGCAAGATCATTGTTTAAAATATCGACCGATCTCTGACTTGCACCTCTGGCCTCATTGAATGATATGGGGGCACAGTATATTGCTTCTTAAGCAACTTCTTAAGCAACATACAACATAGGGGCTGTAGAGGAAAAGGCGGAATGACCATTATTTGAAGTACTGACCGGTAGGGCTAGGGTAGAAAGCGATATATGAAGTGAACGATGTTCAAAACTATGTGCTGGACACATCCAACAGATCGTTGATGTGGAGCAAAAACAAAGTTGGTACAAAGACAGATCCTTGTGGAACACCAGCATTGATAGTAATCGTATCAGATGAGACCCCATCTACCAACATATACAGTGATCTATCTGCAAGGAAACTCGATAGTTAACGACATAGTTGGGGCGGAAAACCATAGAATGAAAATTTTGCTAGTGGGCTTTGATACCAAACCCGGTCAAATGCTTTGAATGATATCTGTGCTTCAGTCAAATACCTCGTGTTTCTCAATTGAAATGTGTCACGTAGGTGAAACGGTTGAAAGACAAGATGCCGAAATGTTGGATTTTTATGCCTGGCTAGATCTTGTTTCATTTTGAAATTTCTCGGTGAGAACACGAAATTTTCTCCGTCACAAGTGTAGACCCCTCTCAACCCAACCTTGAAATTAGGTTCAAGTCCTCTATTCAGCAAGGGAGTTCAAATAATCGGCTGTTCTCTCGATACTCACTATCACTATATCACGGAGGGAGTGACCTAAAAAATACACGCCATTGAAAATTTCATTTTCATTTCATTTCAGGGAATTTTTCAATACCCTCACTGGATACACAGACATCATCCGATTGGATCGATTTTATTCAGATTAGATTTTATTCAATGTGCATTTTGCATTTTGAACACCATCCTAGACAATACATCGAAAATCTAGAACTACCGGCACTTTTATAAAGTTACCCCCTGTATTCACTGGCTTATTTGGATGAAATCAGATTTAGTCTGTAGATAGAAGTAGATAACTGATAAATTCATCGATGTGCAATCAGTTGACAAGATTTATTCGTCAATAATTCCTTTATCACGATTTGGTTACGAGATTATCAGCAATGTATTTGATAAGATTGAGCGAGTTGAGTTAGTCGTAGTTTAATTTCATTTGGTTTTAGTCGAAAGTGAAAATGAATGATAAGATAGAAAATTTGAGAAAAAATTTAGAAAATAAACCAGTCAGGACACCTCTGTCAAGGCAATCTTCTAGATTGAAGTGAGTAATGATATTCGATTTTTTTCTTTCAAATTTCATTCCAAATCGAGGTGATATATCCAATTATACAGGGTATTAATTACGTATGTACAATGAATTCAACATATTCTTGTGATTTCAAGACAAGACAGATTTGTCCTAACGTGCTTCATTTTCAAGATACAAGGTGGGTTGAACGTGAAAAAAAAATGGGGTTTTCGTTAACATTCCAAATATCCTCTACCCAATTTTGTTGTAATTTGGCATTATTTGTCATGTTAAGGGAGTAATTTCGCACAAATTTGATCGAGTCCACAGGCATTCTTTTATATCTTCTTAGTGCATCACGAAATAAAAAATTTTTTTTTGTTTCTTGTTTAGTTTTCCCCTAATGCCAAACTTATACACTTTTTCTTTCCCTGCATTTTTTGGTGAATCACCTTGGATATCAAGATGGAAGAAAATCAAACCAATATCCTAATTTTTTTTATAGGAGTGAATCATTGGGAACGCTAGAAGAACTAGTTCAATGCGGAATTTGCCTAGAAAAACTCTCGGACCCCCGCATGTTGCCCTGCCAGCACACCTTTTGTCTCGCCTGCTTGCAAACTCTTCTCACCGCGAGACACCTGCTGGTCAAACCAAACATGACGTATTCGGTGTCGCCCGACATCAAAACCGTCAACTGCCCGCTGTGTCAAGGGTCGCACGTGCTCGTCGAAGGCCTGAAATCCCTGGATTCGCTGCCGAAGAACTTGTACATCGACTCGTTGCTGAAGCTGCTGGCGAACGAAAAGTTGACGACTTTGCCACAAGCGGCGTCCAGCGATTATCGTTGTATCAAATGCCAAACGGTTCATGTAGGCGAGGAACATGTTTGCCAACATTGCGTACAGGTAAATTAACATCTCATTGTTCTAATAGCTCCAGTACGTTTCACTGTCACGTTTAGTTTGACCCGAGAAATTTGGTAATTGGCAATTCAAAATACGTTGCAATCCGCTAAGCCGGTCTTTCAGAGTGGCAGTAGAAGGTTCAGAGAAAATTAGGGAGCGTTAGGTAATCTAGAGGAGCGACGGCAGGACATTAACATTTTCATATCTTCTTGAATTTTATTTTCAAATCGAGTATTTGAGGTATTCAATAAATTGCAAATATCGAATACACCGTTAATATATTAGAAATAAATGTAGATGAATATTTGTTTTTTTTTTCAACAGCTCATTTCTGAAACCTACACTTTTTGTTTTTCCTTCTAACCGGAAAATAGCTAGGAGCCTCATCTGATACAGTTCTTCGAGGTTGATAGCACAGCTCATCTCCTCTTCAGTCTTCTCCTCTAGAGTCCCTACATCATCTAATGATGCGAGAGGTGCAAGAAGAGACGTGCAAATCATTTCGGATTATGCATATGTTGTGCCAAAGGATGTTGAAGTAACTTTATTCACTGGAATTTGTTCGCCATTGATGATATCGCACTAATTTTCATTTTGTCAAGTATATTAAACTTTGTCAAAGAACAGATTACCTTCAATAATACTGAAAATTGTTGAAAGACTATAAATGCATTATTTACCGAGAAAATTGGATGGAGAACAACTCAATGATTTGATCAAATGGACTTTATTTTATTAATCCTTTTTTGGGAATGAAAACTGACTTTGGTCAACTGTTTTAAGCACAGATGAAGGCCATAATGTTTCTTCAATAAATTTGACCAGAGAATTTGAAAAATTGAGTAAATCCAATATAATCAGTGGTTAAATGGAATCGAAATGAAAATCAGGTATACTGAAAAGAATGTAATGATTATGACATTTGAATTATTGCCATAAAACTATTTTTACTCGTATTTCTTGACTTCAGCACGTTATTTCTCGAAAATCAGTTACTTGAATAGAGAGTTTGTCAACTACGGAACACTAGAAATATCGTACATTGAAAATTTCATTTCCTACGAAAGGTATCCTCATATTGAAATAATGAGAACATGGATTCATTAAAACTAAGCAGTATTATCTCTTTTAGATTTTCTGCTCAATTTGTTGGAATGTACACATCTCTGATTTGGACTCGAACTTATCCGACTTGGTAAAGCAAGTGGGAGAATCAATAGTGAAACTGAAGCACAAATCATACAACTTCGCCAACCGTTGTGACCTTTTGGTAGAGACTATCCAAACAACCATACAAGAGAAAATCGAAGAACTGAAAAAAATGGAGAGAATTGCATTAGAGGAGGTAGCAAAAATTAAAGCACAAGGAAACGTTATCTACGAAATGATTGATTCGAGAGCGAAAAGTTTGAATGAGAAAATCCTGGGAAATATAAAAGATGTCCAACTAAGAACAAACAAGGTGAGACTGAGAGATGTTGAATGGAGGAGACCACTGAGTGAGGAATTCATTCCAATCCTCTCCTACAAAAACCTAATAAATATTACTCAGACCAAGACAATTCGATTGAAACAAGCTTGCTTGGTTTGGACGCTAGACTGATCTGAAGTTGCAATTTTCAAATCGATTCAGAATGGCTCATGAGATTTTACTTAAATTTGGTCGTTCGCACTATTATATGAGGCATATTATCATTATCAAGATGATTTCGAAAATGAGTGGTCTCCCCCAGTATATTCACCACGGTGCATCATTTTCAGATATACAGGACTCCTTGAGTTTTTTTTTTTTCGATTATGCCAATTTTTAGGATCGCGCAACGTTCAGTTCTGCCAAGAAACTTTGACTACAGTTATCTTCCTTCTCGCTACTTCCAATCTGATTAGTATCGCCTTCTCAGAATTCATACGACTTTTCTAGGTTAGCACCTACATGAATATCCGCAAAGAAACAGCGAGACTCTTCGAGGAAATCAACCACTACGGCGAATGCCGTGTGATGTTCGATCCAGACAAAATGAAGATAGAACAAGACGAAGAAGGAATCTACAACGACATCCTAGACACCGACAACCAAAAACACAACCACGTCGAAAACCCGTACGAAAACGCCACCAACATGATCCAATACTACAGGAGCAGAACGTTCACCCCGAAACTGCTGTGGACGAAGTGTCCCAGACCGGGCGGAGTAGCCATACCCCCGTGGGACACCACCAAGATCTACGTAGCGGCCACGGACACGAACCAAATCCTCATCCTCGACAGATCCCGGTTCAAGCTCATCGGCAGACTCACCTACCCGGACATGCTGTGTCCCACCAACTTGGCCTTCTGCGAATCTTCGGAGGAAATGTTCGTCACCGACAAGTGGAAGCACTGCGTTCACGTCATTTCCAACGAGGAAGAGCACATGCGCTCACTAACCAAGCTGAAGCTCAGGAACCCGGACGGCATCGCGGTGGGCCCTGAGAACAACCTAATCATTTGCGATACCGGCAACAACAGGGTGGTTGTTATCGACCCCGAAATGGGGAATCTCCTAAGAACTCTCGGTACGAATGAACTGCATATGCCCACTAGTGTAGCCGTGCACGGCACGAACGTCATTGTGGCCGATACGGGAGAAAACAACATAAAGATTTTCAACACGAAAGGGGAACTGGTGCAGGAGATAGGAAGGCTGGGGAGGGATAAAGGGGAATTCAGATCGGCCGAGGTGGTGGCAGTCGATTGTTTGGGTTTCATTCTTGTAGGTGATGCAGGGAATGCGAGGATACAGGTGTTTCAGCCTGACGGCAGTTTGGTGAGGATACTGGGGTGCAAAGAAGGGTTCGGATGGATTTCTGGCATTTATGTCACCCCCGAGTTGGATATCATCACCACTGATAGTAGAAACAGAACTCTCAGGATATTTTGACAAAAAAATTCATTTGATAAGTTAATCAACTAAATGTTGGAAGCTTTCGATTTCTAGATTATTACCACTGTTATCCTACGATTACTACACTATTTTATGCATCAGTCATATTCCATCTAGTGATTGACAACTAATAGTGTGTCTTTTTCAACACCTGAATAAAATACAGTGCAACCTCCATAATAATAATTTCAAGGAGAATGAATGTCCATATTATTAGTCTGGATTACTAAATATAAGCCAATGCACATGTTCACGATTTTAGTTAAATCCAGAATAATTCGTAAAATATATATAACACACAATCATTCCATTTCAAAAATATCAAATAGAAAAATGTAAATTACACTATAACTGAAAATACGTAATATTTCTTACCAACTAATGAATCTATTTGACATCTTTAGTTTACATTATTATTTTTCGAAAAAAGGTTGTACCGGTATTGTGTATCGAAAAATCTGAGACAGTAGTGATACAGTTACGAGCCTTAGCATGTATTAACTATTTTTATGATGGAATAAACATATACGATTGTACTGAAATAATGTTTATCAGAATCACCATCCCAATGAAGTACAGTTGTTTTTATAGTTAGTGAGAAATGGAAGTTACTGGACAAGCTGACGCTAAGAACATATTTTTTAGGTATCCAAAGTAAAACAGAAATTTAAAGACCATGAATGCATCTGGGGGTGAGATTATTATGCCCAATAGCTAGCAGTTTCAATCATAAATCAATTTAATTCAAAATCTATTCGGTAAAATGTCCACATATAAAGTTACACAAATATGCAAAAGAATTGTAACATATCAATCTTCCCATTAAGATTCAGATCCTTTTTGGAACTTTGGAATCTGAGACTTGTTTTCCGCATCTTTTTCCGAAGAAGATTTACACAGAATACTAGCCAAAATCACTTTTCAGGTGTTGAAAAGTACAGTGATGATTGATTTTATGAAGAAAACATGAATCACTCACCTGAAATTCGTTAAAGCAAAGACCCAACTTTCAACTTGAAAATATATAATATTCTTAATCTCACCTGCTTCTACTTTAGACAGCTTTTAGTTTCGATGATGACTGGATTGAAGAGGTTATGGAAGTTTCAGATGCAATAGATATAAGTTGACTGGAGTTTTTAATTACAAGATGAATTTTCATAAATATGAACTAAACAACGTTAAAATATAGCAGTGAAATTTAAAAAGAGAAGAATGTGGAAACATCAACGATTCACATTCACAACTTGATCAGCCACACCTTCGAAGCAACACCTATAAAACTATCAAATGTAAACTTAACTGGAGAGTAATTAAAATAATGTTGCTTCAAGTTTTGAAGAATAACTCAGTGAAGAATCGTGTCAAAGGCATTTATTTCCTCTCAATACTCATCCTCATCGCCTACGCCACCTTCCACTTCATCTGGGGGAGCAAATCCTTCCTGGAACACGAAAAAGACACATTGAAATAGAATGAAAATCAGATGTCACTAATGCTCACCTCAGTAGCATACAAAACATCAACGATTCTCTGGATTATGGGGTTACCATCTTCACTCTCCTGACACATGACTTCTATATCTCTCAGTTTACCGAAATAGAAGTCTCGTTCTTTTTCTAAACCATCAATTGTCAACTAGAAAATAAATCCAAATTTTATGAAAATGCCTCAGTTCAACAAAGAATCTAGATAAGCTCAGTACTGCTCAAAACATCATCAAAGTGTCGCGACCAAAGATATGATGTTATATATTCTCTACTAAATCGTGCTTAGAGAGAGTGGAATTGAAACGACCATAAGAAAGAGAAGCAGCGATCAAAAATCATATGACTGTTGGCATTGTCAAAAGATTTTGATGTCACATGTCATTGTATTCAGAAAAACGACATTTTCAGTTATTTGCATTTGAATCGAGTTGATAGTGTAAGGTTATTCTCTCGAATCTATCCTGTTCAGCCTGTTGATTCAAAGAAGATCAGAAGATATCATTTTAAAGGTGAGTTACTTAATAATGTCAAGGTTAAATTTCAAATAGACCCTAGTTCGCGCCTAGAGAAAGGCGGAGGAATCTAACTAATGAAAACAGTAAATGAAAGAGAGGCAACCAGCAGTGATCAGCTGACTGTTGGTAAAATTGTACCTTCCTTTGTTGCACATCCAGACGAATCGATAGCTCTTTCTTTCTCTTTGTTCGTTTCAATGCTCCTTTCAAGTCATATTTTATCATATTTTTGGTCGCGACTCTTTAGGAGGGTAATAAAAAACATTGACATATTTCAAGCTCAGTTCCCAAATGCTTGTTGAAATACATGTTTGCTCAGATCAACAGCTTTCTGAATTACACACATGAAATTTATTGCAATGGCAACCCAGATTTCATGTTTGTAAACATAAAGTATAGATATTAATAAAACTATCTTCCGTTCGCTTTGTTTCAGTAAATCCAATGACAGATGAAGATATATAGTGCCTGATATGTAGAAGTTTCAGACAGTTCCAAACTGACATTCAAGTGAGGGCAGCAACTTTTTCAAGTGTTCTGGACTAACATTCTTTCTGCTGGACTACTTTTGCAAGCCAATCAACACGCGTTAGGCTTATCTAAACGTTTGTTGATTTGAGATAAATATAGTCTGGTTCATTACGAGAAATTTATAGAAGACCGCTACAAACAGTTGACGATTGAGAAACGTCAATATCATACCATCTATCTGTTTTTCCAAATCAGATGCAAAAATGCTTTTTTTACAGTCACACACACGAGAATAAAGTTTATGACATAGAATACCTACTCAGCGAACTTGAATCTACAAAAATATCATAAACCAAGAAGGTTAAGATCCACAAACTTCTTAAAACCAGTGAAGAACATGTTAGGAATTCCACCCTATCTCTGCCGATTTATCTCAAAATATGATCACCTTAAATTCGGCTATTTGATTGGCTAACTCCTCTACTTTGCCGGTATCACCTGCCATTCGATTCTGTGATGGTTTAGCAGCCGCTGTTGGTCGAACTGGATTCACTTTAGGCACTACAAAATAAATAAACCATCAATAATTCATATTTTGCTGCCACGAAACAAACATTGTTTTTATGCTTGTTTACCGACTCACAATGAATTCATTATGCCCTTCTATACTAACAAAAAAATGCAAATAGTGAGCAAAGCATTTAGTGCAGTACAAACGAGACATGAATAAGTGGCTAAAAAAAAAATGTTCATCCACATTCAGTAAGCTATAGCAATCACTACATCTTCAACAAGTGAATGGCTGATATTATGAAAAGATGAAAGGACTTATGAAATCTCGCCGTTTATTTTGATCAAATTCTGAAATCTTGGAATATTCGTCAATTCGAGTTAAGTCTGCTCTGTACTGATTTCTTCATTGAAAAGAAATCCTGGTCCGAACAAAAAAATATGTACATGTAAATGACCAGTTCTGAGTAATTGCCGCTTCTAATAATAATATATTTTGAGAGGGGTAAACCACATACACAAGTAAACGTAAGTGAATGTAGGTTAATTTGGACTCAGACAAACAACCTGGTGGTAGTTTGGAAATAATTTTACGAAACAAAGTGAACTACCATCTTCATGTCTGAAAATTCAGACAGCAGGAAATATATCATACAAATAAGTGCGTAAGTGAAGTGATAGCAAAAGTATTAGGGATGAGGTAAATGTGTTTAGTACACAGCTGGAAACAACAGAATCCGCCAAGAGTGCAAAATTAATTACTAGCAGTAATTAGGAAATTATACAATTATTTTATTCGAGGTTATAGGAAACCTCAAAATATCTTTGTTATGCAATGATCACGCAAAATAAAGAAGAGGCCATCGTTAATATCGTCCCTATGATAACAACGTCGTGATGACGTAATCGTTTCTTTCGAACGGAAACGCACAGGGAATTAGTCAAATTAAAATACACAGTGGAATTCTGAAAACGACGAAATATACCACTATTAACCCAGAGTTGATAATTTTGAAGTTACACTTATTTGTAATGACCTACAATTGCTGCATTAATCCACCGTTAGTTTCACTTCTTCCGATCATTGACTTTAGTCTGCAGTTTAACCCTCTGAATGAAAAATTTGGTATCAGAAGCGGCTAGCGCCAGGAATTCCATTATTATTTCACATAATTCACATGCGACGAACTGTCAAACTCGAATAATGGATATGATTCTGGTCAGGTCAGGTGTCACCGACAAATAGATGATTTCTCTTTTAGGTATCTGAAAGTTGAATTCCAAGTGCAGTGACATTTTGTAGCAGATCACAAAATCTGTCCTTACTACAAATATATTGAGATAATTATTTATAATTCCTATTTTCATTCATTAAGAAACGAGGAGAATGAGACAGAATTTGAATGAATAGTGTTTATCAGTGCACTACTCGCAAAAAATATGCAAGTGCACCTCGTCAGAGCACGTTCAAGAATATACGGGACACCCTCGTTCACCCCCATCATTCGAATCAGTTCGGCGCATGCCGGTGACGTAAAATGGAGGAACTCCCGAGCGCTCCTGCTGGCCGATCCGGCAACAACGTACTCGCCCGCCCCGTCGGCTTCGCCTTGGCCGGCGACGGCGGCTCGGCTGCCGCCTGCGGCCGGCGCGCGGCGGCCGGCGCGTGGCCCTTGGGCGCGTTCGCGCCGCCGTTGCCCATCGTCTCGCCGCCGCGCGCGCTCGACGCGTCGTACTCCGCGCCGGTGTAGTTGGCGTCGAAGAACTTCTTGAACCACTGCAGGAACTCAAAGTTGTCCTGGAAGCGGCCCTTCACCAGCTTGTCGATCGGCACGATCTAGAAGAAGCGACAAGCGCCGAAACACAACGCACATTCAATCGGGATAGCGCGGTTTGTTCTCATCTATCATACAGGGCGTTTCGCGCGTGAAAATTCGATGTAAATATTTCAAGGACGTATTGTTGGGATCAAAATAAGACTTTTTCTTCGAATAAACATGTTTCCCATAATGCAACGCCTCCGAGCTACTGTATACGTTTCGCTAAAGACAGTTTTGCAGTCTAGTGCAATTTTTTTGTTCACTCCCATACACCGTTAGATAATTCAGAAATCAGAAACTAACTTTTATCAAGAATAAAATTTTCTGTAAAATCGATAATTCAGATTTTAATCACATGGTGCAAATTTTTTACACTCACTGTACAATAGGTGGGTAGCGCGGTTTGAAAAAAAAAGCATCTAAGCAACAGATATTTTCCACACAATTTTTGTCCATAATGCCTAATTGGTCTATGAGACAGTACTATATGTGGCAAATACAGCTATTACAGTCACGTTTGGGATAGCAATGGTGCGTGCTGTTCATTATTTATAGTTCATCATATTTATTTGAATGAATATATCAAATTATAAACAGAGTGTTTCATTGCTGCTGCACAAAACTTCAAGGACAGATTTTTTGGGTCAAAATATGAAAAAAAATCTATAATGAAGGTAAGTCCGAAATCGAATCGATTCCGAGGTACAGGGTGTTCTAAAAAGCGATAAAGAAGGTTCAACCGATTACGATAGAAGTTTGTTGATGTCTCAATAAGGTATCTCTTGAAACTATTACAGTTGATAAAATATTTCCAGGGACTTGCCCACTGACCGTGAAGGTCGACAAACCTAGGATCATTTCAAGAAAATTTCTTCATATGAACTGCAACCACTTTATTTCAAAGATACAGGGTGTTGAAATTCAACAAAAAAACAGTTTTTCCAACTATTATGAACAAAAAATACTAAAATTGAATCAACTGTTCAGAACATCTGCTTCCTGTATGTATGCACGCTTCCACAAAACTAATTTTTTTGTTAAATTTCAACATTCTGTGTCTCAGAAATGAAGCAGTTGAAGATCTATGTTATCAAGAATTTTTCTTGAGATCATCCAAGGATTGTCGTCCTTCAAACTCCAACAATTTTTTATTCAAACTTCTAGCTTAAAAATTCATTATTTTACAGCCATATACAGCTTTACCTAACAAAATCAAAAGTTGTTGAATCTACTTATGATTGTTATCATTTTCATTGGCGTATATTCCAACAAATGAGTAATCACATTTCCGTTGCTGTACCTTCAAAACTGAGTGATTGATGCAACATTCTACTATAATATAAACAAAAAGAACAATACAATCCAATGATCACTGACACTGAGGTTGATATATCAACAAAATTTCAAAACATTCACATCACATTCAAAATGCTTTTTTTCTGATAACAAGATCAAACAGTAGGGATTCATCTATTAGTTGTCCAATATCAACAACCCCAATGCTTCAGTTGAACAAATGCAATATGGAAAAACAACAATAGAACTTGATATGTCGAAATTATTATGAGAGTAGTCTTATGTACCATTCCAGATGAAAAAAAAAAAATAGCATATGCTGGAAGCATAACAATGAGAGGTGATGATTTCTGAACCACAGAGGAGGGTAATCAAATGCATCCAACTCAATGATCCAATGCAAAATTCAAATGAGAAAAAATGTTCCCACAACCTATTCTACAGTTACAAGACAACAGCAAACATTGTAACCAAAGCTTGTGAACATTAATTTTTCACTTTATTTGATCACCAAATTTCAAAGAATTCACATTCTCAATAACATATTCAAGACTAAATTTATGGAAAACTTATTCCAAGTGAAAATGATCAAATAAAATGTGTGAGAGAGACATGAACTACTGTTACCCTGTCTGCTTTGCATTTGTGGTTTTGGGGCAGACTGGTGTTGTTTTGGTGCAGACTGGTGTGGTATTACTCCACTTCCATAGCCATCACTGTGATTGGCCCCTGAGCCTAGCATGATACCTCCTCTGGCCTCTAGAGCATCATAATCCACACCATCATAATTGGCATCAAAAAATTTCTTGAACCATTGTAAAAACTCAAAATTATCTTGAAAACGGCCTTTTATCAATTTATCTATAGGAATAATCTAGAATTGGTACAATAACAGTGGTAGATATAAACAATGCTGAATCTGGGAAAAATGATCAATTTTCAAATTCTGAGAACCATTTTTCATCAATTGTGATGTTCAATATCATATACTTTACCTTATCTACAGTCATTTTTTTGAAACTGGATTGGAGTAGTTTGAAGTTTTGAATATATTCATGTTCTAGGTTTGTTCTAAATTTAACCCTTTTGAGCTGAACAGATCCAGGAAATAACATGTCCATGAATTGGCAATATGCTGCACCAGTGCATAACTCTTCTATCTTTCCAAAATTGCTATGAAGACATTCATTGACCCATGCCAGCATATCATGCCTGGAGAGATTCTCAGAGGTGACATTTGTTGAATATACATTAACAGCCATTTCTGTAACAATTATATTTGTCAAAGCAACAATCAGTGAGGGAATGACAAATATATAAAATTATCAGCTATCACCATATTATTATCCTTTCTGCATAGTTCTTGAAATTATAACCACTGGGATTGGGAGGGTGTGGTTCAAAATCAAAAATTTCATGTCAGATGTAACCAAGCATGATATATGATATTTTGATATGGAAAAGTCAGTTCTTCGTATGGGCAGAAAAGTACATACCGGTTTTTCCCAATATGTCCCGTTATGACAAATCCGTGATTTCTCAATTTTAACCAACGCGGTGTTACTAAAAATACATGCAACTAAGATAAAACAATATAGGTTGAAGAACCGCAAGAAGAGATACCGTCGATCGTTAGATATATACTTAGAGTGAAAAGATAATGTTTCGAAGAATTATCTTTTTTTTAGGAGCCACTTTTGTTGTCAAATTTAGGATGTCATTGCCGAATTACAGTGGAAGCTACAAGGCCGCTTTGGAAATACACATGTACAATCCCCTCTAGCGTATAAATGATTGACGATAAATGATTAACTATAATGATTACATACCTACGAAATAGATTCGTGTGTTTCTACTAAAAAAGTATTTCTAAATATGTGAAACAATCTTCACTTGAAAATTTTCGGCATTGTCGGCCATTCAACGAGAAAACCACAAAACAAAAAACAATAGAATCTAGAATCGTTAAAGAATGACACAGAACTTAAACAAATAAAATTGTGGTCTCGACCACGGTTATTAATTGAAATGGCGTTATAAACCAACTTTCGGACAGCGCGATGTTTGTGGATGAAGGTATCATGTGGAAGTGATTTTGAAGAAGCCTCATTGGATAGGTTATTGCATGATAGTATCAGAGATAGGTTTCCTACTATCTTTGATAGTACATTCTATTTGCTCCTTCAATACCATACATGGTATAAATCATCTTTGGCTCCTTAAATATTTGATGTTAATTTCTATAATCCAAATCTTGGGTTGGCTCTTCCACTGGCACTCTTCTCTTTTTAGGAATATTTGTTTTTTAAATCTGTGATTTTGTGTTTTGTGCATTTTCCTAAAATCTCTCGATTTTATGTTCTTTGGAGTGCCTAAACGCGGTTGATTTGTTGTGTTGATTTCAAACTTAACCCTAAAAATTCTGAAAATTTTTGTAAAGAAATCATAAATTGTACACGATTGTCTTATATACTCTACGGAAATATAAATTAATTCAACAAGAGAACGTTATGTCGTGACAAAGTTTCAACTGAGTGCCGTATAGTACTTTTCTTCATTCCTTGTAATAATGGTTATGCAAACGTAAAGTTTTATCGATATTTCTATGCCTACTTCATTTCATTGAATATATATTTCAGTTCATTGCGCGGCTCTTCGCCAGTTCAGTGTTCATCAGTTCTAGAGAGAAGCTTAGCTCTCAACCATAGTAGAAAAACAATCAGAAGAGAATTTTTTTGGGCTTCCGTCAACCTAGTAATTTTATTTCTGATCCTTTATGACATGTATGAATGATTCACTTACTGATTTATTGACATGATAAATGATTTTTTTTTCTTGTAGTTCACATGTATGTCCATTTTACATTGGATATGTCCTTTATGTAGAGTATTTCTTTGTACTGATTTTGACGATCAACCTTTTCTACCATGTAATGAAAATTCTAAAAATGGGAATTTTTGTTTCTGAGCCCATACCAGTTACAGAAACCCAGATGAAGTTATTGGGAATAAGTGATTCAGGTAAATTTAAAATATCTATTCATTTGAAAAATATCTCAACTGTATTTTTTCAGATCCTTACTATAAAGTTTGTCAGTCTAAACCATCAAAAAGTTTTGATAGTTCACCAGTAAACAGTTATCCAAGCACACCAATGAATACTAGTTCACTTAGCTATAGATCAAATGTTTCCACAATGGATAGTAAGTTTATTTATTCTCATTTTGATAGTAATATAATTATTACATGATTGTTTACTTAGGTGTCAATTATTCCTTGTCTTCACCTTCTTGGTCATACCTGAAGAATACATCAGATCTTAACCCACAATATCCAAATAGGTCATCAACGTACATCAAGTCATCGCCTATGAAAACACCATTACCTAGAAACTCTTCAGTAGAGTTCATCACTGATGAAAATTCTCTGAGCAAATATCTGAAGGAACATGAAGACATTGAGAAAGTAATCAAACAGTCCAATAAATCACACCAATCTACAAATCTACTTAGTTCTTTTTGGAGCCATCCTGTTACCAAAACAGCTAAGGATGTATCCTTATTCTTGAAAAAGTGCCAATACCAACTTTCAACACAATCCAGTAAGCACCAATATTACAAGAAGCAAAAACACAACTGACATTTTTATTTCTGAAATTTCAGCAAAGTCAACATCAGGTAGCCCCAATATAAAAGGAGAAGATAAGACTGCAAGCCCAACTCAAGCTCATGCCATGGAAGTTTGGACAAAGATAAATGTTGATACAGTTGCACTCACTCAGTGGAATGAAAATCTGAGAATGGTGAGTGAATATCAATTGATGCAAATCAATCATTCATCAACCAATGAGAATTCACCTCTAGTAGAATGATTAGAAATAGCTCCAACTACTCTCACAATATTTCAACAATGTGATTATTCCAAAGGTTAATTCAATATATCAGTGATATACATACAATGTGTCTGCCGAATTTCAGAACAGTCTGAGTAAATTTATGGATTTTTTTCAAAGTCAAATTTACAAGGAAGTGTCACTGAACATATCCATACACATATCCCTCTTGAAACACACATATCATTAGTGCTGCCAACTGCAACACTTGCATGAGTTTCCCCAATGAATCATTTAGTTGATAACCAGGACATATTCACCCTGGAAATCAATTACTTAGTTCAGTATCCTAGATCATCTTTGTTTTCAAGCTTGGTACGCCTATCTTCTGATGTGTACATGTTATTTGAATGAAAGAACTTCCAAACAAAACTGGCATTTCTGTTCGTAAACACATTGTCCTCAGTAAGTTTAAATTTGATATACTTCTATAAAATTCTACAAACTGAAAAATGAGTTGCCAACCTTATATTTGGATATGCATGACAAATGGAAAAAGTTCAGAGCTATTATTATCTGGTTTGCACATTATTTCACTATAATTTGATGTATTTCAGTGGTTATCTCAAACAATCCTAGAAAGACTGGTGAACGAGTTTGATTTGGTGAATAATTCCTTTGACCAACATGGTTTGTCAGACATAAAAATCGGCAATGTAGGATTGGACAGGCTTCGCAAAACAGCTCAAATGGCAGTCGTTTCCCACTATATTCCATCTTTACCAACATTGATTCCTTTCCTAGAAGTAACAGCCAACCAAGAGTATCTTGATAAACGTATCAGGGAATTGGCCAAGGGTGGTTGCATGAGTGAGTTCAAGTGGAATGGAGGTAGCAGCTACAATGGAAAAGAATGGGATGACTCTCTACCCACAGATTGTGCAGTTAGTATTTATATTTTCCCATTGTATACCCAGTGAATAAAACCGTGGATATTTCTTTCTGCTATCCTATACTAGCTCAAATTACCTATTACCCACTGACATAAAAAGTTGACATATATTCTTCATTCATCACTCTAACCATGATAAATACACAATACTCCAAATAGGTAGAAAGCTGAGTGAGTTATTCAATAATAAAAATATCCAGAGAACTTTATAATTAGCGTTATATACTTTCATAGTCTTTCTGCTTTATTCAGGAATTATTTTTTGTTTCTCGCAAAATAAAAAGGGTAGTGGGTTTTTGAGAAAATTGTCCATTTTTTCATCACTTTGAAGATGAATATCAACTTGTGATGATTCAGTGAAAATGTAATTTGATCTAGAATAATTGAAACTTCTTATCAAACCAGAAGTATGTCTCAATCTCTAAAGCTTAGATATTTGTAGATTGTGATGCATCTGTTGGCAACCTATCTGGACACGCAACTTATGCCTTTACCGAATATGCCAGACACCAAAGCGTTTAGCGGTCATCATTACATCAAAGTAACAGACAAAATGCCAGTTTTGAAGCCTGGTTGTGTATTGATACAACAAGTATCTGAGAAACCCCCACATTATCGTGTTATAGTTGGAGAACGAATTTGTGAGATGGTCAAGGTGAGTTACTCATTTTTGTGCAGTGACTCAGATATTGAGTGAATATTTTCCAGGGCTACAACAATCTTTTCCATAGTATTCTGTTCTTCATTTATCATGTAAATAAAATAGAACATGGAATGCTAGGAAGAGTGAATCTAGGAAGAGCTGGAATAAACATTTTGTGGGTAATAGATCAACAAAACTAGGTTATGAAATTGTGATTTTTATAATTATCATAAGTATTATAATAAAATCTTCTTGTCATTATATCGCCTCACCCTGTGTGTACAAACTGGCAGCGAAAACTATATCACGTTTAACGGCAGTGGATGCCTCTTCCATCTTATTCTTCAGTTCTGGATCGCCTATGATTTTGGCTGCATCACGCACATCACAGATCGTTTCATTGAGTTGTTGGATGCATCTCACTATTATACCTTCTTGGATGTCAGTAAGCTCCATGATTTCTGCAAATGGCTATTTTTTCAATTATTAATAAATCAACTCTAGGTTAAGGGGCAGTTTTACCTGGTTTGTAGCCCATTCATAAACAACGTGTACTAGTCCAAAGTTGAGTTCTTCTTGAAAATCATCTGTTTGTATGCCCAGACTCAGTTCCAGTTTGCCTATCTCACTGTGGACTTTAATAATTTCTTTTATAGCCTTAAAAAAGTAAGTAATCGTGAAAGAGGGGCAAAATTGTAACACCAACAAGATTGAGTAGTTTTCTCTATATATCATATAAAATTATCTTCATAACATCCATTTAAAGAAAGAAAGAATGAAAGAATGCTACAGTGGACTTTGTCACAATTTCAAAGAACATGTTGCTAAAGAAAAAGCTTCATAATAAATTCAGAAAAGAGAGAGACTACAAAATTGTATTCATATCAGTTTTCCATAAACGTACTATGGTCTGAGAATATCTCTTTGAAAATGATGGTAACTATATTTTGCACTCAGTGCTTTCTGCTTAAATGAATTAGTAATTTGAAATTTGCTTACGTTTTTTAAATCTATTGGAAGTCCTTCGTCATCGAAAGTTTCCGACCTTGATTTGCCTCTGAATACCAGTGCAGATAAAAGAGCAGCTACTTCGGCAGGTTTCAGCTTCGTTAATATATTTCTCAGAACTAGTTCAGTTATGAGGAGTTCGTTCATTCCCATTGCACATGCAACACGGCCTTTCAATTGAACTGAAAAAATTACTTGATCAGAAAACTGAAGGGAATGAAACAATGTTTGGATATTTTTGGAGTTTTTGGCCAATAAATATGGCATGTGAACGTTATTTGACAGTTCTACTCACTTATATTCTGATTGTCAACATAGTTCAATCTTCTGAGCAACTCAATTCGGTTTTCATAATCTGGATATAACGATAAGCTAGCATCAGACATCTTGAATTCAAGATCCTTCTTTTTCTCTCCCAAAAATTTCCTCATAAAAACTGCAGAAAACTGATCTTCGAAGTTGGGAATATGAGTACTTGGCAAATGATCCACAAGTTTGTCTTTCAAAGCATACATGTGTTTCACAAGATGGTACAAATGTTGATCGTTAACCTTCAATAGTACAAAAAAAATCAAGATTCTATGAAAGAAATCAGTTAATACAAAATGATTCAAATATGCTTATCATAATACAAACAAACCAATTTGTTTCAATTTTCTTCAGTAATTTACTCAGTTGACACATGAAAGTGACGATCCCAGATTCGTAAATGATAGCAGTGCTCAGACACAGAAGATAAAGGTAGATAGATACATTTATTACGAATAACGATAGCATCCAAAAATTACACGTTCACAAGTCAAAATTAATAAGAACATCTGATATCAAAAGAGATACTGATATTCAATCGTGCACAATCAGTTATAGTTTGAGTCAAGAAGTATATCAATAATGATCCGTTGAAAATATATAGGTATTATAAATCAGTAGGTATTTATCGAATTTTGCAAAAATTGAGGAAATAGTAAAAGAAGTCCACTGGTGGGATCATTTTTTCCATAGAGGATGATGATTTCTCCATTATTTTTTTTGAATTTTGGAATATTGATTATCGAAGAAAGAGAAGTACCTACTTTAGACATTATGTAGTAAAAGATGCTTGAGAGACTTTTTGAAATTGAGAGGAGTAACTTCCCACTAGCAACATTCAGAATTATCATGCCCACGTATGAATTGGGTGCTGCAAGAAATTATTGGAGATTTTTTTTTAAATCAATTACAATATATATACATAAATAATTTCAACAGAAAAAAATGCTCACGACATACTTTATTAATCATAACATTGCTCAAATGGCCTTTTTCAAATAAATTTGGTGTTTGAGTTCAGTCGGAGAGGTCTCCTCGAATTCAACCTTGTTATTAAGAATACTGTAGAAATAAACAGTCTTGGCCACTATCGACGTGGGATACGTGATGAATTATATTTCAAGTCTAGTTAATTATCAATTATGAAGCCAAAAAATGTATCAGGAAGCTGATTCTCATACCTTCAAGTCAGTGATCAAGTGTAGGTACTTTAATTTACTACAGGAATCATTGTTGGCTAGCATAGTGAGCTTATGCAGCTCCTGAACAGCTTCCAAGCAGGACTGACCGAGAGGATCATTTCTGAATCGTTCCATCTGCCTCTTTTCGACATCTCGTATAACAAGCTCAACATTCACCTTCAAGGTTATGCCAGATATCTCGAATATATCTGCTGCCGATATGTTCAGAATTTGGTGCGCAGCAGTTCCCATAGGGGTGAACAATTTCTCTTGCGCCAAACCCAGCATGTGGTACCAAACATCGTCTTTGAGATCCTCGCTGTTCTCTGTTGATGAGTCGCTCAACACCAAAACTCTGTACGATGGTGTTTTAGAGCGGACAGAGGTCAGTATCAAGGCTAGTTTGTTTATGTGGGTTTTGTAAGTGATTACTATAATTCGTCCAGGAACTAGGGTTTTTTGCAGTGTCGGTGATAGTATGGTACTATTCTGAAACGAAAGAAAATACAATGTTGGTAATATCAGGAATCTACCGCAATATTCATTCTCCCTAATTTCCTTCATACCATGTCAGAAAAATTGCAATCTTCTCATGGATTTCATATTGCTACGGCACACAACCTAGATTTAGATTAATAAGTGCTTTTTTTTTATACATTTTGGCCCATTTTTCCACATGGTTCCGTGTTTGAACGACTGTACTGCATTGACTGTTTTTTGTCACTGGAGAGTCCCCAGTTTGCAAAGTCACTCAGCTTTCATACCGCACACCGTGAGATCATCGTCTTTATCGTCAATTAGTAAATACTTAGTGCAATTATTTCGTTGCAATGAGAAATTAATTAACTAAAGAAAATATGAAGAATTTGGTAATCAAATTGTACTCTCCGCGTTCCGAACATGTTTTCCTCGCGAGGAAATTATCTGATCTTTATGCGTGTTCACTCCATACCATGAGATACCTAATAGAATTTTTCTCGTCAGAATCTATGAATATTAGTTTTATACACCTATTCTGGCCATTGGTTTATATTGAAATGATTATTGATCTGAACTGTTGTCAAATTACTTACCATGATTTCATGTCTTATATTCAGATATGCGCTAGCACTATCATAGAATTTGACTAGAGGTTGAAGATAGTTGCTGAGCTGTTGTCTGCACAATTCCTTCAATTGTTCTTCTATCATTTCCAGTTCCTTCTCTAAGTCGCCCATGTTTTTTTGATTTTTTGCTTCCCTGAAGCTCCTCGACATCATGCCTTCAACACTCAGACTTTCTACTTTCAATAAACTAAGAACCTGAAATACATTGCTTGACATATGATTTGTTAACGGCATTATGAGTAATTTTCACACACACATTCGTAACGATTGATATAACGGGTGGCCACGACCCGGTTGTAACTTCGTTGTCATTTGAGATGAAATTTCCAAATTCGTAGGAGTAAGATGAGACCATATTTATTATTCATTCATGAATTTTTGATCAGTGAGAACTTCCGGTTCCACCGAAAACAAAAATGGCATAAATGGGTATGATTGTTGACCATGACATGTTTTCTCGAGAGGGTTGTGGTTTTTCACAGTGGATTTATTGCAATAAAATTAGATGAATATTTACATTTTATGAATGGATTTGAATAACAACATGTTGTCTTTAAACGTTAAAAAAACAAAGTTCATAACTTTTTCTCCTACGATTCGAGACCAACCAGAAGACCTCAAACTCAAACGGCATGCTATTTCTTGTAATAGTACAGATAATTGTACATGCCATTATGTGGAGAAAACTAGTAGTTTAAAATATCTCGGGGTTTCCTAGATCAGCATTTAAAATACACAGAACATATCTATTATGTCTCAAAACGACCACGAGTTCTTATGCATAAATTTTATGAATTACGTGACATATTGCCAAAAATACCTAGCCATTCTATATACCTCACTTGCAGAATCACTTATACAATATTGCATTCCGGCTTGGGGACCAACAATCAAAACCCATCTCTGCCCATTGCAAATCACACAAAATTTATTATTAAAAATTATTTTTGAAAAACCTAGAATTTTCTCTACCAACCAATTATACCAAGAATTCAAGATATGGAACATCCAATCAATCTGTGCCTATCAATATATAAAAAGAATATTTCGAGAACAACACAAATTCACACAACACTCACGAGAAACTTGATTCGAATATTAAAGTCGATTTTTTTGAAAAATCTGTTACACAAAATTCATTTTCTCACTACACGCCAAAACTCCATAATACCCTCCCAAAAAATCTTAAAGAACTGACGAATTTTAAAATTTTCAAAAAGGAAACAAAGAAATATAAATTGAGCCATCACGACGATGTTTTGTGCACTCTGTAACCGAAAAATTGTCAAATAGCAAATTAATATAAATTAATTATTATTAATAATTTATATCTACTTCCAGCTAAATTTCTCTCTGACAGGTACTAGCTTCAATTTGACTACTTCAGGTTGAAAAAGTAGGTGATCAGAATTTCTGATCAGATCTGAGAAATGTTAATATATTGTAGAATCAGAATGAAGATGACTTCTGTTGTAACACATGTAAAGGACAATTTGAAAAGTGTCAATTGACGCTTAAAAAAATCAATACCATTTCAAAAAGAAAAAAATCATGAAACATATTGTTTTGTCAATGGTTGCGAAAAATATATATCGAGTCCATCAAGTACTAACCATTCCGTATGTGAGCCTAAATTGGCTGACCAAAGAAGATGGTTTGCCTAACATCATTTTTTTCAGGCTGTCCTCATTTGGCACCCCCACTTTACAGAGAAGGATCACCGTACCTTCGGTGTCCAGTCCTCTTCTGCCAGCACGTCCCGCCATTTGGATATATTCTGCCGGTTCCAAATCGCGCATTTCTTTCCCGTCGTGCTTTCTGACCGAGTCGAATACGACAGTTCGGGCCGGCATATTAACTCCCATGGCGAAAGTTTCAGTCGCAAAAAGTAACTACAACAAAAGCGATTTTTGTTTGAGCAGCGTCATTGCAAATCGGTAGATGACTTACAACTTATAATCGACATCAAAAATCTAATTGACAAAGCATCATCATCAGTGCATACTTTTCACCTCGCAAAAATTCCGTTTTCTGAGAGTCTGAATTAAATTTTTGGGTAAAAATGAAATAATAATAATTTGAATTTCATTTTACAAAGACATTCAGTTGTCGAAAGTTCACGAAAAAAATATTTTGACGGTTTCCTTTCCTTTTCCGTTGTCGTACGACCTTGAATATTGATTATAGGAAAAAAGATTAAGACACTAATTGTCGATAATTTGGTTCGTTACGAGTTAATTTATGTTCGCATACACGCATTGTTACGTTGAGTAATAATAGGTTCAATTCGAAAAACATCGATGGTAGAGAAAAAAACTGTTGTAGCCAAAGTTGCAGGAAATGAGAAATTCTACAAGTTCAGTCCATACCACTGCAATTACTAATATTAGCCAATGCACATGGTCGTCATTGTAAATTTAGAATACTGATGATCCACTCTAAGTGGTAAAACAAAAACGATCGACATCGATTTTGTTATTTGAAGGCGATTATTCGGACATAATGACGGCACAAAAAATGAAAGTTATAAACAAATGAACAACAAAAATAAGGAAATTTAATAACAAGAATTTTCAAATATATTATATTCTTTCATGGACTTGGATGCATCTGTATGTATTTATTCCACATCTACCTGTAATAAACAGCAATGATTCTTGGTATAATAAAGAGTAAACAATTTAGGAATAGGTAGCGTTATATTATTACCCTCGGCTAGTCTAGAGAAAAATCACAGTCAAATCATATGATCCTGAAATTGAAGAACATTATCAATAAATATACCAAGAAACGTTTGAAGGCCACATTCAATATTGTGATGTTCTAGCGTGAATTAAAACTGTCTCGATTCTGTAAAAGTCACCGCAAATTCTTCTTTCATAAACGGGCAAAAATAGTTTCAAAACAAATTTAATGAGTATGATTTTTGATAATTTTCATTTCATATATTCATGTATTTCATTTGATATCATAAATATTTCAATATATCTGTATCATTAACTTCAAGAGTATATTATTAACGAGACTTCAACATTTTTTTACAGATCCACATTGGCATCTTTTAGCCAAAAGGTTATAGATGTCTGCTCTAATGTCTCTGAGGCGTTTACCTTGATGTGACCTCGCTGAAACAACATTTCAACAATTTCCTTGATGATAGGCAATATCCCACTATGATGGACCCCTATCCCTCTAATGAGAATATCTCTCATCTTCAACACTTGTGGAATATTCTGATCAGGCTCTTTGAGGAATCTGATGCACCTATTGAAGAACATGGCTATGTGTGTTTTTTCCTTCTGAGTTGTCAAATCCAAATTTGTCAGATTAGTCGCGTTGTTGTCACATTTTTGTCTCGAAAACGTGAAAGCTACCACTGGCAGCAGGTCGTTTTTCTTCAAATGGGCAATAAGGCCCGACCAGAGCGTTTTTTCTTGGGCTGGATTTAGGTATGTACTCCTTTGTTGATCAGGATTGAGGGAATCTTTAGCCTTCACATACCTAGATGAAAAACAGTATATTAGAACATTTTGAAACAGCTTTATTATTGAAAAGTTGTAGTGATTTCAAGGTGAAGAACATAATTTTTCCAAATATTTTCAAACAGATATTTCAGATTCTGGAAAACTTCCTTCAGATATATTTTGATGATTAAAATCATAACATATTTATGTTGCTCAAGATATTTGAAAAGGCAGCAAAATTACAACTTTTAAATGTTGACAAGTTCAAAGTATATACTTGCCCATTTGGAATCCATCTGTCTGCATCCAAAATCTTGAATCTGTTATCTCTGGAACTTCCACCTCTACCTGTGAAGACATAGTGCTGCAAAGGTACAGGCCTCTTGGAAGTTGTTACCACGTAAACTTTCCTTTTATGTGTTCTACCAAGCCAATCGGCAAATTCAATTGTATTTGGTACTGTGGCACTAAGGAGAACTACACACACATGTTCTGGCAACATTATCAAAACTTGTTCCCATACATGACCTCTTTCTCTATCATTAATATAGTGAACCTGGTGGAACATCAATACAAATTGTACTCAATTTCTTGTATCAAAATCAACAATAAGAACATTAAAAAAAAATATTTCATAATGATTCATTATATCTTGAAACCAATATAACAGTTATAAGAAATAATTTCGAATATATTGTATTATCTTATAAATATATCAGAGCTGTTTCCGAAATGTTTCAAACTAGATTTCATCCTTTGGTTACCAGACACCAATAATATTGTCAACAAGTTGCCTGGTAATCAGAATGTTGTTTTATCTTATCTACATAAGATAGATGACTTGAATTTGAAATGTCATCCCTTGCCATCATTAGATTTTCTAAACAAGTCCTATAAAGGAGAGTTTTCAGAACTACTCCTCTAAATCCCTTTCATACTTGAAAATGAAATAGAAAACACAAATTTAAAGACAGATATCTGCAAGTGTTATTTTATATATCTATCTTATATGCATCATGACAAAATTTGTCCCTCAAACTACATTGAATTGCTAATATGATCATCTTACCTCATCAAATATAACATATTCTAAATCTCTAGTAATGTCACTTCCAGAATACAACATAGATCTCAGTATCTCTGTGGTCATAATCAAGCAGGAGGCAGTCTGATTAATTTGAAAATCTCCTGTAATCAGTCCTACATCTTTGAATCTGGACTTGAAATCTCTGTACTTCTGATTGGATAGTGCCTTGATAGGTGATGTATAAATGGTCCTAGTCATGTGTTTCTGGGATAGTGCTATTGCATATTCAGCTACAACTGTTTTACCTGCAGAAGTATGAGCAGCCACAAAAACGTGGTTATGCTGCTCAAGTTGAAGGATAGCTAGTTTTTGGAAAGTATCCAATTCAAATGGAAAATCGATTGCCATTTCTGGTATTTTCTCTCTGAAATTAGTGACTGATTTTGTTGTGTCAAGCAATATTGCATATTCACTTCCTTTCATGATATTCTGAGGAGGAACACTACTTATATTCAGAATGGGAATATCTTGAGGAAGAATATCATCTTCCTCTGGAGAGTTTTCATAACTGTTTTCCAGAGATTCATTTTTTTCTTCTTTTTCTTTTTTTGAAAAACCTGTGAAAAAATCAAATCTATTGTTCATCAATATATACAGCTGAAATACTGTAATACTTCTTTCAATAAAGTAATCGATAAAATTATTTCAATTTCTCAAATACGCTTTGGAACTGGTAGGTTGACATGAATTTAGCAGAACTGATGATGCTTTATTCAGTCTTATGATAAAAATGTCCTAACATTACTCTGAAATATCCAAATGGTTCTGCTAGAAATGTTTTGTATCCATCAAATTCATGAATTAACACACATATATATACACACACCATTTACCTAGTAACTCTTGTTCCTTTTGTACAATTTCTAAGAGGTCAATAACATTTTGTTTTGAAACATTTTCAATGTTCTCATCATTATTTTGATTATCAGATAAAGTATATCCATCTTTGGCAAATGTTAAGCCTCTGTCAAAACCTGGTGGTATCCAGAGTAAATCTGCTGATATGAAAACCTAGTATTAGTAACATAATTGAAGTGAAAAATATACATGGTATACCAGACCATTATCATCAAAACTCTCTTTCACTGGATTTTGTTTTGGTAAAGAAAAACTACCAGGCCAAAAAGGTATATAAGATGAATTTCCTCTAGTAGACTCTGTTGGTGGTGCTGGAGTTCTATTCAAAGACATAGAGTTCTTTGCGTTTGCACCAGAACATCCAATGAATATTTCCTTGAAGTCAGTTATTTCTCCAGAATTATGATCTCTTTGAACCTGAGTAATGATAAAGGCTAAATTTGTTTGAAAATCATTATCTAAAATTTCACCTTCAGAGTTGTAGATAAAGGGGACCCTTCAAAATATAAGAGTTCCCTAGGTTTTGTTTCTCTTGGCCAGAATTGCTGATTTCGTTCAAACTGGTGAATAGGAAGATTCTCTGGATGAAGAACGTACTTCTCCAAAGTATTTTTTATACATGGTAGCACGGCGGGTATTTCCATTTCTCTTTTGAGAAAATTGATATTTAAAAACAAAATAACAACATGACCACCGAACAAAAACTGAAGGCTAATTGTTCATTCTTCTTCTGATTTATTGCCCTATTGTTCCCCATTGATTTATTAAGCCATGTTCACACTTTACCGGTGCGAAGATAGCTGACAAAGATGGCAACCAAAATCGAGTTCATGGGCGTCGGAAAATAAAATAAGCATGCGTTTTCACAGGATCGAAATTTGGAAAATAATTTGAGTATGAACTTTCATCAACCAGAAAAATCTATCCCCGAATATGCATAATCCTTCCAAGGAATAGATATACATGTCAAAATGAACCACTCCTGATAACCAATTTCATTTGGGGTTGAGTGGCTCGAATATTAGTATCTCTACCCTATATATTTGGAGATGCCTGTGTTTCAAAGAGTTGGCCCAATGATTTTCCTTAGGATATTATATTTATAAAGTACAAATGTTTCAAGACAATTATCCATTTCAGGTTTTTAGGTACATCTTTATTCTCAAGCTATTGTTTCAGGATCCCAGTCATATTTTTGTTGTTCTAAATTACATAATATTTTCATATCTTCTTCAGGAATAGTGAAATCAAGTTGAATATTACTGTAAATATGCTCTTCTGTCTGTGACTTTGGGATTATTGCTACATTTTGTTGAACTGACCATCTTAGTATCACCTAAAACCATGTCAATAATGCATACATACATTCTCATCATTCATCTGAATTACCTGGGCTGTTGTTTTGTCAAGCTTTTTTGCAATCTTCTTGACTTCAGTATTATCCATGATATCTCTGTTCCCAGGACCTCCTAGTGGTTGGTAAGCTTGTAGTAATATTCCTTCATCTTTACAAAACTCATACAGGTCACTCTGATGCCAGAATGGATGCCACTCCACCTCAAATATTAGATGTAATTTTCAGTTAACAACTTCAATTAAATTTATATTACTTGATTAACACATGGCCGTATGCCATGATCATTTGATAAGAGTTGTTTCAGATGTCTAATAGTATAATTAGATACACCAATATATCTTATCAAGCCTTCTTCAACTGCCCTGACCATTTGTTGCCAACTCTCATTTCTCAAAGCAGCATTTTCGGGATTTTTATTTGCAACACCATAACTCCCAGGCCAGTGAATTAGAAATAAATCAATATACTCACAATCCAGTTTAAATAAAGATTGTCTTATTGCTTTATACGAACGTCCTCCTTGGCTCCCAGGATCTGTAAGGAAACAAATTTTAGCTTACCAAGTATGAAGCTATACATTGTGTCAAGTACCAAGTTTTGTTTGTATGAATACATCTTTTCTTGATAAGTTGTGTTTGGGTAGTAGTTCTTTCAATGCTCTTCCAATCTCTGCTTCATTACCATACATGTCAGCAGTGTCTACAAAAAGCCAAAGTTATGTGTGCCAGTAATGTGCTTGTTTGTGTTACCTACCAAAAAGTCTGTAACCAGCCTTCAGTGCCAAGTCAAGAGTTTTTGTTATCAGTTTGTCCCCTCTTAACATCCAAGTGCCAACTGAAATCAAAAAGCTCAATGAATAATTTTGTGATGCTTTGTACTAATGGAAATTACTCACATCCAATTAAAGGAATTATATCACCGGTTGGTAACCTGAATTTTAAATCAGTCGACATTTTCTCTCTATTGAACAATATTTTTGGTTTCTTTCCAGTTTCAACACAACTTATTTTAAATATTTCACCACGTTTTTTGAACTGTGAATATTACTGATTATCAGCCTCTGCATTACACCAATATATATTCTGTTGCTGATTATTACCTTCGAAAATTGATATCCAAAAAATAATAGCAACAATCTTCGATAAAAAGCTAAATTTACATCAATTCTGATACCAAAACCATTAAACAACAAACATATCCATCTTGCAAGTTGCAATTGCAAGTTGCATGACAACAGGTAAGTCAACAAACGTCATTTGTCAACACACACACATATATATATATATATATATATATATATATATATATATATATATATATATATATATATATATATATAGTGTTTTGTCTTGAAAATGTCGAATCGCACGGAAGAGTAAGTGTTTCCTCATTGGACCTGATGAGTCCTGAAATGAACCTATAATCGTGTTAGATTCGCCAGAGCTACGATGCGACAACCGTTCTTCTATGAACCGAAAGGTTACTCATCAACTGCGAACTGTTGAGACTGAGACGAACAACATTTACCCAAATACATTGAGAATGAACACTTTTTTGTTGTTTCCCTATGCCCACAGGGCTGATACCTCTATTTTAGTCTGTCTGATGGTGACAATCTATTTGAAGTATGACTGACGTGGCACGTATCATATGTACGCTCTCATGTCACTTGTCTCTTCATTGTTCCGTTCTGCAATTTTGGTAGGCAAGCTACTCTTTTCAGAAGTTTTTGAGAAACTCGTGAATGTGGTATGCATTTTTTCAAATCAAATGTTATAAATGTAATAATATTCACCTTTAGTGATGTCTACTTATGTTTCATTTTGATTTCAGATTGGGTGAGTCTCTAACCTAAAAAGACACATTACTGTCAAAATGCCACTTTCCTGTAGATTTTACAAGGAAAAGTATCCTGAAATCGAAGATGTAGTAATGGTTAATGTACGGGCAATCGCCGAAATGGGAGCATATGTCCATCTCTTGGAATATAATAATATCGAAGGCATGATATTGTTGTCTGAGTTGTCCAGAAGACGAATAAGATCCATTAATAAACTCATTCGTGTGGGAAAAACTGAGCCTGTGGTTGTCATCAGAGTAGATAAGGAAAAAGGTTACATTGATTTATCCAAAAGGCGTGTTAGTGCAGAAGATGTTGAGAAATGTACAGAAAGGTTTGCCAAGGCAAAAGCAGTCAATTCCATTCTCAGGCATGTTGCTGAGCTTTTGAAATATGAATCAGATGAACAGTTAGAAGAACTGTATCAGAAAACAGCTTGGTATTTTGAAGAGAAATATAAGAAGAACAAGGCTAGTGCTTATGACTTTTTCAAACAAGCTGTATTGTGAGTATTCCGTATTCTATAAAGTTTGATTATTAAATATCAAAGAGTTGACATTCATTCATTTTTTCACAAGATGTCGTGAAATTTGAACATTTTAGTATGTACTCATCATATATTTGGATTTTAAATAATGTCTGTAGGTTGATTGAGGAGGTGGTGTATTCATTTCTCTTGATTTTTCTGTCCTTGTTGCTGAAAAATATTAATAAAAGTATAATAATTAGCTCAATATATTTATAGTAAGGACAGATTTTTGATCTGCCCCAAAATGTCACCGCACTCAGAAGTTAACCTTTAGATACCTAGAAGAGAACTTTTCTTTTTGTCAGTGACACCTTACTTTCAAAAGAATTTTGGAAAAATGAATATATTTTCAATAAAATCAAAACTTCTACTTATCTTAGTGGAAGTTTCTGGAACTAATCTGTTCCCGATTTCAACACAATTTATATATTTTTTTCAGTATTCAATATTCTCTTGTTTTGACATTGATAAGTGTCAAAGTGAAGAAATATATAAATTGTGTTGTAAACAAGAGCAGATTAGTTCCTGAAACGTCCACTAAGATTAGTAGTAGTGTTGTTTTTATTATAAATATAAACAAGGAGTTTACAGATAGAGAATTCATCTTTCAGGTATCTGAAGGATAAATTTCAAGTGCAGTGACATTTTGGAGCAGATCATAAATATGTCCCTACCACAAATATGTTGAAATAATTTTAAATACTCCTATTTTTATTGTTTAGAAAAGAGGAGAGAAAATCCCAGAAAAATCGAGAGAAATGGATGACTTTTTAGTTTCTCAGTGATAACTGTTCCATCAAAATTTAGGTGTTAGTGGAAATCTAAGCCAATTTTTTCACTTGAACATTATCTCATTTTCACCTTAAGTCTGCTAGATAAACTATAGATTCAGTAACATATTCATACATCCCTTAAAAGACACACCATTCGTCATTTCAAGTAATCACTCTCAGAGATCTGCTATATGTTTTTTATTAACATTACAGAATATTTATGATGTCCTGTCAAGTTGAACCTGATTATCTTGCTTTTCAACCCTTGATACATTTTGGTACTACAACTGTTTCAGAGATCCTACCATATTAGCAGAATGTGAATTGGATGACAGAACAAAAGAGGTTCTGTTGGGTAATATTAAGAGGAAATTGACTTCCCAAGCAGTAAAGATAAGAGCAGATATTGAGTGTGCTTGTTATGGTTATGAAGGGATTGATGCTGTGAAAACTGCCTTGAAAACTGGTCTTGCTTTATCTACTGATGAACTACCTATCAAAATCAATTTGATAGCACCCCCACTTTATGGCAAGTACGATTTCAAATCATGGCTGATAGACCTTCTTTGGAGTCGATATCAAGTAAATTTTAGTGAACAGTGAATAATAAATAACGATTCAGAATTATTGAGTACTGATAATCAACATGTATTGATATTATTGATAAAGTAGATATTATTGTGAATGAATTATTACAAAAGAATTTGCCTACCACTATTCAATAATTATCAATAAATTCTCTCAAGTGACTTGAGACCACTATATTGTCATTTATATTTTTCAGTAATGACTACTTCCACTCCTGAAAAACAAGATGGTTTGAAGATTCTCAATGATGCTATTGAGAAAGTAAGAACATCTATCACTGAATTGGGTGGGGTGTTCACTATACAGATGGCTGTAAGTATATTGTACTGATATTTGTTTCAGTGTTTTTCAATCATTTAATTCAGATAATTCTGATCCATCTGTGGTTTTATCTGCATATATGAACACTCAATGTCTTACCTACAACTATCATCTGTTGGTTCCCTGTCTATATTTGTATTTTTTGTAATGTGTATTAGTCATTGAATCAGTTTGTAATGTGAGAGTAACATTAAATTTTTCAATTTCACAGCCTAAAGTAGTAACTGCCACAGATGAGGCTGAGCTTATCAGACAGATGGAACGTGCAGAACTTGAGAATGCAGAAGTTGCAGGTGATGATGAGGAAGAAGATGATGAGGGTCAGATTTACAGTGAAGAAGATGGAGAATCTGATGAAAAATCTGGGGCTGAGGAATAAGTGAAGAATTACAACAGACATTTTGAAAGTTGGTTGATTTTCAAATTCGAAGTTGAGAAGATGATCCATACTGATTTTTTCATGAATGAAAGAAGTTGATTTCTTCAATAAATTGATTCTTTTTACCATACTATCTGTGTTTATTCTGAAGATGGTACATCATCTTCCTTTTCCTCATCTTACTCATGTGTTTCTACATTTTCTTGCCCTAGTAAAAAAATTAAGCTAAAAGATCAACCTAGCAATATTCATCTGATAGCAAAGTAGAACATAGAAACTGCCAGTTGATGAAATACTTTTTCATTCTTCAGAAACCAATTCTGATTGCCCTGATACAATAACTGTTGAGCGAAACGTTTGCTTTCAAATTATATAAAAATACCACTGAAAATGAAATTTGTGAAACTAAAAAGTGCAGAACCAGTGAGCTTAGATCATCTAAAAATGATGAGTTTATTAAAAAGGGTAGGTACTCTGTGGCAAAGTATAGAATAGAAAACTGCTTTGTGGGCACAGGAGTCAGATTAAGGGAAGGTAATCCAACGACGAGGGCGCTGTTTTTCTACTGATATGGCTGACTTGTGGAGTGGTTTGTTCACGTGTAATTTCATGAAACTGTCGTATCAAGTATGTGAATTCACACAAGACAAGTACAAAATGGTGAATCAGTTGCTGCCAAAGGAATCAAATTTGATTTGAATTGGTTTGCTTTCATATCTCATTTCACATCAGCTGATTACTAGCACTCCAGAAGATAGTTCAAAATGCCCACCAAATGTCATATTCGCATCGTCACCTTCCCATCACTGTCACTGAGTCACTGTTGTCAGTGTCAGATCAACTGCCAAACTTTAGCACCTGTTTCAACAATAACAACACTAACACTACACAGTTGAATGGTTTTTTGTATGTCAATAGTTTTATCTCTTTCAGATTATTGGTTTTTCATGAATTGTAACACAATTCGTAACAAAATTATGATGTGATTGATGTACGTGTATGTAGTCCACGAATGTAATCTTTTGGTGTTTTCGTTGGAACAAAATTTTAGAACTATACATGATATGAACTATCATTCCTAGATAGCTGCAATGGATTAATCCTCATTATATATATCACAATATTTAATTCATAGGGATAAAGTGCCCTGAAAAACATGACAGCTATAACAAATGGTGAATCAGAAACAAAAGTTTCTCTTGAAGACTGTTTTAGAGATATCATAGATGGAAAGCAATTGGTGCTTGAAACTGAAACATTGAATTGCATATTAAGGAAAAGTTTACAAGTGAATCTCAATGCACTCAAACCTAAAGTTGTTTATGTTCTGCCTTACATGCTAGTTCATTACATCAAGTCCTGGCCAGGATGGCAAAAGAACAGTAGTTATGTTAACAAACAGATATCATTTGAAAGTTGGTATGAAAAGTTCAAAGAATATCTTATATTCAAAATGAACTATACCATAAAAAATGATTTCGAGAAAGCCTCTTCATTGATCAAATGTGTTTCTATTGAAGATAGTGTGCTATTCAAAATAGATAACAGCACCCAAACAAATCCTGTGACAGAAAAAAATATAGCACCATTTTCTATTGAAGTTTCTGGGCCCCCTAAAGTGCTGAATTCACTGGTATTTTGTGAAGGAGTAAATGGTATGTTGTTCTAAATGTTGGAGATTTTTCATTATTTTGAATTTTCTTGTAGATGGTAGTGTATTATTAAAAGAATATAGGGTGAATACACTGTGGAATCAAAAACTAAATACCAGACAGCTAATCAACTGGCCTTGTATTGAAGTTGAATTTAAATGTAGACATTTGCATTTCAAAAGGACCAATACTCATGATTTCAAAAGATGTCTCACATTCAGTACAGAAAAGTTATTTTTGAAAAAAACTGACAGTTTCATTGAAGAAATTGATATATTGGATAAAACAATCTCAAGAAAAGCATATACCCTCAATGCTGTCAAAGAATACTGTAATACATATATCAATGTATTGAGGAATCATCAAAATACTATAGTGAGAAACGCCGGCCGGAATTTATATCCATGATATTTAATTTCAGATTTTTTACAGGAATGGTCAGGAACTAATTTGAAAGATATTGAAATTATACTTGAAGATTTTATTTTGGATATAATTGATGTAAATATGAACAGTATTGCTACTAATACATCTGTGTTATTTAATATTGGTAATTCAATATATGCCAGAAATAAAAGCATAAAGACAAGGTATATGAGGAATCATTTTTTATTGATTGATCAATTGGAATAAACTGACTTCTTTTGTTTTTCAGTGATGAAGCCATATGCTTCCAAGAATGTTTGAAACCAAGAATGCTTCTGGCATTGATAAGTTTTGATGCAATTGAAGATGAAAACAACCCATTACCATTTGAGGACCTCTTTGAAGCTAACCCTGTTGATCTCAGCTATTTACTTCCACTCATAACATATAGATGTACATTTTGTTCAACCTGTTATAGTGGATTGAAAGAAATTTGGAATCATCTTGAAAGTAATCACATAATGGAACAACCAGTTCTATGTTTTAAGTGTAAACTGCAGTTCAATATTGCTAACTTGACAGACAATAGGTGGTACCACCAGTGTAAAAAAAAACAATAGGGCGGCTAGCAATAGTGCTCCAAAGACATAGACGCCTGCAATGAATTGTAGATTTTGTTATCAGTCTGTATTGTGTGTCCTGTGACTGATTAAGTCATAGGACATGCCTAAAAGACATTTCATAAGACAAGAGTCAAGCAAAACATAACTGTAGCAATCGATGTTTCTTCATTTGAAAACTTTTCAATAGTGTCCAATGTCCTTGAAGGATGTCCTGAAATTTGAGGGTATCATTTCACTGGCATAGTCAATTTATGGATGTACAGGTTGTTCAAGAATATTTCAACATAATAAAATTTATGCTCTAATAAATGCTATTGGAAAAATCCAACATTTATATTGAGTGGGTTTGTTTACATGAAAATTTCATATTTGCTAGGAAAATGGCATGAACAATGCATTTGAGGACCCAAATTCATATAGATTTTCAGAACTCAAGTGATGTATAATTATAATAGTTTTGAGGTAAGTGGTGATAAAAATATATATCTTCCAGTGAACTGAAAATGCAGCTCATCTTCATCAATTCCATCAATGATGGAATTTCAATTGAATGATGTACAGGATGGTGCTATAATGAGAATGAACAACATGAATATATTGGAAGATGATTATTACAATTTTTGGACATCTAGCAACAACTTTCTTGGTTCATTGAGTTTGTAATGCCAACCAGTACATGATATATTCTTAGTTCCAATGAAATATAATTCAATGGGTTCAAAATATAGTTCCGTGACTATTGCCCATGTGAAAAATCTAAATTAATAACTTTTCAACCACTGAAATATTGCTAGAAAGAAAAACAAAAAAAAAAATTTTGCAAACCACATGTTGAAGGTACTTATTCTAACTATTAACTAGCTTCTTGCCTAACTTTGCCCATTCCCTAAATATCCAGGTTGCTTATTCTTGGCGACATATGAATTCATGAATTTTAAATTAATGTAACAAATGTTTAGTACTTGATACCACCAACTATTTGAAGCTTGAAATCTTCAGTTCAGAATCAACCAAAGAGTCACCTCAAAGAAACATATGAATAATTATATTTCATACTGTATCCTATGGATCATATGACAAAAGTATTGTTTTATTTTCAGGATATTTCAATTAAGAATTCAACTGATGATATGATCACATATACATATGGTACCTATGCCCCCACTTATCATATATCTAGATTCATTCCGCATCCCAATCTCTCTAAATGTGAATCCACTACAATTCAAGATCAAGTTTATCGACTTTATCGTTTCATATCGATGATACCAATATTATCGATAACAACGATAATAGCGATAATAACGATAGTTTTGTTAGTGTTAATTTTTATCGACATCATCGAGAATTATCGATGAATTTGACAATCCCTAGACATATAACACAGTTGAGTCATTTCGATACGATGAACTTGAATTAATTTTTCTGCGCACAGATTTATTCTCATGAAATTGACATAGGTATTTCCATCAGATCGGTCACTCTAACGGGTCACCGCTCGGGTATTCTCGTTCCAGACTGCTATATTTTGGATAGCCGTCGACAATGAGCGAAACTGACTAGAAACATGTCTCATAAACACTTATAATGCTCATAATTGAAATATTCTTGGTCGTTGGAACTCGTTGGAAAATGTATTTCAAGCACTCGTTACATTTCCGCACTTGTCGATACACGGCTCGTACTGAATATTTTCTTTGGGTACGGAAATGGGATGTCAAAATCTAGCTCTTGAAAATATTTTCACATCTGCAATGTTGCCAGATCTAGTGTTACTAAGAGCAACTTTTAAATTTCAAATGGAACACCCTATATATCATTCGATTCTTGAATTCTGAGACATTGGAATTGATTGTTGATTTTCCATTTTTTTTTGCCAGTTACGACAGAAAGCTGAAATTTCTACAGCGGCTTCCCAACACATAGGTATCCGAGCAGGTATCTTATGAATTCTCGTGCATATTGAATCAATATTATACAGGGTGTGAAAAAAGGTGCGTCAAACTCGGGTACAAATAAACTCCAAAAATTCGATTTTCTCAATAATTTCTATCATCCATTACCTTCCAAATGATTTAATATGTCCCTTCGCCTATCTTCAACAGTTTTTGAATTATAGGATTGAAAAGGTGAAGTTCGAGTAATGGGAATGGCATATTTATATACGAGAGGAAAAATTTAGAAACCATTCTCCATTCATGATCAGTTTAACATGATAATACCAAGGGCATGCAGAAAATTGATGAAGATATTTCATGAGATATTTCGGAAGAAAAATAAAATTTGTTAAAATTTGATTGTAGTGGGCCACATGACTCAAATTTATCAGACACAAATGATGATTAACCTAACAATGACAATTTTATCCTGGTTTATATCGATATAACATTTGAAAAGAATCGACTTTTTCGATCTTATTCGTGCCCGAGTTTGACGCACCTTTTTTCATACCCCGTATAATAATAATTCAATATGCGCCAAACCTAATAAGATGATTATGTTTCAGGAAGCACTCGAGGAAGCAGCTGTGAAAAATGCAACATTCTGACAGTATTGATTCTTAGGTCAAAAACAGTGAAAGATAGCTATAGGGCATGCTACAGCAAATATGCTCAGAATCTTCTTCAGAATCCGAAAATCTAATAATATATAGGGTGTTCCATTCGAAATATCAAGGCTCCCATTTGCGTATCCAAAATTTCAAAAATATATTTCTCACCCGTTCTCTAGATATTTCTAACACGCCATCGAGTGACTGAATCTTTTCAATTCCCAAGAATACAACAATAGCATACATTGTAGGACCCATTTTCAGAAGTTTGAATTGATTTTTTTGATCTGATTATTAGTCTCGCCTTCCCCAATGCTAATGCTAGACCTTGTTTATACTGCTATGCCACGACCATTGTGAAGGCAAAAGGCAAAGCAGTTCTCACGATGACTGAGTCATTTACCTACGGCAAAAAATACGCCACTTGAGCGTTGACTCTGGGCACCGACCTGTACCCGAATGCACCCGAGAGGTATGAGAGGAGCGGGGTAGGTAACGACTCAAGTGAGCCAGAGACCAGCAACAACCATGATACTATAACGATAGTATCATGAGCATGATGTAAATAAAGACTGGTGTCTCAACTCCCTATACCCAGCCACTAGAAAAAGTTGTAGACCTTCGCCTACTTGATTTTGTCGGATTTCAATACCTTACTAAGGCTTCCCAAGATCGAAACTAGGTGGCGTCACCTATGCCGATCTCGAAGGTTATCTTGGAAATGCTGGAAACACGATGTGGATTTGAAATTCAACTTAAATGTAAAAACTGAACTGTTAGCTATCCATCACTGTCAGGTATCCGTCATTATCAGTAAAAGCGGATTTGACTTCACCGGATCGACGATCGTATCGCCATCTATACTCAAGTGGTGCGGCCTTAGTGAGGTCGTTTGACAGGTCTACATGTTTTGGAAAGAAACAATTGAAGAGTTATTTCACCATCCTATATCCACCTTGATCATGAGCAACAACGATCTGCAAACTCTGTACCAACCAGTGTTGCCAAGGGTATAAAATTTCAGTTGAATTCACTGCAAAACAGTAGTTGTAAATAATTATTGACTTCCATCATATTGACAAATTTTGCTCTATTGCTGAACCCCAGCATCAAATATTTTACCCCGATAGTATTTACAATTTACTATATTCTGGCTCATAGTTACCACGCACGTGGGCGTGGCTAGTGTGACGTCAGCTTGTGAGAAATTTCGCCATATTGGTGTTTACTGTTGCAAATCAAGAAAATATCTCTTCGAAATAATCAACTTTGAAGTTTAAATTTGATTGAAGATGAGCTGCCCATTGTATGGTTGTAATGTTGACAATAAGTGCAAGGGCTTTGTGTCTGGTACAAAGTTTTATAGCTTTCTTAAAGACAAGGAAATGCAAAGTGATAGGAAAGAACTGTGTGGACGACAGGACAGACAGACATTGTCGAAGTCCAGTAGAAGTGAAAAAATTGATATAGCAATTTTTTTGACGCAAATATTTGATTTTCATTGGATATCCTCGAAATTGCGAAAATTCCGAGTATTTGGCAACACGGCATCAATATTTCTACTTCCACGACGAGTTTCATAGAGGTGATGAAACTTACGATATTTTATACCAATTCTTGATCCATAACAAATTAGAAAGAAATTATACATGATGAGTAATAATATATAAATATGATTCAAGAATCGAACACATTCGTGTAACTTGTAATCTTTCGTATCATTGAAAACCATAGACTTATTATACTGATATCCTCAGGATAATAAGTCTATGTTTAAAACGCGGGTCGACGTGAATGCCATCTGCTGGTTGTTTACAGAAACATCTCACGAAATCACAGTTGGCAGCACTGGATTGCGAGGTACGTGTGTACCGCTGTCTATTAGGTAAGGTACGAACCGGTACAAACCGGCCCGAACTCGCAAATTCATAATTTCTACTTTATCTTTGAACGAAATTCCTTCAGAATCTAACATAATAAACCATAAATAGCGTCCTTGTGTCAAATTTCAGATTCAAACATGCTTTTAGTTCGAAGGAAGGCATTTCAGATGCTGATATTTTGGTGAAGCATCAATTTTGGTTCAATAGAATGAGATAATTTCATTTGAATCTGAGACAAATTTTACAATGTTTACATTTTTCAATGACCCATAACTTTTTTAAATGCAAGAGTTTTGACTCCAAAAAATACTCATTCCCTAATTTGAACCTTCCTCTTTACAATAATTCAATTACTTTTGGGATTGAATCCATGACAAGGCCGGAAAGCATGCTGAAAAAAGGGTCTGCCAAACCATTTTAGTGAAACGCCTGTCTTAAAAAATTGAATATCTAAACTGTGATGAGTTTATTTCATTTCTCTACTTTCTGAATGTCATAAGGGGTTTGATAAATTGTCCTGTACTGCAGCAAACATGTTTCCACCTAATTTTCGCCAGTGAGCTTATACTGAAATGTTTCATACACTTGATACACATGAAGTTGGGCTCCATTTTATGTTCCGTTTCCAAATGTGTCAGTATATCCTTAGTCGTAGTGAATTTCAAATCACAGAAAGTGCAGTAGATTACAACCAAGGGTACAGTCCAGGTATTACCGGACCCTTCATTATTATTAGTAAGTAATGTTTTTCTTAAAATATTCAAGTATGAAAAGGAGATGTCACTTGTGCTGGTGTCTTGGACTCCTTTGAAGTAGAGAAGTTGAGTTTCCATTCTGGGAATGAAATTTTCACAATACCCAACCTCTGCTTTAGAGCCAGTTACAAAATAGGTCCTAAAATCAAATGACTCATCTGAGAAATGAAATGAAATCTAGTTTATATGTTTATATAATAAGTTTCTGAAACAGGACTAGCTCCAATATTTTCAAAAACATTAATTTCAACTCACCCTTTTGTTATTTTCTTGTTTCTAAGAAAACTGGACTTCCCAATATTGAATAAAACTGATGTATTTGATGCCATTGTTTTATTCATATCTAATTCTTCTATATCTTTCAGGAATTCATCAATGACTACCTCCATGATTTCGGTATCTGGAGGAACTCCAGAAAAGGTTGTCTGTCAAATATTTAACTAATATTAGAAAACATCAACATTTTATTTGAATTATTTATTTCAAATTCATAGTGTCTTTGTTGACCATGACATAAAGGATGTTGATGTAAAATAAAAAATTGACAAATTGCTGAATATTGATATTCATACTTACAGCTTTCATAATATCCATGTATTGATCAGTATAGCATTTCAGTAAGTTGAGGGTATAACAGTGTCTGCCATTATTGGAATCAATTATTTCTACATGTTCAATGAAATCAGTTTTTTTTGGCACAATTGGACATGTAGTCAGGTTCAAATATCTAATGTATTCACTACGATTGAATCTCTTGAAAGATAGTTCAGGGCTGATGAATTCAATTCCGATGTGAGGCCAATTCACTAATTCTCTGAGTCCTATATTTGTCCATGCTATGTCAGGGTGTTGACGTAAAACTATATCATCTGAAAATCATTCAAGATGAAAAAAAAAAAGAAGATTGAGTTGGAAGTTTTCCAGCAAACTATTTTTTTCTTCTTCCTGATATATCTCCAAAGTTATTTACTCTATATACCCTTACCTTTGGAATCA
Source organism: Gastrophysa polygoni (assembly GCA_963576655.1). Classification (NCBI taxonomy): domain Eukaryota; kingdom Metazoa; phylum Arthropoda; class Insecta; order Coleoptera; family Chrysomelidae; genus Gastrophysa; species Gastrophysa polygoni. Next base: position 4,834,896 of record OY755091.1, read on the forward strand.
GTGAATACCAAAGAACTAAGAAGACTAGGAGGACATTGTATGGATATTGAAAAAGGGGCTAGTCCTTTAGGTGCTAAATAGTCTGTTTGAGACCCAAGATTTCTAGAAGTACAAGTTTGTTTGCCTTTATTTCGCTCCTCCTTGAGCATTTCAAGTGCTTCATTATAACCATTTTTTATGAGGAAATTTAGCCTTACAACAATGTACTGTCTAAACTTTTCAAACCATTCTCGAAAGTTCAATTTGCCACTATAATATTCTTTGCTTCGCTGCCATCCTGGCCAATTTCTGATATACAAAACCAGCATAAAGGGCATGATTGACGATAAATCCTCATCCAGCGCTTCTACATTGACAAGTAATTCATGTTTTAGCATCAGTTTCAACACATCTATGTCCAAATTCACTTGTTTGCGGTCAACCAACGCAGAAAAACATTTTTTGAGACCAGAATTCTTCTGGATATCTGGCTTCTTAGTATTTATATCTGCAGCCATTATTTGTTTATAAATTATTGGAAAACAAAACTAAAAATTTGTAGGTTGATTTTATACAAATCAAAACTTTTGTTTTGACTTGAAACTTGGATAATCCTTCATCCTCGAATCGCGGTTGCATGAAACCACAGCATGTACATGTCATGTCATTTCCAATATGCCGAATTCATTTTCTCAGTGAATATCTAACCTTTGTTGATCATATGTGTGAAACAAGAACAGATATATTTTGAGTGTGCAGTGTTTGTACTCAGTGCGCACTGTAAGCTTGAGTGGAAAACGCTTCAATCATTTCTACCCATGATCATGATTTCTACCATAGAGGACAGGACCAATGATAATATCATGGGACCACAGGACCCCTCTTCTGTGTTTCTAGATTTCTATCTGATGTATGCTATGCAATATGCTATATTTTTCATTATTATCGAAATAGATAGAATGGTACATAAATATGTATTTGCCACCGATCCACTTAAATATCAAACAAATTTGATATTGAAAACTTTTCTAAAAAGTTCAGGTGATTAATGCTTATTGAAAAACTTCTATAAATGGATATGGATAACCAGGTAAAACATACTAAAAACACTGAGATGGAGTATAATAAAAGTAACCCAAATATATGATATTAAATAGTGGAGAATATATAATTTCATTTCTTTGTAGTAACCAACTGATGTTTTTAGAATATTGAACTCAATAAATTACTTGGTTTTGAGAGTGTTAAGATATGGAGTGCAAACCAAGAAGTCTTAGAAGAACAAGCCTTGAAAGAGCTGGACGTTTTCACAAAAGACCTTTCTGTTGATCATTTAGAAGAGGGTGAAATAGAATCTGATAAAGGCAATGAACAACATACAGGCAGCTCAATTTTAAACATTGAGCAATATATCCAAAGACAAGAAGATCTCAAAAAGAGGCAGGAATTCAAAAGAGCTATTGTTAATCCTAACACTGAGGTTATAAATTTAGAATTCAATAAGTCAAATGAACGCAAACGTAAACTTTCATGTAGAAGAGTTGACAAATCAAGAAATGAAGTTCAATATCAAAAGACATCTCAAGAGAATACAACATATTCAAGAAGGTGTAAGAATCTTAATAATGATGGTTGTCAAGATAAGAAAAAAAGTGATGAGGCTAATTCTGGTAGTGAATATGTACCATCTGAAAATGAGACAGGTACTAACATATAGATGGTAATGAATTTTCAGTCTATTTCTTGGATTATCCAATTTCAGATAGTGATTATGAATCAATTTATGAACACCAAAATAGTTCTCGAATAGATATCCAACCCCATGTAAAGAGGAAGAAAATTTTATGTACTAATAGAGTCCATGACGATGGGATAATGAAAAATTATAAACAGAGACTAGATGAACATTATAAAAAACTGGAGGATGAAAATTTATCCTGTATAGACAATACTGATGAGGATTATGAGGAGCAGGTAACACCAGCTGACTTTCACTCTATAAAGGGAGGTTTGAAAGTACCAATGAAGATTTGGAGTAAACTATACAGGTATGTTTTCTATTTGAAGCACTTTTTTTTTGGTCATGCCTAATCCAAAACTGCTTCTTATATGTTTTTGATTAAACAATTAGGTGCATTGTATGTCTTCAAACATGATGAAATAAAAGATTTCATTGTGTCATCCTCAGTTATAATCTATACAGTAATTCAGGTCTGGTGTAGAGTGTCTAAAGTTGAAGCAATGAATAATAAGCTTTCATTAGATAGTAGAAAAAATGTTGGACGATCATATGATGAGTAGAAACAAAGAAAGAGAGAGAGAGAGAGAGAAAGAGAGAGAGAGAGAGAAAGAGAGAGATTTATAATGAGCTCCTACAGAGATACAACTGCTACAAATCAGACATTTGTGAGATTTATCACAGAATTATCAAATGAAGAATATGGAGGAGCCTACAAATGCTTCAAAAATAGAGAATGGAGAAGGTGATGATATCAAAGTCAAATTTTTCCTGATGTAAAAAAATTATATTGTATAACTCACACGGAATATATATTTGCTGTTATATAGCTGTAAAAAAGGTATATTGTATAACACACGGAATATATATTTGTATGGAATGATATTTGCTGTTATATGTTATAGCTGTAGAAAAGGTATATTGTATAATTCACACAGAAGGGTCACTTATAACTTGTATGATTTTGTTGGAGATGATTATCATTTTGTGTTTGTTGAACAATTTGGACTTTTGATTTTTCTAGTTATCAACAAGATTCTCTAGATTGGCTGTGGCAACTTCATCAGAAGGCGACTGGCGGAATATTAGGGGATGAGATGGGATTAGGAAAAACTGTACAAATCATTGTGTTTCTACAGTCTTTGGAATTCAGCAGGGTCATATCTTGCCATGGAAGGTATTTTTGTCATTTCGATTTTCCATATGCTTTTGGAGTTGGTGGCAGAAGTCATGAAAAAAAAAATGATGAACCGAAGAGAAACATCTGTGAAAAGATTATGCATATTGCATGATGCTTATGATGTTGATGTCTGTGGTTGTTACGGTATATTTCTCTGTAACAGGAAATTATCAGACATTGTATGGGTGGATAAGAAGTTACTTGAATTTTTTTTCCTATCAAACAGATCTAATCAATTTTTGTAAATTTTTTTTGCCAATTGATCCTTCACAAATTGAACTTATCTATCTGTTTCTGAAAATTAATTAATATTTGATTCGATTTGGTTATGGGTTTTTGAACCTTGAGAAATATTCAGAGATGTCAACATATGTATTTTTCTCGTTTTTTTACTGGAATCAGGTAGAGAGCTCTCAGATTCACAATTGAAGGTAGCTTTGTTGAAAGAAGCAACTAATTTTTTCCTCATTTTGTTTTGTTTTTGGCAAAAGCTGATATTTTGGGAGAAAAGCATACAAATTACTTACATATTTTCTATCTTTGATATAGGAAAATTATAGAAGCTCTACAATCATAAAGTGGGTGTATATTTATGAACTCAAAGTACTCATATCTTTCTGGGTAGGTTCAATGGTTTGGGGCCATCATTGATAGTTTGTCCGGCTACTGTGATTCATCAATGGGTCAAACACTTTCATGAATGGGCCCCTGAGTTTCGAATTGCTGTACTTCATCAGTCTGGAAGTTATCAAGGTACAGTATAAAAATATTCATAACTTGAGAGATACACTAAAAATTCATGCATTCATGTTCAAAATAAAGACAATATTCTCATCAAACACATGTTCTAAAATTCATTGTTCCTTACGAGAGCATGTTGAAATCTGAGAAAATATTTTGTTATTCATATATTTTTGATTACCATATTGTCATTTGGTGTTAATAAATGTGTAAATTTTCGACTAAAAATATGCACCAGTTGAATTTGGAGAACAACGGGAACAATTTTTTCAATCATTTGAAGAATTGGGGGGAAAGGGAAGATATTCTGAAAAGTGTTAGTGATGAATTATATTTTCTATATCAGGAAGGGTATCGAAAAGAGTACCTAGGTACTACACTATTAGACAGGCAAAAAATTTATAACCTATTGTCCATCCTTTCAACATGAAGTTTACCAAATAGCATCAAAATTAGTTGAATGGTATCGGAAATTCAGGGAAATCAAAATATTTTTTGGATATAATAATTGAAAAAATGTCATAAATCAACCAAAATCATTATTATCCCAAAAAACTGTACTGGAGTGGGACTAATAATGTACAAATGATCATCATAAGAAACATACTACTATTGAATTCCAATGATTTTTTCTAATCAGAGCGTTTGAAGCAAATTTTCTTTGATAGGTACTGACTTTGGATTTTCCTGCTCTATTTATATTTTTCAATATCAGTGGGCAGTGTATTGTATAAAATGGATCCATCGTGAAAAGTTGATTTTTTGCCAATATTTAATTTATAGATATTTGCTATCAATAAATTGAATTTTGGTGATTCATGACAATGATTGTATCAATTAAACTCGTGTTTGATGAAGGAGTTTTCATCCAGTTTGAAGTTTGTTGAAGCAGTTTCCATCTTTCTCGAGCTTGAACCCTCTCGTATGATTTATAGCATCCATTTTTCATTACATGAATATTTATGCCACCAATTCAATTCGGAATTGTGATTCATCAGGTAAAAAGAACCTCCTCATCAAAGATGTCCATAAAAGCAAGGGTATACTGGTAACCACCTACAGCGGTATCCTCACATACAAGGACGCTCTCGTAGACTATAACTGGCATTATCTAATCTTGGACGAAGGCCACAAAATTCGAAACCCTACGGCCAAGGTGTCTGTAGCCGTCAAACATATCAGGACTCCGCACAGAATAATGCTCACCGGGAGTCCTATGCAAAACAACCTCACGGAACTTTGGAGTTTGTTCGACTTTACGAATCCTGGCATGTTGGGAGATTCGGCGACGTTTCAGGAACATTTTGCCAATCCTATATTGCATGGAGGCTTCGCTAATTCAACGCCATCACAAGTGAGTGTGAGCAGTAATATATGTAAACAGCTTGTTATAGTTCCTGTGTGAATTTCATCAATAGTTATTCTTCAAGTGTCTATTCTACACTTCTACAAATTCTATACTTATATTTACTCATTTCAATTAGATTTTTTGATATTCAATTGATACTTTTTGAACTATAAATGACTAATCATTAATTCGATTGATTTGAAATACAACAGGAAAAGGTGTAGCAGCTCTTCTAGGTTATTTTGAGAGAGAAAGATAAACAAATAAATGAGAAAACTTGAACTGAATAATCAGATATTGTTGATAACTTATAGAATTGAATTTAAAACAAGCCATCGTGAATATGTTAAGAAACAATAGCTTTCAGGAAGTGGAAAATAATACACGAGGGGACACATTTCGCCATAGATACATTCACTTCACTCTTTGATATTTTATTCCATCCATAGTTTGAGGTTTAACACAAGGAATTCAACAAAACCAAGTTCAATACGTGTAAAAATTCTACTGTTAAGATACATTACAAAATTCAGGTTCCTTATTTGAAAATGCAAAATTCAGTGTTGTCCAAATCGTACTATACTTTGTGTATCATTTTTATTCATATATTTCGATAGTTTGCACAAAGGTGTTATAGCAAAGAGTGAGGAATTTTCAAAAAATATGCGCTGAATAAAAGTTATTGAGAAGAATTTCGAAATTTTCGATGTTTTACCATTTTCAATATAATAATTTTTCTCTCTTCCATTGATAGGAAGCTACAGCATTGACAGTTGCTACTATGCTAAAAACAGTAATAGACCCATATCTCTTACGAAGAACAAAATCCGAAGTACAACACGATATTCTGCTGCCAAATAAAAGTGAACAAGTCCTATTTTGCTCTCTAACAAAAATTCAAATAGACTTGTACAAGCAATTCTTGATGGTAAGTTGTAATTTACTCTACGTGAAAATAGGCAGCAAAGTACTAGATTGACTGCAGGGGCTTGTTATTCAGCCAAGCCAGTCAATCTCGTTTGCTTGTAAGATGGACATGATTTTTTCGTCGACATTTTAGAATTATTTTGTGAATTTATACAATTGTTGTAAGTATCATGTTATTATTGTGTGTCTTGATGAATTTTTCTGGTAAGAAGTGTCAGATATTTAGTTGCGATAAAAGCCATTTTGCTGTGTAGATAGGAAAAGTGATACTTTTGCAAAATTCGTATATCACTATCAATCGGATATAATAGCTACTTTTTAGAGTGATCAAGTCAATACAATGCTGGGTAGAGGAATCAAGCATTGGTATGCAGAAAAATCGTTGAGGGCCAGTGTTTTGGTTGGTATAACTAAGCTGAGGAAAATATGCAATCACCCTGATATTTTTTCGTCGGAAGAAGGTGTAAATTTACTTGAGGTGAGAATTTTTTTTACCTACTTCATTGATTGAAAAAACAGATGAATCAAGCTACAACAGGAAATGCTGTAAAATACTTACATACTTAGAATAATACTTGCCATACGAACTTCGTTTTTGCCCCCCTAGAGGTTGAATTTGAAAATTCATATGAATGCCTGAATACCTATATTTTGGTGGTAAAATCTCAATTTCAAGTTTATTTTGAAATTTGTTGACAAAAGGGTTCATTTGGAAACACCCTATTTTTCAGTTCCTTCTATTCTATCTCTTTCTATTTCCAACCTTCTCATATATGAACAGAAAATATTGAAAATCTTGGAGAGTAAATGTCAAATGGATTCCATTTATACCGACTTTTCCAAGGCTTTTGATAGGGTAGATCACCATACATTACTGAAAAAGATTGGACATTTTGGTTTTCCGGAGCACCTAGTGAATTGGTTCCGAAGTTTTTTGACAGGTCGAACACAGCAGGTCGCAATTGGGGGGTACAAATCAAGAGATATTTCAGTACCATCTGGAGTACCTCAGGGATCTCACTGCTCACCACTTTTATTCAATATCTTTGTCAATGACATTGGAAGTTGTTTCGAAAATTGTGATTTCCTTATGTTTGCTGATGACCTGAAGTTGTTTAGACCTATCAAATCTGTGAATGACCAGAATCTTCTTCAGGCTGATTTAGATAAATTGTGTGAATGGTGCGTCACCAACAATCTGTACCTAAATGTGAATAAATGCTATTTCATTTCTTTTTCAAAAGTTGGGAGAAAAGTTGATACCGCATATAATATAAATAACCAACATGTGGAATATACATCATCTATAAAAGATTTGGGAGTTATTTTTGATGAGCAGCTCAGATTCGTTGATCATGTAAATAAAGTAAGTGTGAAGTCATCTAAAGTACTGGGGATGATTTCACGCAATTGGACAGGATTATCAATAGAAGCGTTAAAAAGGGTATTTTTAGCCTTAGTAGTGTCTCAGTTAGAATATGCATCGATTGTTTGGTCTCCCTTGTATGAGGTTCATTGTACGACTTTAGAAAGAGTGCAAAATAAATTCTTGAGATTTTGTGCATTCAGGTTGGGTGTTCAGATGATTATTCAGATATTTTGCATGAACTCAATCTGAAATCACTGAAAACACGAAGAACTCACGCCGATCTCTGTTATATTTTTAAGTTACTCAATGGACTCATTTCTTGTCCAGAACTACTTGAGACAATCAACTTCAACGTTCCAAACAGACATCTTAGGCGTAGCTATTTATTTCACGTACCATTTCATTCTACAAATTATGGCAAGCATACACCATTAGAAAGGACTTTGAAATTATTGAATGACAAGGATATAAGTATATTTGGATTGTCTTACAATATGTTCCGGAAATCTTTGAATTATTTATGAAAGTGAGAAAGTTGTTAGTCATTGAAATTTTATATTGTATAATCGTTTTTTAGTAGATATGTTTGTTGTCACTTGTTACAACTAATTTATAATAGAACCATGAAGTTTGATTAGGTTAATGTTATAACTTATATGTATTTATTTGTAGATATATATTATTATGGGGTTTATCCCGTGAATAAATAAATAAATAAATTAATAAAATAGATTTCATACTAAAATTTTATCTTCTTACCTCTTCAGGATGAAACTAGTGAAGATGAACATTTTCTCCAGTTTTTTTGAAGGTGACTATTTTGTTCAAGGAAGATGATTCTCTGCCGCTAGAAGAAAAATTTGGCTACTACAAGAAGTCTGGCAAGATGGTGGTAGTTTCAGCCCTGTTGAAAATATGGAAAAAGCAAGGTCATAGAGTTCTGTTATTCACCCAAGGGAGAGCGATGATATCTGTTTTCCAAAAATTTTTGGAGCAACAGAATTATAAATATATGAAAATGGATGGTTCTACTTCAATCAGGAGTAGGCAGGTGTTGATTGACAAGTTCAATCAGGTAAAGATCGATTATTTTGATTGAATGGTTTTCGAATTGTTCGTCAAATATTTATAAATTTCACTCTCATGCACAAGGGGCTAGCAATTTCTATGTAGCCTCATGTTTCCTCAATATTTTTTCTTTATATTCAACTGTTTATCTTTATCATTTGAAAAGATACAAATTTTCACAATACAGCATGATATTATTGTGCAGCTATAAACCGTTCCCTCAACGTTTGCAACAGCGAACGGTAAACATCTGTTGCCAGCTCTTCTAGTTCGAAAGTTTTTTTATTCTAACTACGTGTACACATTTGAAACTATGCGTAATGAACGAGGATGATTCAGGAAGGTAATTGGCAGATTTCCTGGGTAAATTCATTCTTGATACCGATTGCGGAGTAAGATTTCCTTTTATTTTAAGGCTTAGATCAGGCATCTTGTTCCTTCTGATGCAGGTGGAAATACCTGGAGATCACGCGAAGGTGAGTTCTAGGTGAGTGGGTCGCTGCTCAGTAACTTATCTTTAATGTCACGATTTTGGTCTGATATGCAGGCACTTTTTCTGATGAACTTACCTTTGCGTTCTTATTCCCTATATGGAATATAGATATTTCTGATTTTTTGTCAGATATCCAGGAACAAAGAATTACCACCAAAATATAGCCTGCTATGCTTTTTCATCTAAGAATAAAAGGACGATAGTGATGCACTGTGCTTGTATCTTTAAATTATAGAGATGAAAAAAAAAAGTGTTGAAGAATCGTTTGGCTAGTCTCGGCTATAGTGTTAGAAGTTTCTGTCCACAGGTCGTTATGAAATTCAAGAGAAAACACCAATATCAGTGTAGCACCGTCTGTGTCAAGCATTGGATAATGAAAGAATAACATCAAATGTATGGGTGACTTTAAAATTATTGATTTTTATAGGATTCCACCTATGATGTATTTCTGTTAACCACTAGAGTAGGTGGCTTGGGAGTAAATTTAACTGGTGCAAATAGGGTGATTATTTACGATCCCGACTGGAATCCTGCTACTGACACTCAGGCTAGAGAAAGAGCTTGGAGAATTGGTCAGGAAAAAAATGTGACTGTTTATAGGCTCCTTTCTGCTGGAACTATTGAAGAAAAGGTGAATATTTTTTCGGAATACCCGCAATATTTATAAACCGTTTTTCTTTTTGTTGTTTTCAGATGTATCAGAGACAAGTTTGGAAGCAACTGCTGAGCAATAAAATTCTCATCGATCCTAAAACCAACAAGTTTTTCAGATCGTCTGATCTCTATGATCTATTTTCTTTACAAGAATCAACTGATTCCAATCCAGAAACTGCCAATATTTTTCACGATTCGAGGGTAAATCGATATCATGAACGTAAAAAAGTATAGTACCAATCGTTCGGTTTCAGGTTAGAATTCAAGAGAACATGAAGAAGAAAAGGTCGAGAACGAAGGAATTCGACAACTCTGATGTCAAATTCACCGAAAGTAAGCTTCAGCAAATGAAAAATTTAGCACATCAGATCGCGAAAAGTCTTTCAAAACCATCGTCGATACTGCCACCTGAACTAGAAGAAGAAAGGTCGAAGAGACTCGAAGAAAAAGAAGAAATAAAAACCTTGTCACCTCAGAAACTCCTAGATTATAACAGAGAAAAAGCAAGACAGAAAGAAGAATCTTCTGTCAATAAAATCGACGATTGTGAGGCAACCGTTGGGTTTTCAGAGGCGCTGGCGTACTCTGAGACAACAGCAAAATTGCATCAGGAACTCAAATCGAGCAAAGCGAGTTCTAGTACTGTTATAAAAAAGGCTCAACTGAACCACCAAAAAATCACAAAAGAGCCTCGACAACTCATTGACAAATACAAAAGTAAGAAAGAGAAAAGGAAAAAAGACAGAGCTAAAGTGGATACTTCGGGAAAAATTGATGGAGAAATTGTGGATGGGTTGGTTAAAACGGAAATCAAAAAGCAGAGGAAGAGCAAGAAGAAAGATAGTGCAGAGACACATGACGATTATGTTCTGAGTAAATTGTTTCAGAAGAAAGGTAATTTGTACTTGGTGTTGTTGCTTTGCTCTTGTCTTTATGAGAAATGATTGAAATACAAGAACTGTATTGATCGATATTCGGGAAACTGTAACTTGGTTGTACACTATTGCTCATGAAGATTTAGACAAAATATTTCGAGAATCCGTCAATTCCGGTTGTGTCAGAAGTGAATGTCAACTTGCTTATTTGAAAGGAAATCTGCATGTAACTATATTTTTGGATTATTAGTGAGTTGTGAACAGATTTCACAATGCACGCAGAAGAATTCTTTTTATCGACTTGTCATCTAAATTCTAGATCTAGAATCTTCTCAGATTCTATGCAGAAAATATTATTATCCGTTCTGCATACGCAGTTTCTAACTCTACGGTTGGGTATATAGGACAATAGGACAATATGTTGAGAATTTCTTGTAGGCTCTAAAATATTCAGGGCATCCTGTTGAAAAATAACCATAAACCATAGTTCCACTATAAATTTCCAAGTATGCTTCACTTTAGTTTCCCATAAATCGATCGGTGCAGTTCCCAAGGGACACCTTGAATATATCAGCGATACTAAGAGTTTAGTAATTATTTTCCAATGATGAGTATCGTTCAGTGAAAATGCTATGTTCAAAGTAAATTCGTATTTTGGCTGAATTTGGTGTGATTTCAGGTGTTTCTGGTGCTTTACAGCATGAATCTATAGTTCAAAGTGGGTCCAAAGGGGGCAATCTCAGGATACACTTAGACGCAAAGCAGAGAGCAGAAAAATCACTTGAAGCACTTAGGAAATCTAGAATTGATAATTGGAGATGGTGAATCGTCATTATTTTTGATATTTTTTTATATTTTCTTGTACCTGCCATTATACACTATTTTCTACTCCATTCATTTTATTCACCTCTCAAAAAGGCAAAGGTAATTTTCAGTGTATATTGAGAATTCATGCTTCATATTTGAAATATTTCATCACAAATTAGCAGTTCACATATTCTACTAATTTCCCTTATATTTTCAATACACTGTGTTGTGTATATGTGAAATTGAGGCGAATCTGTCTATGTTTAATATAGGTCTATAAATAGAATAGTTTTATTTTACTTGCGCAATGAAGGACAAAAATTGGTTTTTCTGTGAAAGAGTGATCATATGGAATTGAGAATTACACTACACCAGATATTTATATACTAAACTCAACTCACCCGCATTCTGAATCAATTGCAGCTTGTAGATTACGAACAGTTTAGTTCTACGAAATTTCATTTAATTTTATTGACATTTTTCCGAAATATTGATCAATTTTCAAAATGATCCATATAAATTTCACGACCTATCTTTTGTACTTGAAGACGCAGTGAAGTATTTGTCCTCTAATTTCTGGATACAAAGCATCCAATATGAAGTTTATATATACCCAAATAAGAAGTCGTTAGTCACATTGTAAACTCTGATATGATTGTAAGTTTTGATAATCCGTGATCATTCTTGTGTTTCTGTGTGTTTATTATTCTCTATCTTAGATCCAATATTCGAATTATAGCCTTAAGTATTTCATACACACGTTATTTACTACTAAGTTACTATGTTCGAGATTTTCAAATATGTACTATACGATATTAATTGCTTCTGCAAATATTTCATCTCCACCAGGACAACACACTGATAACCAATAAGAACCCATTCAACACCAACCCAACTGCACTTGACCTAGACCCTCTATCATAAAACGAATCGAATCTGACGGTACTTGAGTCCACTAATTCTGCTGCCAGTCCATAAACTTTTCCCCTACATATCAAAGGACTTCCCAAAACAATGCTCGTTCTGTCACTCTGCAACCTCACGTCGATATATTCCTCGTGAGCCATGACTTCTTCGACTGCTTCTGGAGATAGGGTATTATTGTCTGACGTAACAAAAATGCAGTGTTCCATGTCATCCAGAGTGGATTCCAATACGGAAAATGAAGTGTTTAGAGATTGAACTAAGTTCAGCAAAATTATCTTGTTAGTAATATGGCCGGAAAATTCTTCAATCTCCTGTGTTTCTGCTTCAGATACAAGCTCAGCATACATTTTAGAAAAGCTCTTATGCTGCCAAGTGTCGTATACTATCTTGTTGGTAGCGATACTAGTCTCGTTTGTCACTACTCCTAAGAACTCTTTGGTGTTTTGACGGTTTTTCAAATCATCAAGAGAATTATTGAATACATGTATATTTTGTAACTGTGATGTGGTAATGTTTGAGTATGTCCATAACTCCAAGGCTTCAGTCGTGCCAAAGTTGTATGTTTCTAATATTCCAATAGCTGATTTTATGTCTAGACTTACTGCTTTAGTGAAAATCTCATCTCTACAAGCAACAAATAGTTCATCTGCAGTTCTGTTTACGATTTTCAGAGCATTTGCCATGGATGTTTCTGAAAAATTTCCTTTTCTGAAAACTTCATATGGTTCCGGTTCTCCATATGCCATTCCTTCTGTGAATTTGCTGTTATCGATATCTAAGGCGATTAGAAAATTCTTCAATGGTAACCCAAACACTTTCAGCCTAGTCAGGAATATCTGGTTGTAGAATAATTTGAATTCGATGTTCAGCTCTCTCAAAAATGAATCCAAACCATTTATACTCAAGACATTCGATGGCTTTACATGCAGGTGTTGTAATATATCTTCAGTTTGAGTTAAAGTGACTTTCTCTATACCGTACAAGGAAAAAACATCTTGTACTGTTATATTATTCTCAGAGGAATTCGAATATATCAGTTTCACCATATATTCCGGTATTCTTTCTTCATCCACATAAAAGAGTAACTTCACAATGTAGTCCAAATTTGGAGGTTTTTCAGGCACAGGAATTGTCGTACTGACCATTGTTGAGTTTTCTGAACTGATATCACTTATGTTTTGACTAGCAACAAGACCAAAAGTCACTATCGACATCAGTATGAATTGTAAACCATGCTCGAGCTTCATTGTAGTAAACAAAGTCCTGAAACAATATATTAAGAAATATTACCACATCATTTTGTATCTCAGTAGTCATGTGAAGAATTTTTTTCGTTCCTTAATACCAAAGCACACTACAGATACCAAATTCATATATGAATACAATGGAATGAATATTTTTACAGTGAAATACTGATTTTAGAATACGAAAATTGAAATATGTATCTTACCTTATAACGCCCACGATCGTTATCTGATTGATGTACATAGAGAATAATGGAATCTAGGTGTTAACTCACCTTCTGGTAGTTATAAATCATCACAAAGAAAATGTTGAATGATAAGTAAACGTATGACTTATAAAAATAGATAAGGAAATATTCGAGATTTCTAATATCTAGCTGGGATGAATCAAGGTCAATTTCAGGAAAACCACTTCGTGAGAAAATGAAATGTTCATGTTTAAAATTATTTCTTTAAAGAATATCAGCAACTCTTGAATGATTCTGAAAAATTCATGAATATTGATATTTTACGTGCAGGTCATCTTTTTATTGAGATACGTTTTTTTAGTTTGTTCTACAGTCGAATTCTACCTTGTTATCACGCTATGTTGCTATCACAACTTCCGGTTTAACGGAACTGGAACCGTATATACCTAAATTTAAATCCATCTATTTGTCTCTGTATATCTTTCCTAATATTGAATACTTCATTCGAACAAATCAGGAATTCAAATTTCGAAACATGGCGATATAAAATATGGTGTCAGAAATCAAAATTCGACATTGAAAAAATACAGTTCATTCTTCTTCCAGTAAATCACTAAGATAATTATTTTCCCATAGCTCAGCTATTTAAAAATAGAGATATGATTGAATATGGCTGAACAGGGTGTTCCATTTGAATTTCATCAGTTGATGTTATTATTGGTTAACCCGGAATGGCTATGAAAAAGTAATGTGAACTTGTAATATTAAGAAATATACAAGTACAGGTCTGTTTCACTTGAAAAAACCCTCTGGTATATGTTGATACGTTGCCATAATATAATTTTGAGGATTTACCTAGATATATCTTATACAGCTAAAGAATATAGAGATTGCTCAAGTTACCGTATCTATATCAGGCTGAGAAGAATAACACATATTTTTGATCAGATACGAGTACATTTCCTGAAATACTTTCTACTAGCTCTGGTAGAACAATTTGAAAGAGTGTGCAAGCGAATTGTAATGAATTGAACATCCTTTATAAATGTAGTTTTCTTATCGTGCCTAATAGTTCGGTTATTATCGTTGGCTATGAAACAGTACAACTATTTATTTATTTTGGGATTGTTATAGCATATCGGAGAACATACAGACATAATCGAATATTTAGACAAAAGACATTGATTAAATCGCAATGTAAGACATTAAAAAACCGAGATATGAATAATTCATTACAGTTGGACAACAAAACATCGCGTTTATATTGATACTATTAAGCAATTCATCAAGTTCATTGACTGCACCATGTACCTATGAAAGAGGATCTTGCGGATTTTCCGAAGAATTGGTTTGACGTATGCAGATTGTTCTTATGCAAATTTGGAACGTTTGAAATTCAAGAACAGATATATACGTGAGATATAACATACCTCAATAAATCCCAGATGGATGAGTTTTGTCGAAAACATAGAAAAGAACTTCAATAAAGACAGCCAATATTATGAGATATTTGGTTGTTATTTGAAACAAATTTGGTACGACCTATTCACTTCAACAACTAGAAAATATCTGCCGAAAAATCATTCAAAAATTCACTCAAGTAATTTTATAACATCAAGAATTGTCGTTGAATATTACCGACCCTGCAGCATCTCTCGCTTACTTTTATGCACATATAATATTTATGTAGGTAACCTATGCTATTTCAGGAATGTATGAGTATTGAATGTTTCACTATTGATTGATTCGCAATAGATACATTAATTACCCATTTCCATTCTTGTATCGTAGATCCTTGCTACATTCTTCTCAAATAAAAAATTGCTAATGAAAAATCTGCTACAACTGATGATTCCAGCAAATTAATGCATACCACGTGTTGGCAGCATAAGTATGCGGTTGAAATATTCGAAATCTGTGTATTTGAAGATATCTAATGCAATGTACATATATGTTAGACTGGAACTTATTGGAATTTTTTCGAGTTGGAGGCATACGAGTGCTCACGTGAGAATATTCATTGGACAAGTCAGCCGTATTATTCATATCAAATAGTGATATGAAAGATTTATACATTAAAGAATGTATAAAATATAGGTGAAATACAACGAAACTGCAAAGCATTGAATTATTTTATATTACATTGAATATTGAAGGGAATTACAAGTTCAAGAAAAATCCAATACCTTCCTTCTCTGCCAACGTTATATGTTTTCCATTCTTGTTGTCGAGAGATACAATTTTGTTTTTGTTATTCTCGACTGTTACCAGAGTTTGTTCATAATCGGGAGATAAAGAATTGAAGAGTTTTGGTTTGGACATAGATTACAGATATATACTATAGGTGAAGCAAATTTTACACATTTTTACCAAGTCTTCGGGAATGATGAATGTGTTATATGGTAATTAAATGACTATGCTTAGCGAGCGTTCTGCATAAGAATCGTATTGAAGTTTTCCCAGAAGATGAATCACTATTGTTTAATGAACCGATCTTGTTAAATACTTGATTTTAATTCACCTTCGACAGACAGAAATAGCGTGAGATACCTGAGTAGAATTCATGCTGTATCTCAAACGTTCTTGACAGGAAATGGAAGTCTTTTTCTTAGATATATTATGGCATATTCAACGATCCATTATTTTTCTCATCTATCCCGTGGAAAAAAACTATACTGATTTTTCAAGAATGTCACTATAGGAAACTATTTACGAATATGAAGATTGAGATCTATTTAGGGTATTTTATTATTATTGTGGAAAAGAAGAGAGAGAAAAGAATGCAAGAAAATACTATACATTTTTCCAGATGGAGAAGATACAGGTTATCAAAGTTTTCAAAAATTAAGTTTTCTTCGACTCCTGACAATTATTTCGAAATTTGACAGTAGTGATGTAAAACAGGTTTTTCAGTGAAAAAATTGTAGCAAAATACCGTTTTTCCATTGGTAAAATCAACCGGGTGTAATAAAGTAATACCATAGTTTCAAAGCTAGACCCGCTCCTCTGGAGAACTGAAAAAGACATCAGATGTATTTGAAAATGGCACATTTCAAGGAGTATTATTTAGTATCCATTATATCGAGGAATAATCACATCAATGAAATTTATTGAGAAAAACTTCCAGTACAGTGGTGAAGAAGTTATCAGTGCCACTAGCTTTTGCTATTTTTTCCATATGAATCTAACAGATCGCTTATATTCTGGAATACCCTGTATATTCGGAAAAGAAATATCTGCAATTGTAGATATTAATATCCCGATTGAATTCGAAGGATATTTTGGACTCATGAATTAGATTATATTATTCATTATTCATTATTCTTGTCTCAATTCAACTTAATGTTAGTTCGAAATTATTTCATAGCTTATCGCTTGTCTATAGAATTGTAAATGGTATTTTCGTCTGGCACCTGCACCTGTAGGTGAGTAATATACATTTATATTCATAGAAGATTCTAACGTTTCTTATTGAATGGGCAACACTTGTATGAATATATCAAATTTATTGAAGCGTATTTTCATTTTTTGAGAACGGTCTCAGGTTCCTCAGCAGCTTGTCTATACGTACTCCAATATTTTTCTATTCGACTGAATGCTCCCAATTATGTTTGCTTTTGTGTGAGTTATCGTAATTTTTTCTGTTTCGGCACTGTAATTGCCTCATCGATGCACGATTTTTCTTCGTATAATAAATTAGCTGTTTTGTTGGAAAATAAAATGTATTCATTCATAAAAGGATATTCTTGATTCTTCTTGAAGCAGTAAAAATAGTATAAAACGTTCGTTACATGCACTAGTGCTAGAATATGTTGCCTTCTGAAACTTTTTTTTCTTGGGTCTTATTGATTGTCTAGTTATACAACACTGATCATAAAAGGTTTATATCGATGGAATATAACCCTCTGATAAGATTCAGCAAGCCCTTGACTCCTTGAATCTTTTCGGGGCATCAAATTAGTCGTGAGAAAAACTAACATTTGAAATTTTGGTGGTTGAAAAGCGCATTCATCATATACGTATATGTATCTACAAAAGATTACGTTCAACTATATAAAATGTATCACTACCTGTTTGGACTGATTATCTAATTTGTCATTTACAGTATGTATACTATTATAATTTTTTTCTTCCATTTCATTCCTGGAATATGATGAACATGTCAAATATGTTCGATACCAGGAAAAATAAATCAGGATCATCGTGGATATTTGACTATATTTTAAAATGAAATATCTTGGAAACACGTTAGATATGAAACTTTCGTACCGTAGATCATATATGGTGCTCTCTATGAGCTGTCAAATGATATATTTCCACAACCTTCAGAGCTATTATACTGGCGTGTAGGTTAATCGAGGAGATAGTACATTTTTCTCTCGTCGGTTCTGAAAGAGAAAAGAATGAACATATCATAATCATTTCAATATATTTTTAGCAAGGACGTATCAAGGATCTGCCACAAAATGTCACTGCGTCTGAAATTTATCTTTTATATATCTAAGCGCGAAAGCTGTTGATAATAGCACAGAAAAAGGGTCCTCTTTGATAATAATCAATGACACCTCAATTGATATAAAAATTTTGGAAATAGACAAACATATTTGAATAAATATCAACATCTCTACTTATCTCTGTGGACGTTTCGGGAACGAATCTGCTCTCGTCTTCAACACAAATTGGAGAATTCTCTCCAATTTGCCTACCAATGTTTGACATTGTTTGAAAATGTGTTTACCGAATATCTCTTCATCAATATTGCTACCTGTTGAAATAGTAAATTCAAGATCTTTCCTTACTTTATAACTCTGAATAATATTGTAATAATTATTATATTTTCATATCCAGAAACGTGAAGAAAAAATTCCCTTTTAAAATTGAAAAAATATTACACTAAAATTCGTGATTGTATCGAAATTATTATTATTGTGTATGGTGGATATAGAAGAACTGAGTAGAGTTTTCCAAATAATGAGTTCTTCTGCAATCTATCTATCTTCTATTTTCTGTCTCCAAAATCAATCTAACGGAAATTTGAAATTCAAATGCCTACCGTAATAAATTTGGGTACGTCTGGTCCATAATAATCTTGGTAGGTATCGAATGAAACGGTTCCTGGTTGAAGAAAATAACATCGACTCAAGTACAGGAGCGAATCTAGGAAGATTGAAGAGAAATCATTTTTACCCTCAGAACTGAATATCAGGAAATGTTATAATCTAAGTTCGGAATCTACTGACGGTAAATTTTGAAGTATTTTGGCACATGTATAGGAGGAGAGCACACATATCGGGTAACGTCTTCCTCTTTATATAAAAAAAAACCGTTAGCTCCGTTCCTGCTCAAATACACCGAGAATATTCAAAAATACCAAAGTATTATATTATGTGTATGGAACGACATTGGTGTAATACGAATGAGTTTCCTCTTCAGATAGTCATAGGCGTAGGTGGTCTTTGTTCAACCCCCGGAAACTTAACTTCTTTCAACATCTGCCAGTATAGATAATTGTGTTTCCATCATTCTTTTTTGAGTATTCTTAAATACATGTGTGGTTGCTCTCCACATTTTATTTGCAATTTGAATCAACAACAATAGCATTACTGAATTTGCAATACAAAATTTTTGTTTATGCTGGATGAAATCAAATTCCACAATTTATCATTGATGTTTCTCGAAATGACACTACTTTTTTCATCTTTTGACAACATCATGATGATTGAGGAACATCGTAAGCAAGCTGTGGTATATTGGGAGAGGAGGAAAGTCTAGAGGTAGTAAGCATAGGGAAATACTTTATTAGGCAGGAAATTCAACGACTATTGGAATTTTGAAGGTGTTGAGCTTGAAAATAAGAGGGTGACTAGCATGGGCTTGTCCGATTAATTTATTCACCTGGCGAAACCATTGTATTGTGCATTCACTTTCCTGAAAAAAAAATATATCGGAGCCATTTCTGAATGGATCAGATGGCTTACATCTGTCATTTAAACATCTTTTCACTTTTGTCTCAAAATTTTGCGACAATATCTCTAAAGGCACTCATATGTCCTCTTCAATGAATTGATGATAAATTTGCTGTGAGAAAAGTTATATTCTGTAATTCTGTAATTTCGGAACAAGAATGTTCCCTATGAAGCCCCCGAATGAGACGTCACTGTTTATTTATCTACCTCATCACCTAGCCTGTCCGAGATAGTGCTAAAAAAATGTTGAAGAGTGAAATATAAATTTTACACGATTCCGATACTCATGCAGAATTTTTAATAGGGATCTGATTGAAAATGCAAAATGTCTGTAAAGAGGGGACCTCTTCTAGTGGGGGAGAATTCGCAATATAAAACTATTTAGCGAAGATGTTTTAAGGGCATATAGAGAAAAATTAGTTTGAAAAGAAGAAGTAATCATGAAGTTGGTTGTGATTTTGAGTGTGCTTCTCGCTGGATTGGCTCATGGGTATCCATCGAGAATTGGTGAGATAATTTCTTCATTTTATGAGATTCAATAAGAATGAATTCTGGAACCTCATAATGAATACTTGAAAGTAGTTGGTTTTGAGGTGCGTAGTTATGGGAAGAGATATGCCAACTTCGAAAGTATGTCATATGATCTACAATGAATTCAACACACGTTTTTATTGACGGATGACAGAAGCTCATCAAAGAGATATATAGTAATATAGGATTTTTTTCGGCTCTAAGATGGGGAATCTCCTCAATGGAGATCGAAGGCCCTAATCCCATCATGGATCTGTGAGATTCCGCAGCCAGATATATAGGTTTACTCATTAGTTAGTTACAGGCTCCGATGATACTACTATTTGTATCCTTCCTATTTATTGATCTTCGCAGTACCGATTCAGTACTTTATCCAACACATGCCAGTTATGACTGTCATTATTAATGTCATTTTAGATAAGTGAACTATCAAATAACACACTAGTGTGTTATAATCCATAACTCACTAGTGAGTTATGGATTATAACTCACGTTCATATTCAAAGTAGAATTCTATTTATTTATTACCATTTCAAGCAGAATTCACATTGATATTGAAATTAAAGGAAAAAGCTAACGGTTTATTCGAATTTGAAGTTATTGTAAAATAGGTTGGTTCATTGGAACCAGACGCTCCCATATCGGTACAGCTGCTGATAGTGCTGGAAGACGCCGACACATTGGAACCTTGTATTTTTTCTGCAATTTGTATTTTGTTACGAACCGACTCTTTTAGGTATCCTTCTGCTACCGTCGAGGACTTCCATCCTCCGTGACGCTTCAAAGTAGTCATGTTAGCCCCTGCATTGGCCAAAAGAGTCACCCAAGACCTTCTCAGGCAGTGACCGGTGTAGAGCGCTGGTTCCTCCAATTTCAAAAACATTGCAATTCTCGAAGGTATCTTCGACAACGTATTCATTCCCACACACTGGCTGGTACACCTCCCATTCTTGTAAAAAACAAAAAAGCGGCTAGAACTAGTATTCTTTGGTCTCAAAGACATGTATTTTTTACACAAATTGATCGGGTTGACTGGAAATCCTTCTTCAAGTATGGTGAAACTTCTCGATTTCTTGGTTTTAGTGTCTGGCAAGACTATGTGAAAATATTTCCCTTTGTCTTGAATATTTTCTATTTTCAAATCGACTAATTCATCGCATCTACAAGCACCGCTAATCCCCATTATCAAAGCCACTTTCATCAACAAGTACTCGTCATCGGGAGCTTCGTTCAAAAACTTCTCTATTTCAGGTCGTTCTAATGTCTTGGACTTCTTTGGTTTGTATCCCTGTGATTTGCTTTTCAAAAAGCTCGTTAGTTTGCCATATTTCTAAATGTCGATTTTTTTATAAAGGTGAATAGTCGAGCGAAGCATCGAGTATTTGGTCCACAGCGACGATGGGGCTAATTTTTTTGCAAATGTAAAAAATAAGCCAATAGAACATTTTCGTCGATACCTATTATTTTCCGTGAATTCATCCAAGACTCAAACATTTTGAACTCCTTGTCGTAAGCATCTCGGGACTTTTTTGGCAAAATCTGCATCGCTGCTTCTTCCGCTTCCGTAAGGATATCCTCAGGAACGTAATTTTCATCGATTTCCTCCATTTTCTATACGTTTTTTTCTTCAAAAAAGGTTTCTTTTACTGCAGGGAAAACTGACAAGTGTCAAAATTTATTTAAACATTTGCAACAATGTGCTATGCCCGTGGCAACTAAACAAACAACCTACCTTGACCAAAATGTAAAAAAGTCACTGTCAAGTCATTCTGACATATACAGGGTATCGAGACGCAAGTAGCTTTGATTTGATCACAAAACTTATTAATTATTATCTCATAAAAAAATGATTTCTTCCACTTGTTGGATAAAACATTGTATGCCACTCGTGTGTTATGTTTCCTAAGTCACTTGAGAATTTATATATAAATCTTTCTCACGTGACTTATTTTCAACATAACACACTAGTACCATAAATAACTATTAGTCTCCTTTACGAGTGGCTACTTTACTGGGTGTTATCTGGTTTGCCATGTGGTTATCCAAAGATCGATGGTGTGTTCAATCTATGGTATGTGTGATACTGTTTCTGGTTCCTTTTCGTTCCGAAGAGGTGCTCTTTTACTGGCGTATGGTCAGTCACTAGGTCTGTTGATTTTTTTTTACAACATAGTTCTTTAATATATGTTTCCTAGATTTTTTCTTCTAGTGTACTTTATGGTTTTCCAGAACCCAATCTGCCACAGATTTTTGTAATTTTGTAGTCTGATCTGGAACTAGGTCATTTTTCGAGCCTTTTCTGGCATAGTTCGTACTTTTTGAATATAACTGGAAAACTTGAAAGATCCCTTATCACGATGATGAAGAACTTCTGTGTTGTTTGTTTTGGTAACATAATAGAAGTTCAACGTGTATTTTTGACAGTAGAATGTTGGAGTAGGCGGATCAAGGTACTGGAATTTTTCGTGACAGTTTGGAGGTTCTAAGCATCAGGAAAGACTTCTCACTAGGCAAAGAATTCCACAACTTCGTCGTTTTATTGATGCATGAAGCTGACAATGAGGTCGTATAGTTTGTCTATCTAGAATATCGCTCGTGGTGGAATAATTGACGGGATTCCAATGAGCACCGACCATGGACATATCACCTTTGATGATGATGATGATGTTCTAGAGAGAGCTCAATGAGTGTTGTATCACCGACTCGACGAATAGCTCTCTTCTGATTATAATCGTGTGTTTGGGAACTGATGAACTCCAAACATGCAAGTTAACAGAATTGCAAGACGAATTAATTGATTGATTTTTGAATTTGCACTTTGGAGTAGCAGCAGCTGGGGTGTGAAGTACCTTTTCTCATGAAATAGAAAGCCAAGTTTTTGTGTCGACTTCATTGGAATTCATGGGTATTGTATGATCGGCCATCGTGGTGAAGATACAAGCTTGGGTATATGTTGCATTGAACTAGATTTTCAGACCCCATTCAAAAATTCTTGCCAGATCATCATCTATAATATCGACCCTTTTCCGTCTTGCACCTCCAGCTTCATCAGAAGATGAAATGGCTGCAATAATAAGCACCAAAAAATGTTCCCAGTAAGAATAGTACCTATTATCAAACGGTTATGGAATATCGATTACTCATTCGTGTGAATGAAATTGCATACCGATGAAAATAAGTAATATTCCAATGCGGTGTTGAGCAAGTAAGATTACAGTTTAGTGATACTAATGTCAGAATAATCGAAGTCGCGAATTAAGAATGAATGAATCAGAATGAACGTTTGTCTCGATTTGTATTAATTCAAGAGCACTTATTTCATGATGACGTTGAACTTCGCACAACTTATTTCTCATTTGAAATTCACAGCTTTGCAACCCAATCGTAGAGCGTACATGTTTGGCTACTACGCCAACCCTCTCTTCGGGCGCAGTTACGACCACGTGCCGCAAGGTGCGATGTCAGCCGTAGTGACCCAAGACACGGTGGCCACAAACTCCTTCGCAGGACCGAACCAGATCCCTCTCGGACCGTTGCCGTTGGAGGGAGCAGAAACCTCCGAGCAGGTCACCGAGAGGAACTATCCACCATTGGACGTCCAACAGACGGAAATTGATGGTCCGAATCAACAAAATGTTCCGTCTCAAGCTCAAGGTGAGATCTAGTATATACAATCTACCAACCTATCGGTTGTCTTGGTCAAAAAGATTCAAATCATGATGTATAATCTTCGTTTGAGTAAACCAAGCTATGCATCAAATATGAAAACTCATTTTTATCTTTCTATTCCTTAATATTTGCAAGGACAAGACGTGTTTTTGGATGAAGAATTAGGATCTCTCAACGGAGAAGTTTCGACTCAGGCGTCTGTAGTAACCAAATCGCCCAAGAAGAAAACGAGCAGAAAATCCAAGAAGCAACAACCCCAGCCGCAAAACGAAGAAGAGGAAGACGACGAGGAAGAAGAAACTGCTGGAGCAGGTGCTTGGCCATTCGGTGGAGCTAGAGGTAAATTTGAACATAACTTCAATAGTAGTGGAGTAGTGGCATTAGTCCATATAATTGAACCAAGAAATTCGAATAAACCTACATGCAAAACATACAAAACAACGCCGCTTGCTGTTACTCGCCATTTTTCTTCCAATTTGAAAAAAAATGAAAAATCAATCAATGGTTCCAGAAACAACGCTAGTGTTTCTTGGTGTGGAATTCAGTTTTTTTTTTATTGCTCCGTATCATGAGTTGATCTTGTAGATAAATTGTATAATTTTCATGAAAATGTTTTCATTGGATATGCAAGCAGTGATATTGGATTACAATCAGAAATAATTGACTCTTTATTCTTGCATTTACAACTGTACATGATGTATGGCATTGTTCACCATTATACATTCGAAACAAAAAAGTTCTTTCGACTTCAAGCTTCAGTTGATATTGCAATAAATTAATATTGCTACCAGCTCATAGTGTTCTCGAAACTATTAATTTGTTTTTGATTTTTAAATCGGATAACAAATGGTGGAGTTACAGCTTCTGGCTTTTTTCATAAAACATACCTGTGCACATTTATTTCAGACATATGACTTGCCCAATGGGTATATAGGAAAAACGTCTATAACCACCGGTATTTATTGAATTCATTTTCAATTATATTGAGATTATATTTTCAGAATTCTTTGACATATGTTCTAAGATCGATGATTTCATGTTTCTGTATGAGTTTTACGGTAGACATCTCTTATGGACCTTGACAAGGACGAGGCATTTCTTGAGGAATAGTTTTTATGACTAATAGATGAGATTTCTCAAATTAAATTTGGTCTATCTCCCACCTAACTGCGGTACCAGATTTCTTTCAACTTCTGAGGAAAATATTTAGCAGAATAATATCTGAGCCGTTAGGTTGAATTGAACTATTTACGAGAAAAATGTACATAGACATATCCATATACCTACTGCTCGTTCGTTCATTGAGTCTTATTGGACATCAGCATTTTAATGAATA
The DNA here is from genome assembly GCA_963576655.1 of Gastrophysa polygoni. NCBI lineage: Eukaryota > Metazoa > Arthropoda > Insecta > Coleoptera > Chrysomelidae > Gastrophysa > Gastrophysa polygoni. Next base: position 4,859,936 of record OY755091.1, read on the forward strand.
TAGCGAAAATTGGCGACAGAAATTAATGAGAATATTAGTGTTGGTGATTGTATGAAAACGTTGGTTTGGAAACAGGAATGTAAGTTTACTTCCCAATCAATGATCGAACTATATGATTAAAATATCAAAACACAAATTAATTGTACAGAGATTTATTGAAAGTATCGTGATCTATCAGGACTGTCGATAACTGAAATGCCGGCATTGCGGAATATTAATAGCGTTCTGAAGGAAGCAAAATAAATTCTGCTATTTCACCACAGTCTTCACATCATTCCCACGAGAGATCTTGGCATTGAAGAGCTAGCGAGGAAGATTTAACTTGACCTCATCCAACCTCTCTGCAATTGATTAACTTTCGCAGGTGTCCCGTCGTACAACGCATTCTTCCCGATAACCATTTCTGGACCATCCCCCTCTGGAAGACGTTCCAGACCAAGCCATGACAATGAGGACTACGCACCTTCTGGATCTGCGACCGCGATCGCCAACGCATTCTCCACCGGCAAGGGCGGGATCGCCACCAGCCATGCCACTTCTCTGGGGGATCCCTATCTGACAGCCATGTTCTTGAGGGACGGCATGTTGAGTTTCAGGAATAAGAAGCCGGAGCAAGACGCGTGAAGGGGTAGTTTCTATGAGTATGACGTAATTTATTTCTAATTGTTTTGACAATAAATACAGTGATAATTTCGATGAGGAGCTGTGTTTCCTTTCTTTGCCCAGAAGAATCACGTTCTCTATTAATGTTCTTTCACATTCATTCAAGATATACTGTGGGAAAACAGTTTCGAAGGGTGGTGACCAATTCGATGAATTTCTAATGTTCATTCAAGGTTCTGATTATTCGTTATGACACCCAAATGCGTATCGAAATAGCTTCCATTTTGATTTTCTGGATATTGGTATCATTGATGAATAATGGAATTCAATTTCATACGCATACTGAGTGATGCTAACTTTCAGAACCATTTGGGATAATGTGTTGGTAGCTACTTTTGAAGTAGGTATTACAAAAATTTGTTCGTGTAGAATGTATTTTTTGCATATTTACAAAATTCATAATACATTCCTAATTCTCTGATATCGAAATAAATAAAAATAAATATGACAAACTAACAACGACTGAAGACTACTATCTACTCAACTCCTCTTGAATTTCTTGTAAGCTCTTCCCCTTGGTCTCGATCAGATAGAACGCACAAAACAACCCAGCCAAGAGACAGAAACTAGAAAAAATGAAAAAGGTCTCGCCCAAGCCCAGCAGAGTCACAGCCTTCTCGAAATACTTGGTTAGAACGAACGCCATGATCCAAACGAAGGTTGAGACGAAAGCCGTCGCGACAGACTTCAGCTTGGTGGGAAACAATTCCGACAGGATTGTCCACGGCAACGGGCCGAAGCCGATGTTGAAAAATACGATGAAAATCGCCAGACTCATCACTGGAACGAAAGCGAACAGATCTGTGTTGGCTCCGTGTCGTTTTAGGAAGCAGTAAGTGCCCAGGGGTACTTCGGAGACCACCATGCCCATAGCTGACAGCAGTAGAATCAACTTTCTACCATACCTAAAAACAATAATAGTAGATATTGATAATAATAATCATAATAAATGGTCTCTATTCACGGAAGTTTCGAATTTTTACAAAGGAATATACAGAAGAACGGGTTTATCTTGATGAAAGGGCGAAGTTCAGCTCAGGCTGCTTTTCAACTTAACCCATAGTGTGACTCATAATGACTGATTAATAGTTATTTTCACACCAAAGTAGTAGAGAATTTCATTATGATCCAGGCACTGAAATTATTGAGACGTTATTCAAGACACAAAAGGTCTCGTGGTAATAATATTCTTCATTACCAAGATATCGAAATTTTTCCATGTCAATCGTTATAGTTCTGTGAAACTGAAATAGAAATCTACTGTCACTAATATTGAAGAACTTTTTTTTATTCTAATGGACATCTTATAGCCATGAATGACTGAGGCAGCATACGACAGTTATTATTGAAAAATAATGATTAACAGTTACAGTTTTTCTTGAGACACTAATGAAATGCTGAGCCATCCGAAAATACAAACAAAAAAAATATTTACTTTGTAGCTCCTCCTCGGATTGCGCAACTGTTTCTCCATTCAACCAAATATTTGTTGCAATGAATTTCCTATATCCCATACTGGGCCCTCCTTTTTTTGGGCACGGTTTATGTGTGCTTACCTGTCGACTATGCAAGGAGTTAGGAAGCTGCTCAGAAACTGGGTACCGATAACAATAATCGTACAATATTCGGGTTCGAGGGCAGTTCCTGACTCTTGGAATATTATTTGGCTGTAAAACATTACAGCGTTTATGCCAGAAATTTGTTGGAAGAAGAAGAGACCCATTGACATCACCATTGCTCTTATGAATGCTCTCGACCTAAAAACGGAGGTATAAATTAGGGAACTCAGAATATAAGTGAATCAGAAATCAGTGAAAAATTTGGTGCATGACGTGGGACTATACAGCGTGTCCCGTAATCAGAGGGTGATATATTTCACTATGTCATTATGTATGTACAATGTTTTGCCATCAGTTATATGGTTTTTCATCGCTGCGTCTCTTTCTTATGGATGTTTCAATCTCTCTCTCGAAGTTCGATCTTGTAGAGACTATAAGATATCATATCTTTGTTTGCAGTACACTGCAAGACGAAATGATAAAACAAAAAGGCAACGGCACGCGGTGTTCCCAAGCGGTCACCCATCCAAGTACTAACCGCGCCCGACGTTGCTTGACTTCCGTGATCGGACGAGTACGGGTATATTCAACGTGGTATGGTCGTTGCCTGTTATTATATGTCATGTTCAAAGTTCATAAGGGTCATAATTGCGAAGAGCGCCCATACTATTCTGTACTTTATTTACAATAGTTACCTCACTTGGTTCTACTCCTACAACTGAAATATTCTTGAGCGTACACATATCTACTATCCATAACGAGTTCAACAAGATAGTAATTAGGCAGGAAAGAAATTTTTTTTCAGCCAAACTGTATTATTTTCGGAGATTCTTGCTTCGAGGGAAATAAGGAAGCTACGCGTTTGCTGTTATGTTTCATCCTTATTTATGGAGGTGTCGAAATTACCTGGGATCCCCCGCATACCGCTCACCCTTTTGCCAACCAACCAGTTGTCGATACCTTTTTTTAACCCTTGTTTTGATATATTATATAATATACTATTTGGAGTTCTGAGTTGAGAGTTTATAGGTAGTCGCCAATAGCATAGTATAGTATAGTACCAAGAGAATATCGAATTGTTGAACCTTGAGTGTTTTCCAAGCGAAATCATGTTAACCCTTCTATTGTATCGTTACCACTGGTGCAAACCAACGAGATATGTCAGTTGGTATTTGGGAATCATTCAAGGAAAATAGCTATACCACGAGTTCACTATGGCATTGTAATCTATATAGTTACAAAAATGAGTCTAACAATCTATATCAATTCCCGAGTTACAGGATATTAAATGTAATGTCCTCGAGAAAGTTTTTCATTGAATGTCATCTCCTGAAGAAGGTTTTCATTGATATTTTCCAAGTCTGCGTAACATTCAATGAAATTCTGTGAACTTTTCTTCTGTTTTGCAAAATGATGCATCTGGAAATTTCATTACACTTCAAGAATAACAACTTCACTTCACTGTGATTTTTTTCCAGAATTTGATGAATAAGCCTTAGTAGAGACATTTTATTCGTTTTCTCTACAGTTTGGAAATTATGTGCGATAATTTTGCACCGCTTTTATAACCTTCCTATTTATGAAGTGATTTTCAGCAAATCCGCAATGGAAAAGGAACCTTCGTTATTGAAAAAACAGGATATATTTGAATATCGAAGAATTGACAACACCAAAGAATTCATTACAAGCAAGGTTTATATTACTGATTCCAGACACGCAATTATGGCTTCTTTTCCTTCCAGTCATCGGAAAAGATTCATTGTCAACGTTTTCATTAGTGAGTAATTTTGTATTTTTTGTAGTGAGTACTATCAAGTACGTACATGACTATATTCCTTCATGAAAGCGTACATATATATTTATTGAAATTCGCAAAATAGGTACCTAGTATTTAAAAAAAATCTCTAAAATTTTGTATCATATCTAATTGAAACTAATATACGTTTCACGTTTTGAGTTCTCCATAAATTTCATCAATTATATCTTTTAGATTACGAATAGTTTAGTTCTTGTATCAAATTTCATCTGATTACATCTAGACGATACGAAAATATCTCGAGAACTACAAATTTCTTAACCAACACTTTTCTGACCAAGATTGACAACGAAATATTGTCCTGAAATATTTTCCATCAATATGGAAAAACTTGATATAGCTAAATATGAACCCGTCTAATATTCGTCCTGTGATGGAAAATATCTGAAAACTTGAGTAGGTACCTGATTGAGTCCAGTGAGCTTGAAGCATTTTCTTCTGGTTTAACACTCGCTTTCAACTCCAGTATTTCCTTCATAATAGCATCTTCTTTTCTTCCCAATTTTCTCAGTGCAACTATTGCAGAATCGTCATGTTCTTCTCTGACCAGAAACAAAGGACTTTCGGGTGCAAAAAAGAAGAAGAACAATATGAAGATCAAGGGGGTCACAGCCAGAACTAGAAAAATAACGATAGTATATTGAGAAATGATCATTATGGTTATGGTTATGCCATTCCTCACAAATATTCGATTTATTACCTAAATTGAAGAGCTGAACGGAGATAAACGGTCCCAGAGAAACGCTGAATAATAGGCCTAGGCAGCAAAAACACCCCATGGAGGAACTGATTGCTCCTCTATTGCCTTTTTCAGAAATTTCTGCTAAGTACATTGGCAATAAATTGAAAACGCCCCCTACACCCACACCAGTTAAAAACCTGAAAAATAACCAGTTACACAAAATTACTAATATTCTTCAACCATTGCTAACAGCAGGTGACAAAGTGGATATGTATCAGCTTGAATTTTTTTTTATTCTCTGTAACTCATAGGATATCATATGTAAAAAAGAATTGTGCTTATTTTCAACCCAACGAGGATTTTTTCCAAACTGTTTGACCGGAGGAATGAACCTTTTATTTTTATTTCGAGAATCATCTTCAACTCATCTTATTTGCAATTTCAACGATGCTGATTCGAATTATCACAAAATGACACCCGTCTCTCAATTGGCTATTAAATTGTTGAAACACCAAGTTGACTGTAACCCAAATTCGATGCTTGGTAGGCATTGAAATCTAAACAGCATCAACGATATTACCTATATAATTCTTTTCAGTACCTGATTTTTCCTCTCTGGTTGTCAATAATTTCTTCGATGGAAAACAATAAACATCTGAAGATAACTCACGATATTGTGAAAAGTAAGATAGGATCACCATTTTTCACCCTCAGAGAAGACCCTTGAGAAGATGGAATCTACAGTTTATTCAACATATACATTGTACAGAATATGAAGAACTCAAATCTAATGGCAAAGACAGGGTCGAATTCTCAACTCCACGATTACTAACTAACACATGATCTTTGGATATCGAAGCCTAATATCAAGAATCTTGATAATAGACCAGATGTTATCACCTATGTACAAAACACTGGTGCAGTAACTGATGGTGTTTTGTTTCGTCGAAAACGCTAACGCCATTTTCCGCTATAATAGCCTAATAGTTATGAAACTCCTCAGGAGATGGTGAGATTTTTACAGATTTCTGTACAATAATTGATGTTTCGAGATTGTATCTATATAGTTTGATCATTAATTGAGAAGTAACATAAATAACTACTTCTGAATCAACATTTTTACAACACTGATTGTGCAATTCTCAATAATACTGATTTTGTTTTCATTTTTGTGTCACCATCTAACAACTGACATTTGAGTGATATTCCGCTATAACGAATGAAGTGCTGTTAACAAGTTAGCTGTACGTTAGAGTTTTGGATGAAGAAGTTAGATAGGCAAATAGGCAGAATAGCTCCACCAGTGTTCTGTACATCGTTATGTTATCCAATGATATTGAATTTGACAGCCAATCGACAAACTAATGCCACTTCGTAATAGATGGTTGAACAGAGATATTGTAGACCGAAGAAATATATAGGGTGACATACGTAATAAAAAAGTTTGTGTCACTCACTCAATGAATTTCGGAATTTTATCTCTCCAACTATAAGAAAAGTAGACGTACTGACCTTCCTACGTAGAATAATTCCACACTTCGACCGAAACCGAGGAGAACGTATCCGAGGAAGAAAGGGGCACCAAGGTATAGCAGGGTGGATTTCCTGCCTATTGTATCTGATAGATATCCGAACAGGAAAGGGCAAACAGAAGCCCCCAGGATGACCAACGACGATATCCAGGAGGATTCTTCGAGAGAAAGCGTCCTCCTCCACGGGGATTCTTCGGCATCGTTGAGTTTCGGTATTTCTGGCGATGACCAAGTCAAAGCTGTGCCAGAAATGAAACAGAGAAGATTCGCTGGAAGAGAGGAAACATACTTGTGAGAAATTAAAGTGGTTTTGAAAGGAATTACTCATTGTGAGATTCTATTATGGGCGCAGTATATGTTAATGCATATGTTTTTTTGATGTTAACATTGATATATCTCCGTAACTTGCTGGTTCTAGTGATAAACAACGATGTACTGAACACTGGTGGAGCTTTTCTGCCTATTTGCCTATCTAATTTCTTCAACCAGAACTCCAACGTACTGCTAACTTGATAACAGCATTTTATTCGTTCTAGAGGAAAATCACTCAAGTGTCAGTTGTTAGATGGCGACACAAAAATGAAAACAAAATCAGTATTATTGATAATTGCACAATCAGTGATAAGAAAATGTTGTTTCAGAAGTAGTAATTTAGGTTACTTCTCAATTTCAGATCGAACTACGTAATTACAATCTCAAAACGTCAACTATTTGTACAGGAATCTGTAAAAATTTCACCATCTTCTGGGGAGTTTCATAACTTCTAGGCTGTTATAGCGGAAAATGGCGTCAGCGTTTTTGAAAAAACAAAACACCATCACTGACTGCACCAGTGTTTTGTACATCGTTAACTAAACCAATAAATTAACATGTTTCAAATTTTTGAACGCCATCATCCAAAATTGGTGTTGGCAATACCAAATGTTCACCCGTCTGTATGTTAAATATTTTGTTATGGATAGTCAGAAATGGTATAACACTGATAATAATAACATTCATTATTTTGATTCATTCTCATAGGTTTTGTCGACCTCAAGATCAACGAAAATCAATTGAATTAGGTAACTAAAACTGCTGACTAAACGAAAGAATATTATAATGTAAGTACTCAAAACGCCGGCAAATATGAAAATACATTTTCTTTAGCGGCCGATTGACGTTTTGTCGAGATGTACAAGGTGTCTCATTGAAAGAGATCAAACTTCTTTTCCTAATATATTTCTGTCATTCGCAAATTATTAATTTGATTGATCAATAAATTTCAGTTCACTTTTCACTATATCAACAGAGGATAGAGCGGTTCAAAAAGATTAGATAAGGTGTAAGAAATTGGATAAATTTTCGAAGACAGAAAATATTGATATATTTGAAATTTGGCTAACAATGGAGTAATACCAATGTCGAGTAAACAAAAGTTGCACATGGAAATGGCAGTTGTATCCAAAAAATAGCTGAACATTTGAGCAACATTTTGAATGCATCGAAATGTTCCTCAAACTAACGATATCTTGAGTTAGAAGTACTGGAAAAAATACGAACCTGAGAAAACTGACAAGTACAACGAACTGATTTTCGGAAAGAACATTTCAAACGACACTCGACACTATATCTCATGTGCGAATATTCCGCATCGGAGAATATACTAAGTGCAATTGTCGACGGTAATTGTGAGAAAAAAATAATAATAGCGAACTTGAACCCGAACGTGTCATTTATAAAATCATTCCGATCGGATTTTCGTTCTTGAAAATGTTTGTCGCGTCCATCTGGGTCCTCACTGAAGGACTGTCAGTACGTGTTTTCCGGAAACGATTATTGCAATGATACTATGTACGTTTGCGATTCAATAATAAGACTATTTTCGTCTGCTTGAACCATTTCAAATACAGGGCGATGGGTCCGATTAAGAGATATAATTTTGTTTGGTGTGCGCCGAGATATGAAATAATGAGATTCAAATGAATACAGGGTGTTACAGAACTATGGGATCAAACTTCTTGGGGTTATTCAGTGCAACAGTAGAAAACATTTTAGTAGTGGGTCCCATGTCCGTAAAAGTGTCACTACGGCACAACGGCCCTAAGACGCGTTAAAATTCAGAAAGACGATGAATTGCCTGAATAGGATTTGATGCATTTAATTTTTCCTTTTGTACATGATATCATCACAACAATTGTTCAAAATGTATTCCTCCAACATAGATGCATCGATTTAAACGTCGCACATGATTTCGGCGGACTTCACTAAAAATTTGATGCTCGTTTCGAATGATTCCAAATGCTGCTGTAATTCGTCCAATTAAGTCTTGCTCTGCTTCTACTGGAGTTCCGTAGACTAAAGACTTCACATGTCCCCACAGGAAAAAATCTAGCGACGTTAAATCAGGTGACCTAGGAGGCCAAGAAACTGTTCCACTTCTAGCAATCCAACGGTGCCCAAACCGTTTTCCTGTGTAGAGTCTTCGGTCTACGAAACTCCAGTAGAAAAAGAGCAAGACTCAATTGAATGAATTACAGCAGCATTTGAAATCATTCAAAACGAGGATCAAATTTTTAGTCAAGTCCGCCGAAATCATGTGCGATGTTTAAATCGAGGTAATATTCTGGTTGGAGGAAGGAAGGTTCTCCATGATATTCTTCGAGGAATTATTTATTGGTTGAGTCAAAATGACCAGTCAAGGTTTCGGAAATATCGAAGTCAACTCAGTATCACATTACCCTGTATGTGATAAATAAAAGTGGAGTTATCACTATCAGCCATTATCCTTTTAAGTATATAAGAAGGGGATCTATTAGAGTTGGTTGAATTTTGTTTCTAAAAATAGCCAGTGCCAATCGAAACAGTCAATTTAAAAAGTTATAATAGCTTACCTAAATTGTGCACCATTTGCAATTTGAAAAGCGACGAAGATTTTGAGTGTCCTATGTACAAATTCCAAGATATGTCAGTAATCCTGACTTGATGAGTTTTGCTAATTTAGCATACAAATGAGATTTGATGAAGCGAACAATAAAAAAAGACTTGACAGGAGTAATCAAAAGTGTTCTTTAAACAAGATCATGGGTGTTGTTTTCTGCATGGTATTTCTTTCTTCTCGATATAATTCGTAAATTTGCTAATTGCATAGTACTCAATATCTCATAACCCTCTTTTTGTTCCTATTACTGTTGCACCGTTAATGCACGTAAACTATTATGTGAGAAATTTCATTATTTTTTAATAGTACAGTAAAATTGAAGGAATTGAATTAGGAAACCTTATATTAGGTATATCAAAACATCCTGGAAATTTATGATCGATATATTCATAATGAATGAATTTGAGGTTGAAAACATAATATTCTTCAATACTGTCTGTAAGTTATTCGAGGAGGTGGTACATTCATTTTTGCAGCTTTTAAATTCAGAATTGTTTGTTCAAATGAACCGAGTTTTTGATGCATAGTTCATTTCTCTTCTTTACATACATTGTTTGATACTATTTTGATGAAATTGAAGCGAAGAATTGATATGATGTATTTCAACTTCGCTTCGCTTCAATTCTCTCCTCGTTTTCTGGTGAGCTATTTTTCTGCTTACATGAATTTTTCATTTGGAAGTATTATTAATTGAGAAACACTGTATATCAGGTGTTAACTTATTCCTCAAGCAAGCCATGGTTTCAAGAGTGTCAGGGGCGTTGGATTCAATAACTTTTTTTCTCATCTCATGCATCACTTTTTTTTCACTGATTACAGCTCAACTGTTTTCAACCAATTTCAAATGGAACATCCTGCGTGAGTCCACTTTTTTGGATTCTAGGGATTATTTTAAGTAGATCACATAGTTTCGTGACGAAATTGGTTTGCACATGTATAAAAAATAAACAGTGCTCCAATAAAAACTCATAGCCCAGGCCAACATACTTTCCCCTTGAAAAAATGGCGTCTTGTATATTGATTTCATCCTCACCCGGTATAGGAAATTGTATACTGGGCGTCAGAATCAGTGCAAACTCATAACAACTTCCCATTAGATGAATTCGTGCTTCATTACCATTCTATACCATGCTTCGTTAATATTTGCTACCCACATCGAATTCGTACGTAGGTATGTGATTGACAGGTCTTATATAACCTAAATAATCGATAAATTCGCCATGTCATGTCTCCATTTCCTCTTATTTTCTCGGACACATTTCAGCCAATATTTATGTACGGAGTGATCCTTTTCCAACTAGTACTCTTCTATCTAGCATTTATGTCAGAAATTTGGAAATTCTGAAATCAAATTTAACGGTTCTCTTTCACGTTTTTTTTTCAAACTTCGCTTCAATATCGTCATGATTTCCATTATATTAAGTATACAACAGTATCTTACTGAATCATGTTAATACCTTCCTTCTCTTCCGACATTCCATCGCTGGCTAACAAGATGCTTGGGTTTTCCTTGTGTGTTATCAAAAGATAAAACAATCGTTGCAAAAAAAAATTTGGCAAACCTCACTAACTGCTTTAATGATGAGAAATACATTTTCAGCAGGCAGGCCTTTAGGATTTTTTGGCGATCAAAACTTCAAATATTCTTATCTTTATTGGATGAGAGAGAATGAACATTTATTTTGAAGCGTGGTGTCATTATATCTACTATATAGGAAGCTAACGCTGGCCATTTTCGTATTGCCGAAGGACTATTTTATTCATTCATATGGCTACCGTTTCAATTCAACTAGATCAGAATGGATAATATTTTATCCTCAATCATCAGTGGTATGAAACGAAAATAAATCGTATCATTCCAAGTGTTACCTCCAGTGCGAAATATAAGAAAAAACTTTTGAACATTGAGAAAGCTTCAAAAATCATGTAACTAATTATGAAATAGTATTTTCGTCAGTTTTTGATAATATTCTGCAACTAGGGAAGGCCGATATTTATAAAAATGAATAATATCGTTATTCATTTAGCTTTTCTGGAAATATATTGATACTGGGGAATATTCGAGTCTTGCATGAGTTGTCTCATGTTTTTACCTTTGCAACAATTGTCACCTGGTTAGAATATTAGCATGCAGGTAGCATTTTCGATGAGTTGTGAAGACAAAAGAAAATTAGCCAATAGTCAATAAATAGGTCAAAGTCGGTAGCGTTGTACGGATCGAAAAAACCTTCCGAGATAATTTTTTTCAATCACCAACACGTATTTTGTAAGAACTGTTGCCCAAAGAGGGATTGCCGAGCTATTTATTCAAATCACATTATTATTATTCTTTATTTTTTATTGCTCGCTGTTTCAGTTCGTCGATAGTTGCTCACTCATTGAACATGTGGTTTGAAAGGACAATTGGAGTGATTCTAGTTTTTGGTGTAAGTACATCATGATATCACCCCTTATTTGTAAGAGCGCTTTCACCTGAAAGTCGAATTTGTAAATTTGAATTATTACTAAATAAATTCCTATATTATTTGAACAATATAGTATAGATAGACAATAGATAAATGTGTTATTTTCTTTCATGAGTATTGACCGCTATATGGTTTTTCAATGACTTGCCTCAAGTATTTGAAACAAACTACATCGCTGGTGCCAAAGTCAATTGATAATGTTGTTGAAAGGTTCTCACCTAACCAATAGTCATTCATGTGACTATTGCCAAAAGTGTGTAATCGTTGCATATGTTACTCAAAATATTGTTTCTACGATCTAATCAATTTGACGTGTTTCTTCTAAATATTTAGACTCAAAATTAGCAGCTGATGGTGACTATGCATAAGTTCTGATAAACTGTCTGTATTAGAAGCAATTTTCTATAATTACTGATAGTGTATTGATTTCGTATGATCAGTAGTGCAAAAAACAAGCTACTCCTTGTACGAAAACCTTCGAACTTACAAAAAAGTACAACTTTTTGCTCTGTTCACAATACAAATTGAATGATCATAGAAAAACTATTTTCAATTGACTTTGATATGTTTGTTTTGTGTTATAGTAATAGTATTCTATCAGTTTGTTTTTATTTCTTGTCTTTGAAATTATTTAATTTCTTGCATTCCATATTCTGTACTATATTTAATCTCCTGTCGTTGACAGGATTGTTGTATCGTTTTCCGAAAACCTTTTAGTCTTGAACTATTTTCTACCAATAGATCTATCAGAAACTAGCAAGTGACAAAAGTCCACTTATAGTGGATGAAGATGAGGTGTTTCGAAAATTAGGTCATATCGGTCGAACTAATTCAAGTGTTGCTGGTTTAAAAGAGCAATTTCCAAATTTGCGAAATTGTTCTGTGGGAGTTCATTCTGATCTCAGAATATCGCAGGATGTTGGAAATTGCAATGACGATTATCCCTATATGAGAAAGCACGCGATCACAAAAAATAGAACCCATATAATTATTGAACACCATTCATCAACTCTAATTCACTTTCAATTGGGAAATCCGTGAATACAGGGTGGAGCATGGAGGACAAACCTCAAGAAGTCATCGTCCAATTTTCCTTCAACTCCAACTTTATCGACAGCGACTGACAATTTTTTTTCAAATGGTAACATTTTTTTCTTGATTCGTTCTTGACAGAGATTCTTTCTGAATCCATTATCGATGTATTTTGAGTTGACTTTTGCCCAAAATCAGTGCTTCGCAAATAAAAAATGGGTCTTTGCATTAAATGTCATATTGGGTGTTTCAATCAACTTTGTGGCAATAATCTGTCAGTGTGACATATTTGATATATCATCTCAGATCTTCTCATGATATTCACTCTGCTGGATAAAACGAGATATTATAAATAATCAACTGACCGATCAAATCAGTTTGACATCAAATTTTGAGTTTTCCTTAATGTTAAAAGAGAACCAAAGGACTTGAATCGTGAGATCAATAATCACATTCGTTTCATTCATAACAGTGAGTATCATGAGCTGTTTGAATATATGGCACGAAGACTTTCACTGCAACGTTCAATGACCCGATTGAGATATTTAAGAAGCATTTGCAAAATCATCATTACTTTCCACAGCTTCTGAACTCAGCTTCAGGCCAACCATTCCTCTACAGCGCACCGAGTGCCTTACTGGCGAACTTAGCTTCATCTGCTTCAGCTTCAGCTTCCAGCGGTGCCAACAATGGACACATAGCTGATTTGAGGAAGAAGGAAGAAAAGTCCGAGAAACTACAAGTGGAAAAGAGACTGATCGAAGATGACAACTTCAATACTGAAGACCATGGGGCAGATACGAACGAAGTTCAGCCTAGTTTGATCCAGAAGAAAATCAACAAAATATTCACGAAAATTAGGTTTCTCTCTACTCTTTCCAGACTAGCAGGAAGGGATAACAGGCAAGAATAGTTTGGAAGCTATTATTCTGGAGGATAAAAATTTCGGAATCACCCGAGACTAAACCTTTACTATACTTTCACCACGACTTCCAAAGATTTGGGCAACATAAAAACCTTGTATCTCAGTTATTAATGACGAAAGACACATTATTCGATATGAGTAGAAAATAATGATAGACAGTATTGTTGAAATAAAAAAAAATTGAATTTGAATCATGACCTTAAGATTCGTGTCTTGGCGCTCTTTGCTACCAAAATTTTTGGAGAAACTCATAGATATATGCGTATCAAGTGCAGAGCTAACGACAAAAACATTTACTTTTTCAAGTTCGTTTAAGATTAATTACTAATTATTGAGATTTAAGAACATTATCGGGAGATTCACAGGTGCTTTATAATGTTACTCAACTTCAACAACAGCAAATTTTATTCTTGTGACATCCTGATCATGACAGTTCAAACAAGAAAAGCGAACAAAGACTACAATGATGAACAATGATTTGAAAAGACACAAAGGAAAAACATAACGATTTGAACTGAAAGAAAGCATTGTTGAAATAAAAAGAAATTGGATTTGAATCATGACCTTAAGATTCGTGTCTTGGAGCTATTTGCTACCAAAATTTTTGGAGAAACTCATAGATATATGCGTATCAAGTGCAGAGCTAACGACAAAAACATTTACTTTATCAAGTTCGTTTAAGATTAATCATTAATTATTGAGATTTAAGAACATTATCGGAAGATTCACAGGTGCTTTATAATGTTACTCAACTTCAACAACAGCAAATTTTATTCTTGTGACATCCTGATCATGACAGTTCATACAAGAAAAGAGAACAAAGACTACAATGATGAACAATGATTTGAAAAGACACAAAGGAAAAACATAACGATTTGAACTGAAAGAAAGCATTGTTGAAATAAAAAAAAAATGAATTTGAATCATGACCTTAAGATTCGTGTCTTGTAGCTATTTGCTACCAAAATTTTTGGAGAAACTCATAGATATATGCCTATCAAGTGCAGAGCTAACGACAAAAACATTTACTTTATCTAGTTCGTTCAAGATTAATTATTAATTATTGAGATTTAAGAACATTATTGGGAGATTCACAGGTGTTTTATGATGTTAATAATGTTACTCAACTTCAACAACAACACATTTTAGTCTTGTGACATCCTGATCATGACAGTTCAAACAAGAAAAGCGAAAAAAGACTACAATGATGAACAATGATTTGAAAAGACACAAAGGAAAAACATAACGATTTGAACTGAAAGAAAGCATTGTTGAAATAAAAAAAAAATGAATTTGAATCATGACCTTAAGATTCGTGTCTTGGAGCTATTTGCTACCAAAATTTTTGGAGAAACTCATAGATATATGCCTATCAAGTGCAGAGCTAACGACAAAAACATTTACTTTATCTAGTTCGTTCAAGATTAATTATTAATTATTGAGATTTAAGAACATTATTGGGAGATTCACAGGTGTTTTATGATGTTAATAATGTTACTCAACTTCAACAACAACACATTTTAGTCTTGTGACATCCTGATCATGACAGTTCAAATAAGAAAAGCGAACAAAGACTACGTTCGAAATTTGCAAATTCGTCAATGGTCTCAGCTCGTGCTCCCTATAAATTCAAAATTTGCGATTGGTCGGCAACAAATGAATGACCTTCATTTGTCGACAGGCAACTAATCGTTCCAGTATTCAATAGCTTCAAAAAACTTATTGCTAGATCATCGGAAGATATGTTTTTCTTTTCCATTACAGAATGGAAGAAGACCTTGAAGACTTCAAATTCGACGACCAAACGACTGTAGCTCCTGCAGATCAACGGACTTTTCAAAAAATCATTTACTCGCACGAAGGTTATGGAGCGCCTCTCAAACTCAATCTGAAGATTGGGAAAGAGATGAACGATACCGATGAAGAAATTGTTACCGATGCCATCGATGATACAGGAGCGGTCACCGAGGAAAACTTCGACGATGAAAAAGTTGAAGTGATGCATAGGTTTGGTCAGATTGGGGTGTTTTTCGCAGAACTGATAGGCAGTTTGGTGGGGTTGGCTTACGGTGCAACCGCTCACATAAACAATGCTTTGCAAGGACTTCAGGAAACTACAGAACCTACGGGGTTGTAGAGAACATTTTTGCGAATATTTATTATGATCAGTTAAATCAACTTTGGATTGAAAAGGGATGATTTTGATAGCTAGTCCTTGTCTATACCTGATAAAACATTAGTGTGAGATAATATTTCTGCTCTGTAACAGCTTGCTATTTCTCTTGTTCTATATCTACATTAATAGTTGATGAAATTTGTATAGAATTAGTAACAAAAGAAATACACACGATTGTGTGAATTCAGGAACGAGTTTGGCTCTGATAGGGATGCCTATATTGAATGGTATCTTATTTAACTTCATACGGTGTCATATTTTTCTTTTATGGGTTGACACAAACAAAATATAAGGAGTTTCGAGTAAAATGTTGTATTTCCATTCCAGATTCCAAAAATGTTAATGAAATTTTTGTAATGAGTACATATACAACGGGAAATTGAGTCTGTCGACCCTTCGATTTGGTATGATGATGTCAACGATATATTTTACTATGGTTGCGGCCGCGGCCATATAAACTCTGACAGCTTCGTGGTAACAGCTTCAAAATCTCGCCTCGAGACATAGTCCTTTTGGATATCAGCTATTTTCAATACTGTATGTACTACGAAAGGTACTTGCCTATTTTCTTGAAAATAAATCGAGATGGAAAAATCAACGAAACACCTGGCCCTTGAAGAAAATACGAAAATGTTCGACCAACTGATCAGCTCAGTTTCTCCCGTTCATAAAATAAGATACTGGTGAATTATATCAGTAACCTAGTTCATATTCTGTATTCTATGAAAATATAATCGTGATAATAGAGGATTCAATCTCAGTGAGAAAAATTGTGGAACACCTACTTAATGAAGTTAATGATATAGATATTATATTTCATTGTTTATTTCCCTTCATGGTCCAATGAAAGCGAATGTGTTTATCTCTGAATTTATAGGTACGAATTAAAGTGATCAGGTTTCCGAGTCATCTACATTTTTATCCGAAACAGGTCCTGAACAACAAAATTCAAGCCGCAGGCAACGCAGATTATTGACAATGTAACCTTGACGAGGTTACAACCTCAGAATGAGTTTGGTAGTGTTCGACCAAAAGGTTTTTTTTTAGCACTAGGACGAGAACTGGGAGATTTTGCAACATAATATTGGGTTTGTCTTCGTTGTTCATGACTTGGAAATCATATTCCCTTTATTTATTTAGTTGAAGGTCTGACATGATAACAAGGAGTACACATAAATATAGTACGAATAATAAAGTGGGTACCAATATGGAACAATTAGTTAAATCATATGACAGAGTTCAATTAACCGATTGAAATGGGTATTGCTCTAGGTATATTAAATACGTTCACAATTACAGAAATTTGAATATACATACAAGCAGTGTAAAATTAATCTATACATGTTCAGAGCATACATTGTGCCTTCCCCTATATTACGAGTTATTAGAAGTATGGGCAAAATCTAGAAGTTGGAACATAATCGATCAAGATTTTCCAAAAAGTACAGACAGTTTCAATCTTTGAAAAATTCCGAGAATCTGTAGGTAGCTGTAGAAATAGAAAGGAAATTTGTTATTATTGTATAGTTTCGTGGATAAGTGACAGCTTAGCTTAACTCCGAAGATTTAAATTTTAAACATCCGTCCTGTATCTTATTTTTCTATGAAGATATCTCGGTTTCTGTGAGGTGACAAGTTTCTTGAAAAATAGTGAGGAATGTCAAAGTCATCTGTTTTTGATGATGAGCCAGCCGATCTCTTAATAGATTTTCGGAAACATGATCTCGTCTTCGAGATATATTACAGATAATTCTGAAAATCCGTTGTGAGTTTTTCTTTTCCTTCATCGATCTCGTCGAGCTGACTCAGAAAATACCGAAAATAAATACCTATTAATTTTGTATTAATGTAATGAAATTTTGTTGCCCCCTCCCACAAATAAAAGGTGAAGACGTCCATGAAGCATATAACACTCAATGAAATGAACGTGAATCTTGCGAAAGTTTTGAAATATTAAAAATAACGTATCACAGATAGCCCAAGTTGACGTATTGTCACCATCAAGAATGATTGATCATGAACGAATAGTGAATCACACCAACACTCGGTATATTTCATACAATAGGGCATTTCCTCCGGGAGGTATGTCGAATGGCCAAACGTCAATGAAGATCCACTGGTTCACTTAGCGAACAATACAATTCTCTAGAAAACAACAGTTAGGTATTCTGTAGGTACGATATTTTCCATCGATTTCGATCGCCCGCATTGAGACAGGTTTTGTTGCTGGTTCTTCGGCCACTACGCGACACAATTCGCGGCATCCTTTGCGTGGTTGTCATAGTAATATTGGGACTGTTAGAGGAAGGCACATCAATTTTTTCGTTGGAAAACAAACAAATTCGTCGAGAAAATATGAGCGAAAGTGCTGTAGTTAAAAATGTTATCGTGGTCATGTTTTTGCAGGTAAGTAAGATTTAGTTTTTTAATAGAGATGGAGATAATTTCCCTGCATACAGCATGAACTGAAAAAATGTAAATCAAAAGATGAGTTTGAAAAGTTTGAAATATATGGTATCAATTATCTTGCATCTGAATGGAGGCAAAGATATCACAAATATATTGGAATAGTAGGGAATAAAACATCCCCAAAATTCAAAAAAAAAATCTTTATTGATTAAGGGAGCTGAAAATCTATTTATTATATTTACAATGTGTTCATCAATTAGAGTTTTGAGGGATTGGCATTGGTTCTGTATGAAGTTGTTCCCCATTCAAACAATAGCGATCAGACCAATTGTTAGAAGAACGCCTATAAAAGATATGTTTCAAAAAAATGAGACTTCAAAAATGTGATACGAATGCACGTGATTCAATCGTTGAATTTTTTCGAAGTGTGTAACATATAATTACAAAATGCAACTTTCTGTTTTACCCTGTATAGCACGAAACTCATTTGAAATGTTCGAAATATGAATATTAGATGATGACCAAGAGGGAAGCGCTTACAAATTGACGAATAAATGGCCAGAACCGATGCAAAATTGAAAAACGTATTCAGAGGCGTCTTTTTCATTGTCCATGAAAAATAATTGTTGCACCAATTTTTATTATTTTGTACGAAAAAAATCGGCTCTGCAAAAATGTACCAATATAAGATATTTGCCACATATCCACCACCAATGGTTTTGCGATTGAATGAAATACATGTCAATTCGCTCTACGAACTGACCGGCATAGAACCCATAGAGCGCAGAATACAAAAAGTCACCAGCAGATTCAGCCAGAGAGAGAAGAATATAGAAATTCTAGGAGATTTCTGCATCAGAAGAAATCCGGAAGTGCGCTCCACACACAAACATCCAGATCATCCACTAATAGACAAACAACTATTGTTAATACAATAGATACATTCATGTCTGAGTCCATATGCATTCGATTAGTGTAATTTTTTTCAGTATGTACATATTCTTAAGCTTCAAACTATAAAATAGTTAGCTTTAGAAGTTGAAGGACCTAGATCGATAGTCTGAGGAATTGCATATAAACTTATTCGTATATTCAATTCCATAAAGAACATTCATTATTATTATCATCATCTCAATTTGTTCGCAGGTATGTGCATCGCAATCAATTTTGAGAGCTCCTCCGAAATTCGAGGACAAACCTCTGCTGCTAGACTCGTACATCCCCGCGACGATGCAGATTTTGGCCTACTTGACCGAGCAGATGAAGTACAACTTGAGGCCTACCACTACACCGTCGCCGTTTGGTCCAACCACCACCTCCACGATGAGACCCACTCCTCCCCATAGACCTGCCGTCTACGCTCCTGATACGCCTCTGGGTGCGGACGCCTACTACGATTCAATCAGAAAAGGTATAGAAAAGAAATGTACATAGTTATTCACCCCTTATGATCGTTATTATTACATACACTTAGTAAAAAAGAGTTTTAGATGGAAGATTGTTGGTATCATATACATTCAGTGAAATAATTTACTATTTATTAATTTTGGTATTCTACACGTCAATAAAATCTATTATCATTATTATTAATCTTGCTAAAATGCTATCAAAAGTACAGTAGCGTGCATATTATAGGGTATACAAACCTCTAACATATACTTTGGTCTGCAAATTGATTTGTAAAGTATTCTTGCATGAAAATAGAACATATTTCCATTTTTTCAGTATTTGCTATGTACCCAACATGCAGCAAGCTGTAGTGTCTTTATTTGAGGACATAGAAATTCAAAATTCACACGAGAATGTTTCATCAATGATAGCGCTTACTCCCAACCTAACATTTTTTTGAAACAACAATTTGGAGTTACTTTCGGTCAAACAGGCAGTTTGAAAAAAAATGGTAGTTATGTTCAAGGAAACGTACAATCCCCTGTGAATTCATTTTTTTTATACCAGTATAACAATATTGACTTGTTACTAGTAGAGTCCCTGTAAACGATTTGACATCTGATGTAATGTTCAAGTTACTAGAATAATTTTCTTTTTCAGAATCCACCTATAGAGACTACATGGAAAGACTAAGTCAAAGTGCTGGGGAACTCAGTTATTTTGACAGATACAAGTTTTTCTTGAATGAAGATCCTGAGCAGAGTACAGATCCCCACAGGGGATCTAAAAATTTACACAACCAAGATATTTGGAACGATGGCGGTCTTGGTTTGACAGAAAATACGGCTTACTACTATGGGAAAAATTACATTGAATTTTGGAAACAAGTTAAGAGGGTGGAAGAAGATTACATCCCCAATGACATAGATGCCCAAGCCCAAGAGTTTTTGAAGAAATATGATGATTCAGATTTCAGGCTAGTAACATATTTTCTGTTCACATTCTTCTTCTGTATTGTAGACTCAAAATGTTACAAAAATTCTATGTTATGACTTCTTTATACCTAATCAATGGTCTGATATCTGATACCTTTTGATTCATGTACGAATTTTCAGGCAGGTTTTGTTGAGACAGAAGCAAATCCCTCCAACTAGAGCTTATGTTACACTACTATCTCTATATGACCTTCTGAATAAGGAATCAAAGAGATTGGGACTGAACAAATATAATGTGAGTATCAAATACTTCATATATTTTTGTTTCCATTGAATGTGGACATATGTACCTAACTGTTTTTCATGGAGTTTTACTGCTCATAAGGAATAACATTCGTCAAAATTATTTGTTCATTTATTCATTTACTTATTTCATAATGAATGTATATTGTGTTGAATATTCATCTATTTATGTTATCTCTTTTCCAAAAGATAATAATGATATCAACCATATCAATATTTCAAATATATGGTTTCAGTAGGTGGAAAACTGATATTGATATCAAATATATATTATTTGAATTCATACACCTCTGAACAATGGAGGAATATATTTTATCTGGATTACGTTTTTAGGGTTATACTGAAAGAATTCTGATAGAGTTAGTGGAGGGATCCAAGAGTACATCCTCATATCAACTGAGAATGGTGCTGAAGAAAGTTTTGGACCGTGATGACACCAAAGCTCCTGACATAGTCAAAAAAATAAAAAATTTGATAGCAGATATTGATGATGCCAACAGCTACATCAACTTGGCCTTAAGATATATTGTACCTCTACCATTTGCATTGTAATTTATTCAGTAAGCAGTAGGAATATTGTTGTCCCATCCAGACACAAATGTGATAATAAGACTTCTTCCTTTGAAAAGTAGGCAGTTTGTGAATTCAAATATATATTTGTAACATTCATAAATTATATAAAATATTTACATTGCCTTGCTACATACTTGAAAATAGTCATATTGCAATACTGCCTCATTATTGTGCAATATTGTCAGACAATCTTACAACCTCTGAAAAATTATGCAATTTCTCATATAACTTTTGACACAATTCCAAATCTGCGTCATGCAATTTTTGTAATTTCAAAGGTAAATACTCTACCCCTGCACTAGAAACTATGTATCCAAGTTTTTCCAACTCTTGAACTACATTCTGAAGAGAAGTATCACCACATGTGAATTCCATCACATTATTCTCTATCAGACTGACATCTTCAGCGCCTGATATAATAGCATGTTCAGTTGCTTGTTCCAACAGTTCTTCCTCAGAGAGTTGTTTGTCTGTTGGAAATTTAGCTTCTATAATAGCTTTTTCATGAAACAGATGCTGACCCCCACCATCACTAAACTTGGACCTTGAAATAAACCAAGTAAAAATACATATTGATATAGGGAATTCTCTCTAGCAATCCACCCATGGATTTGATAGCATATTTTGCTGTGAACATTTCCATTATATTGGTCTGGTTAAGTCTTACCCATGTTTTCGTAGAATTGTAGCCATAAGTTGTTTGACCTGATGCAGTTGGTTAGTAAATACTTCACACATTATAAAACAACTACCAGGTCCTCTACAAACAATGTCATGAGTTATACTGAGGAAGAAATAGAATATATCTTACTTTATTTCTAGAAGATACAGTTTACTTTGTGATTTATCATTTTCACAGCTTTTCAGTATACTTTGAAGAGTTGCAGATGGCATATTTGACCTCCTAGCTTGTTCTACAATTTGGGCCAGTTTTGTATTCAATTTAACATCAGTAGATCCTCCTTCTGGAATCGAAAAACTTGCTTGTGAAAGGTTACAT
The DNA here is from genome assembly GCA_963576655.1 of Gastrophysa polygoni. Classification (NCBI taxonomy): domain Eukaryota; kingdom Metazoa; phylum Arthropoda; class Insecta; order Coleoptera; family Chrysomelidae; genus Gastrophysa; species Gastrophysa polygoni. Next base: position 4,882,312 of record OY755091.1, read on the forward strand.
TTCCATATTACACACTTACCATGAACAGCAACTTTGATCTGTCTGCCCAGTTTCGTGAATAGCAAGCTCTTTTGTGCATCATTTAGGCCTTTCATGTGTCTTATATTCTGCCATTTGGAATGTCCAGAGAATCGTTTCAATACCAAGATTTGAAATAATTCCGTTTCACTTGATTTCTTGAATGTTTTCAAACAATTTCTGAACATTTTATTGGGAATGGAAGTCTACGAGCGAGTGAGGTTATATTCGGTTACCTCTCTCTTCTTGTTCATGTCAATTTTCTTCTTCTAATTCTAGTTGATAACTTTTTTGCAGTGGCGCACTATTAGAAATGATGAGGGAACCATGGGAACCATTGAAGGCACGAATATATTCAGCTATATATTATTCAATTATTCATTTTCATTATATGGAATTCAGTCATTATAATTCAGTCTCGATAAGTGCATTCTTCCATTCGAAACGAATGATCATGAAACATATGACAAAAAAGGGAAAAGCATTCGGAAGAAACATATGTTGAAATCGTGAGGAAGAGGCGACTGTGTGGTGTCACCATGGAAACTCCTTGAGCCGCTGTCTGTCAGGGTCTCATACCGGGTCGAAATTAGCCGCAAAGATATCGCATCTGGCATCGCGGTTCAAGATTGTCAGTAGTTTTTGTACCGAGGCTCGTTGTGTGCAGTCGGTAAAAAAAATACGCGCGTGAAATTTCTTCATTGCTGTTTTCCGTTTGAAAATTTAGAGTGTTTTATTGATTCCATAAAACATTGAAATCATTTAGGCGGATCGAGGAGTTTGAGGTTAGTGTCATATTGCATCTATGTTTGTTTACAAAATTCTCCCCCGAGAGACATTTCTCATTTATATCCTCTTAAAGTATTCACCTACTCGATAACATTATGTAAAATGACGAAACTTGTTTGGTCTGAAGCATAGTCTTATTATCCTAGGATGAGTCTATAGTCTGAAGAAAAGACATTTCATCCATTATTCATAAGGTCGGAGATACTCCTATTACCTTTTAAAAAAATGGTAATGACAAAGAAAAAAAATAGTTCTGATCAGGTGTATTTATCTCATGGAATTTATGAAAATATCCATTTTACGAGTGATTTTGAGACTCATAGGCATTAGGGAATATAGGAAAAATTATACCCACATACATTTTTTTTTAAAGTTTTGTTCAAACGTACCATGTCTTCCTGGATGAATTTCTATTTTCATTTTGACAGTTTCTGGAACTAACTCCCTGATTTCAGGTGATAAGGTTTTCTTTTTTTTATATATATACAAGCCCGTTTCCCGCTCTCGTTACGCTCATGAATCGCATTGCCGTATCTTGAGTTGACAAGCGCGCTTGAGAGGGGGCAACTTGACTCTCACCCCATATGAATTATATTATTCTTTGTTACTCCCACAACCGAAAACTATCATTTGACGCATTATTCACGCAAGGGTACCAGGAACTACAATACATGATGATTTAATATTTTCAAAGCAAACTGTGCCACAAATACTGTAACTTAGTTTGAACGGAGGTTTGAACCACCTTATTTATTTTATGACTACCTGTGTATACAGTGGCGCCGCTGAAGGAATCACGTCGTCATGATTCTCTATGCAACCCTCTGGAAAATACTTTTTGATGGTCTGTAGTCAGGCTGAAAAGTACTTCTCCTACGAGGACTCGTTTAGGGGCTGACATTTCAAACTAGTGAGAACTTCACGAGTACTTTAATAGCAAAAAAACAAAAAAATTAAATGGGCTGGTACTTTGATTCAAAACGAAAAACGTAAGGTGCATGCTGTTAAAATATATAATGATAATATATACCTACTTCTGTTTACATCGTTTACGTAGAGTTTATTTTCATTTTCCAACTGTATACTATTTGTTGATAATATCGTGAATATAGTTACACACTCCCTTACACATATATAATAATAATAATATTAATAATAAATCATCTTTATTTTTCATCAATACAAAGTAGGCGAAGTTTAGCTAGGGCTACTCGTACACTTAACCTTATAATATAAACATACATATATAATATAAGCACACATATATATATAATACAAAAACACATACATAATGCCCTCTACTGTCCGCTCATTAAATAGATAGATAGATATATAGATCGATAGATAGATAGATAGATATTTATCGTCATCAGATAATCTCATATTGACAAAGTTTGGAACGTATAAAAAGCATAAAAAATGTCGATATAAAAATTGGGAAAGGCGTCACCAAGGAATGTTAGTGGATTCAATTTACTGTGCACGAGACTGTGCATATAAACTACATAACATCAATACGATACAAAAAATACGAAACAAATCAAAGATGAGACTGAAATGACTAATAGAACATTGTTTGATACATCGAAATCAAAAAAAAAAACTATTTAATGCTATGCATTTCCATCGTTGTCTGAAGGTATCATCTGACAATAACATTTGTTTCTCTCATTTGTCTTTTGTCATTATACATCCCATTCATACACTCATATTCGTACATGTTCGATCAAGATCATTTCTATTCACATCATTACTGAAACATAAAAGCTTAATCTTTGACAACTGTGTTAGATTACACTAGATCTCATGCAAATCGGCCAAATCACGCGACAGCTCATTCAACTGAAGAAATGAATGAAGTTTTTACTGATATCAGTGATTGTGTTCATAGTAATCGTATCCAAGATATATTGTATACAAGCGTATACAAGGGAATAATAAATAACTATATCATAAATCTTTATGTGATATCGAGGTACACTATCCTAATTTCGAGATATTTCACACGGTAATACTGTCTTTTCTAATCAGTGAGCAAACTATAACTTCCATAATGTGGTTGAATCACCCAGCAATAATAATTATATTCGAAATCACGTCAGACCTCAGACCTGAATCATTCTATCGACCTTGCCCGATCTCCAAGGTCGACGAAATAATGCTCAATAATCTTTCACAATGGCACGCATTCTTCGATCCATTCCGACCTTTCAATGGACCAGATCTGTATAATAACAATAATTACTTTTTTTATTGGTGCTTCCTCATTCGCTTGTTTGTTTTTCATCCGGATATCCTTCGTGGAAGAACTTTCTGTAGTTTCTTCCCATTCATTGCGACTCGGCATGAGAACGCCGCGTTTTGCTGAAAAAAATAAACTAAGTAAAGTTTGCGAAGGATGAATGGGAAGAAGAAATCCAACCCATCGTTGTTCGATTAGAGTCTTGATTTGATTGGTTTTAGAGGTCGCCGAGAGGCAGTGGCGTATATCTAGCAAAGGAAATATCCAGTAGACCAAAACATGTTTTATCACATTTTATTCACTCCATACAACACATGGATATTTTGGAAATCCGATGGATGTCTTTCATGGACGGGAAATTGAACCTGCGACCTTTCAGCCAGATGAGTCTGATGCCTTTATCACTTGAGGGTATCGAACTTGTTGAAGAAAAGTATTCGAGGAGTTTGATGATGCTTCCCATTTGAGTAGCAATTTCATGGTTTTCATAAAATATGAAACCGAAAAATATACTGGCCAGTATACCATCGTGTAACATCAAAAATGCGAAAGATTTCCTACAGTTATTTGAGTTGACGAAAAATTAATAGATTAACCTGCCAGGAAACCTTGGAGTTCAATGATACAAAAAGTATAATCCTATGAATGTCCAAAAGAACGCTGTTCAAAACCTTATTTCAATGTTTCATCTCATTTCCAGTAATATATACCTTATTAGATATGAATTCAAACTTTGACTCACATACTTCTGACTTCTGCATTCCATTATCCTCTTTGGGTGAACTTATGCCATGGACATTGCCATGGATGATGCCATGTGTTGTATGAGACTGCATTTCAAATGGTTCATAACTACTTTATCACCGGAATGTCCTCTTTGAAGATATACTCACAGAAATCACAGACTTATCTCAAACTTATGATACATATACTTATATTATACTTATGATACATGATACTCGAACATATCTGCGAGATCGAAAATGAAAACCTTTTTTGCACTAATTATTATCTAATAGGTGGGTACAGCGGTGAATATTATTTTGCTAATCATCGAAAAAACTGAACCAACGAAAAGCAGTCGAAAGTAATGGTTTCAGGCATGTTACTCAGTGCCTATTTTGTTTCATCCAATTTGTTCATATTCGAAAGTTATAGTGAGTTATTCTTCATATTTTGATCGTTTTGTTGCTTCCATGGCAACCACATTCGTTTTCATATTTAAATATCCTTCTGAATTGTTTTCCAATTTATTTGTACTACATTTTTATAATGGCAGCTTTACCAGTTTACCAATCAAGAAATAGCTGCGTATTGATAATAGTGTGTAACTCTCTCCACTTGGTGAGTAATATGCAATTTACAACTCTTGCTACGTAATACACTATTGGTTCAAAGTCTGTTCTCAACCCACTCCGCGTATTCGTAATGTTGTTCTGCCTTTATATCGTGAAGGGTTCCCCTAGAGCCCTTTGGACTCGACTACTCGACACCTCTAATAACAGTTTGCTTTGAATACCAAAGCAGGATCGCGGTATCAAGAGTGTGGGATTCGGCATATCAGATCCGAATGAAATTGTAGATTGTTGAATTTTCGAGAGGCGAGAGCAGTCAGATTCTGTTAGGGAGCTCTGAAAGCGTATTGAGAGTGGATCTTGATGCACTTCTAGCAGAGGGAACAAAAGGATTGTTTGCGTTTGTTGGATTCTTCACTTTTATTTTGAGAGCTGGATCAAGGATGTCTGTGAATAACGGGTCGAGTCATGTTTGAGGAAAATCACCATAATGCATTCCTGCATTGCATTAGAAAACAGTTTTCATTGAGTATTTCATCCAGTGAACGTAATCTTCAGATAAAAAACTTCAGATAAAAAAAAACAGGACATTGGCATGAAACATTTAATTGTGCGGTTATTCGATGTCATTTCCAGTTTCACCTGAAATGAACAATTTTCTAGTGAATCAGATTTTCCTATAAAAAATACAGGTGCAGCGACATGTGAATAAACATTGCTTATGGAATACTCATGAATATTGAAGGTTGAATGATTCATTTTCCATTCTGATACTCACTGAATAATGTACAAGGTGTACAGGAATGCACATACAATATGTCAATGAGAACAATTTGAAATCTCATTTTCAGATGGAATCCAATTTTTTTCTCATGAAAATCCAAACACTTGAGCAATATTATAATTTCTCTGCCGCTGCGTTGAATAGTCATAAATAGATTTCAATAAGTTTTCAAACACGTTGCTTTACAATCGTAAGCATTATAGTCAATACTTCAACAACGATAGAATATTATCAGCACTGTAAAATGACGAGAGGCGAATGAAAATAAAAAACGATAATTAGGTATTCATGGAAGAATTCCATAATCGAGAAATATGTGAGGCTACATTGATTGCAGTTGGGAATTTCAATAAAAACCATCGTTGAATCAATAAGTAAAATTTTTCACCTGAAAGATTTCATCGATAGGTAGGTATGAATGTTTGAGTTAGACAATTGAAGGTACTTCACCGGTTTACCAATAAATTAGAAAATGTAGAAGAGTGAGATTACTTTCTTCTTTGTAATGAGTATAACATAACACAAAAATACCAAGTTTGATTATTCATTATTCCACATTATTTTTAGCTGTGTGGCTATTGGCCCAGGTGATTTCGATATGAAATGATTTATTGACCATAATAATACCCAAATATATGATATTATACAGGGTGTCCTTAAAAGGTCTTTACAAAAAGCTACCACATATTCTTCAGACCAAAACAATTCGATACAAGCAAACTTACCTCAGTAAAAAGTTGCTTAGTTTGGGCGCTAGACGGCTCTGAAGTTGAAATTTTCAAATCGATTTTGCTTCATAACTTTTGAACGGCTCATGAGATTTTTTTCAAATTTGGTACGTTGGCATAGACTCATCGGGCAATGAAACTCATATCATAATCATAATGAATATCATTCCATGGGCGTAGAACTTGATTTTTTCAGTAAATAAACACCTAAAACTCCTACGCCAATGGAAAAAAATTAGAACGGGAGCAGATTCGTTCCCGAAACGTCCACCAAGATAAGTAGAGGTTTTATTATTATTAAATATATTTGTATTTCCAAAAATTTTTTCAAAAACAAGGTGTCACTGACCAATAGAGAATTTCTCTTTTAGGTATCTAAAGGTTTAATTTCAAGCGCAGTGACATTTTGGGACAGATCCTAAATCTGTCCTTACTACAAATATATTGCAATAATTGTTAATAACTTCTACTCTATTTTTTAGAAACGAGGAGAGAAAATCCCATCAAAAGCTGAAAAATGAATGTACCACCTCCTCGAAGAACTTACAGACAGTATTTAGGAAAAAAATTAGTTTCAATATGAAATCTAAATTATTCAACTCATTCACTACAAAAAAGGTACTCTTGACAAAAGTCGATTCCTCTCATGGTTTCGACAAAATTTTAATTTTAGTGATTTAGAGCATAATTAATAATAAAACGATTAACAGATATTTCATAAAAATTGTTCAAAATGTTCACCATTTTCACGTATACAAAGATTTATACGACGCAAAAAGTTGAGATGTACTTTTTGCATAGGTTATTTCTATTGAAAATAAGTAGCACTGGTTTTTTTTTCTGAAGACTATTATTATCTGCTCGAAAACAGTGATATTCACATTCTTGGTTTCCATAGTTTCATCTGTGTTGATTTGTCGAGTTTTATTGACGTTGATTGTTGATATCGGACTTTTCTGATTTATCATGGCCGTACAATACACCAATGAAGAATACACCGATATGTTATTGGTATTCGGATATTGTCAAGGAAATGGTCGAGAGAGTGTGAGGGTGTATTCGGCAAGGTTTCCAAATCGTCGCGTACCAAGCCACCCAACCTTTGCTGCAGTTGAGAGACGTCTTCGGGAGACCGGTCATTTTGCTCCTAGAACTGGTGATTATGGAAGACAGCGTTATGTAAGGATTCCCGAAGTCGAAGTAGAAATTTTAGACCGTATTGAAGAAAATCCAGAATTGAGTACTAGACGGATAAGTAATGAACTAGAAGTTTCTAGGAATGTCGTTCATGAAGTACTAAGAGAACAATTATTATACCCATACCACAAGACGCCAGTTCAAGATTTATTAATCCATGATTCACAAAGTCGTCTGATGTTTTGTAGGTTCATTAATTTGCAAAGAGAAATGAATCTGAACTTTGGAAAGAATATTTTGTTCACTGATGAAGCCTGTTTCACGAGAAGAGGAATAACTAATTTTCATAATGAACACGTTTATGCAATTGAAAATCCTCATTCCATTAAAATAAACCATTTTCAACACGAATTCAAAATCAACGTTTGGGCTGGAATAATAGGAAATTTTATAATTGGTCCTGTCATACTTCCACAAAGATTAACAGGAGACATGTATTTACAACATCTACGAAATACGTTGCCAAATTTGTTAGAAGATTTACCACTCCAACATCGGGTAGATATGTGGTTTATGCACGATGGAGCTCCACCACATTTTTCGGTGGATGTTAGGAATTTTTTAAACCAACAGTACCCAGACAGATGGATAGGTAGAGGTAATGATGCACCCGTGAATTGGCCACCACGTTCTCCAGACTTAACACCGATGGATTATTTTGTATGGGGTTATCTCAAGTCTACGGTTTACAAGACCCCTGTGAATACTGTAGAACAATTATGGCAACGTATCCAACAGGCGACGAATAATCTTACAGGCGATGAAGAAGTTATGCAAAGAGTACATTTCAACTTTTTGCGTCGTATAAATCTTTGTATACGTGAAAATGGTGAACATTTTGAACAATTTTTATGAAATATCTGTTAATCGTTTTATTATTAATTATGCTCTAAATCACTAAAATTAAAATTTTGTCGAAACCATGAGAGGAATCGACTTTTGTCAAGAGTACCTTTTTTGTAGTGAATGAGTTGAATAATTCAGATTTCATATTGAAACTAATTTTTTTCCATTGGCGTAGGAGTTTTAGATGTTTATTTACTGAAAAAAACAAGTTCTACGCCCATGGAATGATATTCATTATGATTATGATATGAGTTTCATTGCCCGATGAGTCTATGCCAACATACCAAATTTGAAAAAAATCTCATGAGCCGTTCAAAAGTTATGAAGCAAAATCGATTTGAAAATTTCAACTTCAAATCAAACTAAGCAACTTTTTACTGAGGTAAGTTTGCTTGTATCGAATTGTTTTGGTCTGAAGAATATGTGGTAGCTTTTTGTAAAGACCTTTTAAGGACACCCTGTATATATTCTCTACTAGATCGAGCTTAGAGAGAGAGAGAGAGAGGAATTGAAACGACCATAAGAAAGAGACGTAGAGATTAGAGAGTGTTGGCGTTGTCAAAACATTTTGATCTGTCATGCCATTGTATGAAAAAAATACATCTTCAGTTATTTTCTGTCAGATTATTCACTCGAATCTATTGTTTATCGAAGTTTATTGATGTATAAGTGTGTTAAATGAATGAGACTCAGTTTCACTTATTGTTTGAATATTAAAAATTGGTGAATAATCCTAAGTTGGTTCAGCGGCTTAAGCTCATCAAGTCAAGGATTTTAAAACTTTGTTCGAGATGGTTGGTTGTCCTGTTCAGCCTATAGCTGTACTAATAGATTCAAAGAAGATCAGAATATATTATTTCATATGTAAGCTATTGAATAATGTTGACGACTTATCGCACATAAGTCGATGGAGCAAGGGTGCATTTAGTAGAGAATATATATCATATCATATCGTTGATATGATATTATAATATATATATATATATATATATATAGTATGAAGTACCAGAAGTCACTCATATTAAAGTTGAAAAATAGCGTGATACGTGGACAACACTGCGTGAATCATATGTTGGCACTCTATTTTCCACAATAACCTCAGGATTTTTTTATTACAGGCGCATACGACGTGTGACAGTTGCATCGAAGGAACGTCAATAAATGACAGAAACGCATCAACAGTGTCATGGCTACCCTCCAACATGGTAAATAGAATCAATAGTTACAGAAATGCTGATGGATCCATTTCTTCAACAGTATAGTCTTAAAACAAGCACTGCGTACTGCTATAATAATAATTAATTATTATAGGACTCAAGTTTTGTGCCTGAAATTTTATTCACTCACTTATTTGGATTTGGTTTCCTTCAATTGAGGTCGATTGGCAAATCAGTTTGACAATACATAAATAAAAGAGAGATTTATTGTCTCTCGCAAGCATTTGAGGAACTATTGGATATCAATTAGAGAGAGGAGGACAGTCAAGTCAAAAACAAAACCACAATTATCGACTTGTTAGTGTCAGATGGATATATTCAATACTGCTAATATGAATATAATATCCAGCACACGAAACTACACATTCGCATATCTACTCCAGTTTGGACCTCACAAATTTAGCGAAAATTGATTTCATTTCGTTCCACACGTTTCGACTCATGAATTTCGAGTTTCTGATAATGAATCTTAGTGTTTTATAAGCTGTTTAGACCATTTTGGTTATATACATGATTGAGGTCAGTTTCACATCACAGACTAACACCCAAATCTTTGAACTGATAGAGCAAATTGTTTTCAATATTATAAGAATACTCAATGACACTCTACTGCACTAGTTATTCAGCTTGTCTAGGTCATCTTGAAGAAGTTTACAGTCATCAGACTGCCCTATACAATTCACAATCATCAGTATAAGAAATACATCAAGTTGGAAGACATGCGAATGTCATCGATAAAAATTTTAAATCAAAGAGGACCCATAATTTATCCCTGGGGAACACCAGGAGATGCTGATACGTAATGTACTAGCGTAATAATTCAAACCGATTGATCGTTGATTGAAATCGTCTTGCAAGTTATTCGAATCCTCTGAAAGCAATCAAAATGATAAATGAAGAACAAACCCCTATACCTTCTGGCATGCTTTCTAATTTTTCATTGCGATCAAGATCGATAAATACAATTACATACTCGAAATGATTATATGATTATATATGATGCTAGATAATCATTATTGGTAATGATATGTGTGGTTCATAACACAATGTGAAATATTTCTTTTTATATATATAATAAGAATTATTATTATAATGAATGTGCATTTATGTAGATGAGGAACGAGATAATGATAATTGCGGAGTGGTTATATTATCGTGATTATTAGAATTATAAAGTACGGAGAATGATGGACCATTATCGAGTCATATTTGGAGTGAGAAAAGAAAAAAAACAAACGTGATAGCCATGGGATAGCCAAAGCAATGACTGCTAATGAGAGTGGAGAGAAATCTAGTCGGCTATACAAACCAGACACTCATGAAGTGTATGTCAAAAATCTTTGAAAAACTCATATCATGGAAACATTCGATACCATCAAATTCTCATCAGAAAAGACTATTTGAGGTAAATACGAGGTTTACGAGGTAATATAGATCAACCAAAAGCGCATTTTCTGAAGAATAGATGTTTCAAAGTGGAGCAGAATGATGAATTGCCAGTAAAGTTTTTCCCAACAAGAGGGATTCCTCATGGTAGCATTCTGAGGCCACTGATATTATTACTCCATATCAAATTTCTCCCAAATAGCTTACATGGAAAAACCTCCATGCAGATATCACGTCTATCATCCAGTCACTTAGTCGATACAGTGCAGAAATAATTCAATGACTGGTAGTATAAGAACATGCTCAGAGTGAATCTGGATACAACCGTATGGAATTTGCTTACTTATCTGAACGGAGTCTGCGAATTCCGAAACGAATTATCTGAAATTACAATAAATATTCCACTCATTGTTTGGTTTTTCTTCTCATTAAGAAATTTGATTAAAATCGATAATGAGTATATTCAGTTTCGATTAGATATAATATTCTATCTTTGAGTTATTTTCCAGTAATTGCATCAAACAACCATTTAGATAAATACCTATCTAGTTTCACTCTGTTGACGATCATAGGCCATATTCTTGAATGCCTCATAGATTAAAATTGCCAAAATCATTCTTCAGTTATTGAATCTTCGTTGGGTGTCTCAAATGTCAAACATGCCAGTTTCCATGAATTGAGTAACTGAACTTGAATAATTTTTTGGATCTCTTGAACCTCGATTTGAAAATGACCAGCTATACCTTCATCTTTTGTTTAGCCCACTACTTGGCAGAAGCACTCAAAAGTGAGAGATTTTTCAGTGTTATTTGGAGATTCAATCGACACATGAAGTAGAAATTACTAAGAAAGAGTTGTCTATTCTGTTGTCACCTTTATTTGAGTAAAATTGCTCAAATTTGTCACAAAAGGAAAATAATTCAAGATACACTTAATCTTGATGGAAAAGATCGATCGAAAATTCGACTGCGAACATTGACTGACTGAAAATTATGTTGTCACTTGGAGGCTTTGTCTACAGTTCACTTACGCCACTCGATATCTAGAGCTTATAGACGGGAAATTGATATTCTATTGGAAAATTAAACATTTTGCCTCCTCCACCACGTCCTCATTCCGGCTCTGCGCTTCCGTAACCTATTGGCGTTAAAGTGATGACCCAGTACAATAATAAGTTAGATAAATACAGATATTATTGGTATGTTCTTCTGAAATTTGAATTGCAAATGATCTACAGATGTCAGTTGTTGTGTTCGCACGTTGAGAAATTCTAGCATTTGGGACTCGATTTGGGACGATCTCAAAATATTTAAAATATTAGGAAAGACTAAGAATCGATAATCAAATATTTATCGTCTCCGAGCACAATATTCGAACTTTCTTTCGGCCACAGTGTTTCTGTTTGTGTACCTACGCAGAGTGATATTATTTTTTCCGATTGCATTATGGATACGGAAAAACAAGAAGTTTGTGAGTAAAATTGTTTTTCCAAACGGCATGTTATTTTCAAGTGGAAATTGTGGCCAGAGGTGTCAGACAAACGGCCCACAACGAATATTATTGCGGCCTAGATAACAAAACATATAGAATGTTAAAAATAATAAGACGAGGCGCAACATTCTCCCTTACATGTTTTCTATCGCGATTCAAATTCTTCGAAGAAATTTGGTAACTACTCATTTTGACCTCAAGAACCCGAATTTCACAATGGAAAATGGTGGAAACCTTTATTTTTCATTCCTTTTCTTTGGCCTGTTTTGAGTAGACATTCCATTTCTCTACACATATATGATAGGGAGTGGAGGAATGAATAAATGAATGAATGAATGAATGAATGAATGAATGAATGAATGAATGAATGAATGAATGAATGAATGAATGAATGAATGAATGAATGAATGAATGAATGAATTAATGAATGAATGAATGAATGAATGAATGAATGAATGAATGAATGAATGAATGAATGAATGAATGAATGAATGAATGAATGAATGAATGAATGAATGAATGAATGAATGAATGAATGAATGAATGAATGAATGAATGAATGAATGAATGAATGAATGAATGAATGAATGAATGAATGAAGGAACGAACGAACGAACGAACGAACGAACGAACGAACGAACGAACGAACGAACGAACGAACGAACGAACGAACGAACGAACGAACGAACGAACGAATGAATGAATGAATGAATGGGTTCATTTATTTGAATAGAAATAGACTCGGGAATAGAAAATACTTATATACATACAATAAATAGACGAGGTATTAGCCTGGTAACATTTCATATAACTTATTAGGATACATATATTATATAAATATTATTCTGAAAATATTCATTGTGAAAAATTAAATATATCTTGAACGGCAAAGTTGTGGAGTTCTCTGCGTTGAACTATTTCCTGATGCTCACGATCTCCAAACTTTCAATAAAGTTCCCCTACTCTTCCAAAATTCCACCGATGACTCACACGATATTCCACTAAAACTTTCTTTGTGGAATAAAAGTATGCTACATCTTGAAGCTTTATTTGGAACATTATCCTTGAGTTTATATAATACGTCATACAACACTCTGTACATCACACATTTTTCTTTCTCAAACGTCGGATTCAGTTTTCAGAAAATGAATCATGGGGGAGCATTGAAATCACCTAATGTTTTAATTTTCGAACAGTTACAAGATTCACGGACTACAAAATATAAATTCATGATATCCTGTGATTGTCATCAGCGATGCTTATAGTTTTATTTCACTCCATTTGAAACTTTGTAAACGTAGGCAGAATAATGTAGCATCACAGAAGTCCATAAAAAGCAATGAAAACTACAGAGAAAACACTTGTATATTCAATACAAAATTCAACGAATTTGGCCAAAACATGACTATTCTCAAGTTTTTTGTTTGCGGATTCGTTGTACTTTCCATCTCCAACATACACTGGTTATATATGTCCATCTCTTTCTATTCGAATACAAACCGAACTCGAACAATTCGAGAACAGTACACCAAACTCCAAATTTCTTTGGAATTCCGGTTACTAAGTAGCTACCAATTCAAATTCCGTATCTCTCAATATATAGTAATGATGATGACAATAATACTGAATGACTTTATTATTCACCAGTGAACAAAAACATAGATAAGAATTATACAGATAGGGCGAAAAACGCGCATCCTGTATATTACGGCCTCTGGAGTTGAATATTATGCCTTTGTGGGTCAACACGACATATAACACGTTCTCTCACTAATTGGAGTTGAGGATGCCAACAAATTATCGCCGTTGATAATAAGCTCGTGAAGCGTCACTCCAATTATATCGATCAATCGAAAATCGGCACCATCTACTCGTTGACGCTTCCCAGAAGACTACATCAATGGGATTCAATTTATGACGACGCATTATGACAAGGCGGCCCAACAAAAATGGAAAACCAACGACCTTCATGAAAAAATGCGAGATGAATAGATTCAATTCTTACCCGAAACCAACAATCCCACCTCATTCCCTTGAATTGTTTTCACGAATATTCATAGGGAAGGAGAAAGAAGTAACACATTGATGTGTCAAGGTTTGAACGTTAAATTCGTCACTTTCAATACTGCAAATTCACATTCAAGCTTATCAGAATTTTTTTCGTTTTATATACATACCTCATCAAGTATCTCACTAAGTACTCAGTGAGCAAAGGAGAAAATTCGAATTTATAGTTCGGACGTTTAGCTTTGCTCATAAATTCAGTATTTTCAAAGATGAAGATCATTTGCAAAAATCCTCGAACATGTCAATTTTCATTTTTATTTGTGCATCCTGAGCTATAATTGAAAGTATTTTTTATCCGTGAATTGATCGATATTTTTTTTCACTTTTTCAATTCATCAATCACAGTGCGGCAACAGATTTTTTTGTCAATATTCTTCAACTGCTTCCTGTAGCAAATGCTAGGATTGAAAATTGGTTCTATCGCTTAGAACGTCTTTTTCCTAAACTGATAAAATGTTTTTTTTTCCAGCAAATCTATGGCAAAAACCAAGAGCTCCAAAAATCGGAGATTTTCCGAGGTGAGTATCGAAATTCAATAACGAATGAATATATTACATATTTTCTTTCATATGTGACATCGTCAACTCTAAGGAATCATTAACTTAGTTTCTTATAATATATTTTGATCGAGGTGAGGATATTTAATTGATTTCTATTTCCGTTTTGTCTTTGTGGAAAATTGCTGAGCATTGGATTCTCAAACCAAGTCTACCAATTTTTGTGCCCCACATACGATAGATTATTTTTCGAAATGAAATTTCACCTTTATGCTAGTTCTAGCTGTTACTGTTCATGTCAGTTCAGGATTTTTCTCGAATAACATTTTTTTCCAAAAGACACGATGGTGGACGATGTATTTTTCTTCAAGACTATTATTCGATGAATTCATCGATAACAATCACTGTATCAACATGTCTAGGAAGTTCTAGAATAGGAACATGTCGGATTTGGAATTGCTTCGAAAATACTCAATCCGATGAAGAATGTTCCCCTCCAACGAAAATGAAAAAAAAAAAATACAGTTTGACATTTGGAAATCAAATGTTGGGGTCGTTTCCAGCTAAACCTGAGGTACACCTTACTGAATCAGAATTCATCAATGAATGTGTTATATGATCTTATATCACTCCTCCGAATTTTAAAATCTTATATCGAACGACATAAAAGTTACAGGGGTGCCGTTGTTCTCGTGGTCACCCTATAGGTAGCTTACTAACACATTTTGTTCTCAATATTTGATATCGAAAATTCAGAGGAAAAGGAGTCAACATTGTCTTCGTTTCAACATAACAACCATAATCTACCATTTGTAGGAAAAATTGAATGTTTGCCTCCGTGCCTCTTGTTTATTCTAGAAACTTGTTTATATTTGTTGGTTTTTCCGTGAACTTTTCTTATGTACTTGTTGATCGGAATATAAACACCAAATACCATAATGAATACATCGATTATGCTTTAGACAGCAAAACAATACATGAAATCGACCGTTAAATTACCCACAAGGTGATAAACAATCTCCAGTTTTTTCTTGGATTGCCCTAATAATGAAACCAAATGCAAACTTCTGATTGAATAATAAAGTTGAATGTGATTTTCTCAAATTGAATCTGAAATTCATTCCCTCAACTCGTCGTGGAAAACTGGTATTTGCTCAGAACGCGGTGTATGTGATTTTGACATTATTTGACAAATACACCAGTTATCCAGAGTCTGGAGAAAAATCTTACCGAACGTAGGTCAGTACACCCGTGAATGCAGTGGGCTCACGCTGATTGATAGCTCCTTCAGAGCCCGCGCTGAAACAATCACTGATAATGATAAGAATTACCCACAACGCGTTCTGAACTTACAAACTCTGAGCCCTATATAATGCGTTTGGAAATGATAAGAAATGATTTGCTAAAATTTTGGAATCATACAAAAGCAAGAGTTGCAACGTCGGGTTATACCCAAACTTGTACCCTAACTTCGTTATTCTCAAAAGTAGACCAAATTTGACTTTCTTCGAAAAATAATGAAAAAGCCAAAGAATTGAATTCCTCAAATGACAATTGAGGAAAAACCTCTGGGAAAACACAAACAAAAGAAATTTGGCATTAGCTAATCAAACCAAGCCAAAACAAGCATTTATTATTTTATGAACAATTCAGTTGACTGGCCCGAATGATCCAGCGAGTATATCAAGACCTCTAAGTTTATTTTTTTTTATTGAATTCCCACGTCGATTTCCATGATCTTACTCATGTGTTTTTCACAATACTCCATGCATATGGCTACAACATGGGAAGCGATAAAAAATGTATCATGAACTGCGTAATCGTTACAGAAATTTTTAAGAAATATTATGGGACAGATCATTTGGGACGAAAGTGTGATGTCGATATTGTAGAAATATTTCGAATAGATGAAGTGAGCATATAAATTCCATAAAATATCAATTACCGCAATGAATCATTAAATATGCTCGATAGTGCAAAGTTGCCTTGAACATTTTAATTTTGAATTATTGCATGTTTAGGAGTCTACTGCCTACCTTCTAATTTGACCATTAACTTAGGGTCATCGATGGCCTATTTCGTGTTCATTTATAAAACTCGTTAATTTGAGGTCGACGGAATAGTAATTCGTACCTATAATGAGTGAGTGAAATGCTAGTTATTTAGTAGTGGAAAAAATAGTACATTTCACAACGAGCATGGAATGGTACTCAGAAATCAACATTCCGTGCGAGTTTTACACTATAACTTTCCTACATCTGATTGATCTTAGTATGCTGGGTTACTTATCATTGTTTTATCTGCTTCTGTCATACTTCAGGCGGGTTTCAAACATTTTTGTTCGACCGTCGCACTAAAGATTCGGATGTAAAAGTGAACTTTTGATTTGATTCTGTCTGTAAGTTTTTCGAGGAGGTGGTACATTCAGGAGAGAAAATCCCACGAAAAGCTGAACGAATTGTACTATGAGCTCATTTCAGAAGCCATAACAACTAGTGAGGAATAAGAATTCGTGTGAAAAGTGTTGCATTTTTATTGAAGACGAGGTTTGGAAGATTCATATTTTATAATAGCCTCAGAAAAAAATACTTCTTAGTCTGTAAATGATTATTACTCACTTGCTGTTCACAACATTTCCTCTAGGAATTTGGAAAGAAATTGACAGCAAATCTATTGTACTGTTCATTATCTACTCAACCTCATTTGAATGATGATGAGTGTCAACAATCAACAAAATAAATTAACAACATGATAAACATGAACTAATTTTTTGTGGTCTGGCAACAAACGGGATAATGCTTCATTTTTGAGCACCCGTATTCAAAATCAATTTTTTCGTACTATTCACTGGATGTTATGTAATGAAACACATTTGACATAAGTATAAACTTTCCACACAGAATCGAACAACCTACAGAATCGAAAAGTGGAAAATGTTTGTGCCAACCCAACATAATTTAACATTATAGTAACTTTCAAGAACTGAAAAACTGAAGAATAAATTTGGACGCCCACACTTTATGATGATCACGTGAGATATGGGGAATGAATGAAAGCCCTGTATATTGTTGCCTTCACCTGACGGGAATGAAGTTGATTGAAACTATCCGACACTTCCTCTTCATCGAAACTTCAATGGAACCCGATATTAGATTTTAGCACTTTGTATCATGTCCCTGAATGCCACCGAAAGCCTGGAATTCATATTCAACCCCTCCACCCATATTGTAAAAAGCGGCGTTTTTCATCAAAACATCTTTTGATCGCGTTCATCGACTCGCATCAATTCGTTCATAGCTTTTTTGCTACATAATTGAAAAACTGAAATTGTGAACTCGGTTACTTATTACTCGCAATTATAGATCGCCGGATGCAGAGTCGGACTGAGGGCGGGGCGATGGCGGCGTTCTCATTATTTTCACGGAAAAGTGTGAGAAAAAGATAACTTTTTTCACGGTTGTTGCTAGGCCCAAGAAAATTGGACGAGACAACACTGGAAAACAGATCAGAATAGTAACGCAAATTGACAGTTGTCATTTTCTGTAGCCACTGCATCAGCCTGTGAAAATCTGAACAAATATCACAGAATGATATAATAATTTCCTGATGGGTGCAGATATCATGTCCATAATATTTATATCGTTTTGGCTGTTCAGTTTTTGTAGATATCGAAACACGATGTCCATTCTAGACTCCTCACATATAGTGTGACTCTTTTGTTTTTCAGTCACCTTGTGGAATTCTCATTGTGTGATTCCCACCGTATTTTTTTCAAATTGTTGAGCTTGATGAACTTGATTATGAGAGCGAAAAGTGTCACATTCCAATAAAATCCTAGGCCTACTACGTCTATTTTCAAGAGTGAAATTTAAGGATTACATATTAGCAATTTTGAAAAAATAATCATGCACACTTTTGGATTCACCACTTCAAACGAAAAAAATGTCGAGATCGCCAAAGTATTTCGCGCACGAGTTGCAAACAAAATTTTCATTTTCAATTTATGAATCAAGACATATACATTTTGAAAAAATGTGACGTGTCGTGGTAACGTAAGAATATGAAAAAAAGAGCCACTTCGCATATTGTTATCAATGAGCGAACGTTGTCATTTTTTGACGTTTGTAGAAAAAACATAAATACTCTGATTTTGAAAGGTCGCCACGGGCCTAGAATCATATAGTGCCCGCTCTGGCCGGACGTCAAACTCAATTAGTTTATTGCAAACATCAAAGTCGATTTTTCGATCGAATAGCTTGACTATAACGCGAAACCAATCTGTTTTTCATAACTGATTGGTTCGCTTTTCGTCCAGTCTTCGGATGAAAATTTGTTTCCACAGCAAACATCATATTTTAATTGGGAATCAGTTTAAGAAACTGCTTCCAAATATGGGATTTGCGAGTGTTGAAACTTTGCTGTTGTTAACTTCTGAACGCTCGAGTTTTTTTTTTAATTCAGTTGATTACGTTATGTGAACTAGACACACTGTATACCTTCTACAGATATGCAGTGACTCTAATGTGAACTATGTTTTGGTTCAAGAGGAGAGAAAATCCCACAAAAAGCTGAAAAATGAATGTACTTTCTCCTGGAAAAACTTACAGACAGTATTAAACATATTTAATGTCTCTTCAAATTCGAGAAACTGTTCAAATGCAACAATTGAAATGTGAAGCAATTAAACTGTAATAGTTATATGTTATCATAATTAAAACAGTTCAATTGTTAATACACCAAAAGTCACAAATTTTTGAATATTTTATAATTTTGACAATTATGATAACCATGTTTTTTTTCTGGACATACATCGAACAGTTTCCTGTAATACCTGAAAACGCTGGGGTTTAACTCTTAGTTTTTGTTTCTTTAGCCTTTTTATAACCTATTTCTGTGAATAGCCTGCGTCTAAACGATGTGTCACTCATCGAATAAAAGTTCAAAATTGAACATAGAATCGTTATAAGAAGATCAAATTTCAAATTATGAAGAACGATCACTGATCTAATTGTTTGACATTGATAAGTCACAGTGACAAGTCAACGATCGAAGTGGATGATAACTTACAGACAGTATTGGAAGAATCGAGGTACAACGTACATAGTAATATTCTCTCTGAAATGAGATAAATTTTGACTTATATTTGATTTGGTGTGTTTCCAGGAATTAAGAGCGGGTTTATACAGTGAATAAAATAAAACAAGGAATAGCATAAAATAATTTAAGAAAGTTCAACATGCGTACTACCATGGAAGCGTTTATACACGAACTAAGATAAAATAAGAAATAAGAAATAAAATAAAAGTTGATCAACTTTTATCTTTTATTTTATTTTATCTGAAAATGGATATGCGCAAGTGCGTAATTATGACATACAGTTATTCAGTTCTTGTCATTGATGTGTTCTCTGGATTCCGTAACTGTGGGAATGCTGACACTTGCTCTATTAATAGACCATCATCCATTTTTCTTTATTTTTAATATTGAACTCCACAAGATGAGACCTGAGATTATTCAACTTCTAACTATTATTATTTCCAATCCAATTTGTCACTTGTCATCTATCAGAAGATGACATGAGTCATTGTCCAACAACCGAGATTTGATTGGTTGATTTTTAATTGCTATTTTGTTTTATATGATCTGTATAAACTTCTCCTATTTATCCTTATTTCTTGTCTTATTTTATGTTATTCCTTATTTCATTTTATTTACTGTATAAACCCGCTCTAAGATTATCAAATGATACGAATGAAAGTTGAATAGATTTCATAGTTCAGCCACAGTCTATTATGGTTCAGAATTATTTGCGTCTCAGGTGTCCTTGGTCACAGTATATACCCCTTGTCTCTGGGGGATATATATTCTGTGCCATGGTTACATTTTCTATAGACTTGTCAGTGATGAAGCCGGAACAACAACCACTTTTTGTTTAATGCAATTTCGTGATATATATCGTTTGTGATACCTTTGTCAAAATGACCGCTGGTTTTGAATGAGAAGAACTGAAAGTACTGAAGCTAGATGATTCGTCCGAAGTTATCTGCATCTATCTAAGATCGCAAGAACGGCAAACGATCCATTCAAGTCCCATTCTATAGCGACAAAGAAAACGAAACGTTTCTCCGAGCAGGTTAGTTTCGTCTGGAAGCCTGCGGAAATTCCCGGAAGTCGGAAGTTCCACAGGGCCTTCTCGAATTGAAAATATAATAGGATTAGTTCCGGCATGAGGAATTCTTCTTTCGTTTAACGTCTCCGAGTCGGCAGCGACTATGGGAAGATTTATTGGATTATCAAAGCGAATCTTGATGAATGCCCGTTGCATTTATTGGAGATGAAATTGCTCTCGGCAGGATTTTCATTGCATTTTAGTCGCGCACCTTCCCCGCGTTTTTTCACATAATATATTGGTGCCGATGATTAAAATCCAGATGAATTTTTCGCTGCGGAATTCTGGATAATTAGACATACCAGACGTTCTGAACCATTGTATCTACTCCACTGCATCTTCATCATTATTATCATGCATGATGAGGTACCTCATTTCAAATTTGGTTTATCGACTTGATATCATGAATATAGAATCTTGTACATAAAAGCTTGTGTAACCTGTATGAATTTGTTTGATGAAGAAGTTTAATGTTTTATATTTTTAATGTGTTTTTAACCTTATAAGAGTTGTAACTCACGTTCCTTGTATATGCTCTGTACTTTTTTTTTTATCTGTGGACAACACGAAAGGGAAACCTATGATGTTCGAGGAACATCGTGTTAGCCAGCGGTGGAATTTTGGGAAAGAAGGAAGGTGTTGGAATTTTTCTTGAATGTTTGGAGGTTTTAAGCATCAGGAAAGACTTCACTAGGCAAAGAATTCCACAACTTTGCCGTTCTATTGATGAATGATGCTTGGTATAGCGATGTTCGACAGGTCTCGAGCCTGACAGTGTAGGGGTGACCAGCTTGAGCTCGTCTGGTTTGTCTACTAGGAATCGCGCGTGGTGGCATAATAGATGATATTTCCGTTGAGCACCGACCGTGAAAGTACCTATAAAGAAGGCAAAGATCGCCGACCTTTCTCCGATGATCTAGAGAGGTCAATGATTTGGTGAGTGTTGTGTCATCGACTAGGCGAATAGCTCTCTTCTGAATTGAATCTAAGAGCTTAAGCGTATGTTTGGGGGCTGAGCTCCAAACATGTGAACAGTACTCCAGGACAGGTCGAATTTGTGCTTTGTAGATCATAAGCAGTTGCTGGGGTGTGAAGTATCTCTTCGCACGGAAAAGAAAACCGAGTTTTTGTGAAGCAGTTTTCGCAATGGACCTCACATGATCGTCCCATGAGAGAGCACTGTTGGTGGTGACACCCAGCATGGATATTGACGACCTCATAGGAACAGTGTTACCCGACATCATGAAATTAGGCATTGTGTGATCAGCCTTCTTGGTGAACATACAAGCTTGAGTTTTAGTTGCATTGAACTGTACTAGATTCTCAGATCCCCATTTCAGAATTCTTGTCAGATCCTCATTTAAAGCATAAACCTGTCTTCGCCTTGCACCTCTGGCCTCGTTGGATGATATAGGGGCTCTAGAGGAAAAGGCGGAATGAAGTGTACTATCATCCGCAAAGCTATGAACTGGGCTGGAGGTCACATTCAACAAATCATTGATGTGGAGCAAAAACAAAGTTGGTGCCAAGACAGAGCCTTGTGGAACACCAGCATTGATCGTCATTGTATCAGACGAGACCCCGTCTACCACCACGTAGAGTGATCTATCTGCAAGAAAACTCGATAGTAAAAGACACAGTTGGGGCGGCAAACCATATGACGGAAGTTTCGCTAGAGGCCTTGGTGCCAAACTCAAATGCTTTGGAGATATCCAAGGCTACAGCCAGAGACTCCCCATGTCTCTCTATTGACACCTGCCACTTATGTGTCACATAGGCAAGCAGATCTCCAGTTGACCTCTGGTGACGAAAGCCATATTGCTGGTCGTTCACGATTCTTGAGCTCTCTAGATATCGGATGAGCTCGATGTTGATTGCTTTTTCCATTACTTGAGAGATCACAGATAGTAGTGCAATCGGTCTATAGTTGTTAGGGAGGGTTACTACACGACCTGTCCCATACATTTTTTGTAATGTCTGAATGTATCAATAAATTATTATTATTATTATTATCATTATCATTTTCAATTTTCTGGCAGCACGAAAGGAAAACCTTTATATACCACTATACAAGGTGTCCCAGAGCTTTTAGGCCCGCAGCAGATATTTGAGTTATTTCTGCGAATAACTCAAATATCTGCTGGCCTAAAAGCTCTGGGACACTCGGTATATACAGTGCAACCATAAAGTAACGCATAAATTCATTATTGGCTAAATAAACAATGAAATTAGGAATTTCCGAAACATTTCATTTCAATTTTTACCATTTTATCGAATCATAATCAAATATACAGGAAGAACCACCTTTGTGTGATGACGTCATCACCATTTTTTTTCATATGGAACCCCAATTTTTTTAATTCCCGGATTGCCGGGATTCCAAAAATGTATGCTACGTTGCTTCAAATTGGTACAAGGTGGGCAAAAATACCAAAAAAAAATGAATACTTATACGTTACTGAATGCAATGAAAAAATTGAATGGAATCACGTGGATATGTAATTGATGTGATACATACGAAAGCGTAGAAGAGCCAATATTATTTTATTTTTATTTTTCGCTTGAATTTCGAGTTGCAACTCTGAATTGAAGATCTAATATCCAGAGTTGCAACTAGGAATTCAGTAATATTCCGTGAGTTGCACTGTGTTTATTACGTTCATTCTTCATTCGTTACTTTGTGAGTTACTTGAAATTTTTGCATTTTTGCCCACCCTGTACCAATTTGAAGCAACGTATTATACATTTTTGGAATCAGCTCAGCAAGAGCACTCCGGGGTTCCATTTGAGAAAAAAAATTGTGATGACGTCATCACACAAAGGTGGTTCACCCTGTAAATTAAAATAAAAAATCGACTTGTTTCGGGAATTTCTAATTCTAGTGTTCATTCAGCTGATAAAAATGAACCTATACATAACCGTTTACCATATTATGTTACGATCTTGTTTTTTTCTTAGTATGTTGAATAGCAGATGAATAAGGTTATGACGCAATTGTTAGTTTAGCCCTTCACGTTCCAGTTTTCGCGCACACATGATGTAAATAAAAATCATCAAAAGGGGAGATTGGTATTTCAGATATATTCATTATGGCAGTTTCCATAGCAGCCTTTGGAGTGCTACCAGCTTGTTATGAAAATAACTACCTGTTGTTGGAAAAAAGAAAATATAATGAATAGCAGTTGTTGCATTCAGGCAAACACATCTGTATTTGCATGCAATCGATAGGTAATTATTTCGGATTCTACCGAGCGTTATGCGACATGACTCTTGCGATTTTGCGTGTGATACAATATACGTAAATGGAGCATATCAATTTTGAATATACCGGGTGACACAGACGTCCTTATCTCCTTTGTTTTTACAGCCTCATTTATGAAATTTGTTTTTTTCGGAAATGAATCCACTTTCCATTTTGGACCACTCTGTATGCTATTATAAACTTGAACACTTCGAATGATATAGATATTGAAATTATTGAATGATGCTTATTAGCGTAGTTTCGATACAAAAAGTATTGTGGCTACAAATAAAATTTGAAAAAATTGAACCAAAATTCGAAAGAACTTTCGATGGCAACCCATCCATATGAAGTTTTCAAATCAACATGATTCTCATATTGTTCTGATAGTTTATTAATGACGGCACGTACATATCAAAATGTCTATCAATTGTACCTACTCAAAATAAAACATCTGTAAAAAGTAGAATCATCAAATGATTCGCAAATGATACTCACGATATTTACTGCATTTTACTTTCTCCTTTGAAAATTGATCATCAAAATAAAAAAATTCTGCTGGATCTTTTCCTAATCTCCTGAAGCTTCGTTACTGTCACTCATATAATATTGTGCGATGTACTATAAAACACGTGGTAGACATAATAGGAATAGAACGAATTAAGAAGATAAAGTCATTAGTTTTGGTACAAGATAATAATAAATGCGATGCACAGAGTTTGCAAACTTTCGGAAATCAATTTGGTGGTCAGTATGAACGACTTTTTGGGAACGAAATCAATGTTTCCATCTTCAAAATATACTGTGACTACCAGCAATTGATGTTGCTAATTTGTAAAAAGTCAACCGTTAACATGATGTTTGAATTTGCGCAGGCCTGTTCGGGAAGCAAGGATGAAAACGATCTACTGCCTTGAGCCCAAATTGCACTATAATATACCGGTACACATGATATGTCGCATAGTTTTGACAACCGAGCAGTATTTTTCACTTCGCCAACAAAAGCCTCATGGGAACGGAAATATGCTCGAGATTGGAGGTCAGAACAAAAAATCTCGAAGCGCCAGCAGAGATAAGATACGGCCACGGCTATTTCCGGAAATGCCGAGGGAATCCAGGAAAACCTTTTCTACATAATGGTTCTAATTTGTCAGTTCGCGAAACGGTTTGGTTTTCGTTTGCATAATAATGAACATGTTCATTTGACGGGGCCGAATATAGACTTTCTTAACGAAGGGTATCTGAAATTTAGTCCTCCGACTAAAGTCTAGGTGACTAACTATAATTTATAGTGCATGGAAACACGTTTTCCAATTTAAATCAGTCGAAAACGACGAAAGACTTCACTAGGTAAAGAATTTGCCGTTCTATTCTATTCTATTCCATTCTATTCTTTATAAAAAAGGAGAAATCGCCCACCTTTCTATGATGTTATAGAAACGACGTCATGACGAGAATGTCGTATCACCGACGAGGCGAATAGCTCTCTTCTGAACAAAAATTAAAAGCTTCAGCTTATACATGTTTGGGAGCTGAACTCCAATCATATGAACAATTATCCAGGATAGGTCGAATTTGTGCTTCGTGACTCATGAGGAACTGCTGGGGTGTAAAGTACGACCTCACAGGAAACAGAAAGCCATGTTTTTGTGAAGCAGTATATAGTCTTGATGAGAGAGAGGGATGTTGGTGGTGATACCAAGAAATGGTTCATCTGAAAACTAAATAATCTCCATCTATAAGTCCTCGAAGATAAAACCATCAAACTGTTATCGCTGAATTTTTTATGAACCGATGATCGTTCATTAATCCTGTTTTTCTTGTCTCTCAATTGTGATTTCGTCTGGCCACCCAGTATATATTCATGCATAGGTTTGTTCTGGCTTCTGAGTAAATCATGTTAACGCCTCCATATCACGTTACATTTGCATTTCGAAAAAATAACATGCCCTCGGTGGCAAACTTGATGGAGTTGCATGAATTATACGGGTGGCAGCCACATAATATGACATTCATAATGTTAGGAACACAAAGCTGAAATGAGTTCATGAATAATGCATCTCTTTTCAGGAACAATCCAAAATTGTTTATTTCAGCACACAGGAACATATTCACTAAAGCTCTCACTTCTATCGAAGGATTTGAAGGCACCACATAATTTCCGAAACTAGTGTAAATGATCGATGAGACTCATTTATTTATTTCGACATTCGTCATTACACTGTATTTGATGATTTCTTTAAAACTTATCTTTATAGGATGAACTGAACATCACAATGACAACTTCTCGTTCGATACGCATTATTTACTTTCCCACTGAACTGTCAGCCAAATGTCATACTAGTCGTATTAGGAGACTTATTATAAACTTATCTTGAGCTACTTATTCAGGGTGGAATTTTGGTTTTGCTGAAGCCAAATAAATTCGATCGTACAAAGAAGATAGGAATACGTGTCTAATAATTTCAGATAGGCTCCGGGGGGGGGGGTAAAGTGAAGTGGTTAATATTGCGAAAAGGGTTCATATAAATTATTCTTAGGTTATTCTGGCAAAATGTATGAATAGTAGCATATCTGTAGTATTTGATGGTATGCAGGTAATGTAGGTATATTGGCCACGTTGTGATATAAGCGAGTTTAATCGTAGTGGTTTTTGAGGGAGGAAACTCCCCATAGACTTATTATCCTAATAAGTCTATGAAACTCCCCAACTCTGAAACTATTAGAAAGTATTAGACAGTATTGAGCACTGGTATGGAATAAAGTCGAAATTCGGGCAAGTCAGTTGTGTTTTTTTGTTGACCTCAATTATCTTAGGAATATACATGATGATACTTATTCGAGTAAACGAAGTTGAAAAATAGAAGCTCATGCATTTCTATTCATTACGTCTTCAACGATAATCGATGGGATAATATCAAAAGACTACGGAAATATTGCAAATTGTTTCATTTGTGTGAACTCAACCTGTCTGTTCTCACTGGTGAAATACTCCTCAATATCTCCTTAATCTTTCGACATCAATTCTGGTATTGATGTGTTTCTAATATTGGAAAACCCTGTTGACATATTTCACTAGAATAAGAATCATTCTGTATATTTCCTAAAAGATGCACAAAATGCATTATCAAAACACAAAATCAACTTGTTCAAGATTTTCTAGGGAATGGGGAGAGAAATACAAAATTTATTCCACAGTCCAGTGTTGCGCAAGTTATTTGAAAATAATTGAAATCTGAGGTGAGTTCCATTCATGAATATTTGCCTTTCTGCCGACCTGTACGTGCTTAATGTATAATTTCTATACGTAGGGTTGATTTTTCTAACAGTGACACGAGATTTTGTCGGTAATTCTTCATTTGCACGACAGGGAGCGTGACACACATTGGCGGCGGAAGGAGGGGGGCTGAACCCACCCAACACACTGTTTTTTATAAAGTTCCGAAATGAATATGATAACGAGTGTTGAAAATATCTGACGACAGTTCTCATTAGCGGAGAAGAAGAAAAAGGAGAATGATCGGGGTTGGCGACGAGAGTTTATTGATGAAAAACGGGGTTCATTTGTATTGGGGGTTTTGTTTCTTGCTTTTGAGTTCTGAATGTTTATGAGAGATATGTTCAAAAATGGAGAATTAAAGAGATGTCTTTGAGATCAAAAGATTTATTCAGTGAAATAGTGATGCCATAGATGAGAGCCGACATTTGTCCAGTGGAACCCGATAAAAATACATATTGCAGCCGAATATTCTAGTGATCAAGATCCGTCGTAGAGATATATTTACAACACAAGTAATTTCATCTTTGGGAGAATTTTTCACACTCAAAACCATGGTCGGATGTCGGACTATAGGTCTTGCGGCACTGACTAAGGAGTCAGTCTCAATTCTATTTTCATATAATGGTAGTGATTTTCAAAAAAAAAGCAAACTGTTGAACCATAAAATGATTTCTGAAATCATCAGTACACCTAAAAATGTAACACACAAATGCATCGATTGAACAAAAAGTATTACTGTCAGAATTCATGACGCCCGAAAGTAACATCAAGAGAATCCTTCAATAACTTCACTCTGAAAGATGAACAAGGTTTGTGGCAATGAATAACAAATATATTGAACAGCCATTGAACACATATTGAGATCAAGTAGTATAATTTTTCTTCGAAAACCCAACCTATGGAATGTTCA
Source organism: Gastrophysa polygoni (assembly GCA_963576655.1). Taxonomy (NCBI): domain Eukaryota; kingdom Metazoa; phylum Arthropoda; class Insecta; order Coleoptera; family Chrysomelidae; genus Gastrophysa; species Gastrophysa polygoni. Next base: position 4,910,469 of record OY755091.1, read on the forward strand.
CTTTATAATGACAGATGGTTATGATTTCTTATGTAATCGATGTTTTATTACTAATTACTATTAAAACGTATACGCAAGGTGTTTGCGATCAACAAACTCAACTCGTAATACACGCATACAATACAATATATAAAATACAATGACGTAATACAATCATGAGATGCGTACGACCTTGAAAGATGCGAACGGTGAAGAATTGGCGATTTCAACTACCGAAGAGGGCGCTACGAGAAGTAAACAAACATGGCGAATAGTGAGTAATCTCTCTGTTTTGCGTGGTTATTGTGTGTATGTTTCAGTTGTTGTCGAACGTTCAACAAGTGATATCTCGGATTTTCGTGTGTGTTTTGGACAATTGTAGATAGTGTGTTGAAGAACTATCATATTGTGACGTAATGTAACGCTTTGAAATGTCTAATAAAATGAACAAAATGAAGGAAGTGAACTCGAATGAAGTGAGTCACAGGTTTTCCGATCAACAAAGTATTTGTCCATGCTTTTCTTCGATCAACTTTCTCTAGTATACCATAATCATTCTTGACATGGACTTTGGGAGCATCCTTCTTGGGAACGCATGAGAATGTCCTATATTTATTTTTCCTGAAAGAACAGTTTCAAACACAACAGTTGTTAGTGATATGCAATGTCTTCCTAGTTGTGCCAGTATTTTGACTCGGTTCTCCACTCATTATTATTTTGAGTATCTCAACCCTGAAACTATATGGGTTTAAAGTACTCAAAGCATAAAATCATACCTTTCGAGTTTGGGTTATCCCAAAAATTATTCGCTTAGAGTCCTACTTTTGAAGTTCGCTCGACACACAGATCTACAAATACGATGAGAACACAACATAATGGACCAATAATCTCTTATATCGCACAATCACGCCGAAATAACGATGATTCATTGATAAAACGCACACGTATCCATTATTGAATACTCACTAAGTAGGTTCACAATTTAGCCACCAGAGGTCGCCCTGACTTTTGGATTAGCGAATAGCGCCCTCGAATGCCTGTCGGATAAGAAGGTCCTATTCGTCGATTCGTCCCCCCCCCCCCCCCCCCCCCCAACCCTAGTAGTGACATTCGGACATCATTTATTCAAACGGGAAAGCGCAAAGCGAGCTTTGCCTCTCCGCTAGAGCTTTTCGTCTCTATTCCGCCTTTCCTATCCGCCACGCTATTTCACATTCGGATCCGTCATGCAGTCGCTCTTCGAGTTTCATAGACGAAGCTGCTCGCACCCGTGTCTACGGCAGGTTCGATGAAACACGGCAGAATCGGGCGGCAGTCGAATGTTCAGTGCCGTTTTGATTGGTGAGAGATTTTCATTCCGTTGCGAACATTTTTCTGTTTTGCGACTCTGATGAAAACGTTATGGCGCAACTTTTAATTTCTTCACCTTGGTTTTGCTTAACTGTCGAGCCAAAAGTCATATACAGTGTGTGACTTGAATGATGTCATTGATTTTCAAGCGGTGATTCCTTGTCATATTTCACGAAAAAAATTCATATTATAAACGTGTGTCATAACTTGTGTTACTATAAAATAGTTTTTATTCATTAATAACTCAAAAGTCTTTTCGCCAATTTTGATGAAACTAGGCATGTTTTCAATATACTGGGTGGCCCAAAGAGAAGAAAACAAGGCCGATTTGACAAAACTATCGTTCTCAGAAAAAAAAAACGCTCGAGCCGGTCGATTTTTATTCCGAGAGGGAAATATTTTGGGCATGTTTTCAACTTTTTCACTTCAAACCCCTCGGAGGGGTGAGCTCCAACCCTTGAATGTCAAATGGAATAAGGGGTCAAGTGATACATCATTTTGAAGGTAATCGAAATCTCTTACCAACGCTTCCCTGCTTTTGGAATTCAATGCAGTGGTTCTCAAGAAAACACGTTTGTGAAAATAATCGGCTAGTGATGGAAAGTAACACTATTTCTCATTTCGTAGTTAGAGCGATGTTCATCTAAGAAGTGCCTCATGTGTTTTTTCTTCAAATCCTGTCATATCCAACATCACATAAAGAATCATTTATTTTAATGTCAGTTCCTTGATCTGTCAGTAGAATGCATACCTTGTTTCGTTTTCATTGGGCAAAACTGTATATATCGTCAATAGACGAACAGTTCGAGTGCAGTTCAATCAGGATGAAAATCAAAGATATTTCCCAACCAACTTTCAGCTAACTCTAATCGCAACCCTCCATTTCCGGAAGAGGTATGCCGAGGCCCTATCCATTTTCTGTGTGGAACTTTATTGCAGAACACAAAATTTCAACAATCCGCTGGTGAAAAATAGGAGATAATTGAAAAAATTTAATCTGTAAGTCTGGTCCTCTTTGATGATCTTTCATTGAAAATAGAGGCTTATTCAAAGTAATGAAAAGGTCTCGAAAATACTCGAAAACTAATTGAGATATTTCTTCAATGAACTACTTGAAAAGTAGTCAACATAATTAGAGTCGGGAGGTACTGAAAAGGTAATTATCAGGTGATTAAAATAACCACAAAGTAATTAGAATAACGAAATGTAATCAAATATTTAAAAAATAGAAGTGTAGACCATATTTAATGAGTTCTCTATGATATCGAATGAGTACAGATTAGGTAGTGGTTGAATTTAACAGCAAAATTATTTTAACATATTTCAACATTTCGGAAGCTTATTACGAATCATTGATTTCCTTTCTTCGCAAAGTTCAGGACAAATCATCGAAAAGGTATTTTTTTTTTATTTCCGAACGCATATGGCGCATCCATCATCTATGACGCAGTTACACAGCACAAATATCCAATTTCTTTGTCTAGATTAATTCATATATAGTTGAAGAAGATTGAGTCTCATTTAGAGCCAGTTATATAAGCACTGAATAATAAAAACAAATCGTTCCAAGGCTGTTCCGTACTGTATGTATGCGTCACTGAAAATTCGTCTAATGTGTACTAAATTATTTCAATTGAGAAAATGTTCTCATCCAATGTACTTTGACCTCATCATTATGCATTGAAGAAGCGTCACTTGTAGTGGAGCGTTAATTGAACTTGGCGCAAATATATTAAACTCCCATCATTGCATAACGAGGTCTTATAATATGAGTTTGTGTTCTGTGTTTTCTCGAATTATGGAAATGGCGACTATCAAAAGTGCATCGTTGTCAGCGCAAATTAAAAAAGATCAATTTACGTTTACGAGGTAATACTTTAATGTTCAATAATTATTTGACGGTGGCTGTTATATCACAATAACTATAACGTTTTGATGCGAAATTTGGTTTCCATTATCATTTTCAAAAGATCATGGAAAATTATGGCAGGTTATTTTATGACATGTTATGTTCGCCAAGAAATTTCGAAATTCGCTGATGCACACACACATCGATAAGAAAAATGTTATACATACATTTGGTGCGAACTTATTGACACGCACTGTATATTTCATAAATTATGATTGTACTATAGACCAAGAAGAAAAACAGTTATACTATGAACGTAGATTTATTCACAGGCCGTATTCCGCAAATCTATTTCATTCAGATTCAGGATAATATAATACATGGAGAACGCGAATAATTCCAAATACAATTAATTTGTGGAACAAAAGGCCCTTTCTCGTGGAATAAAACGAGAATCCGGTCCACAAAGAGCGATCTTTTATATTCCTTATGCTTATTTCCATGATATACGCCATCCCGCATTACTATTCGTAATATAGAGGCAATGTGACCTTGCTTGTTTTTTTTTCAAAGCACTCCATCCCATGCACTGAATATTTCATTCAAGTGTGGAAAAAGTGGCATTCAGCAAATAATGTGAATATTTCTCAAGATATATTGTGATTACATATTGAGCCGATATTTATGAAAAATATCTATTTCCTCTATCGTTTGTAGAATATTTTTCCATGAGTAATTCAGTCTTTTCCGTTATGCACCGAAAGAGTTTCATTTGTATAATTCATATTTTCACTGCGACAAGCAAGATTTGAAAAAAAAATTGTTATCGTTTGGAAAATGTCTCACCCCATTGCTAAATAAGGGCATCTTGACAATATACCTGAGATGCCTTTTCAGTTTATATTTTTCAAGCATTTTTTTACTATTATATTGATGTTACTCAACTCCAATTCTGATATTCAGATTGATGAAACTAAAACTCTTTCGCAATGGTAGGAGTTAGTTGCATCTCCCTAATTCACATTTCATTTCGCGAAAAGTTCTGATATTGTGAAAGTATCATTGTTTCTACCTAATGTAATTTTCCAACAAGAGCATGATATCTATCCGACATCTCACCTCGATTTCAACCATTTCGCAATATCTTCGAATGTATGAGAATGTTTGATAATTGGAAAAATCAATCTCGAATAGTATGTCGTTCTCTTCACCGCGGTGCTGTTTGGTTATTTTTCGAAGAATCCCTTTTTCATTTGAACACGAGCGCTATCAAGGGCTATTATTCTTAATCAAAAAGAGACAGAAAAGGTTAGAGACGACAGACTATTATAACGGAAACCAATTACCTCTGTTTCATTAAATTTCCTCTTGACTTGAAACAAAATGATAAACTACAGAATGGTAATTTACTCATAATCAAGCTAAATCATATGTCATCAGTCATATTTAAAGACCGTTACATTGCTTCCGGTGTTTTTTTTTGTTGGGTTTCAGATTTTTTCATTGGCGCGTGTATGATTCTGCAATGTTCGAATGATTCATGACATTTTTCCTCAGATTACTCGTGCTGAGTTTAATTATAGTGAAGGTATTCGTATAACTCTATAATTAAAAGTTGTAAATATTTGGTTCGTACCGAATGAACTGATTTCAGATCGTCTTTTATAGGTATAGTTATAGTCAATCTCAATCATGCCATCAGATAATTATCATCGAAAACGTCAGAAAAAAATGTATTGCTTCACTCCTTGCGCTTAATGTATAGTTTGATGCCTAAATCTTGACCCTATATTGAAATTCTATACAATACCATGTAGTATTCATACTTCCGCTACAAAGTAATACCAGATGTTGAAATGAATTTAAATTCGATGTAATCAGGATGGCAAAAAGTAACATGCATGTTATACGTTTCGTTACTGAATTAAATTTTTTCGTATTTCAGAGAATAAAAAAAAATAACTATTGAATTGAATAGAAAGAAAAAGTTGTACCTGCTTTGGAATATTTGGGTTATGCATTAGTAAATTTTTGCCTATTTACAGAATTCGAAATTGTGCAGGAACAAAAAAACAAATTATTTTTAAATACGGATTGTAGTGGATGTTATTATTTTTTATTGATTTACCTTTAAAAAGAAGCATGCCCAATTTATCTCACGATACTTATAAAAACTTGAAGCTGAGTGCTTCATTTTTCATTTTCAAGTATTGATATTTCCTTCTTGGAAATAAATGATCAGAGAATGCTTACTATTTCATCTGAGTTAGGCCGATAACTACGCTTCTATGCACACAGCGAGTCGATTCCGGTCAGTCTGATTTACTATTCGATATCGCCAAAATCAATAAACCCTTTTCACGTCTAACCTATATGGATCCTGCAACATCAAAAACAAAACTATTATGAAAGATATCATCTCCTTGTTGATATCATCAAATCAGTGGAACATTTAATATTGGTTAGGTACGGAATTTATTCTGCAGAAAGATAAAAATTCGATCTTTGCATCCACTAGGATCTCGGAATCTATAATAATTCAATCAGGGTAAAGTTGATGCAAAAAAAACGAATAGCTTCGAAAAATTGTTTTTTTGGCTTCACTATTGAATCCATTCTAAAATGAATATCACTTTCACATTGCCACTTTTTCCATTCTAGATAGAGCGTTCTCTGATTTAACCATACGACGTTTTGATTTCATCATCAACAATTTTATTTCTTGTTATGGACGCCAAATTGAATGCGTTCTGTTCTGATTAGAACCTTGAAAACTGTACGGATGGTAGACTGGTTGAAGACAATGATTGTAACGTCTTCAATATTGTCTGGAACTGTCGACTTTTTATCCACACAAGCTTTGGTTTCCATCAGAGTTGGGATTTCCTCATTGAAGTGAGTCCAACGCACTCTACATCCAAAAGTAAAAATGGTTCTGTAACATTTTTCGTGCGATCTTACTCAGATCTATCCATAAAATCCAGAAAAGTGAAACTATAATGGGCGTTCCATTTGAAATTCCCAAATTGGGGTCCAGGTCCAATTCTTGAATACAACACTCCTGCCAAGTTTGGATATCATTTCCTTGGAACTCTGCAGCTTGTCTAACGAATACGTTGAGAACTGCATTTGTAATGTGAATATTTTATTTTAGATTCAAATACTAATTTCATGGACTAACGTATACTTGGCGAAAGTTGAGTGTCACAAGTGTGAATGATCATCATTTCGTATTATGTTATATTATTTTCAAGGTTGATAAGCAACGTAATTGAAGATTTTGCTTACATATCCATGTTGAAGGTTGAAGAATGTGGACGTCATCATACCTACAATCGCCATTGGCATTCTTCTTGTCCCATTGTTTTTCTTTTTCATTCTTAGACTCAAGAATTATAATATGATATATTGATTTGCATTCATGAATGAATGAATAATTAGGTAATTGGATATATCGATATTTTTACATTTCACGGGATATCAAGTTACTGATTACTGATTAATCGAATTTCGACCGATCTAAACCCATTTGGTAGTATCGAACAATCACAGTACATCAATGGTTCACCTGGTAAGAGTGGGTGAAAATACATTTTCAGAGAAAAATTCATTCGAACTTTCTTCATAGTTTGACTTCGCTTACGAGACCTTCAATTATTTGTTACTTGCCATTGGATCAGCTTGTGTATTTAGGATTAGAAAAATATAATTTCAGTGGTCATAAATGATGTCGAATGTTAATTAGTGTAATCGTGTTATTCACCTGATACTCGTAAAATGATTCACTACGCATTCAATACGTGATTACGTTATATCATTCCATTCTTTTGTTGTATAGTCATTTAATTTTTTCACTGCATAGATAGATCACCTATTTATGTCGCATTTTGTTTTCGAAATAGGAATGTTCTTTCAATGAGTTCTATAAGGGAATGCTGCGTCACTTGAATAATCTCATATGCATGTACAGTGTGTATGTCAATCTGCAATGTTTCACTCTGACAGATAATTACAAGCCCAACAATAGTTTATTATACACCATGGGACTGAAGTGACCCGTTTTATCCCGCGAGTGGGATTAACTCACTTTAGTTTGATAGAAGATTTATATGTACGATATTTTTTGCACTTTCTATCATTTTTCTATGAAAGATTACGCACCTGGTGCATGGATAACTATATAAGATCAAGATGACGGATCAGATAGCGATCTTGAGTCGACATTCAACTCTCTCAGAACTCAGTGATTGTCATCGCCATAATTTTGTAACTCAACCATTTTTCAGGAAATGGCGAATGTTCCCAACTCCTATTCACCACAATTTAGCATTTTGAGCTAATTTTCAGAAATGATTTTTTTCAGGGTGGCTTGCTTCATTGAAAAATTTATCACCTGAAATTTGCCACTTAACATCTAACACTCATCTAAAACAGATAGAACATGGAAAAGCGATTGTTGGTGATATAAAACTATCAAAGACATTTAACATTTGAGATTATGTGCGTCTCATCGAGAATCTGGATACGCATCAATTTTTTCAAGTTTACTAGAATGACAAATGATTCATTCAATGATTTAGATTATAATAAATATGAATAATAAATAATCCATAAGCGCCTTGAATCTTAAAGTGGGTAAATGATAGATGTTAAACGCTAAATGTTTTTATAAAGTCGCCCTCTATTGTATTTTTATCGTTCTATTCCGATTCACTTTTGTTCTCTGTCGACAATAGCTGAGCTGCGATCGAGAGGATATAATAACTGGCGATCTAGCCAAGTTATCGAACTTTGGCACTATTTCAACTCGATGCGGTGTTACTTAGAGTTGCTGGCAACTCGCGTGTAGTTTGAGAGTCCGATATTAATTTCAGTTCACTAGGGAATCGCAAAGTTTTCAAAAGGACACGGTCAATATCCGATGTTGTTGATAATTTCGGACGTAATGCGCGAAAGTTTTAATGACCATAGCAACTACCCTCTCTGGAAGTCGGGCTAGTTGGCAGGTAGGGAAAATTCAATATCGATTATCAATAACATGATGAATATTTATACAGTCTGCCACAATGAAGCAACCGAATTCATGGGGAGTAATGTGATAAGCGACGTGAAAAAGTCATTGATGAAGTCAGATGAGAGCCAGGATTCCCGGAAATTCAATTTTGAATTTACAAAACTCATAATAGTTCCATTGAATTCATCCAGATTTCCATCATTTCGATTATGCGATCTAGAAAAGTGATTTGTTGATCTGAAAATTCCATAGTGGTGAAATTAGGTGGAGGTAGAAAAATGGAAAAAAAACAAGATTCTATAATCACACCAACTTGCATTGGGTTACCTAGAGAGGGCGATGAATTGAAAAACAACTATAAGGAAGAGACGCAGCGATCAAAAATCAGCTGACTGTTGGCGTTATCAAAACATTTTGATGTGCCATGCCATTTTATTGAGAAATACGACATTTTCAGATATTTTCATTCGAATCGAGTGAATAGTGTAAGATTATTCACTCAAATCTATTGTTTAGTAAAGTATATTGACCAATAAGTGTGTTAAAACAAAGAGACTCAGTTTTACTTGTTGTTTGAATAATAGTCGAGGAAGGATTTCAAAACTTTGTTCGAGATGTTGTTGTCCTGTTGAGCCTACGGCTGTACTGATAGATTCAAAAGAGTTCAGAATATATCAATTCATAGGTAAGTTATTGAATAATGTTGAACAAATGAGAAAGGCGGAGGAATCTAACTGATGAAAACAGTAAATGAAAGAGAGGCAACCAGCAGTGATCAGCTGACTTGGCAAAATTGCAACTTTCTTTGTTGCACGTCCAGACGAATCGATAGCTAAGTCGATGAAGCAAGGGCATATATGTATTAACTACGAATATTGATAATAAAGACAGCCTATCTGATGTCAAAATAAAAGAGTGCAATTGGCAAGGATTTATTTATGCGCATGCGCCAAAATGAAAGTGGAAGATGACAGACTCTTTTAGTGTTGTTTCACTCTTACGCCTGTCGTTGCTACTAAAATTGGGAATGATCGTGCGTCGTGTGTTATACCAAATACTTTTTTTGCAGCGCAATTATTGAAACTTTGAGAATTGAATATTTTTATTACTCGTAATTAGCGTTATTGTTAGTAATTGTTTTTTCTGGTTCTGGATTATTCAGAGTTTGTGTTTAGACGTTAGTTCATAGTTGTTGTTGTTGTTTGTAGTATTCGTAGTTTGAGTTTGTGACTATTCACAAAATGTCCGCAAAAAACGTACAGATTTGTTTTCTCTACGACTCCAAGAGCTCCAATCATCGGTAATAAATTTATCACACTCAATACTGAGGATATCTTATATTTCTACCGAGATTTCTATATCAAAGTTTAGTATATGTTATGTTGTCTACCATCAATATATACATATTCAAATATATATTTTCCAAATAACATGATTATTTACACAGAAAATCTTAGATGAGGATGATCTAAGGAGAAAATAGATGAGTAGTACAAACATAACCTGTAAACTGAAGAGATTGACACATTACACATGAAGTTTCAAAATTTGAATTTTGCGCATGTGCCCTCGAACATCGTTGCCAATTAGACAAGGAAAGACGTATATAATGAAGCATCACTTTTCTAACATTGCTCTTATGGCGTTTGGTCAATATTGTAGTTAATACATATATGAGCAAGGGTGTATCTAGTAGGGAATATATAATATCATATCTTTGATGCAACACAACGTTGATTTAACTTCTTCGAGGATGTATTTCTATCATTTTGACTTCTTGAATGTATAATGAAGGTATAAGAAATATTTTGTGTGGTAAATGGAACTCCAATTGACTATGACACATACTCGTCATCGAAACGTTTTTATTGTTAAATTCGGGTTTCTGATGTCAAAATACGTTGAAACCAAAAAATAAAAAAATTTACTCGCTTCCTTTCCAGACTTGCTGCTGTGGATGTAGACCCGAAACCCCAAGGACAGGAAATCCAAAAACCGGCCAGCTTCCAAACAGCCTTCAAAAGAGTACGATCTCCCAGCGACGTGATCCGCGCCCAGAACGAGTTCACCCGATCGCTGCACGAGGCCGCCCGATCGCTGCCTAGTCCGCCCGAGGCAGCCCGCGACGATGTGACCCGAATGATCTCGGCGGCCGCTCACGATGCCGTACGATCGCCCGCGGTCCGACCCGAAGCCAGCGGCAGGCTGGCCGAAGGTGTCCGACCTGATGCGGAGGCGCCCGGGCGACGTTCCCGAAGCGCCGCCGAGGACGGGCGCTCTGTGACCGACCGAAGCCGATCCGAGCCGAAACAAACGAATCCTGTGATACTTGAATCAGTGCCTTCCGTGAAGAATCACGGTGATAACGTCTGTGTTGGGTTTGGTCCTAAGACGACGATTCAATCAAAACCTGCAGGTGGGCCTCTGAAATTCCTCACAGTTCGGGGTGGGCGATAACAATTCGGGAATATCGATTATTGATAATCAAAATTCATCGATAATATATATATTATATTTGCAACATAGCCTACTACTACTAAATACTACAGCTTTTCATACAAGACAGTGGCGACAATAGGCCTATTATTTGCCTTCTGATGCCGGGTGGGTGGTGCTGATGAGTGAGCCAATATTTGATTCGTACCTTCATCACAAACATTTTTTTTGGTAGAATTAAAACAGCCCACCACTGCACAACAGCCAGGCATTTTATATATCAATATTAGAAGAAATGCACTATATGAAACATGTTCTCAGACACACATAATTATTTTTGAGTTGGGAAAACGAATAAGAAATTGGATACAAACTACTCGATGTCTCAGCGAAAGCTACTCTAGATGATATAAAATGACGAAGACAGTTCATTCTTGAACACAATATACTTGAATGATTAATCACGATTTTAATGTAAACTCAATATAAGCTCATGAGAAATTTGCCTCCTAATGGCGTCAGCCAATCAAAACGCAGACAATGTATTGTCGCCACTAAACTAAATACTAACTAGTAACTTTTTTGGAACGAAATTCGGTAGTTTCGATAGACAGATAGACATTATGACTGTTATTTTTCAGTAATTCTGATTTCACTAGAAATGAATCATACTATTGAATCTCAAATGAAACACCTTGTTCATTTTGATATTTTTGACATCGGCAGAAATTTCTGAATCCGGAGCTAAACTGTCACTAACGAACTGTAACATCACTGGTGAAAGTAGAAAATTCAATTTCTGAATAAAAAAAAGGTGTTTCCACTCACAAAGGGTGCCAACTGAATTTCAACAAAATATCAAGAAAAGTGTCATTTCGAACTGAAGAAAAAAAGTTTTTGGTTTTATTTTTTTATGCGAAAACGACGCGTTGTACGAAATTAAGTCTAGGAACCAAATTTGGTTCAAAATGAATGGGGATTTCAAAAATGGTTTTGGTTTTTCGAAAAATCACTGGCGTACCACTTTTTTCTTCAAAAATTGTCAATTCAAACTTCGTACGGACGTCACTGATGAAAATTTTAAAAAATCTTTCACTTCAAAGAATGCTCCTCAATGATGGAAAGGTCTATACAAAATTTCATGAGGATATCGATGAGTGATGAAATATTATGATAAAAAACTCACTTTTTTCTTGAAATTTCAACACCTTATAGTTCGAAAACTAAGAGGTTCAGGACATATGTTGATATAAGCTTTTCTCCTTAAGAATAATCATCCTAGGATTCACATACTGTATTATTGGCACTCAATTAATCAACACCCTGTATGAAAGGGAGGTGAATGGAAGGGGGGGGGGAGAGAGAGTATGATGTGTGATACCGAAAGAAATTATATTTTTCAAATTGTCACTTACAGAAAATAGACCAATTTTTCCAAACTGTCAGTTCTCGCCTTCCAATAGCCCCAGCAACAGTCCCAGAAGCAACAGAAAGAGGCAACCCTTGAGGGAATCCAGAAGGGTTAGCATTGAACAATCTGGGACTTACCTCCAACTGAACCAATACAAACTTATGGATAGCATAGGGCAGGTAATGAATGTTCATACTTTGAAAATGAAAAAAGAGTCTGTCCTTTCTCGAAACAAGCCTGGCAGGAGCGTCATAGCATACTGACTCCGCCACATAGCAACCAGCCTAGCAACCGTTGAATTAAAAAGTTTTGATTGGTCGGTTTTGTCAGTCAGTGGCGTGGATTCGCTTAGAAAATTGGTGCGTTGTATTTCGATGAATATTCAGATTGAAATTTGCTGGTGTCTGATGACAGACATTAGTTGATGGTAGATTCTGATAGACTTGTTCTGTAGAACATTGCATCTGTGAGAATCCAATGGAAAAGTTATAATTGGCTTTCTAATTTCCAGGGCTCTTATGGAATAGTTAAATTAGCATACAACGAAGAAGATGATACTCATTACGTAAGTTTATCTCTGCATTACATTTTTAACAAAGGTAAAATGAATAGATATTGTTACGAGATTAGAGAAGCATCATTAGGAGAAGTTGACCCGCGCCCACTATAATTGTCGGCCGACCGAAAAGGGACAGAATCATCGCGAAATACTAGGAATCTACCTGAAGTTCGCGAGGGTTCTGGAATCATGTGTATCTCGATATAAATACGGGAATGATGTGCCGGGAGAGTAGTACGATTTAGAACTGTGAATCGAGCAATAATAAGCGAGATCGAATTAGAAGTGAATTGTTATTGTGTTTTGTAGAATTCGTTGAATAAATCGTTTTGAGTGTGATACGGAGTGTTTATAGAAGCCGAACACGGACAATAACGTAACAATATATTTTCCACCCAAACTGTTCTACAATTTGCCCAAAATATGATGTATGTTCGATTCGTTCTGTCTCAGATAGGAGTATGAATGATGACAAATAATATGTAGAAAAAACAAATAGGTACTTCATCATTATTCTAATCAACTAGTTTGACGATTGAAAATATTACTTTTGTTTATTTTTATAATGAAAATTAATTTCATCATTACAAAATTGCTTGGAATGGTCACTTCTGATGATTTCATGGAGATAGAAATAAATAAACAGAACATGTTTTAGTTTTCATGCAGATAGTGAGAGAAAAACGAGAGATATGTGGACTTTAGCTTGCAATATCAGGAAAGAAGAAATACTTAAAGATCCTCATATTCATGTTTTATAACAACTGAAAACAAGTTTTCCCAATTTTCTTCATTTTATCAGGCATATATCTCAAGCACGCTGTGTCTAGTTCAGTTTTGACATCTTTGAATTCTTACAGTTATCGTCCCTATCTAGTGCTTTACAATAGTAAACGAGCTTTAAGTAATCTCAACTTTTATTATTTGTGCATATTAGCTGAATATACACCATGCTTTCAATTATCCTTAAAAACGTGTCCCTTTAGTACTCCCACTCACTGGTTAGAACTAGAGCAATGTTTGTCAGGCTTCGCTCGTTTCTTTGCTGCTTGTATACTCAATCTCCGGTTTCCTTTAATTCAAGTACAAAACCGAATGATTGTGCTATTGACTGAGCAAGCAAAAACAAACACGACACGTTTCGACATGGAATAAGAAAAGTGTTTGCGACATTTAGATTTGTTTTCAGAGCAACCTTAGGTATTTATATTATCAGATAGTTTATAATTTCACCACTGGATTAAAATCTGACGGTTTTTCCAATGATCTTATTATGTAAATGAAAACTGGTCTCAGAGAACTTCTCTCTGATACGAAATGGAACGAAACGATTTAAATTATATCTGAACTGCATAAAACCCGAGACGTTATTGGGAGAAATTCTAATAAAATCACTAATTTATTTCTGCGTTTGTCAGAAGTTCTCCAATAACGAAGAAGAAACTTGTTTTCGTATTTTGTTATGTTAATGCAGTATGCTGCATCTGCTTCTTTCGAATCGTATTTTCTGTCCTTTGAAATAAAATCATCTCGTCATTCGCGTGTGCTGTCTGTGAAACTTTGGAGCAGTATGCAAATGCCAGGATAACCATTTAATCAGGAGGTCGCAGGACGAAGCAACTCGAAGTTTTCTCTCATAATTCCATATTTGAATCAGACTGGACTCTCAATTTCTCTCAAAAACCTAACGAAATGTCAACTGGCCCTACTTTACAATTTCCAGATACTGAGCAGTTTCAGTTGTACTTTAGGAATCGTTGTGAAATCCTGAAATCTTTTTCTTTGTAAAATGAATTTGTGGAATACAACTAACAATGAATTTTGGAGTACCTCAGAGCAGTGTATTTGGTCCAGTCTTATTGAATCTGTATGTCGACTGTATGTATAAATACTTGAAATAAGAGAACCATATCACCAGCTGAACAAGAATACGCCTTTCGAGATTCACGATTTTCAAATTTTCATTTCTGGAAGAAATGAATTTTCAACGTTCGAATCATAAACCATCTCTTGTATCGTTGCTCTGACAAATTTATTTTCGTATTTTTCGTTTCGTTGCTTAGTTTTATTCAGCTTATCAACAGTGATCGATTCGACAGATTGAAACACATCATAACTATTGACTTCTGAGACCGAGTAAAAGTTCCCAGGGTAACGGTTGGTACAGGGACTGATTGGTGGGTTTCATATCTCACAGTTTCGTATCCATTCGGTTGATTGGAATTGCCTACTCATCGATTTCATAGAGTGTGAAAAAATTGCACAATATACCTACGAGTAGGAGCAGAAAAAATGATTATCGAATGGCGTGAAATATTGAAAAACATTTTTCTAGTGAGATGTGATAGAGAAAGAGATCGTGTATCATTCCTAGGCCAAGGTAGGTAATCGTTGAAAATAATCTGAGCAATGGATTGGAAGGTTGATCAAAAATAATTTTCTAATCCACGTTCACTGATTTAGATCCTCTAATCGATTTTGTGACAGAGCTCTTCAGTGGATTCTCCAGCAGAAAGCCGCCCAATCCGCACTAAATGATTTAATAGGGCGTTCATCGATAAATCAGCGAAAACGAACACAGCATCGGGATCCAATTGCACACCGAAGCGCTGTAAATCTGAAGTCGAGATTGGGTGGTAGCGTTACTCGTTATACGTTATCCGGTCTCCTATATTCCATCTCGCGAGCATACTATTTATTATCCCAGAAGCAGGAAGCAGCCCCTTTCCTCCCACGTAACTTCGGTCGTGACAGATTCCTCTAATATTACACGGGGGTCCATGTGCTCTAACGTCAGGGTGGTACTATAGTTTTACAAGAGCGTGTACAGCTTCGCTCCATAGGGGTGGGGGTGGATTCGGTCAGTTTATCAGTTGGTTGCTCGATGTAAATATCAAAAAGCATAGTCGAAAAAGCAAATCATATCGACCTTCCAAAAGAGAAAAGAAAACATATCCAGTTTTACGAAAGGCAACTAATTGTTTCCAAAAAGAAAATTACCTCTCAAATAAACAAGGAGAGAAAATCCCACAAGGAGCTGGAAAATGAAAATAGGATCATTCAATTATACCAAAATTCACAAATCAATCTCTAAAGTACCGGCATCTACATACTACCATACTTAGACATAGGAGCGAAAATATTAGCGAAAAAATCCGGTAGATATCGGTCCATAGTTTTGGACATCACCATTGGAAAGAACCTAAATTGAAAATATCATCAATTCCACTTATTTTGAAGGAAAATAAGTCAGCACAACAATTTCTAATCAGTGTGATGAATATTGATACACTAGCAAAGTAATACTAGATAGTGAAAAAATATTTCACTTTCAATCAATCAACGCACAAAATGTAGCATATCAATATGTTTTAGAAATACAAACAGGATAGTGAGACGACTAATTATTACAGATCCAGAAACAGTTTTCAACACCTAGTTCTCAGTAACACCATGAGCTCAATCTAGTCGTATTTTTTCTCGAGCGTTGGGAAAATCTCCTTTCAGAATTAAAATTGAAAGAACTGCAGAGATCACGGAAAATCAGTTTTTGAAAAATAGTGAATATATAGATGATACTTCGGAGGAAAACCATATTTGAGAATTTGTATTTCTTTTGTATCGTTTTAGTCTATTAATTTAAACAAATCAGATATTGTTGACATGCTGCCACATTTTTTCCAGAGTTTTGAAAACGAAAATATGATATATGGGTGTATCCATAATGAAAAAAAAAACTCTCAAAACCTTTGAACATATGATCGAATTCGCAATATTGAGTTGATGGTTTTACGAATACGAAACATCTGAGAAAGATATCAATATCATCATGTCGAATCATACCAAGAGTTCCTATGAAAAGGTATCCTTAGTATTTCCGTATTTCTAATGATAACGTGAAAAAACATTTTCAAAGACTGTTGGAATGGTCCTCTGAAAGCGCAATTTTTTTTCCCATTCAACCGAATTTGTATCTTCCACTGTTTTAGAATGAATCATACTCCAACCGTTCTTTCACAGGCAATGAAAATTCTATCCAAGAAGAAACTCCTCAAAAAAGCCGGCATGTTCGGAAGACTACCGCCCGCGCGCAAAGAGGGTCGCTCGAATTCATCCCCCATCCACCACCCGCTTCAGAAAGTCTACCGAGAAATCGCCATCCTAAAGAAACTCGACCACCCCAACGTGGTCAAGCTAGTCGAGGTGTTGGACGACCCGGCCGAAGACCACCTCTACCTCGTGTTCGAGCTTCTAGAAGGCGGACAAGTGCTGGAGGTCCCCACCGATACGCCTCTGGACGAAGAGAAGGCCTGGACGTATTTCAGGGATGTGGTTGTCGGGATAGAATATCGTGAGTGTCCATTTTCAGTATTTCATGACATTTCATTACGAATGGCGCAGTCGGTAGGATTTAGAAAATATTCTTATCATGGTTTTATACATCAACTAGCTCAAGTTATCGAATGGCGCAGTCGGTAGGATTTTCTGAATATAGATAGATATATATATTTTAGATTTATTGGCAACTCTTTACATGTTACAGTCGTTTTTTTTCTTATTACTAATTCCTCTCTAGCAAGAAGACCAAGTGTCTGTGTCTAGAGAGAAAGAGAACAATTTTCGTGGATGAGCACTTCGTTTTCAGAGTGCCAACCACCAATGAGTTAATGAATACTTGTGGCTAGGTAATCCTTGTCAGGTTTTCTTCATTCACATGAAATAGAAATTGATATAAAATAGATATTTCATTCAATTGCATGAATCTGGCAGTTTCTATTGGTTCGATATATCGAATGGGGCAGTCATTAGGAATTTGCAAATACTTTTATCAAGGTTTTCTTTACCGACATGAAGTAGAAATTCATCCTCCTCCTCCTCGTAGTTTTTCACATAAACATGTATTAGAAACTAACTGATATAAAATATGTATTTTCTTCAACGCCACATCTTTGGCAGTCGCTAGGATTTCAAATATTCTTGTCTAAAATACATAGTTTTTTCAATTGCTCAACTGTGACACTCTCTACTACCTCGAGATATCGATTGGCGCTGTTGGTAGGAATTTCCAAATGACATATTCGTCAAGGATTTCTTCAACAAATGTTAGTAATATTTGATATTGAATATATATTTCCTTCAATTTCACAACTTCTCAACAGCCTCTACTCCATACCAATTCGAATTATCGAATTACGCAGTCGGTAGGATTTTCCAAATATCCTTGTAGTTTCCTCGATGATAATGATATCCTTAATACTCTCTTCGTGGTTTTCTCTACCAACATGACGTACTCATTGATGAAAAATCGATATTCTCTTCATTTTCACAGTATTGAATCACTCTTGAATAGGACTTTCCAAATATCTTTCTAAAGATTATCGTTAGCAGTAGGAAGTAGAAATTTGTATGAACTAGATATTTTCCTCCTCAATTCAATTCCTTAGCTTTGGCAGTCTCTATTAGATCGAATTGTCGAATGGCGCAGTCGGTAGGATTTTACAAATATCCTTGTGGTCCTCTACACAAACTGAAATAGAAATTGATAAACTCAGTTACTACTGGCTCAAACTATCAGACTTATTGAAGGTGTTAGACAATTTTGCCTCGTCTGTATTCCGATATTTCATTTTTGTTCAGGATAGACTCGTTACGAATTCTTTCAAAATTTCAATAGACAATATGACTTTTGCCATCTCTGTGCATATTCTTAATTTAGAAAGAGAAAATTCACACACTATGCGACCTCAAAATTCAGTAAATTACCTGATGATGTGAAAATTACCAGTAACATCATGCAATTTGACTTCTTGTGCAAAGGACAATTTACCATAGTCATCCAAGTTTCATGTCATTTAATATTTCTTCTCATTTAATGATCATTATCATTTCATCACATTTCAGTGTGTAATTATTGTGGAATTGACTAGTCTTGTACTGTATGATATTTCCATTTGAAATCGATTATATTGTAGTACCAGGCTCGATGAACATATTAGTATCCATGACATAGTATAGTTCATTTTGCATCCCATTCAAATGTGACGCCTTGTTTCAGTTTGACGAAGATGAATTAGTGTTCTTCCGTGTTTCTAGTGCATTACCAAAGGATTATCCACCGCGACATCAAACCGGCCAATCTACTGTTGAGCGAATGCGGGCGCGTGCAAATCGCCGATCTGGGAGTGTGCAACGAATTCCACGGCAGCGATGCCTTCCTATCCAGCACGGCCGGAACCCCGGCGTTTATGGCTCCCGAAGCGCTCAATGATCAAAGACAAAGCGGATTCAGCGGAAGAGTAAGTTAGTAAACCCTCGAGATGCTATCCTTCCTTCGACCTACACCGAAAAAATTTTTCACTAAAAGTTGAATTGAGAATAACATTTTAGTGAATAGAAAAAGAAGTATCGAATGGAAGAGTACCATCTACAGCTAGTTGACCCTTTATGTCAGCAAAACAGTTCTCTCTGCTTTCAAAGAATCCGTAACCATTACTTGTTTCGAATCTGGCAACAAAAAAATATCGAACAACTTTACGAAAATCTTCGAGAAAAGCTCAAAAAATATGATGATGAATTATTGTGAAAAAAATGATATTCTGTCAGTATCACAATTTGAATTCAAAGAGAACTGTTTAAAAAAAAACAGACTCTGATTTAACAAAAACACTCCTCAATTGCTTTGATGAACAAAAATATACGACTGTATTTCTGGACTTGGGCAAGACATTCGATAGCGTGAATCATGACATTATGTTCTAGATACTGGAAAGCTGTGGCATAAGAGGCCTTCTTCTGTATATAATTAGGAATCATTCAACAGGCAGTACACAAATCACAAAAATCAATATTACGTTGAATGACCCCTTTCTTTACTCATCTTATATGCTGATGATACTGCTATTTCATTCATCGAGGATATTCGTGATGGAACATTTTTCTAAACTTTTTAGAATTTTCAATAGAAATGAAAAATGTACAGATGGCTTCTTGTAAGTATGCTTATCTTAAATATTTAAATTCATCAGATTTTCGTCCACAGTAAGAGATAAATCTATAAATAAAGTATCCGAGTGTGATAATTGACCAACACATTCTACAACAAGTAAATTGATATACAAATTACACCAGTTGAAAAAAATTAAATACTGGTCTACGATGGTTTGACCGAGTCCATTATTTGGGGCGGGACTTTCAAATTACACAAAATACTGAAAATATTGTTCTATATAAATAGGAGATGAAAGGAACTGATATAATAAACAGTTATAGTGCTATTAATGCCTTCATCATACTAGAAGAACAGCAAGACAGGAAACTCATATATTTCCTTGCATAGAACTTTTTGAACTACGACTCTCTGATACTAGATATATAAAAAACAAAGTTGGGTTCACAAAAAAAGCCGTGAGGAGTGAGGATGTCCTGAGATCAATTCCCGATTAATTATCTACATTCCTTTGCAGTTACCAAATTGTTCTTTCCTTTTTCTTTAATTTTCCTTACCTCATAATACTAATGTCAATACTAGTTCTAATACTGATTTAGATGATTGCTTACAATTCCTTTTACTCTGTTAGTAATCAACATGAGAATGTATGATAAGAGAATTTCCCAAAATATGGCATCTCTTGTCGGAAAAAACGATTTGTAAAGATCTGATTGAGTTGAACTGAGATCATCCTAACATGCAACAAATTTAATTTCAAACACAGTGTTAATCGGAAAAGTTCTCGTGCCCCTCTATATTTAGCCCTGAGAAATATTTTCGAAGCCACGATGATGGAGAAAGTTTATGAATTTACTTGATGTGGTTAATCACCTCGAGAAATTCTGTGATGTAAAGGAAAAAAACATCTTATTAATTCAAATTATACTTTGTATCTTGTTAGGAAACTTCAACCAGACTGTACTTTGTCAAGCGTATTGATGATTCAAGAAATTTGCCATGTAAAATGTTCATTTAGGTATTCGAGCATACTTTTATACCGTTAGGTTATAATTATATATAGATACTTACGTTTTGTTCTTCATATGCAGTAAATACAAAGCTTTTCTAGCAGTTTGCAAAGATGAGGATGATAGCCAGTTATAGATCCAAATGAAACCGTTATTTCAACTCTAAACAAGTTGATCAATCCTTTTATCTCTTTACTCCTGAAAGAATCTAATACCTCAGCTTCAATTACGACTTCCAAATCTCACTTTACAAATATATCTTCTAGAACACTGAAAGTGTTAGGATTCCCTCTCAGATACCCAATCGAATCATCTCTTTTCTTCTAAAACTATTCATATTTCACTTCACGTGAGATCAATAATGAAATTCAATTCCATGATCTGATCTTTATCATATTCTGTGGATTTCGTACAAACTCGGCGTATTTCCTTCTAAATGGAAGGAAGCTAGGGTCCAACCGATTCCAAAGAAGGGCAAGAAAACCTTCCCTAACAACTATAGACCGATTGCACAACTATCTGTGATCTCTAAAGTAATGGAAAAAGCAATCAACATCGAGCTCATCCGAGGTCACCAGAGGTCAACTGGAGATCTGCTTGCCTATGTGACACATAAGTGGCAGGTGTCAATAGAGAAACATGGGGAGTCTCTGGCTGTAGCCTTCGATATCTCCAAAGCATTTGACCGAGTTTGGCACCAAGGCCTCCTAGCGAAACTTCCGTCATATGGTTTGCCGCCCCAACTGTGTCTTTTACTATCGAGTTTTCTTGCAGATAGATCACTCTACGTGGTGGTAGACGGGGTCTCGTCTGATACAATGACGATCAATGCTGGTGTTCCACAAGGCTCTGTCTTGGCACCAACTTTGTTTTTGCTCCACATCAATGATTTGTTGAATGTGACCTCCAGCCCAGTTCATAGCTTTGCGGATGATAGTACACTTCATTCCGCCTTTTCCTCTAGAGCCCCTATATCATCCAATGAGGCCAGAGGTCCAAGGCGAAGACAGGTTGATGCTTTAAATGAGGATCTGACAAGAATTCTGAAATGGGGATCTGAGAATCTAGTACAGTTCAATGCAACTAAAACTCAAGCTTGTATGTTCACCAAGAAGGCTGATCACACAATGCCCAATTTGATGATGTCGGGTACCACTGTTCCTATGAGGTCGTAAATATCCATGCTGGGTGTCACCACCAACAGTTCTCTCTCATGGGACGATCATGTGAAAACTGCTTCACAAAAACTCGGTTTTCTTTTCCGTGCGAAGAGATACTTCACATCCCAGCAACTGCTTATGATCTACAAAGCACAAATTCGACCTGTCCTGGAGTACTGTTCACATGTTTGGAGCTCAGCCCCCAAACATACGCTTAAGCTCTTACATTCAATTCAGAAGAGAGCTATTCGCCTAGTCGATGACACAACACTCACCAAATCATTGACCTCTCTAGATCATCGTAGAAAGGTCGGCGATCTTTGCCTTTTTTATAGGTACTTTCACGGTCGGTGCTCAACGGAAATATCATCTATTATGTCACCACGCGCGATTCCTAGTAGACAAACCAGACGAGCTCAAGCTGGTCACCCCTACACTGTCAGGCTCGAGACCTGTCGAACATCGCTATACCAAGCATCATTCATCAATAGAACGGCAAAGTTGTGGAATTCTTTGCCTAGTGAAGTCTTTCCTGATGCTTACAACCTCCAAACATTCAAGAAAAATTCCAACACCTTCCTTCTTTCCCAAAATTCCACCGCTGGCTAACACGATGTTCCTCGAACATCATAGGTTTCCCTTTCGTGTTGTCCACAGATAAAAAAAAATGTTTGAGAGTGTTCAAAATAAATTTTGAAGGTATTTCACCCATAAATTATGATTGCGAACTGACATGAAGAAGAAATACAGACGTATTCAAAGTTTCTTCATCCTACGAACTATGGACAGAATGAATCTAATAGTATGTTGAGTAATGACTGTTGATAAAGCCTGTACTCGTGCGGCCAAATTGCCATTGTGATCTAAAGAAACACTACATTAATATTCAAGAGCTTTTTGTAAATCACCTTATAGATATATTTTTCTGTAAACTCAAGCTCATACGCATCGCCTTCTGATAAAAAAATGATAGAAACAATTTCATAAGTCATCTCTATAAAAGCAATTTTCTTTCCAGGGGACTGATATTTGGTCAATGGGTGTGACCCTTTATGCATTCGTTTACGGCCGAGTGCCTTTCCATGATAAAAACATCGTGGGACTGTACTCCAAGATCAAAAATCAATCGGTTGAGTTTCCAGAACTGCCTCGAATCAGCAACGATCTCAAAGATATTATAAAACGAATGCTGGTGAAGGATCCCAACCAGAGAATTACTCTTCAAGAAGTGAAAGTCAGTTTTTTGTCAACTACAATTTTAACGTTTTTTTATGACTATGTTCTCACTAGGAACACCCGTGGGTAACGAAGGGCGGTAGTTTTCCACTACCTTCGGAAGAGGAAAACTGCCAACTAGTGGAAGTTACAGACGAAGATGTCGCCAAAGTTATAACTTCCATTCCGAAGTTGGACACTTTGATACTTATAAAACACATGCTCAAAAAACATTCCTTCCAGGTTAGTGCAAAATCAAACCGAAATATCTAGATATTCATCGAGTTTTCCTAATTTTTCTCTCAACCATACTGGACACACTATTGAAGAAAATTAAGTTTGAGGTAGAACATAACTCCTCATGACAACGTCATTCAATGTATATGGAAAATGTAATATATTGAAGTAATATTATTACATCAATTGTAAAATAATTATGTTATCCACCTGTCAAAGTTTTATACAGGGTGAGTTTTTTGTAGCAGGACTTCAACAGCTTAGAGACATTTTTCTTAGATGAATATCTAATGTGAAAATGCATGCATGGGAGCTACGGTTAAGACATACAAGGTGTCAGAGCTTCATTTTTTTTGTGTTTTCGATTTTTCTGCTATAATTTATTTTCACACTAATAAATTGGAGTTTGTTACACCTATTGCATTTCAAATACACAAAATTTGAAGCTATAAATGGTTTTTGGATACCTAATTGATTCGAGAACCTGGAATGATCAGAAACTTTCATAAGCTGTGTTAATGAAAGTCAGAGTAGCATTATTCAATTGAATTTTTGAAACACTATTATAAGTAAAACCAAAATTTATCATTTTCAAACCGAAAACGTTTATAAAAGACTTTCATCTTGAAACAATGTCTTCTTCGATATTCTTAAATCTTTCGAATGTCACAACTCAAATCTGCACATGCTCTCCTACGTTATAGTCAATACATACAGTCCCAAAAGTAAATGTTGAAATTTGAGAATTCTCGATTATCGAGATATCTTTTTTCACACTGTGAGACATTTGGAAGATTTTGAGCTTTCCTCTACCAGTCAACAACAATAACGTGTTTGTATATGTCATGAAATGAGGGCACGGGACATGCTCGAAATATAATTCATTCGGATTGCTCCCCCGTCCGAAATTCGCCCGATCCACGCATCGGTATGTTCCAGAACCCGTTCCTGCATCGTAGAGACACGACAGTAGTTCCTCCGGATTCCCATTCGACTTCTGAGTCCGGTCAAAGGCAGCACATAGGCAGATCCGGTCGTTCGAATTCGGCTCCCAGCAGATACCACTGGCGCAACGAGAGGCAGCCTAGCGTAGACTCTAGCTTGGAATGCGTGGAAGAGGTGATCGTAGACGCAGACGAGGTCTGCAAAATGGCTGCGAAAGTAGAAGAGAAACGGTGACGGTGCACCAGACGATTGGTATAGTTGGCAGACACAGATTAGCTGAACTTGAACGATGTTGAGCTGTATTCGACAGGGTTGCGCTTTCAACGATCTTTATTAGGGGGGGTGAGAGGAAAAATATTGCCGTTCTGCTACCAAAGTATAAATATTGTTCGATTGTAATTCCATAGTCGTTGCAGGTTATTGCAGATGCTCTGTTTGCGATTTTCTGAACGTCATCTCGAAGGAATTCGAGTAACTGTCAGGGTTATAGCGTAACTCTGTTGAACAAAATATGCCTGGGTTTGAGATAGTTTTCCTTTGTAGAGGTCGAACTATATCATGTTCAGTTTCATGACTCCTTGAGTCAGTCGGTTTTATCCTGGTTCATTTCCCTATCCAGATATCTGAATAGCCAGAAATCTTCAGTATCCTCCACAGTTATAGAGTTCAGCTGTTCAAAAATAAGTATTTCTTTGTAAAGAACGAATATTTCGTTTTTATCGAATGAATCGTATATTTTCATATGAGTGAAATATAATATTTCTAAATCAGTAATAACTTCGAAAATAAAACCAGATCTCAGGATCTAAAGAACGTTTAGTGATCGAATTTTGAACCAGAACAAATCTTGATTTCGGTTTTTTAATTTTACATATTTCATTCTGAACAATCATTAGTACTCACCGTAATAGAATCAAAGGAATGTAAAGCTCTATTTGAGAGAATATTCATCAAATTGAAAACTGAAGATTAAAGTATATTACACACGATATAGAAATGCTGCTATCTTTCACTTTTTCTTTGTGTTTGTCCTACAGTGTTACAATAGAGAAAAAAATATTTGGTCAGTATAATAATATGTTAGGGTATATTCCAAATATAATATACATGATATATAGAAACATAAGCAACGTAATGTAAAAATGATAATTTATCCATATAACGCCACTGTTTTGAATGCTATAACTCCAATCCTTCTAGCTAGCGCTTGAGATGCTGAAGTTTTAGACCGTTACAAATTCCTACCTCTGGACTAATCTCGCAAGCCAATCTATAAATTGGATCCTGTTAACTTTTGACGTCATTTTGATTTAATAAAAAATAGTACTTCACATAATAAATCCGGAACGAGAATCTTCACAAGGCGCGTGGTCAAATTTCATATAAGTGTGGTTAAGAAAAAAATTAGATTTGGAAGATAAGTGAGTTTTCATCCCACCCGACAGTTTTGATACTCCAACATCAGTGTCCCAAGTTTCACCCCAATAAATCGAAAAATAATTGGTGTTGTAAGTTCTGAGCATCCTCTAGTCATAAAGAATAAAAAAGTCTCAGACTCACTTAACAGTTTCAAACTTCAACGATTTTATAAGTTTGTAAATGATATGATGCACTCAACCGATCATGAGTTGATGATTTTCTGAGCCATAAAAATAAAATAATGAGCTTGAGCACCCAATTTCTTCCTGAAAATAGGTTGAAAAAAAGAGAGGATCCGATCGATGGATATAGCTTCGAAAATATTTATACTAATACACATGTGACAGTGGAAAATAGTCATTATTAACAAGAACTGTCCCGGAAATATTTACGATAGTACCCTATCATTAGAATTTCCATTGAATATTCGCCCTTTACATCTGAATCTTGAATATTCAATGATAAGATGATTTCACAACTCAAATTTTTGTTTTGGAGACATCTTTGTGAAGTAAATCAATTGCGAAACAGAATTTACTGAGAATTCAAAATTGTTTGTAGTGATCATTGCGTGCGGAAAATTGAAAAACAATGGGTGGATAATACTGATAATGCATTCTGATATTACTATTTGCGGCAAGTGGCAAATTGCGATTAACTAAATAAATAAAAACAAATGTGTATCATTCACCACCTGGCCCCTGTACCTCATCGTAAATTGACGATTATCCTGATAATGATATGAATTAAATATTTCCAAAATCGAACATAGTTAAACAATGTTTTTTTTTTGTTTGAGAAAGTTCAACACAATTTAGTATCTTTGCTCATGATAAAATTGACGACAGGGTAAAACCGACTAAAAATCTATTTTTCGCAAGAAAATGTCATTTATCAAATGATTTTGGTATCTTTGGATGAGTTGAATCATAGTGGTTCGTCTAATCTTCTGAAAAAAAAATCAGCTTGGTTATAGAATTTTTTATTGAAAATTGATAAGACTCTGGAAATTTCTACAGTATGTTCAACTATAATTTTTTCATTTCGAAAATATCGGGAAACAAAATTTTGATCCTAAGTTTCATAGATTTCTTGTAGTTCTTCACCACTTCAGTACAAACTCGCGATTTGGATCAGGATAAAGTTTTTCAAGATTTAATTGTCGAACTAGGTTCAATAGTTGCTATCTAGATGTTTTCATGAAAGAATTGAAAGAGAATAGCACTGTATTTTTTGATGAGGAAGACAAGCTGCTTGAATGAAGAAGAGAATGTGCCTACTGGGTCCAACTGTTCATCGACATTAAGACCAAGAAATATTGTTGAAACATTTATTTCTTTCATGTTTTTTTTTTTATATTTTGTAATAAATATTTTTTATTTTTCTCGCTGAGCCTTAATTGATTCGTCCTATATTTTCTCATGGTATATATATATACATATATATTCTTTTTTAATTTCCTCTCGTCTGATAGTCGGGAATAAATGTTATGTAAAATATTTAAATATCTAGAGAATGAAAGATTCGTGGAAATTGGGTACATGATGTGATGAGAAAAAAATTAGTGGGAAAATAATTTCATCCAGCAATAAGCTGCGTAAGTGATCTACAACGCTGTAGTAGTCAACGGCTTTAGGTTTTTCCCACAGTTTCGAACGTAATAAGACTGACAAAAATGCAGTTGTATCAAATGAGTATATTTGAGAATATTTGTGGTTTCATTTTCCTCATTTTGATAATTTGAGCGATAATTGGAGATTGACCTTGGATATTTGAGTTCGATATAATAGATATATCGTCTATATAGGTATGTATATCATTGAACATTGATTACCAAGTAAATACCTATTCTTCCCATTGAATTGCCTTAAATGTTTCCTACTGCATGTTATATCCTATACAATATAATACAGACACAATGAACCTTAGTGAAGTAACTGGTGAATTTAGGCATTACATTAATTTCAATGTGCTCATGATATTTTTTTACTATCAAGAATAATCTGAAAGTTGCTTCATTTGAAAAGAAATGTAACACATCAGCTCTGCACCAAAAAAAATACCTTTATTTCGTACCAATTGTTCGTTTTAATAACATTCATTGATTCTGGAAGAAGTTATACCAGAATCTTGGTGAGATAAATGAGAAGGGCCATTACAGTAATTTTTTTTGTTCATGAATCGATATCAATAAATAAATAATTTGACTGTGATTTTAAATTTGCACCTACGTAAACTCCTAACCTCCACCAAAGTCGAAACAATTCCTCTGTACAAATATATTTCGACATTTCTATAAAGAGATGAAAATATTTTACTCTGCACAAATGATCACAATTTTCTAGTACCTATAGTTATTTGTTTTTATAGATTATGAAAATTTGAGTGTTGCGTTTTATATTTTTAAATGGAGCACCAACTGAAATGAAGATGGAGTTACTGGAGAAAGGAAGTCGTAAAAACTAACCGCAAGTTTCAAAGTTTTTGGGACTCACTTAATTCCATCACGAGATTTCAGATTTATTGGGATAGGTAACTTGGAGTCTCATTAAAGAATCTTGAAATATTGTTGGGCACGAAATTCAACAAAATTGCTCATTGAAGAAAATCAAATGTAATCAGTTTTTTTGTACGTACGACATGATTATTTCACTGAGGTACATGTTGAAATTTTATATAGTCAAGAAGCACTGGATTTTACAAGGTTTTGCACTGTTCAATAATTGTCTACTGTAGATTTACTCAACATACAAAATATATTTTATCTGAAACTTACCCACTTTTATTAATTTCTCATTCTGAAAATGCGTGATTCGAATGTATTGGATAATATTTGATTATATTCTTTTATTGAGAAAAAATACAAAATTCATATGGTAGTATACATTACTGAATTATATATAAAGCCAATTAAATTACTCCGGTAATAAAATATCTATGGGATATTTATGGAAGATCCTGTTGGCGAATTTTTTGAAAATTATGGCAATATTATCTTCAAGAACAGGTTTAATTTCTGCAGCAACTTGTTTCCAGTTATCATTCAAGAAGAGATTCATGGCCTCGCCTGAAATAATTAAGGAATGAAAATGCACAATACTTTCAGCTTTTCCATCATTCAATACCCACCTAACTCCACATCTCCATTGAAAAGATTCTCGAAATGAATATTGGCATCGCCGATATCGAATTGTACATAGAAATCGGTGACATTGTAATACAGGTAGCTATTCTTCTTGATCTTTTCAGCTCTTATTGTTATCGTGGCCTCAATATTAGCTTGAAAAATATATTAATGATTGATGGATCCTATATACTGTACAAAATATCTTTTGTGGTAAATTTTGGTAACATTCACACACCAGCAAGATTCTCAACCTCAAACTATCAGATCATTGAAGAAAAATTTTAGTTTTATACATAGGTACATACAGTGTCTGTGAACTATATGTTGCGAAATGTTTGCAGAGATAGAAGAGATAAAATAGCACTTACAATAGTTGGCTCTGCTCATACCAGTTCCAGTTATGGGCATCATCAGTATTTTTCCATCCATGACGTATTTGCATAATACTTCCAAATGCGGCAACCATATTTTCAGCCTCATTTTGTCCTTCTCAAAATCGACTCTAGAAAATTCACAAGTAAACAGGACGTTACCAGTTTTGTAAAGCTAAGAAGAGCTCCTGATCGAAAAATTTAGAAATTTATGATTTTTTCATCAAAATTTTCAAAATTTATGAAACGTACGTGGTAATATTTGTCCAATCTACTCAATTATTAATGTCACGTTTTTCAATCACACATCTTTGAGAATTCAATATGGAATTATATGAAATATTTCTACTCACTTAATTTGTTTTATAACGAACTTGGAGGGTCCATATACTTGTATATCTTTGTAAGATGACTTAAGCGCGACTGGTCCAGACCCTTGGTCTATGTTGACTTCTGGGACAAAGAGTGGTTCACAACTAGGTATATTGAGTTCTTTGATACCTTTGGCCAGTAGTGGTCTAAGTTCCTCCACGGAGTTTTTCAAGCATTTTTCGACATTCGGATCTGAACGATGGCATATTTTCAAGTAGGAGGCTACAAAATATATGCTTTAAATTGCATTCCTCTACAAGTTCTAATAATCCTTCGAAGATTTGGTTACAACTTACGTAGCTTGAAATTTCCTGCATATGTAGCACATATCAATTGGAAATATACGAGACTCAAACCTGATATTAACTGCATATTGCTCCAAGTACTATATGGAAATGCACTGACAATCTTCTTCACTTATTCGATCATCAACTTGAATCAGCATTTATTTCCAGGTCAGCAATAATACTCGAATTGTCCAAATAAAACAAATATATTCTAAACAATAAGAATCAAACATGACCTATATTCAGATTGAATGACTGGAGGAAATCTTACGATATGATTTGATGTGATAAAAATATAAGACTCTTCAGAACATTCTTAATATTCAATACAATGATAATATAAAATAATAGTATTAGTGTTTTTCTAACCAGTCGAATGGATCATTTCGATTATTGAATATATTTTCAAATCAAATGAGGTATTTAACAATGATTCGAATGTTTTTTTTTTGTAAGATACCGCCAAGAAACTCACCAAACGCTTTATAACTGTGCAACCAGTAATATAACGAATCACCGACTAGACCACACTAAATGCAAAGTACTAACGGCGAACGAACCTATTCGAAAGGAGAAGAATCAATTTAACCTCAATCCTTGGATTCTTGTTGAACTGTCACTTCCAAACAATCATTTTCAGCGGTTTTGGAATTTCGATTGTTGAGGCACATTTCGGAGAGTATAGAGTCTCCTATATCTCTAAATATTTTTTGTCTATTAATGAAGTAGAAATTCGTTGAGAACCTTTATCCGATCAATGAAATATGCCTGTAAGTTGAATACAACTAGGAAAGGGTGTGCCTATGCAATGGAATTATCCTTTTTTCAGGCCTATCATTCAAGTTTTGTTGAAGCACCTCAAATTATTGGAAATACAGCAATATTACCTATCAGAACTCAATTCAGAGGTCCAGCACCACAACATCTCAGTGCAGATCAAGATATCATTGATGAATCACTATACTTCTTCAAAGCCAATGTATTCTTCAGAACGTACGAAATTAAGGTGAATCATCTGATAAATATAGAGAAATGTAAAAAACTTATGCATATATTTCAGTCAGAAGCTGATAGACTCTTGATTTACATAACATTATACATAACAGAATGTTTGAAGAAATTACAGAAATGTAGCATCAAAGGTCAAGCCCAAAATGAAATGAAAACATTAGCTTTATCTAGATTCGATATTCCTGGAGATCCAGGATTTCCCTTAAATTCGGTATACAGGTATGTGTTGATGATGAATCCTAAATTCATTGTAATTTTTATCTCGTATATTTTTTTCACAGTAAACCTACGAATCAGAATGATGTGGAGCTTCTTAAATCATATTTGACACAGGTGAGACAGGAAGTAGGACTGAGAGTCTGTGATAGAGTTTTTGGGGAAGATGGTAAGCCAAGTAAATGGTGGCTATGTTTTGCCAAGAAGAAGTTCATGGATAAGTCTCTATCAGGACCTGGACAATAATATTATCTTATGATATGTGATTTTAATCTCTAATTTAATAATTATATTCTGTCATAATTATGACTTGAAAGAGAAATTCAAAGGATTGGATATATCATTGATACAAAAAATATTGTGCACACTAAAAAGATATTCAACGATATATTTTTTCTTTTTTGTATTACTTGATGATTGTAATTTTTCATTTCATTAATAAATGACTCAAAATTATCGATCAATTCAGGTTGACAGATTGGAGAAATTGCTTTCAAGCATTTTCATGGAATCAAAAGTAATTGTTGAACTTCTATCCTTGATTGAGGACTGCAATTGAATTTCGGAGTTGATGATGCTTTCTCAGTGACAAAACGTTGGATAGAGAAGTTGCCAATCTTCTTAAATAACTCACATCAAATCACATCACAGATTTCTTAGAGTCATTTTGTGGGTGTTTATATATCCCAACTTTTTTCCTCATTTACCAAATCTGTGTCTTTTGTTTCCAACATATCTATACTGGACATCCTCATGTAGGAGACAATTGAATAAAAAATATCAAATTGATAAAATCAAATATATGATATTGAATTCTGAAGAATGAATTACAGATGTACCAATTTCTATTGTGTTTGAAACATCAACTACATATATTATGGTAAGTGAAATTTATTCACGTATCTGCCATAACCTGTTGTTTAAATCATAAATTTGTATGAAGGTTTCATCTTTCAATATGTGTTCTCACATTCATCAGAATGTAATAATCTATCACTAGTTATTGGAGAAAAATGTTTATCTCCAATTAAACAATGATGTCAACATTTTCATGTAATCTGAATACAATTTGAAACTCAGTTTCTTATCTAGAATTTTCAAGTGTCCTCACCAAAACTTAAAGTACATACATAGATATCCATATTGACGCCTCCAGTTACCATCAACCACTTGTCCCAGCCATCATGATGCTAACATTATTACCAGCAATTGTAGTTTTCTGTTCGCCAATCGTAAGTTCTTCAAGAATTTTGGGTATAGTTCCAACACCTTCATATAGCCACCAAGTAGCCTTCCATCCCATCTGGAAAGCCCTGGCTTTGAAGGGACATGATGTCGTGGTGATAACTACAGATCCAGTAGGCGATAAAAACCTAACCAATCTCCAAGAGATAGATGTTCATTCTTCGTATACGTACGTCAATGATATCCGCAATAATATAGAAAACTTGACGTCCATTAACATCATCAAGCTCTTTCAGGAGTCCATTAACAAAGCTGTAGATAGTCAGTTGCAAGAGCCTCTAGTAAGAAACCTCATTAATGGCACTGAAGCTTTCGATGTGATATTGGCTGAGAGCTTGTGTCCGGAATATCTCGCTTTTGCAGCTGTGTACAACTGCCCGAAAATACTGATAGGATCCATGGAAACACAGAGCACTGTGCATAATGCTATCGGCAATCCTATACACCCGGTCGTCTATCCAGAATATATGCTACCAGTTTATGGTGAACTCGGTTTCTTTGAACGTTTCTTCAGCACCATGTTCTTTATGGGCGTGAACTATTATAGGACCATGGAGGTGTTCCCGGCAAAAGATAAAATAGTGAAAAAGCATTTCGGAGAGTCTATTCCTTCTATATCTGATATGTTGAAGGAAGTTGATATGCTGTTTTTGAATGTCAATCCAGTACTTGAGCCTGTCAGGCCACATGGACCAAATACGATATATTATGGTGGGGGAGTTCACTTGCAAAAACCGAAGCCACTACCAGAAGTGAGTTCTTGAAAAACATAATTCATTGATCTACAATTCCTGAATCAATAGGCAAGAACACTCACTTGAAAAAAAGGTTTTTTTTTGGAACACAAAATATCTAATTTTCAAAACCGATTTCATTATCAATTTTCTTATTGAAATCTAGTTTGGAGAAGATTTCCATTCTCTAATGTATCATATATTCGTACATAGACAAGTGAAGAGAATGAAAAGGAAAATATTGACAAAAATCACTAAGCTGTACAATTTGTTGTGTTTATAGTGATATGAAGCTGTATGAAATTGAATTTTCAGACTGAATTCAGTTAAAAATCTTCAGTCATCAATTATTTATTTTTTAGGACCTCAAAACTTATTTGGATAATGCTACTGAAGGTGCAATTTATATAAGTTTCGGAACCCACGTGAACAAAAATGCACTCAAACCAGATAAGATATCAGTGATCATTGAGACTATTCAAGAATTACCATACAAATTTTTGTGGAAGACAGACATGGATTATAATACTGAGAATATTAGTAATGTTAAACTGATAAAATGGGCACCTCAGCAAGATGTTTTGAGTGAGTCGAAGTTCATTACTGATCACTTATCATGAATATTATCAACTTCAGTCACTCACATATAAAACAGCTGTTAATGAAATTTCATCTTCCTAGGACATAAGAACATGAAATTGTTCATCACTCAAGGCGGTCTGCAATCATTGGAGGAAAGTGTGTTCAATCACGTTCCTATGATAGTTTTGCCTTTCTTTGGAGATCAACAGAGGAATGCCAAGAGAATAGACGCCAAAGGCATCGGCAAAGCCATGCAGCATAATCCGTATTTAAAGAAATCCGATTTTTGTTCAACCATTAAAGAAGTTATCACCAATCCCTCGTAAGTAAGAACAATGAACAAGAAACTGCAAGCAAACAGCTTGTTCAAATCATATGTTTATGATGTTCATCTATCAGTCATCATATGAGTGATTTTCCACTATAATGAATGAAATGCTGTTGTCAAGTTGGCTTTACGTTAGAGTTTTAGCTGAAGAAATTATATAGGCAAATACACAGAGTAGCTGCACCAGTGTTCCATACATCGTTGTACTGATATATCTTATTGTCGCAGACACAACTAACCTGTATCAAATTTCTGATAGTTGGGTGTTGTCCTGGACTTTAACAATCTCAAATAATCGCTGC
The DNA here is from genome assembly GCA_963576655.1 of Gastrophysa polygoni. Classification (NCBI taxonomy): domain Eukaryota; kingdom Metazoa; phylum Arthropoda; class Insecta; order Coleoptera; family Chrysomelidae; genus Gastrophysa; species Gastrophysa polygoni. Next base: position 4,944,574 of record OY755091.1, read on the forward strand.
AAGTACTCAAATTCAAAATGAACAAGACACAGTAATTTGTATGTTCAATGCTGTCTGTGACAAAAATATATACTAAACTTTCATGTCGCCATTCCCAATTAGGCAGTTTGCACAAATTACCGCCAGATAGCGTGTCACCAATCATTCATCGCGAATACAATTTGTACTAGCTCGAAATTATTGAGGTTAATAACAGTATAACAGTTTCGGTTTCTTTTGAAAAACGAAAAGTTTGATTGAACGACAATGATACCTTCTAAAATAGTAGAATGAATGGTATATTTTTGCATATCTCGATATTGTTATTGATAAGACCGCCTATGCCCTGTTGAAATAAGCTATTAACTTGAGTTATAGTTCACAAGTTGCGGAATACTAAATATTGTTTTCAGGTATAAAGAAAATGTGAAAAACCTGGCCATTTTGGCACGCGATCGACCGATGAATGGAGTCGACACCGTGGTATGGTGGACGGAATATGTTATCAGGAACAAGGGCGCAAAACACTTGAGGAATGCGATTGTGGATCTACCGCTGTACCAATATTTCTTCTTGGACATCATAGTTGTTACTTTAATAATTCTTACGATAATTTATTTGCTATTGAAACTTTTGAAATTTTCCTCTAAGAAGATATGGGAAATATATCCGAAGGAAATATGGAAAAACAAGAGTAAGAATGTTAAACTCGACTAGAACTGTGCGCACTTATCGCCAAATCTGATTCTCGAAACATATTAAAATATAAATAATGTCTGTAAGTTATTTGAGGAGGTGGTATATTCATTTTTCTATTTTTTGTGGGATTTTCACTGAATAATGTCAACGTCACTGTTAAGTGTCAAAGACGAATGTCCACTACATTGAGATAAGTAGAAATACTAGATATTCGTTACATATATTTGTCTCTCAAACATCTTTTCAAAAACGAGGAGTCACTGACCAATTAGAGCATTATTCTTTCGTCCTCACTACAAATATATTGAGATAATTATTATAATTCATATATCATTTTTCAGAAACGATGGGAGAAAATCCCAAAGACTAGAAAAATGAATATTTATTCGTATGATGAGTACACCCCCTCCCTGGAATGAGTATTTTTAGGAGAGACTCCTATTCAATCCAGCTATAAAATTGCTAATAGACAGGGATATGAGGAAGTAACTCATATATTTCAATATAGGAATTGCAGAATCTAAAGAGAGATCTGGAGCTAGTGAAAAACAATTATCTCGGTGAGCTCATGCAATGCGAGCCGATACAAAGTAATTTTCGATTTCTTAAAATCCATCAAATTTAGTTGTTCAATCTGGCACTGTAAAAACATAATATACCATTGACGTGGCGTGTACAGCTTCTGTTGAGAAAGTATTGTCACTGCATGGTCAAAACTAAGGTTTCCAACACTGGAAGTAATGCCAAAATTCTCAGATATATCTCAGCATATATCTAATTTGTATGGATATCTTGTATAATGGCCCTTGAATTTTTTGTTATGTTCCCCATTAGTGCTTCAAATAAAATATCATTGATGATTTTTTCAGTTACTATTCCTGTTTCCTTTGGTAATTCCCGCAATTTGTTAGCGAAGTTTTTGCCCATCACTGTGAATTTGTCTTCTTTTTCTGAATCAAATTGCTTGGATATTTTTTCCAGAATATCGTCAGATTTACTGGCTTTTGGTACATTGATGTTTGGCTTTGAAGATGAAGCTTGGCTTGGAGACTCTGAACTTTCATTGTTGGTGGCACTAGAATCTGATAAATAATATAAGTCCGGCAAAAGACCTTCTTCCTGATCTCCATCTTCTCTACCAGTAGGGGAAGCAGAACTGTCTCGTTGTGATTCCATCTGAAATTCAACAATTTTTTTCAGAAAAACTATATTTTTTTATATTAGAAAAGTGCCCAAGGGTGACTTGAAACATGTCGTATTTAACATTCATCAGTTAAGATTTAAAGCATGATGAAGGATTATATTTTGAAAATAGAATAATCCTAACCTCTGTCGATCATGACATCGTGAATCCTTCATTAAATATGATTATGGTAATAGCTCCTAATAATTGAGTGAATCAGGTATCATCGTGAAAAATTGATGTATATCCAAATTCCTCATGAGGGGCACATAAAAATGGAACTGGGAATGAGTATTCATTCATCTGCTTTGACATTTCTTTTCATTGGTTGAATAAATTTCAAATGTCGAGAGCATTATTAATGAGGCCCATGGCGCAAACCACAAAAATCCTGAATATAAAATTATAATAGTTTATTAGATCAATATACATAGGGAGTACTGAATGCCTAATTCAGAATTATCATCTCAGCAATATCATAATAGTTCAGTATAACTATATTCACTACAATTTTGAACAAAAGCGGAAAAAAAGATTTGTTATATACTCATGCGAAAACATGCGCACTCCCTATTTTTTGGTCATTCAAAATAGTTTCTCAAAATTTGCATTCGGCCGTCTATGTTGAATGATAAGTATTTTAAATGGTTTCATAACACCAACAATTGTTTCCATGTTCCATCTGTCTTTAATGATAAGTAATGAATGTAAGGTGATAAATTTGATTATGAAGCGATCCTCACTTACAGAATTCGATTCTGTCAAGAAGTCAATGCTGAACTTGTTTTCTCGAGGTTTTCCTTGATCCAACAAAAATTCCAAATGTGTGAAATACCATAAATGTGGTTCATACACATCTTCCCCGCCTACACCTGACCTCTTGGAATCCTTCATTTTCCTAAGTTCTTTTCGAAAACTGCCTCGCATCGAATCAATTTTGTTCTTTAGAGTTTGAATAGTAGCATCTGGATTTATTTCTTGCAATTTGATCAACAGTTTTTCGTAGGCCTTGTTTTTCTTAACGCGGTCTCGGTATTCCTTCGACTTGATACGCCATAAACAAGGACATTTTTTGTACTCTTCTATGAATTCGATGAAAAATTGTTTATTTGTAGCCATGGCTTTTCACATGCTCACAGCACAGTCCTCGGTTTGGAACGACAACCGACGACCCGTCGTGCCAAACTTCAAGCTCGGACAGATCGAATAAACGATGAAACACGACAGTTGTCTGTGCGCGACGCTTTCCTCGGTTGAGACAAATGGGACTTGGTTTCGATTTGGAACGACAACCGTCGACTAGTGGCGGAAGACAGATATTTGTACTAATGATGAAACACGACGGTTCGCTTCCACACTTGTTTTTGCTCAACGGTTTTCATCGCAGCAAATATGAATGGTGTATATTATTATCGCAGCGGTGGGGCTTTTATGGATTTATTCTCAAAGCATTTTTATTTAGGGTTGCTATTTGACATATTTTGATAATTCAGAAAAAGAAATCAGAATGCTTTGCTGAAATGTTTCTGCATAAGCTTTTATAGAGAATGAAACTATAAGGGAACTGAATGAAACAATATCTCCAAATTACCAAAAATTGTTAAGGATTATGTCAAAATTCTCATGAATCGGACTTAGGCTATTTGATACCAATACCTACCTGATGAATATTATATATTTTGCGAGTACCTTGGGATCTGTAATCAAAAAATACAATTACTATTCTTCAATAAGAATACTATGATCTTTTGATATTGAGTTGGATATGATATGGCATAATTTTGTTCAATAAAGTCATGTCATTCCTTATCTATGCGAATTAGATAAAAACAACTAGTGTGTTTTTGATCATGTGAATATTTGGAGATTGCCATTGATGTGTTTATATCATCAAATACAAAATCAATGAACTTGCCCAAAAAATGGCCAGTCTGGTACTTTTAATTCTTTAACACGGAAACTTCACAAAATATTGCCACAATATCTTAAAACGGAACGGACTTTTAGTCCTCACCGTATGGTAATATACCCAGATATTTTCAAGTATATTGTACAAACTTACTGTCGGATGTATCAAGTGATCAATTTAATGAAAAATTGATTATGTAAAAAATATATACAGATTGTCACAAAATTCACTACAAAAGATATTGAGGGCGTTTTTTCGAGATCAAATTGAGATTTTGAATTTGAGCTATAGACATTTGTCACTAGGCATGAGTTCTACTCAAAATTGTAAACCTAAATTCATATTTTTACAGATGAATTCTAGATGAAAACACGGTTTGGTGTATCAAAAAATACACTCCAGGGACCGAAATGTTGAACAGTATCACCAGGAGAAGAGATTAAGAAAATGCATAAATAACGAGGATCAAATTGTGAAGAGTTGAAAGATAATAACAAAATTCTGTTCAAATCCTTAAATTTGGAAACTTATAATTGTTGTGATTTCTCTTCTAAAACGAGTGTAGAAAGATCGATGCTGGTTTTAGAGAAATCCAATATTATTGATCTGAATCTACATGTTTTTTTGTTTGGTGTTTTCAGCTGTGATTTTGAAGTGCGCTGTTGAAGTGTCACCTGCGCTTCTATTATATTGAATAAGAATTAATCTCTGCACCTATCATTCCCAAATGATATTTTCAATCTCAGATAATTATGATAAGGAATCTATAAAGAGTTCATGAAAAACACTTCAGTCAGTTCTCATCAGTAGTGCTGATTTAACATAAAGGTGAGTAGTGTATCACATGGATTATCCATTTTTCAGTAATTTCCGAAATATCTCTGGGTATATTTTCAGGAATTCGCAAAAGTAGGTATCTTCCTCGAAATTTCACCTATCACTTATACAATGATGAAGGATGAGCGCAAAAATGTGTCAATTTCTGTGAAGATAGTTTTCTCCCTTGAAAATATTATATGTAGAATAGAACAGATTTTTCTTTCGATGTTCATCATGCATTTAAAAATATTAGCTAACATTCTCAATGAATTTTGTAACATTTTCGATATTTCTGATGATTGCGCAGATTGAATTATCAGGTGGCAAACACCTATAATAATTTCACATTTTCAAGGATATTTCATCAGAAACCGGGAGATCATGTTGGCAAAGTTTAGATATATGCCTATATTAGTTACTAGTAATTATAGATTTTTGGTCAGGGGTATTATGAAGTTCCAAAACTAATTCAATAAGGAAATAAATGACTCACTTCAGGTCTGATATGATCACGAGGACTATAGTAATCATAAACCGGCTGTCATGATATAGAGTTATTAAGTTGTTATCAAACTCCGAACCCCAAAAAGGTTTTCTGAGTATATATAGTTTAAATAGCGGAAAACGTGTAACCGCACTTTCTTCTATGAACAAACGAGATTGACGCTTTGACTGAAATTCTAAAAAATGTCGAAACGTTGGATCATAAATTCGTGAATCCAACTTCGTAGAGTATATAATGTTGCTCTCACAATCTTCATATTGTCGATAATGATTACACAAATCATCAGAGAAGACCCAAAATTTTTCGACTGGAAGCATATCAGTGAGCACACTTTTTTCCTAATGGAACCAAATTTATAATTATTCATCGATTCGAATATATTGGACGAAGTGTATATGAATTTTCTCATATTGTGTGACCTATTTTTTTCTAAAACCAGACTCCCAAATGCATGCATTGAGATATTTGACCTTAAAAATTCATGATAACAAAACTTCAAGTGGATTCCTCATTGCTCAATGCGTACCTATTCTATTGTTGGATTTTTGTTTCAAAATTGTCATGTTACACTGTTCCATATGATATTCTGATGAATAATCTATTTGACTCTCCATTCATCGAGAACACATACTTTTCAGAAATGATAATCTCATCATTCTTTGGCCACTTCTTGGTAGGCTTGCTAACTCTTCTTGCGCTGCTCATCGCCTACTACAAATGGAGTTTCTTGTACTGGAAGAAGCGGAACATCCCGTATATCGAACCGAGCATTCCGTTCGGTAATCTCATGAATATGGTGACGAGAAAAATATCTAGAATCGAAGAGTTAACGATGCTGTATAATAATCTCAAGAAGAAAGGTGAGTACAAGCACCAAAAAATAGTACTGTGAAAAGTACAAAATTAAACTATTGCATGTTTCACAGGACGCTACTGAATTCAAGATTTTCTCTCTCTCTCTCCCTCCCTCTCTCTCTCTCTCTCTCTCTCTCGACATACAGAGAACAAATTTTGATATTTTGAGATTTTCAAGAATTTTCAATTTACTGAGTCCCTTACGAACGTTCGCCTCAGAATTTGCAATTTTAGCTCTGAATAATCGCACATAGAAGATATTCATATTGGAACTGCAGTATTTTATCCTTTTCATCGTCAATTCCCCACCGATTTGAATCTATACGAAGTCAGTTTCAAACATTCTTCGGAATGATTCCAAGTACGTTCCTGAACTCACTATTCCCACTCTCTCAATATCGAAATTACAAACTTCCAGCTCTTCGGACTGAAATAATTTCGAGTACGCTCCTGATCTGAATCAGGATATCACTTTCTGTCGGTATACAGCGGAAAAATATTTTCAAGAATTTTCCAGATCCTCAAGAAAAAGTACGCCACTAGAGTTGCCATAGAGGCAACTGCACCCCTTCTCTCATCGGGACATAAAAACCTCAAATCCCGTACACATATCGATTTCAAACTTCTTTATCCAAATTCAACTTCGGCAAGAGATTCCTTCAAATTTATCCACATACCACCAAAACCTCATTCCTGCTTTTATTCCGACATTTGTAAGCAAAATCCCTATTTTTCAGAAACGTTCTCTGCATTTACACCCCTATAACTACGCCTTTGTGCATCGTACACCACAAAAACCCCTTCCATAAAGCAAAAATTAGTGTTGATTTGCAACTCAAAATTTGTCTTAATTTCTCAACTCGGAATGAGCTCTAATTTCGAGTTGCAAACTCGAAATTAGCAAAAAAAAAATATTGCTTCTCCGTTCTACGTTTTCGTACTTCCGTGTCAAAAAAATCGTTTCAACTCCCGTATTTTCAGCTCCTCTGGTCTTTCCATTTCTAAACCAAATCAGAATGTTCACATTTGACGAGATCTTCAAAATGATACCAAAATATCCACCTAACATTTCCAAGCGTTCCAGAAATTGGAATGTCCTTTCCGTTTTATTTGACTTGTAATATCTTCGAAAACCATGTGCTTTCATGAGATTACTTAATTTTCCTTAGCAACGTTCGATATCATAATAATAATTCTATGTTCGATATCATCAGGTTTGACTTCGGAATATTATCTCTAAATTAACACCTGTAGTGTGTATTATCATCGGAAACACACAAAACTGTTTTTATGATTTTCCGATTACGAATATAATGGCTAAGATGATTCAATTATCAGACTTTTTTGAGTGGTAGATATACGTGGTATACGTGTATATAAACAGTACAACTGATTTTGATACGCCAAATAACGTTCTCTCTGATAGTAACTCGTGAAAGTAGGGATATTATTTGAATGGAAATGTCTCAACCATATCTCGATCACAAAAAAAATGTTTATCATCACATTCAGTTTCTTCCTTGGTTTTCACAGGTTACATATATCATTTACCCAATGACTATTGATTTCTGAACCTTCAGCATTATCGAAAACACAGGATAAAGCCAATGAAAATTTCGAATTTATAATTTCTAATATAACCTCCAAACATCACAATGAATCCAATGAATCGATACAAGGAAAAAAATATGCTTCTTGTTTTGTATCGTTTGAGCTCGCCAAATTTTGCGTCTATATATTTGACAACTCAAGATATAAACTAGGGGAGAGACGAGGAATTTATGTCCCTAGTATAATGCTTCAGGGCGAATCTTGGAAGTCAAAATCTAAAGGTATCTATATTGTTTTTATTTCCAGGATACAAGCATTGTGGAATATGGCAATTGGCAGCTCCAACTTATTTCGTGTTAGATCTGGATATGCTCAAAAATATTCTTATTAAAGATTTTGAACACTTCGTTGATCGTGGCTTCTACTGCAATGAGAAGGATGATCCTATTGGTTGTCATCTTTTCGGTAAGTATTATACTATAGAAACACAATTCAACTTTCCAGCTCATATGAATAAATTCAAAAACATACTTCTCTTTCAAAAAAGCCTTGAAGTAGATGTTTCTTCTTTGTATTATTCTGAACCCCCTACTGAATGAATCATGATTTGAATAATGACATGATTGAATTCGCGATAGATGAATAGTTCGTCGGGGTAAACATTTTCCCAATATTCATTTTGTCAAGATATACTCACAGTGGCTGGAAATTTCCTTTTTCAGCAATTGGCGGTGACAGATGGAAGAGGATGAGAAAACAAGCATCAACCATTTTCACAGCAACTAAACTCAAGGGGATGTTCCAGATTCTACAGGAATGTGGAAATAATATGCAGAATTATATTGACACTCTCATAGAAAATGGTGATCAACCAGTGAATATGAAAGATATTGCATGTGAGTCTGATTTGTTCTTCATATCAAACCATGGTAAATACTGTGATATTTTATAGTTGAACTAAAATTGGAAAAATGCCGTCTTTGATAATGGTCAAAGAATAACATAAACATAAACAGTAGCTTGGGAATTGGAGAATGTTTCCAATGTTCCAGCTGGTAGTGGTTTCTTTCATGTTTTACTTGTGTTGAGAATGTACATCTTGCTATATGGGATAGAATACTCAAGAGTCAATAATGTTTTGCACAACAAAAGATACCATAGGTAGTAAAAAGTGTATATATAATATAGACATTTCAAAATTTCACAACAAACCCTAGATACATCGTGTATTCGAGTATTTACATTCATCACATCACTTTGAATGAATTCCTGAATATGTAGATAAAAAGAAAAACACCACAATGCCAGCAGTGTGAGCCTCTCAAGTAGAATAAAATCATGCAATACATAGACACTGACTTTTCAAGCTCAATTATTGTCACATTGAATTCCAGTCGAGTCGTAGCATCGACTGAGAAAGAAAATAATCTCTACAAAAAATTCTCCGATATTGTCAACCATTTTAATTATAAAAAAAATACTAGGCACTTTTGATCCTCCGATTTGAACACTGGATACACGAGTACGGATTTAAATTGAAATAGATCGTTAAATTTCCTGAAACGAGTTGAATATCAGAATGATTAAAAATTGAAAGAGCATAAGGTTCCTTTTATCATTACACCTATATTTAAAAGGTGACGATTGTTCAATCCTACTTCATTCATCATCAATCAAATGAGGTATTTTACGGAAGCTCTTGGACCATGTCCTTAAAAATACGAAACAACATTGAACAAACACTTTCAGACACTTAATATAAGCCAAGCTCATTATCCCTATAGAGGCGGAGCTGACGGCCCTGGTGGTCCTGGAGGATAGGGAGGGGATGGCCCGTTATGGCTTCCTGTTCCAGGAGAGTTGGGAGACGTTGATGCTCTTAGGACGTCTTGATAGGTGGGTGGCGGTGGGCCCGTAGATTCTGAAATAAATTAAAATTAATAACTCATTTCTTGGAGGAGAGAATCAGAATTATTTCTCGACTTTTTATACCGAAGACTGACAAATCTATCAGGCCGAAATAATCGCTATTGAAATGTGTGCAAGAGAGCTGACTAACAGACTTCCATTGAACAAAAGTATCAGTATCGCAGACAGCCAGAGGCTTCTCTCAAAGCACTGAGCTCTGACCAGCTATATTCTAAGTTTATATGGAACTGCATAGAATCCTTTTAATGCCTTATGAAAAGAGTGACTTTGTTGTGAATGCATGGGCATCAAGAGGGTAACGAGAAAGCCGACATCCTCGCGGAAGGGAGCTGGATCTGCGTTCATAGGACCAGAACTAGTCTTTGGTGTCACCACAAGTGCTGCCAAAACCATCCTTTTGGAGTGGACGGAGAAAGGCAGACTAACGCACTGGTCTGATCAACCATGGATGAACAACCTGAACGTTGGGACTCATAGACACAAAACAGAACAGATCACATTCCGAAACGATACGACTTCAACAACCCAGTCAGGATGTTAATGCCAGACAGAACTGAGTGGAACGACTCGCAGTTCGGCACTATTCTACAGTTAAAAATCTGGCATAAAGACGTATCAAAGACTGGGAATGAAGCGGTCTCGGGTCTATTCTCCAAGAGCTAGCTAATCACTGGGTATTCATATCTCTGTCTTTCAGGCAGAGGTATATGCTATTCTCCAATGCGCGATGGAGAATAACAGAAGAAACATAGAACATAGAACTGAGATCGCTGGCAAACCGTAATCAGGTGAAGTTGATGTGGGTGCCAGGACATCAGGGAAATGCAGGTAACGAAAAAGCTGACGAACTCGCAAGAAGAGGATCGGAAAACACTCCAAACCAGAGGTAGACACTAGGAGTATCTGTACGAGACCGGATTTGGAATGAACACAAAAAATACTGGGAAGGAGTCCCAGGAAACAAACACGGGAAAGAATACATCAAAGGACCGTGACAGAAAACGGCAGACCTGTTGGAAAAGAACAGCTGAAAATTATCACAGGACTCCTGACTGGCCATGCGCCAGTGAAAGTATACCTCAAAAAGATGGGACTGTACAACGGCGACCTTACATGCAGACTCTGCGGTGAGGAACCAGAGACAGTGACACATATACTGTGCAGATGCGAGGCACTAGACCGCAAAAGACAGCCAGTTTTTGGGCAACCAACAGCTACCAACTGTACTGTAAAACACACAACACAGGGTTGAGCTACAATGAGCCAACAGACCTAAGTGTCACCGGAGGCTTTGGTCAGACGGGTCCACAAAACGGAGGTTAGGTTTTTAGTGAGTAGTATATTCAAAGTATGTGCCGTTGTTGATGCATGCAATACATTGGTGTCCCGAAGTGATTTCAGGAATATCATTCGATGCTCCTACATTGAACGATGGCAATATGATGGTACATCCAATACATCCACAGTGCGCTATTGTTCGTTATTCACCGATTGGTGCATGGAAAGCAGAACTGAGTCCACGATTTTGCTGAATGTGTTACAAAAATCCATGCAGACTTCCCATATACCCCAGTCATCTCTGCATCAAAACATACACAAGAACTTACCATCGTCCACCATCATGAAATCCTCCGCTTCTGCCATCTCCGCTTTCGACGGAGCCGAAGGAGCAGATTGATCTGCTGGAGCAGATGAAGACGGTCCAGGAAACTGCGGACTGTGCACGGGCACAGGCATTTTCTTGGCCGACAGGCTGGGGGACGATTCCCCTGAAGCCCCTGGCACTTTGAAACCTATTTCTGAGGGCACTGTTGCCGTAGGGAACGCAGGGGGTCCCACCGGGTAAGGTGGAGCGGCATCCCCCGAAGAATATGGGGGTGGTTTATAGTCATTCGATGCCCGAGGTGGATTCGGTGGAAAAGCTCCTAAAAAATAAATTCATCCGATACATTACTTGTGTTCTGTGGTCTATGTTGATGGATTTACCTCCAGGAATATTTGTAGTGGACGACATGAACGCTCCTCGCGGTAGTAAAGCGTTTGGTGCCCCATTGAGTGGTATATGTCCTAACTCTATACTTGCTGAGATGTCCATATTGTCGTGACAGCCAGGTATCTCTGCCTCTACCTGTTATGATGGAAAAATTCTCAACCTAGATTGATTCATATCTTGGGCACCTTGAAATTTTGGTTTCTTGAAGAGGCTAGCTAATTCATTTGTACTAATCATGATGAGCCGTGATTTTATCTAGTTTATTATAGAATGCCGTTTTAGATAAAGGTGCACGCACATTATTTCAGACTGATAAGGCAGAAGAGAATACGTACTCATATAATTTTTTTTGAAATGATATGCTCACCACTAGTTCACACGACTTCTTGAACAGAGAACTTCTGTTGAAATTGGGAAGCACTAAGGTCCTGGGAATCTCCAAGTCAAACTCATAGGTTCTCTGTCCATGTGCTCCTACCCCAGTTTCTGATGTAGACGTGATCAGTTCCGAATCGTTCTTGTAGCTAGTTTTGGGGGAAGTTGCTTTGGATTCGATCATCTTGAATAAAAGTTGATATGGAATGACAATAAGTATACTTGGGCTAGCGATAGTACCATATTCAGATGTATATTGAGTCCGTCTAAGCTTGTATTAGACATATTTGTCACGTCAACTTTGATTTTCGCTACTTCTCCTAACACGAATGCTTCCTTTTCTAAATGCACCTTCATGGTTATTGGGTCGCTAGCACAGCAGCAGCAGCACAGATTTTTTTCGTCTTCGTAGTCCACTGGGTTCTGAAACGAATGATTTCGAATGGTCTTCAAAAGTACAGGAGACATTTTTCTCAGTCAGTTCTGCAGTTGATAATGGAGGATTATTATTACCAGAGTTAATTGTCCTGTGATATTGTTGAAATCTATAAGAGATATCAGATTGAAAGATCTCTCATCCTCGAAATCGAAGGCGTATGGTATATCGACATTGGCTTTGACATAGTACCGTATGTGGCCGTAATTTCCATCATATGTTGCGGGAAGATCTGTAGGTAAAGTGAACGAAAAAGGAAACTCGTGGCGACCAGATAATATGCCTGAAACAAAATCAATAATGTATACGTCCAAAAAGTTTTTTATTCTCAGTTTCACCTTCTCCAAGTAGTGTGACATCGTACGATATGATTGTGTTGTCGCCAGTGTATGAAACATTATGATATTTAGTCTTCTTTTCATTGCTATCGTAGTAGCTTTCCCTTTCCCACCACGAGGTGTGCTCTTTTCCTCGAAGTTTGACTCTTATCCCTGAAATATTTTTTACGAAATAGTAACTCTATTCAATAAGAGAATCGAATGGAGTTACCTCTGAATTCTTTTCTGGACTCGAATACACAGACAACATGTCCGGATATTGTGTTACCAGGATAATAGGAGCCACTGAAGTTTTGTAAAATTATTTTGACGCTCATTATTATTGGTTACCACTGAAAAATAATATAAATTCTGTACTATCACTAAGACAATACATGAAATTGCGCGAAAAATGAACTCAATCTGATCTCGCTGGGTATTTACCAACCGATCATTGTAAAAGACCGTTCCCAACTACTTCAACCACCTTGTATATAGGAACGAAATTAGGAGGGCTTATCAATAAGAGATTAAAACCTACTTTTTCTTGGGAAAAATTACTGCTGATAGTTTAGAAATGGCTGCTGATCGCGATCTTGAGTTTTCGAAATAGTAACTTTTGAAACTTGACATTTTGGTTAAGCGGTACTGTTTTTATGTTTATCCTCGATAAACTTTCTCCACGTCTTTTATTAATCGAATTCATCATGAGATTCCACTACAAATTATTGACAAAATTTAGTTAGCAAAATGGTGTACCGGAAGTGCCAAAATGCATTGTAAATATAGAAAGATATTGAACCGAAATATCACTTTCCAAACGTTTATATTTCGAAAACAATCAAATTTAGGAATGCAGAAGTGTATTGGAGGGAACTGTTAGGAATTATCAACAGATTTGGAAAATGGAATGATTCACGACCGGGGTGCTCTATTTAAAAAAATAATTCATGATGACGCTCAGCCGCCATTTCCAAACTTTCAGCTGCCATTTTTCCGAGAATAGTAGGTTTTCATCTTCTATTTAAGTCCTCCGGATTTGGTTTCCATTCACCAAGTCGTTAAAAAATTAGTAGGGGGTAAACGGAATACAGACAGACACTGGATATACCTATATATAGGGTAATCTGTTTATCTGGTATAAGTACCTCACATTCCTGGCAATTGCGCATTATTTGCTAGGTCGCAACGTTGTCAGTTCATAAAAAAGTCCACGGTTCACGGAATGGGATTTATTTTTTGTTCGAATATTATTCTTCCACACGAGCTAATCAATATACCTATTTCATGAAAATGAAACATAAAATGTTCATCTGCGATCGGTATCCTGTTGGAGATCACTAGGTATATATCTTCACAATTTATGAGGAGAGGAAATGCAAGTAAAAGAACAACAAAAATTTACCTACATGAAAGATGAAAAATCCTCACATTTGTAATAAAACTATTATGATAATGATGGGTGTGAGCTCACACCCATCCCTTTCTACCTAGGTAGAAAGGGATAAGGTAATTCAAAAAAGAATGGAGCACGTGCTCACGAGAGTACCGCTAAATATCGTCAATAACCAGAAATATGACAATACCTTCATCTTCATGCTTCATGCTTCATGCGTGTATAGAAATAGAATAAGTATGTGAAGTAAAACATTGAACCACTGACCTTCCCCACACTTGCTCGCTTCACCAAGAATAGTGGAAATAAATAACTTACTTTACCTCAAAAGAGTAAACAAGACAATAAGCAGATACGCCCCTTCGATCAATACAAGAATTATATAACCCCAAAATTACATGTATCCAACAGTTTCGGCACATTCATTCGGTAATATCGTGATATAATGAATACGAATTCTATCGAGACCTTGAACAACTTTCAGTGGACGAGCTATAATAGAATCTGCTCGAACCAGGATGACGAGTGGCGCCTATAGCGATTTCTATCATAGTCGGAGCATTGAGTTGGCCGCCAAAACACGATAATCCATATCCATTGTGAAATCAGAACGAGTGCATTTGACACAACAAATTCAGTTTTAGGAGAGATATTCGTGTAGGTTATAGGTACTCCCTTGAGGTGTTTTGTATCGTATCTATACACTATACGTTCGGCTGACTGACATTGACTGCTTCAAGCCATAGCGCCGCTATTCATTGTCAGATTCTGTGAAGCAAAAAAGCAATTGAAATGACTCTTCGAGTAGGTGTTTACTATACAAGGTGGCAATATTCTTTTCTCAACTTCAACTAACGACTGCAGCTGTCTATTGTTTTTTAATGGCAACGTATATTTTTTGTTAAATTCTTTTGAATTGTTTTGAATCCATTGATGTATATTGGGTTTACTTTCGTGCAGAACTAGTGTTCCGCTAACAAGAAATGATATTGGGCCATTAAGGTGGCAGTAAATGTCTTTGAATCAAGTAAATGCCCATGAACTGTCAGTGTGACATTTCTGCTATATCGAAATATGAATAATAACCAACAGACATGAGACAAGTTTACGCGTACTATGACTAAACAGGGTAGTTCAAGGGAAAATTCAACGATTGCGAAGTATCAATAGATATAAAGTATTACAATTAATTACGACAACACGAATAATAAGAAAACGAAACTCACAGTATGATTGTATACAATATATTATACTTATTTTGCACTTATCAGACGATGAGTTTTTTCGAATTTATTTTTTTGGTACCCTCGTACTTTTACCTGAGGATAAAAGCATGCGCAATTCTATGTTTTCGCGATAATCCTGAAAAAGTGTGCAAATTTCCATTCCTTCGGCTCGTTTTAAATAGACATCATAGCCGATCGGATACATTCAAGAAGTCAAAAAGAAGGGAACACATCCTCAAAGAAGTTGAATTCATCTCCTCTCGCATCCTTGATGAGAGTGGATTTACCTTCTTTCATAAAGAAGTTGCTGTCGAATGAGAATCTGTGACATTTCTGACACATTTGATAGCGCCGTCCATACGAAAAAAAAAAATGAATTCTCTCTCCTCCATCAAGATGTTAAAGAACGAGGATTCTATTCGAGAATGTTTGGCCTTGTTTTTGACTCATTGAATTTAAAATGAAAGTATAAAAGGTAGTATGGTAAAAATATAGGATTGCGCACGTTTTTATTGTGAAATTCAGGTTTTTACCAAACATTTTTTTCGAAAAAAACGCATCGCATGATATGCGCAAAATTACCATAATATATAATACTTATCTCATTTTTATTTCCAGCTTCTTTCACTGCTGATACGGTTGGCTCTTCGACGATGGGCATCAAATGTCGGAGTTTCACGGATTCCGACAAGAATTTCATGAACCACGGTCGACAGGCACTCGAAACGGACAGAAAAGGGCAGCTCAGGCTCCTTTTCGGTCAATTCTTCCCAGATTTTGCCAGGAAGTTAGGTCTGAGGCAGATCAAGCAAGAAGTCAGCGATTTCTTCTACAAGGTTATTCTCGACACGGTGGAAAAGCGAAAGAAGAATAACGTCGAGAGGAACGACTTTCTTCAGCTGCTCATGAATTTGAAAGAAAACACAGAGAAAAGTAATGATGGTGAGGAGTTTTGAAAATTTCGACTATTCTTCTTATTATCTTATTTGACCCTCCAAGTTTCTTGAAATATTTGTCGATCGAAGAATCATCCCTAGTAAACGCAACCCAACGTATTCTTCAATTTTCAATTAAAATTTCGGCGTTAAATTTGTTTTTCAGCACCCCCTTTTACAACCGACGATTTGGTTGCCCTCAGTTTCGGCCTGTTCATTGGCGGGTTCGAAACAAGCGCTTCGTCGTTCACATTTTGCGTTTACTATCTGGCTCTGCACCAGGATATCCAGGATAAAGTGAGAGAAGAGGTGATACGCGTGACAGCTGAACACAACAACGAAATCACTTACGACTGCCTGTCAGAGTTAACCTACATGCAACAAGTGTTCGATGGTAAGTACTACCATCAAAGTGAATTTTTGGTGAGTCTTATCTGGGATTAGTGTACACAAAAGCCTACCAAAACATATCCTATCCTGCGATTGATGGTCAAAAAGAGCCTTCCTCAACTATCCTGAACCTACATGCAACAAGTGTTTGCTGGTGAGTTCTATCATCAAAATGAGTTTCTCGTGGATAATAACATAGCATAATCAACAAAATTGCCAACGCCCCAACTAACGTCAATCAATTCTAAATGTTATCAAATATCAACTAATTGTGATCAAATAATATCAATGACCATTTCATCCACAAAATGCTACTAAATTATTAACCTGTGGTACATCGTTGAATTCAGAAAAAAATCTGAATCTCACAAAACGCAATGAAAAAATATACGATTTCTGAATTCGCATTGATACCAACTCACACTGGTATATTCATAGAAATCGTATGAGAAAATGGTCGATTCACATGGAATGGTGGATTTTTCCTCAGAAGATAACCTGTATGTACTTCTTGAATATATATGTGAAAATTTTCATTTCTCTAGAAACATGGAGGATCCATCCGCCAGCTCACACAGTCAACAGGGTGTGCACCAAAGATTACAAAGTTCCCGGCGAGGACCTGGTGATAGAAAAGGGTACCCAAGTGTTGGTGACCATAACCGGGATACACCAAGACAAAGAGTATTATCACAATCCCACCGCTTTCGACCCTGAACATTTCAGCGAAGAAAACAAGAAAAACAGACATCCCTTTGCGTTCATTCCTTTCGGGGCTGGACCGCGGATCTGCATAGGTGAGAGCATTGAAGATCCGATTGACCAAAATGTCGTGTTGTGTGTCAATGAATTGATATTCAATGCCGCCTCCTCTTAATTTTTACTTAATAACTTAGTACTCAATTCATACTTCGCAATGGATAAACAGTATTATTTTTCTATTTTTTATTCATAACCCAGTTGACCAAAACATTCAGCCAACTTCATCACTATGTTGTGTTTCAAGTGTTCTATGTTTTATAACGGGTAAACTCACAGGACACTGGGTAAATCCGCAGAAGTAATTCAACAGAACGAATGAAAAGAATAAACAACACAACGATATTTGCCATATTTTGAATAAAGCAGAATCAATATATGAAATAGAACAAGTTGATGCTTTTCACTGGTTTGTATGTTATCAGACTTTCTTCTTTAGGAACTTTTTTTTTTCATCATCTTGGTAACCTAATAGCTTTTGAATCAGTTCTAAATCACATTGACAATGTCTCTCAAGTCCTGCAAATTCATTTCGAGATTTCTAGTTTTGAAATTTCCTTTTTGGAATTGGCATGATGGTTTTCTTTGTTCAACACAAGTACCATCACAAAGTAGGGTACTTCAATAATTCGACTATAAATTTTGATATACGTTGTCACTAGAAAACAGTAAAATATATATGTATATAATCAGGTTGAAATTATTTACCACCCGAATTAGAGTGGAAAGTATATTCCACAAGAGTGCAGGAAACTTGAAGTTGAAGAATGATATATCAACATTAGATAATACATATGATCATATTGTGTTATGATAATTGATAATATCTGTCATTGTTCAGGTTTCATCACTCATTAGCTGAAAAGTGTTTTCTCTTTCTTGACTATATTTTTAACTAAAAATGTTGAATTACGAAAAGGTAGGTAAGAAGCATTGGTGGTGTGTAGAGGTATTCCTTTTTGGATAAGAGATATTGGGAATTTTTTGTTGCAGTCTTATTTTCTGAGATATTTACGGTCCTTTTTAAAAAATCACCCGGAATGTATAGATTTCAATGATGCTAGGGATTATTTCCATACTGTTTCAATTAATATTTTGATTTTTTTTTCCAGGTGAACGATTTGGGAAGATGAGCCTGAAATCTGCTATGGCTCTTTTGCTGCGGAGGTACAGAATAACGTTAGCCGAAAGGACCAAAGTGCCGATAAAACTCTCTCCTACTCCATTTGTGCCAGTGGCAGAAGGAGGAATTTGGGTTGAGTTTCAGAAGCTTTGATAATTAAAAGCTTTTTATTTATTTTATATCTATTTTTACAAATCAATTGTTGAGATTTTTTACTCAAATAATAAACTAATACGAAAATTCAACTAACATTTATTCAATATTCTATATATATCTAACTGAAGAACAATTTTGAAAAAGATTCATTGGTATTCCAATGAGAATTTATATATTGCCATGGAAATATCGTCAAGAATAGCAATCAAAAACTTCTTCACATCTGGGAATTGACTTTCAATATCTTCTGAATTGTGGTATAGGTTATTTATACGAATTGCCAATGTACATAATAGCTGTTCACAAAATTCCTAGAAAAACTTCCAACTGGGTATTTTCTTTCCTGTGAAATTAATTATCCTCAATTATAACCTAGTCGCCACTTACCCATTTCATATCGATTACCACAGTTCATTTTTTGTGAAGTATTACGTGGACAATGTTTTATCATTCATTCGTGAACTACTTCAGATGGATATACTGTATCATTTATTGATCAATATAACAGTAATTATATGCCACGTAACAAGGAACTGAAAAATATAGAAATGGTTCCAAACAGCCAAAATTATACAGTGGTTGTTTTTCCTCGCTCAAACATACAATTATTAGTTTTTCAAAATCCATTGAATGTTTTGTTCATGAATCAATATCGATTCAACCCCTGCTTTTTCCATTCAACCCCGTCCTAACTGATAGTTTGGATTCACTCAATTTGTTTCTAGGCTGTATCCTATGGCAACAAATTTTACAGGGTTTCCCTAACTTCCTATTACAGCTAAAAATGACATAAACATGGGTCAGAGAAGGTAATTATTAAGAATTCTCAAATGTATCATATTCAAGTAATAATATATTATGTTATACATTTCAATAAATAATGAATGGCCACCAAGCTTTTTCAATAAGTGATAGAAATGCAATTATAATCTCCATAGAATCCAATCATCCATAAATCAATTTCGTCAGTAAAATACGTTATTTATATTTGAAATTCATGGTTATTCAAGCAGCATAAGATTTTTGATGCTTTTATCAATGTATAGTAATTCCTTGTGTATTTACCTACGGAAAATCCCAATTTTGACGTGTTACAGCTCGGATATTGTTCGATTCTGATCAAACTGAAGCAGTTTGTCTTTATACCTCCCTGTTGAAAATCCAGGAAAGCAGACGTAATGAAGATTCGCCCTGTATAGCTCTCCGCGCCAGCGATCTTTGGAATTTGGACAAGACGGCGATATCATAATTGTCATGACTTCATATTTTTACGAAGATAGAAAAAGATATAATTCTGACATTACTTGTCATAGTTTTTGAATTAAAATTTTTACCATTTTTGAGTTTGTTCAATATTCAGTTCACATTAAAGGTGTTAACGAATCTAGGACTACATTCAACTCTACGTCTATTATTTAATACTCCCTATTTTTCATTGAACATCGAGAATCCAGAGGGAACGTCATTTTTTGGGAATTCCTAATCAACTTTTATTGAGTACATGAATATTGTCAATGGGTCTATCAAAATCGAACTGTAATAATTCTCAGTTATATAAAACCGACATTTAGTGATGGGGAGTTTCAAAACCAAATGACTACATTATATGCATCAGGCACAATTTCTCTGACCTAAGTAGATTCAAAACTTTTCAGCTATAGAAAATTCATCTTCTAGATATTTAATAGTGGAATATCTAGGCACACCCTGTATACGAATCGGATCAGAATAAGGATCAAAGTGAATTCGAGAAATGTCAACTCCACGTTGAAGATAAATACCGCAGGGGAGTAGGTATAAAGTTTCATTTCTCTATAAACTTCAGCGCTGTCAAGTAGGTATTGATCATACAGTTCACTGCTATAAACCTTAAACCTTTATGATATAAATGTTAGATTTGAGTTCATTATTGTAAACTTGAAACAACCTACTTCGTTTTCCTAAAATTTCCACATAGGTACAGCTTTTTTAAGTCATCTAAAAAATTATAATCATAGACTATAGAAATGATGCACTATTGCTGAAACATCATGAGTTTGACTTGAGATTCTATTCGTCGGCACTTCTTGCATTTTTTCTCACCTATGTTCAAACCAATAGAAACAATTTCATTATCTGTGCTCATTGGATTTGGTTCAAGGTTGGAAAAACTCACCATTTTTACTAAACATTATATTCAATTTTGTTTTTTATTTGTAATTTTGGAACCTATATGACGAGTTATTTCAATAATCTGTTAAGTAATATCACTGTTGAATCTGTACAATAATTATTCATGGTTACAGTTGCTTTTACTGTTCACTGTTCTGTACCATAAAAAAATGGATCGTTGGATAGGAAAAGTTGCTGTAGTGACAGGAGCCAGTTCAGGAATTGGTGCTGCTATTTCGAAATCTATGGTTAGAGCAGGAATCAATGTAAGTGAAACGAATATTTTCAGTGGTTTTTGCTCACAGCATATCAATTATTACAATATTTTGTTCAATGAGTTGGGCGCTTATGAACACCCACGATTTGGAGTCCCCTTTTCAATTTTCAAATACAAAATAAACACCCAGAACAATACATTGATTTTTGGGAAGCTCAAATACGTATTTCGGCAACTAACTTGTCATCTCCAATAGATATTCTCTAGAAATTGCCATCGAGAGTGATTGTCGATATATTTATAGATAGAAAATCAGTGATCCTTGACAGTTCAACGAAAGTCTCATCAGAGCAAATCAATCGAGAATATGAAATATGACAAAGCTTATGGTTCAGTATTTGGGTCGTATTACGATAAATGAAAATACTCTGGAAACTATTCAGTTCTTGATTGATTGTTCGTCACATGTTTGAGAAGTTTGAAATTATCTAAGTCGAACCGATTATGCTTATTATGCTTATTTTTAGTCGACACATGTTCTTTGAATCTAGTTCCTATGTTTCAACGAGTTTATCCAATTTTTATTTCGGGATATAGTTACCAAAATGTATTATTATTTATATGTATTTGTATGTATTATTTACATTCCTGATTTCTCATTACCATTGATTTTGTTTTGAGGGTTAGATACCTGAAGAACTCGACTGAAATGACAACTTTGAAAAAAGCCTCATTCCTGGTGTTTGGCATAGAATACAATTCCACGATGACTTCAGGTTGTTGGATTAGCTCGGCGAACCGAAAAAATCAAAGACCTCGCCGCCAACCTCGAAGAGGAACCTGGGAAGCTGCTGGCCTTCAGGTGCGACGTCACCAGAGAAGAAGACATCATCAAGGCTTTCCGATGGATCACCGAAAACGTGGGACCTGTCCATATATTGGTGAACAGCGCAGGGCTCACTCGACCGACGACCCTAATAGGCGAGTCATTCGAAAGGGTTTATCGTAGTAATGTACGGGGTGAGTCGTACCATGGAATCGACTCGAAATTTTCGAACAAGCAAGGGGAACACTGTAACAAGTCGAGTGTAAAGAGCATTTCCGGAGGTGTTACTTGGAACGATTTTCAGCCACTCTTGTATTTTGTTTTAGTTTCAGAAGTTTCATCAGCGGAGGAGTTTAGATGTTATTTGAAGTTAATAGATGTCGTAAGCAAGCAGCAATCTATGTCGAACATATATTGTTGATTGTAAAATATCAGCAACTATCAACTGTTTTGTCCCAGAGATTTTCTGTCAAGGAAAATTTTCCGAACTAGTCCTGTGAAGATGAACATTCTAGCCTGAAAATATGTCAGAAAAATAGATTTTCAAGACGACTACCTTGAAAAGCCGTAGCCTCAAGATATTTTGACACTCTCACTGAGAACCAGTTACAGAATCTATATAAAAGGCACTTTCTGACATTGATCTGCTTCGATTTGGTATGATATTTGATATATGCCATGATATTTGGACACTTCACACTGGACAGTTCATACTTCATCTCACCTTTTTCGTGAGTCTTAAGAATTTCGAAATTCGTTTTTCTCGAGATTATATAAAAATGTGATCGTTTTACCATTTTTATTTCGATATGCTCTCATGGAAAGGTAAAACCTAGCAAAAGTTACTTAATTTTTGGTATTACATACAGGAGTCAAATTCGATCCCCATCTCTGGGATCTCGGAAACTACAGGAGATACGACAGAGTTAATATGGGGGCAAAGTTGTGCAATTCAATAATTTCAAAGATAAAAAAAACTGAAAATCTATATTTTTTGTTTCATTTTTGACGACGTTATTTCTGCTAAAAGGCCAAACTCCATCAAATGCTCTCGATCAAAACCTGTCACATATGTGCCATGGACGAGCAGGACTGTCGATCTCTGGCGACAAAAGAGCCATACTGCCGGTTGTTCAAGAGCTTCGAGCTCTTTAGATCCCAGACTCACTATGTTACTCAATTCACGTTACTAAACATTCGAGTATGAATGTTTAGTAACGCCTTTCACCTATTTTCCAGATGGCGACACCGAGGAATGGCGCAAGGTGATCGAAGTCAACGTGATGGCGCTGTGCATTTGCACGAGAGAGGCCATCAAGGTCATGCGGCAAAACGGCATCGCCGGTCACATCATTCACATGAACAGCGTCGTGGGGCATTACGTGCCTTGCATGACGGCGAACCTGTTGAACGTGTACCCCGCCTCGAAACACGCCGTCACTGCGTTGGCGGAGAGTCTGAGGCACGAGCTCAGAGATCACGAAACTGGTATCAAAGTGACTGTGAGTAGTTTGCAGCGCTCAACATTCCACCAAAGAGCGCTTTCAACAACATTGATTTGTCATTCAGAAAGTAGCCCATTTCACTGTGGCAATACGAAGGGCGAAAGTAAAACACACTAGTGTAGAATATTTGAAATTTGCAATTCAGTAAATTATGCAAAATTCAAAAGATACAGGGTGTTCTTTACGAATATCTCAGTTAGTGCCACTTCCGGTGATGTAACTGGCAAGGTGAATGCCAATGATACATGCATGAAGTGATACATATTTTCATACGATGGGATCAAAAATAATAGAGGGGATACTTATATGTATATTTTTGTATTTTACGTATTACTGTATATTATTCATTCATAATGAACAAGAATAGAAATTATGAAAAAATAATGAATGAAACAAGCATTGATAAAAGTAACCCTGTACCTGTTGATTTTCTCTTTCAGAGTATCAGTCCAGGAATGGTACACACAGAATTTCAAGATGGCCTTCCAGCTGGTTGTAAAGAAGCTATAGATTTAGCACCAGGGTTAAAAACCGAAGACCTTGCTGAGGCAATCATTTACGTCTTGGGAACGGGACCTCAAGTGCAGGTGAATTATTTATAATTTTGAAATGTTCATCACGCATTTTTTGTTAATTTTGCCAGTAATTTACCTTTCATTTTTGTTTTCAGGTCCATGAATTGACCATAAGGCCATTAGGAGAGGCGTTTTAGTTATGACTCACTTTCTTCCAAAATTAATAATTCGCACATCGAGTTGCATAAAGATGATACAGTTCAAATGATATTTTGCAAGATTAGTAGCGCAAAAAATTCTCCATTTTGAATCACCTCTCTAATATAAGTTATTCACGTACCATTACTTCTGTGTATCGAAATGAAAGATATTTTGATATACATTTGGGTGCCATTATGAAGCAAAGTAGAAAAAAATATCAATTGTGAGCAGTTTCAATATTGAGGAGCTAGCCAAAAATGCGTGTACTTCTCTGATGTCATGGAAGTGAAGGAAATATAATTTTTTTCAGGTATATTCAAAGTATCTGGTTTACCTCAAAGAATTTCCATAATACCTTCTTTTAGGCCCTCCTTTTTCACTGAAATGTGACAATTTCAGAGCATTGACAGACAAGTGATAAACAATAGTTGATAAGACCAGGAGAGATAACTGAAATAAAAACATTTTGAAAATATATTTAGTCAAAACAAAAGTAGAAGAGCCTCTCAATAACACTTTTAGAATCACATATTCACAATAACATATAATATTATTAAAATAAATAGACGGATATGATTACAGTATTTCGAAGAGGTCTCAAAATACCCCAATGTACGAAAAAAATGATTTCACTAGGAGTTGTAATAGTCCATTTCTGAATACTGTAATCATAACTAGTTGCATTTGATCAAACATTCCGATGATATGATAGAGTTCGATTTTCCGTATGAAAATTACATTCCCGTTTACACAAGAGTATGTAAAAAAATGAAAGAATGTCATGTTTTTTCTTCATTTTGTCAAAAAGATGAAGTTAATAGATGTATGAAGAAGTTGATGAAGTAACAAGAATTGGAAGAAATCAGGTGCGCAGATTTTAAGATTTGTTGGAAGGTTGCTATACTTCCATATCATATTTCTAGTGAATTGAAAAAAGTGCAGATTCGATGTAATGGCCGAACTCAAGATGACAGTGAGAAGTAAATGTGTAGGCCGAACCTCGTGAAATCCAAAGCGCACGACGGTTCAGAACGAAATTTGAGGGAATATACTGGACATTTTTCATCATTTATTGATATTATTGTTGATCGTTCTCCATTTTTATCCCAAGGTTATTCATTAGTTATGTGAAAATTGATATTTCTCGCATTCCAAAAATCATGAGTGGGTTGCAGTGGAATGATGCTAGAATATACTAAAATTATCGAATATCTCGATACCTGTTAGATACAAAAAATTTCCTTCTCATTCAAAACGTACTTCAAGACTTATGAAATTAAGGAATTAAAAAAATAATTGATGAGTTTTTTCACGGTTTCTACCATATTTGATGAATATTAGCTATTATTTCCACTACAAACCTCACCTTATGATGAATCAATGGAATCAGAAAGATTTTCACTCTCAGAGAACTAATGAAATTGTCCCTATTCGAAATAAAATTAACTTCCGTTCGTTGTGAATATATAATGAATTCCTATGAAATTTCACTCCGATACCTCTCATACTTTAGGTTTTGCAAGTGGTACATTTAACAATCACTGTATATAGTAGATCACTTTAATTTGAAGTATCAATACAAAGATTTCGAATTTCAGACAAAGATTTCGAATTTCAGATTGTTTATCAGATATTCCCAAAAAGGTTCAAAGGTTGCGAGTTTCTTCTTGAATTACGCTCGATGCTACACTTTTGTGGATATCAGATACATAATTGAATTAATTACCTTTTAACCTTCCTATCGATGTATTCAACCAGCTACTTGTGTACTGAGTTTCTCAATTCATCATAACAAATTGGAAATGAACGTTTTGTAAAAATAATCTACAAGGCACATTGAAATGATACAATCACTATTCGTTACGAAAACATTATTTTAGCTCCTATGAACATATGCAGAATGGCCAATATAAAAATGAAAAGCACTGGGAAAGTTCAAATAGTTATTTGATTGGTATAAATGAAACGTCGTTGAATTGAGAATTATTTCCACAACTTGTAGACTTATGTCAAGATAACCTTCTCAAAGTTGGAAGTGACAAGAGAATGATAGATGATCATCTATGATAACTTCTCAAAAATATCAGACTGAGTGAAAACATATTGCTCGGAATGTATCACAATCACCATGTAAATGGTCATCCAATTCCTACCCTCTATTGTCGCCAAAATGTCTACACTGTTTATTTTCATGTTAGCCACACTGCTTATGCCTTCAAAAAAAAACCTTCAAAAAAAAAGCTCTAATGGAACTTAGATATCTTTTTTCTCCAGTAAAGCATTTTGTGCGAATAATACTGCATCATGAACCGTAGGAAAAATAACAAATTTGTTTTCTTTCTTCTCCACCTTATCACACTTCTTAATCACTTCATACACCGGACCTGAAAAAATAAATAATTTCAGCAATGTCGAAAATGACATCCCGATAAAAGTTACCTGAACACCCTGTGATATACATCGAGATATTCAACTTAGCATAATCGGTTTGTAGCGCCCTCAAAAACTCAACTCCTGATGGGTCCACGAATGAGAGACCAGAAAAATCTAGAAGGATGCACTTGGTCAAAAAATCTTCATCGACCTGTATATCCTTCTCGGCCAATTTCACTCTCTCCCTAAGAATTGCGGCAGCATCTAGACCAGTTTTCCTCACCAGCAAATCTTTGAAGTTAGAACGCGAGGCGAAACTTAGTCCACCACAGTAGTGGAAGATCTTGATACCATCTAATTCTTTCACCTAAAAAATCAACAAATGTAGAAAACTATCTCTTAATGTCAAAATTCTGATATACATTGAGGTATCTCAGAATTCTGACTGTATCTCAGAATTGATTGATTATCTTTATTACCAAAAGAAACATATGGATGTATATCATAGAGATATAAAAACAAATATATAATACACAAGTAACACATTGATATTCATATATGTAAAGAAATGCTATCATCTGATAATAATGAAAAATGAATATGGATTCATTCAGAAAGCCGCAAAATAAACATTCATGTTATCCAATTCAATATAAAAATCCAATGACTCACCCCCTTGTATCTTTTGATATCCAGATACAAATCCGTATTGGGCACTGCTCCCAATAGGCAAGTATAAGGCTTGTACCCTTGCAGGAATATGCTGAGCAAAGAAACTGCTACCCCTGCGGCCAGGCCGTAGCTTATTTGTACAAACAGGGTGATGACGAAAGTCACTGTCCACGTGATTCCATCCCAACGACTAAGTCGCCAATATTTCACCACTGCGGTGCACTGAAGAAGCATTCCTTTCAGGGCCACCACAATTATGCTGGCTAGAATACACTGGAATAGATTAGAAACATCAGTTAATCATGTACAACACAATTCAATACATTAATTTTCCATTCCATATTTTACATGAACAGGAATAGTCAGATACCAAGTTCAAAATTAGACAATTCAAAATAAAAAACTAACATGTTGATAGTTAGCATTGGGACAAAAACAAAAAGACGAGGGAGCAGAAAAATGCTCTTCCAAGGTGTAGGAATTGATTTAGAATAAGAATTGTTTCAGGCTACTTTCTAAATGGTTGAGACTAGTCAGATTTTTTGATTCTTTGGGGAGATCATTAAAAACTTTTGGTCTAATGTGATCTAAAGAATTATTACGTGTAATTTCATATCAACACATTGACCGATTCTTGTGAGTATATTTTTCAAAAACTCGTCTTGGAAATAATATTGTCTAACTGAAAAGTAGACCGATACAGGAATGGTTTGGAAAAATAGAAGAAAATATTGATGTAGTTTGCTCTTATTGCTAATAAGTGCGCCTAAAAAATGTTGCAGTAAGGTAACACATCCGGAATCTCTCTTATAGGACTGGTTGCTATTCATCAGTGTGTCTTGTGAAGATATACACACCCGTCAGGATTACGTAAAATGAAATATCTCGAATATGATATGACTATAGTAATAATATGCTCCAGTTTGGTTCTAGGATGCCAATAATGTTGGCAAAGTGAATTGAAATTAAAAAGAATAGCGAATCAAAATGAACCGAAGAAACCATATGGCTACATATGGGCAACTTGCAGGAATTATTCTTCAGTTTTCGAATATTCCTAAATAGTATCAACTCACCCGTGGTAATGTCTCGAAGAAAGGCCCTATCCATAATAACACCACCGAAAGAATGATACAAGAAATCACAGACGCCACCTGAGTAACACCTCCCACGGTCTGTTGGATCATCGATCTTGATAAAGAAGCAGTCACTGGCATACAAGAGAAGAACGAGCCCATGGTGTTACTCAGGCCCTAAGGAAAAAAAAACAGATTACACAGGTTGTTCCGAATGTAGAGGGCAATGTTTCACTGACGTCTCCCTAGATCGTAATAAAGGTCGAAAAGTCTATATAAATTGGTTCCTCGGTTTTTGGAACGTCTGAATGAAATTAAATGAAACTTTGTACCAGTACCAAATTACACCAGTGAAATATTCTATAATTCGAGGACGAAACTATACATACTGCTAGGAGATTAAATCAATGATTGCAATGAGTATTTCTTTGAATTTTAGATTCTTACGAGCGCGAATAATTCCTGATTCGAATCCACTTCGTACATGAGCTTCCTAGCGAAAATTAGAGCCATCGACATGGTGATGGTGTAGGACACCATTGTGATGACGAAGGCATCCAAGAAGATATCAGGGATGAGTTCGAAAGCGGGCAGACTAGGTTCGGGAAAACTGAAAGTAATAAATGATGAAAAGTATGAAGTCATAACACAACAAATTGAAAAACATATCTTAATTCGATGTAATGAACCATGAATCCTTGTATGAAATAAAATCCCTCCAAATATGGACTGAAGCATTTCGAAACTGTGCTTAAATGTTTGGTAGACACGCAGTATGCGACAAATGTTTGAGTAAAATTGTCCATCAGTGGCGTAGTTATGAGGTAAGCTCAGCACTTTCAGAAAAAAAAATAGTTCGTCATTGCTGAAATTTGATACTTCCCCTTTCTTCCTTCTTTACTTGATTTGAGTGAAAAAAGATGTTGAATTTTCTAATAGATTGAGTATTATACCATTTCTCCGTAATACCAGTCACAATATCTGTGCGATAATTCGAAATTAAATGACAAACATTTTTAATATTCGTTACTTCCGACTGACTGCAGCTTGAAAACAGTTTGATTCAGAACATATTACCTATGTTTAGAGTTATTGTCTTCATTTTGACAAGGAACATCTCCTATGATTAATTACATTATATTCTGAGACACCCTGTGTAGACACCAATATGTATGAAACAAATCATACATCAAAGATTGAACAATTGATTGACAAAAATTGATCAGTTAATTGGACACGTCATTGAAACTTTCATGAATTCATTGAATCAGCATGATTGGTAAATACTTCCGAGTAGAACAAACGTCTATCAAAGCATAGACTCACCCCGTCGGTATGTGACCTACTACTGATATTCCATAATTCTTTGGGAAATCCATGAAATAACTCACAGTTGTACCAATTACAACCGCCACTAGTTCAATAGGAAACGGGATTGTAGTCTTTTTGGCTAGTCGAGGCTAAAATGAGTCTTAAAATGAATATCTAGCAGGTATCAAAATGATTTATGAAATAGTTACCTTCACAAACTCATTGTTTATTGATAAAATGATGCAGGCTATCACTGATACCAATATAGCTCTCGTATTTGCATTAGGAATTGCCAATATGGAATCATAAACCGTCTAAAATAAAAATCTCCATTAACGTTAAGAAAACAAGAAATAAGAGATAATTTGAACGAATCACGAAAGAAATAATGTTTGCTATACTTCTTCTCCAGTGACGCTCATGTTTATTTCAACTCTAAATGATAAAGAATCAAGATATTGAAAATGTTTTCTGGGTTCTTCAATATTCGATAAAAACATTTTGATGAGTAATATCACAAATTCAGAGAAAAAACTGAGTCCAAAATACGTATGTTTATACTTTCTAATGATAATAAATTTTCTAATAACTGATGAAGCTTGAACATGAAACTCAGAGTTCAAACTTTCATTTTCAAAAACACCAAAAAATAAACAGAAAAATTCAATGAATCACGATAGAAACCACGTTTTCTATACTTTTTGAGACCACTTACATACACAAAACTGAAGTTTCCTCTTCGTTTTGCCGTATTCAATCCAAGGAGATCCTTTAGTTGGGAACCGACCACTTGGAAGGCAGAGGCGCACGTGAATCCGTTGACCAGGGTCTCAGACAACAGTTGCGAGACCATGCCAAGTCTTAAAACACACATAGCTAACTGCAGAAAATATACAAGAGGTGTTCATTGTGTCTACATCAGTCTTCCAGTAGCATCATAGATGACACCAGAAGAACCACAAAAGTCCTCTAATTCTGGTGAACATACTTTTATGTATGTTATTGTTTCAATATCTAATGCGCAAGGGCGATATATTCATCGGAAAAATACCAAGAGTGGTGACAAATAACAACATATGACCTAGTTCATATCGATTCTATGATAATAGTAATGATGAAAGAACTTTGTTGGTTTTCCAAAAATGCAAGCGTGTGAAAACGGTTTATGTCGTATGGATGAAAATAATATAGTTCCCCAACTTTTTCAGATATATTGTCTCTGATAAGAAAAGTATGAATTCATTTGCTCCCAAGATCTTGTTGAAATTGATCAGCTCAAACACTGACATAGAAAAATGTCTCAGAAAAAAGTAAAGGGTAAAAATCGTCCGACCAATTCAATTTTTAATCCTTTCAAATATGTAGAGAGGGGAAATCAACACCACGAAGGAATATTTCAGTGATAGGCTGATCAAAAACCGCGAAGAAGAATATAGCATGTAACAGCTTGTAATTCGCAGATTACCAACCACGGCGATTATTGTTTTCCTGTGGATATAAGAATTATTTGTACGTGACATTATACCATAATTTTCCTTGTGTTCTTGTTATTGTATATACGGCTTTTCTGAAATATCAGAATGACACTGGCACAAATTTTGAAGCCACTGTCGATACTGAGAGGTCCTATAGAGCAGATACCAATTTTTTGTAATAAATTATAAAGGAAGAGAACTTATATCGTCTTAATCTTTGGTTTTGGATAATTAAGTGAGAAATTTCAGTTCATTCATTCACTGAGATCTGATTCATGTGAGATCTGATACATATATAGCGTAAATAACATTTACCTGGATCAAAGCAACAGTGAATGTGACTGTCATGGCAATTTGGACATTCGTGTAGGAATTTACTTTTATCGCTTCACTTTCGGGCAACAAATATCGATGTGTTCCATTTTGCATTATTTCTATTGTTGTATATTGATTCACTACCTTGCCAGTCATCAAACACACAATTGCAAAGGTTCCTAAAAAAAAATGATTATTATATTACATACAAGGCTGAACTAGCAAGAAGAAAAACGGGAAATTGAGTTTCTATTACTGAAAAATAATCCTAGCTACTGTTGATAACTCGATTGTTTCTTGTTTCTTTATTTGTGTGACTTCAAAATAATGTACTACTTTGGTTTCATCATGGTGTTTTTTCTTTTGAATCATATATTTCACCTTTGAACGATTGGATTTTCATCGCATACGAAATTAATGTTTCCTAATTGCAATACAAATGATAAGTAATTGTATGATGTTTGTATTTGTTCTCTAATTTTCTTGACTGGACGCTTCAAATCTTCCATAAAGCGATAAAATCTGATGCAACAAGATCTGATCTGATACAACAGATAAAATATTTATTCTCATTGATACACCACAGATATCATTCAGTGGTAAGCTTGTGTTTAGAAACTATGAAAAAAAACTGAATAGATGATTCTGGTATATGTTATGAACTACTTGCCCATTGATACATGTTTTGAAGTGCCAAAAAGAAAATAAACTAGAACGGGGAAGAATGCCATGTAAATTCCTACTACAGGCGGGACACCACCAAGCAAACCATATGCCATTCCCTGAAAAAATAAAATGAATGAATTATCAACAGTAAAGCCACTTTTGGATATGCTGAGCTATGCTCTGCTCATGCCATTTTCAGAATTATTGCTGACCTGAATATCAAGGTAGGTAGGACTGATGATTGAGGAATAACATAATTTCTGACGCTCTGGCAGAAGATGAAATTGATAGGAATATGGAGTCGAAAGTACACTCAGTCATATTTGTACTTACTCGTATATATCAATGAAACACCTATTATATGACGATTCTATCAACTGGAGCTCAAAACTGAAACATCTGAGATGATTTAACTTCATCATCTGTCAGCAGAGGCCATAACCGAGTTACATACGAGTTACATACATACATACATACTTTTCTACCACTCAAAACTTTCATCGATTTGAAATGCCTCCACTAAATTTTATTTAGTTGCTTGTGATTTCAACTAGGAAATATTCGATAGGTATAAGTTCGTAATATAATGAAGAATATATAATAGTTTTTGATGAATGGTAATCATGGTTATGATTTCAAAAGGGTATTTTAGTTGTGAGAGTAGAAAAAATCATACCTGTGGTATATGCATGATGGCTACTGTGAAACCACTGACTGCGTCTCCAAACAAATTTCGTTTCAAGTTATATTCAGGTAACCATGATAATACCGGTATTGTTTTTTTCAAACAAGAAACTGGCTTGATTGATCCACATGATTTTCTGAGTTTCTGATTCACTGAAATATAATATAACATATTTATTCATTCACACCCATTATATATGCAAAATATTAGATATTTCAGGTGATAACGGTTTTCAGATCAGATCGAAAAATTAGGAGGTAATTTAGACGACCTATATTCAGGTTCAGTTTGTTCCTTATATTTCGTTTGAGATGTTCAACTATTTTCCTGTTTACACTAATGAAGTGTAGAAGAAAAATTATGAAAGTATAAATTCTCTAAAAGATATTGAGCAATCAATGAAAGAGTTGAAGGAAAGTTCATAGAATACGTGTACTTGTATGAACGAATGAAACATAAGAAATCAATCAATTTTTGAATTTTGGTGATTATTGATTGAAATCAATATTCGAACAAAAGAGGAAAACACTCACAGGTGGAATATGGTTTTTCATACAGATGATCTCTGTTCAAGTCTTCTATTTGGTATACTGGTCTTTCGATCTGTAGAGGCGAGATGCCGTCATCTTTCATAATACTGAAAAAAAAGAGGAATTAATGAAACTATTGTTTGAAAAGTAGATATTTATAAAATTTCATGACTCATCTTAGACCACATTTAAAGAAAGAGAAGTATTTAAAACCTCGATATTTTTTATTAATTTTTTTTTTGAAAGAGGGTAAGAATGGAATATAAATGCCTTGGTTGTCTATTCAATCATTCAGGTAATACCTATTCACGTCTGAATATACAAATGAAGAGAATATTATTCACGAAACTTTACCACTATTTATTTTTTTATGTTATTTGTAATGGGCTATTGTAAAACGAGCTACAAATTTAATGATTTTATGATTTCTTCCACATTTTTCTGAATAATTACACACCTTGATTGCTGAAATAAAGGTGATTATGATTATGTTTATCACGAGAGGTTACTCAACTCATTTAGAGGATTCGTATATGTTAATGCTTATTTGAAGCCTATAAGGGAAAGCCTGTTTTTTTTTTGGAAATATATCTTTGATACGGGTTTCTACAGCGTATACTACAAAATACACATTGAATTCAATAATTCATCCACAAGAATAGGTATATCTTCGATTCCCCCAGAACTATTGTGAATTTTCACAATATCACACCCTGTTTATTTTGCTCCTTTGAGATTTTAAATTTTGTAATTTCGGATATCTCTACATTGGAGACATCATATCTCTCATAGTTTTCGAGATATTCAAAGTTCAGATCAGATTCCCTCTGTTGATCACAACTTGATCATAAGATATATTTTGGTTTCGCGGTTTCGGCATTTTTTTCTCATTCTATTCCCAAATATACTTACTTATAATAATATATAATATTTTGTCACTGAGTCCTATAATCACAGATAACTTTCAGATATTCTCAGAGAAAAAACTAATAGGTTATAGCACATGCAACATGCAAGCAACTTTGTTTTCATCATATTTGGAGAAAATGTGAACTTCAACGCCGAATATTTCGAAAACTGTAAGAGATAATATAATAACATTATAATTGAATTCATGAATATTTTCTTTATCAACAAAAATTAATCACTCGAACTTACTATATCTGACAGGAGCAATATATATATATATATATATATATATAGGGTGTCTTTTTCCAAAGGTCACATTAGATGACCATAAATTTTGTTTGAGATGTTTGATTGTGTTTCTGTTTATACAAATTTAATCTATAGGTGAAATTATACATTTGAAATATACGTGAAGAACCTCTACTCTCGGTGAATATTCAGAGTCATTATCAAAAACACACTGACTCCTCGTATTTTTACCTATCGTAAAGCACATATTTTTTCCTCATTAGTAGAGGCTTGACTTCATCATTCTGATTAGTTGCTTTCGTCATTGCAACCAGATATGAAAAGTCGAAATCACGAACTGTTAAGAATCTATCAAGCAAGCACTCGATCCTTTCGTATTTTATCGACAAGGAACTCAAAACTGACATTCAATGTGGCAATGTCCACGATAAGAGTTGAATTTATATCGATAACAAGGCATTTGCCTTCCACAGACAGTGTGTGAATACAGTTGATAAAGAAAACGTTGAAGTCAACATCAACACAATCTTTGTGTCGGGCCGGGCTCTTCATGCACGCGGATATAGTACCAAAACATATTTTGTCTCAGGTTACTTTTATATCTGAAAATAAAGTGAACCTATCAAGAGACTTACCCCTTCCGATACTGTGCTGAAAATTATACCATCTCTGATTGTGGGGTCATATAATTACATCGATAAAAAGTCAATGAATCGCAAGGGTTGAATGGAATGATTATTGTTGGGAATTATTCGAATTTCACTTTCTCAAAAAGTGTATAGTAGTGAAAATGTTTCAAATCCGACAATAACGCAAGCTAAGCAGACTCAGATATATAATAAGCCAAATATCGATAGTATTTATTCATCTGACTATCCTGTATATTTTGTTGATTTTGTTATGAAACAATATGAATGTTTTATCAAGAGTACAAAAAAGGTTGTTTCTAGTTTTATATATGGAACAACAACCTCACTATTGAAAATCCAATGAAAACCTAGTGATATACTAGGACTAACAGAAGATTTTTTTTCTCAGGCGAGCAGTATTATTTCTATTATTTCTTGAGATTCATGCGAAGAGGGAAACAGTGTCAATTTCGTAACTTTCGATTGGCTATAGCTCTAGGGGTTGCAATTTTGGAGCTAAGGAAACGACTGCCACTACAAAACTGCTCTCCCCACCATTTTGTCTAAACGGCTTTTTTTATATTTTCTGAAACAAAATCAATCTTCAGAGCTAAAGTCAACCCATAGATATGAAATTGACATACTGCATAATATTTTTTCCACATATAGCACCTGTTTCCCATCACTCGTGCATAGATTATGTAAATCATCATTGTCAATATTTAAATGTTATCTCTTCTTCTCTCTATATATATAAATATCGAATAACTCGAAAATGGCTCGATCGATTGTAATGATTTTTTGTTCGCCTCAGTATTGGGGTGGTTTAGAAAGAACCCAAAGGAACAGATGAAATACAGAAATATCGAAATTGGCAATGTTGTGTGGGAATTGTCACGTCGGATCACTTCCAATAGATTGCATTCAATTACTACATTACTAAATCATTACATTTGAAATCTGTTTTTGTAAAAAATAAGGTAGTCACAGCATTCTGAGAATATATTTGCTATATAGTTTATAAGCAATAGTTTTGTACTTTCATGAAAAATATGTATCTCAACGAATCTCATAAATAGTATAGGTAGGGAATTCGTCATACTAAACAAATAGAAGCAGAAAAGAATTATCAGAGTTTTTTGTAGAATAATTTGATCATACCGTACATTTGCTCCGCAATGGGAGATGATTAGTAGACAGCAATATTTGAATGTTCAATACTGAACTCTAAATCATATATAAGTTTCTAGAGAATTGAGAAGATCAATAGCATACAATATATGAATCGAACAAACTGTGAGGCTATGTAAGCAGCAATCCAAGTGTCAGATAGATCAATAATACCTATCATCATATATACTTTTTCCACTCACTCATTAATTTTAGTCAACATGGTTTATTTCGATCTCGCCAGGTCCACAAAATTATCAACTGTCGAACCGATTATTTTGTTATATTATTATTATCTATATAACAAGGTAGAACTTCAATCGAATCATTTGAGGTTTCAATTTATCGCTTCTGTCGCTTATATAATGAGACGAACTGAAGGCATCAGATGTGAGACTAATTCAATGATATCCCTACGACTTCCGAAGTTCTTATACAGCCTTACTGTAAGATTCTTCGAGCGTAACAAAGGTTATTTACATACTATTCGTTTTCAATTTATAATAGAATCTTCATTGAATTGGGTCAGTGGAATAAAATCACTCCAGTATAATGCGCCACAATATTTTTTGAGAATTTAATGAGCTGCAGATGATATGAAGAAAAAAGGAATATATTTATATTACAGTAGAAAATCAATTTATTGATGAACAAATATAAATAGATTTTATCTATATCTATTAAGTAATACACATCCATAACGTATAATAATATCTAACAGTGAATGGCAGTTATGACTTATGAGTTGAGTAATTATGACATAACGACAGAACGATCAATTAATAATAATAATATCAAATTCATCACAGGGTATTTTATTAGGATATTTCGTCTCATTTTTGATTTTTCGTTGAAATAGTTATGAAGTATCGTTCTGCAAATTCTTCCTTGAAAATAGCTATCCTTAAGTGCTTGTTGAATAATACATTATTAATAGTGATGATATATTGCATTATTACCATTATTCGTTATCCAACAAGACATAAAATTATGCAATGAATATTTTCAGTTATTATCATACAGAGACATGTCACGATTCGACCCACTTAATATCAGCATAATTCTATTATTTTATCAATAATGAATTATCCTTTATGCTTACCCATTGAGTTCGAGTGTTAGTCTCTCTTTTTCCTTGGCCATTTTTGAAACAAAACCGATAACACTACTTCAATATCGAAATTATCCAACAGAATTCCTAAGGAATCTGATGTATAAAATGATTTATCGTCCCAATGTTGTTGATACACTGACCCGTATACAAATTCTAACCGATGGTAGTACGTAAGTATATTTTCGAAATCCTCGTTAATTAAAAAAATGTGCAAATTCACTGCTCACACCTAATCATAAATAGCGCGATCGAAAAAATTATTGGCCAATATCGGCCAATATTGGATGACGTTGTACAGCACCTACTTATATTGCTAATTTACTTCTCTCAAAACTAATCTGTGGAGCCCACTTTAATTATCATTCTCGGCTTATCTGGTTCTCGTAAGATTTCATCAGTGAGTAACGTTCTCTTTTATCAATTTTTTAATACTATGTCGGATTAATCCACGGTCCAATCGATGCAAAAACAAAGTACACTCGAAATATTTCTAATGCTCCACTCGAGATGATAGACGAAATCATAATGAATGAAACGAGCAAGCATAACTCTTCACCTTCACATACGACTTGAGGAATCACCTTTTTGTTTTGTTATGTAATACGTAATCATTATCGTTCTCTGGAGGGTATTCCCAGATTGAATAATTTGATCGCGATTTTTTCAAGGCTTCTCAATTACCTATATTTTGTAAATTGAATGGTTTTTGACATCTACAGGGCGTTACTGACTTTAGGGAGAGAATTCTGGCGTGATTTCGACGGCTGTCACGGGTTTCAATAGCAGGACATTTTCAATCTATAGAGGAAGTCATTCTAAGAAGAAAGGCGCTAAAGCCGTGCACGATATTCAACTAGAGAAAGATCTCATGAGAGGCTCATTCTGACAGTATTCCAAAATGCTTTGCTAGTTTCTCTGAAAAAAATCTGAGGCTATGAGCATCAGCCATACTCAGTCAAGTCAATTCCGAAAAACAATTTTTTTTTTGTGAAATTGTACAACTTCATTTCAGGCAAATTCATTACACCATTCTGATTCACCTCTTTCATGAAAAAAATCTGTGACTTAGCTTGATTCGACCGAGCTGAGAAGGTAGACATTTTTTGAAAAACAATATTATCTGTTGATTCGAAGCAGTAAAACTGTTGAGCATGATACCTATATTCAGTTACAATTTTTTCCCGTCACACTCACTTGCCATATTTGTAAGGATAATTCTCAAAATAGGATTAACATTTGGAAAACGGTCACCTTTCTGATATGATTCAAGAAATGCGCCATTAAAAAAGTGAAAATAGTCGTGTCCAAACATTCCGAGAATTTTTTCCATTCATATGCCACGAATATATTAAAAATCTATAGTTCGCTACCAAGATTATATAACGCTACGATACTATTGTTTGATTATACTCGTAGGATTGCTATCATCATATATGTAGTTCATCACATCAATATCTAGGTATATATGCCACGTGGCAGCATAGTATCCCCCCTACCTACGTAGTAATCAAAACATTTATGCAGGATGATTCACAGTGGATGAAGTAATAGGAGCAGAGGTATCTGAAGAATGGAAAACAGATCTTTTCGAAAACTGGTATACATTTCAAAAATCGAATATAATCTAATATCCATCTAAAATCATTCAACCATATAAGTTTGGAAAACGTTTTCGATATAATCATTCAAAAATGATTCAAGAACAAGAACAATAAATAAACAATAACGCAGTCATGAATTTCAATATTTGGTATTTGTTATTCGTATTTGAACAAAAGCTGCTTGCAATAACCTATGCGCACTTTCTGTTTTCAAAAATGGCCATTTACAAATTGAATATTAGAAAAATAACTTTCTGTAAGTTAATCGATGAGTAATTAATCGATGAGTATCCATCATTCTAAATTTTCTCTCTTCGGTTCTAAAAATATTTTCATTTCATTAGAATTATAAATATTTCCATTTCATCTTCAGAAATGTGAAGAGAAATCCCAAAAATCTAGTTTAGTTTAATATTTGGGTATGAAAAAAAGTCAGAAGAACTTCCAATCGGTCATCGAATTCTTATTTATGACTTACTTACATACTATTTATAATAACATAAATGATGATATCGAATGGAGATATGAACTGACATTAAGTTCGTTATAACCATCTCAATTTCAACGATTTTCAAGTTGCACGAAGTACAGTTACAAATACGACGTGCATGATACTAAACAGCATGCAATACGGAGATACGGGTCACGGTACTCTAGACAGTTCTAGATGAAGTTTAGATTTAAAACTGAAAATATTTATCAAATCGTGCATCAATGATCCATAAAATCATTTTGTACAGTATCTAACGAGCAAATGAGTTGAACATACTGATCATAGTGCTTATTATAACATTGAAATTAATACTTTGTGACTCACCTGAAAAAAGTTTATTATTTCGGGACATAGAGGTATCTATAAGTAAAATGAAATATCAGTTTTGTTCATGCTTTACTTCACTACTTGAAGGTCAATATTTTTAGCAATTACTGTTTGTAGTCTTCTTTAACCAAGTATATTTAAGTGCTAATTATATTTAAATCACATTTTTGCTGCAAGGCTATTTATTAATTATTGGCAGTGGCTACTGCTCTGTTCGACAAATCGATAACGGATAAGTGACGGTAGTGAACCAGCTGATACCTCATTTTTATCACCATAGAGAATGAAACACTTCTCTACGGTGTTTTTATAGTCATTGGATCCGGCTCCGTCCTACGGCTCTACCTGCCTATTAGAGAAAAAAGAGAGAGTATGTAAGAACATTATTGTAATCTATACATTTATATAAGCACTGTCAGTTTCCAGTATACCTACAGAGAATAGGGGCGAATCTTGGATGATTTTAATAAAAATTCTTCATATTATTTGAGAATAGGTCCGCAACCGCTTTGATTTTTGGCGAATATTTTCAACAGTTACCTAATTCAATTTTGGTGTTTATTCATGATAAAAAAACTGATTTGTTTGTTAAATCTCATTATCCTGTATCTCACAAATTAAGTGATTGCGGATCAATATTGATGTGAAGAATTTTTCTTCAATTCATCCGTGGACTATCTCCCCTTATGACCGCTTTTAAACAAATACCGTGCATAAAGAAATTATATTTTTGCAAGAAATATAATAAATATACTATCTAACGAGTATAATTTTCTCACCTATTTATTATCATCTTTCCTCCGTTTTTGAGATTATGTGTGTGTAAATAAGTCCATGAAAAAAATCAGGACAAAGGGAAGAAGATAATTTTGATGCAAAGAAGTCCTGTGAGTCAGTAGACGAAGATGCTGAAAGAAAGCAGGTACCTATGATGGGAAAAAATCAATAGAACAAGAAAAGTAATAATTTACGATAGGTTTATAACTTACACCCATTTTTTTTTTTAATTTCGAGTTTCAATTCGAAATTAGCCTAATTTTTCGTATTACCTATATGTCGAAATTATGGTAATTCCGAGTTGCAATGTTTTTTTTTCATGGATGGAATAACACTGTCCTATTAGGTCAGTGGGATGGTTATGCGTGAAAAGTAATGGGCTTGATAGCTTGTGGTATTGTGATAGCAAGGGGATGGTAGTGGCTAACAATAAGCTTAAAGTTGAGAGAAGAAGAAAATAACCCATTAAATTAAGCGGGAATTAATCTAGCCAAACAAACTACTTTTAATTTGTCTTTTATTCATACAAATTTTCAGAAACCATATTAATCAATACGTGATAATGGATACGTCTGGACGAAGAAGGAGAGTGCGAAAATCAATAGTCCAATCTGATGATAGCCAGTATACCCATGATGTTGAAATGTACAAATATAGCCCACAGAATTCTATTGCTTTAGCTGAATTTGAAGAATTGGCCTTAGAGAGACTTCAGCTTCTAAGAACAATTGAAGAAGCTACGCTCAAAGGTTTCAAGCAGTTCTCAGATGATTGGAAAAAGTCAATAAAAGAAGACTTGTTGAAGCATGGATTGAAAAAGTACCAGAGGTTAATGAGTGGATACAATAGGTATTAAGTTATACTTCACCCTATATGAATAATAACGACTCACTTCCAGTCAAACTGAACAAGATGTGCAGGCAAGAAGAGCAGATCATATT
The DNA here is from genome assembly GCA_963576655.1 of Gastrophysa polygoni. Taxonomy (NCBI): domain Eukaryota; kingdom Metazoa; phylum Arthropoda; class Insecta; order Coleoptera; family Chrysomelidae; genus Gastrophysa; species Gastrophysa polygoni. The sequence goes on from OY755091.1 coordinate 4,985,837, forward strand.
TCTCATTACATTTTACGTCTAGCATACTGTAGATCTGAAGACCTAAGAAGGTGGTTCCTTAGTCGTGAATTGGAATGGTTCAAGCTTAAATTCATTGCTCAGACACAGCAGGGTATTATGAGATTCCTACAAAGAAATGGATTCACCTACACTCCCATGAGTAATGAGGATAAGGGAAATATCAAATCAGAATTGATCAGTTGCACACCAGGTGAAAACTCTATTGATACTAATATATTTAGAAAATCATTGATATGATTGAAACTTGTTTTTGTCTGGAATGACTATGTGGATTTTTAGTGAAAATGAACCCTGATGTTTTCCAGGCTTGTCAGATGTATCTTGTGAAGCCAATGATTTTTATAAAGTACACTTCAGTGAAGTTTTACCACTTGTTAAGAATAGGAGAGTTTTTTTGAAAAATGGCTATGCTTATATTCTCACTGTTGATTTGGTGGTGTGTATTCAATCTAAATTTAGAGCAAATCTGAGTGAGGCACTGAATGTAAGTAACTTTTTTCATTTGTATTGAATGTTCATAAACAATATTATAGATTTACAGTCATAGATTGACATCATTGGATGATGACAGGCTGAACACCCTTCTTTGTAACCTTCACAATATTTACACTGGTAAATCACATATTGAGGATACCGACAAAGAGAAGGTGAATCCTGAGAACTTAGATGCATATTCTAAGAAACATTATCCATTATGTATGAGACATATTCATGACATTTTAAGAAGCACTCATCATTTGAAGCACAATTGTAGATTGCAATATGGGTTATTCATCAAGGGAATAGGCAAGTAAAACATTCCTTGCAACTTTTTCGAAATCCATTAAAGCATCCATTTGAAAGCAAAGAGCTGAAATCAAATATAGTAGGTAATGATAAAAAAAATATTCATCTTTGTATATGCAGGAGTCCTTTATGAAGATGCAATGGAATATTGGAAAACTGAATTCACCAAGACTATGGACCATGATAAATTTGAAAAACAATATGCTTATGAGTTCAAGCATCAATATGGAAAAGTTGGAAGTATGACAAATTATTCACCTTATAGTTGTATCAAAATCATAATGAACAATGTGGGACCAGGAGATCATCATGGATGTCCATACCGACATTGGGATCCTAGTATATTGAAAAGTAAAATGATAGAACAAGGACTGAGCTCTGAAGGTATTAAGAATGTGATGTCTAAAAAATATAGCTCTGCATCATTTTTTAACACAATTTTGAATCCTGACATCATTTTTAGGTGTGAATTCTGTCATGGAAATGGTAACAAATGGTCATTACCAGATTGCATGCAGCAAATATTTTGAACACACACAAGGACAACCACCCACAGTGGTAGTGAGCCATCCCAATCAATATTTTTCTGATAGTATGAATTTGCTGAAAGAGAAGCAGCAAAAGAAAAATTGATATTTTTTTTATTGTTCATAAGACTTGCTGAGAGAATTAAAGACAAGATTTTTTTTAATGTTGAAAGCCATGTTCTTTGTAAAGTGAAAATATACCTACTAATTTTGTGACACCTATCAATTCAACTAGGGTATCACAAAAATTGAGTATCGTTGATAAAATACCATTCATTGAAAAAAAATATCCATGTATTCTTTTGTTTACAGCATCATTCATGCATAATCAATTCACAATAATGTCTAAAAATTGACTTCAAATGGTTTATGAATCAAGCTAAAGCAGCCGGTCCCTGTTCCACAGGGTTTTCCCAACATCAAACTACTGGAGGGATTTTGCAAGTCATCTAGCTTTCCTGAAAAATTCAAAGATTTTATGTTTAGATTATTACACAATGCCATCTGGTAATCTTCATTGAGCTTAGGATATTTTTTCATGAGTAAACAGAAATTTAACAGTATTCATTGCCTGAAATTCTTGGGAAATGTGATTTATCATGTGATGATGAATAGTTTAACTAATGATTACACAATGAGGCACTTGTTCTATGAGAATTGAGATGCCATATAATGTACCTAGTTTTACAACAAAAAACTCAATTGAAAGAGAAGCAGTTTTGTTACCTCTGATGACGGCGTTTTTGAGGAAAACTAACGACGATTCGAATGATATCTGCTGCAAGGGGGAAGCGCTGCTTTCCATTCCTTTTCGACTTAGTGGTTCGAAAGTCCCGTTGAAGGTCATGTAATCGGCTATCAGTGATAAATGTCTCGGATCAACCTTGATTCCATATACATTGAACACGTCTTTTACCTCCTAGAAAAAAAATTCAAAACAAAAATTGAGCGATCACAGTGAAACAGTTATTTTTTATTTTATCAAAGTGGTACAGTTGATCTTATTTTCGTTTATTCAGGCGACTGATCCAGAGAGAAAATTATCTTCAGGTCTTGGAAAATACAAAAATGAGATTTTTTTTCTTACTTTCAACCGACGACAAAAAAGCATAAAATTGACCTTGAAGTGAAGGTGACCGTGAAGTAGCTAAATTTGTAAGGAATTCATCAGAAAAGTACAACCCGTGACACTTCAAGAATGCTATTGGAGCCTCGAAACGTCAATTTCCATATCAGTCACCTGAAAATGTGTTTTCACTGAATGACTTCAGTGAAAACAAAGTTGATTTATAAAATAAAAGACAATCAAGAAAAAATTACCTTCACAATAACTCTGGAAGCTGCTTCTATTCCATAAGTTTCAGCAATTTGGTGAATGTCATTGCAATATAGTTGTTGGAGATCAAGTATGGTATTATACTTGAACATTTCCTAGAAATGGTTCATTTAGGTAGGGAAAAGAAGTTTACAAGGCGTTCCTATTTATATGACTAATAATGAACTTACAATGATATTTATGCCGTCAGTCCTCAACATGAGTTTGTCATCTTTTATATAAGTAATGGCTCTCCTAATATTCGGAGTTTCCCACAATACAGCTTTATCAGCAACTTCTCTGAGTAACACACTCAGGTCCAATTTCTTGAAATTCAGCGGCAACTGAAAGGATGAAAATATATTTAGGTATGATCAGCAGTGAACATGATATACGGGGTGTTCCATAATGAAGCTACAATAATGAAAGTTCAGAGTGAGCACTGAAAATGAAGAAACTCGATTTTTTCGTTTGTCAAGATTTATTTTTGGAGGTCATCAACTGGCTATTGAAAAAAGGTTTTTTGATAGTTCACGGAAAGTACTAAACTGAATGAAATTCGGTACAGCTCGTCAAATATCATATGAAATATATCATGATATTCCATTTTGTTGTTTTGTATAGCGCCACTTGAATTCATACTTTTTTCCATAGTCGAGAAAAAGATAAAATACGAGTCTCTTCTTTTCATAAAGTTCGAAACACCCTGTATTGAATAGCATATAAGTATTCTATAATAATTGGTGTATTTTAAATTTCAATATTGTACATACAGAAAATGTTATCTCACACCACAATTGTTTCTTTTTGTCTTCTAAATAGTTCTTTGCATAATTAAATGATTCCACAACTGAGTTTTCTTCATTACTTGGTCCTTCAGATGTTTGTGGTTCCTCGTCAATTTCATCTATAAAGAATATGCATTCCTCTTAAAAATGTAAACTTTTAAAAAATGAATATTCACCATCATCAGAAGCTTCATTTTCTCCTTCCTCGGGATCCAAATCCTCTCTAGTTTCTTTGAATTTATTCGCAGTTTTGGCATCTTCGTCATCGGATACTTCTTCATCTGAAGAATTATTAGCATCATCTTTTTGTGTCTGAGTTTCACCTTCACCATCGTCGTCATTGTCATTAGTTCTTTTCTTTCTCTCTTCCTCCATCATGACCCTATAAAATATGGGATTCTCAAGTGCAATCGTGAACTGTCAAGACAAATTTAAACTTAAAATTGCTCGGGCAATCAACAGTGACGCATAATTCATATAAAAAACTTTCAAGTCATTATCAATCAATTATTCTATTGATTTTGTACTCACACATTGCTATTGATCTTGGTATATTTTCTGATTGCTGCAAACATTTGACCAAAGAACTTCTTTCTCATAAATTTCAAAATTCTTTTAGGCGTCACACAGTAATCCTGGCTATAATATTTTCTTGGCAAGAAATTGAATCTCACCACATATTTATGCTGCCTGAAAATAATGAAATATTCTGCTTGATAAAACAGATCATTATGGGCATTCATTATTTATCAATTCATCCAGCACATGAGTACATAAATATCAAAATATTCTGATTTATTGTAACGTTTTACAAGCAATTCCTGATAATAAATCATGAAAATTTTCAGTATCAATTGAAGATAATTAGGTCCCTTTAATACTTTCTTCAATATAACTTGAATTTATTGAAGTTCATAATGAGCTCAATTGTTTCACAAATATTGCAACAGACTCTGGCACATATAATTATGTTTGTAAGGTTTTTTGGTATACCTAACTGGTTGGACTTGCAATTCGGCTGTTACATCTATCGTCTCCAATACATCTGCCACTACTACTCTCGTGATGAGTTTCCTCAATTCTGCAGCTTTTTCCTCCAAGTCAGGTATGTTGAGGAAAGGTATTTCCATGGAAGGCGTTTTGATATTTTTAGATGCCATCATGAGAATTTCCCTCAAACGAGGAATACCCAAAGTGACGTTCATTTCACCTCTGCCAGCGAAATGAAATGTATTCAGTGTCATTTGAGTTGATGGTTCCCCAATAGACTGAAAAAGTTTGAGTGATTTGAAGTAACAGAATAGTATAATATTATACAATATCATGATGCAATAAATTCATAATTTTACTCTTTCCATTTTATTCTTGAATCCAAAATACTTTTATTCTTTGAAGAAGATGGCAATTTATTGTACATAATTTTTCCTATATAAACGGCATGTTCATGCACTGAAGTTGTAGAAAAGTTTCCAGTTGATATGCAACCATAAATATAATATTTTGTTTCATATTCATGTTGTTCGTTACATTGGGAACTGTCTCATTGAAATTTACACTGTGATTCGTTCGATACGAGAGAAATCATTGATTATAAATCATGGATATAGAATATCAAAAAATCTCATCCTATATATCAATTAGATATAAATTTCAGAACTGTCTCGAGTTAGGATATGGATGATGAATATCGAGAACACGGTTTTTTGATCTCACGAATAGAATGGGCCATGGTTTTAATTACTGTTATTTTTTTCAAATTAGTTTTTTTCCCATTCTGCATCCACCCTGTTATTTGTCATTCAAGTTAAAAATCATAGACGGGTTGTTTTCAATATCCAATGTTTTTGAAGCTCTACAGAAAATAAAAATCATGAAATGCAACTTGGGGAAAAGTTCCAAAAGAAGCTTTTGATGAAGTCCTAGTGTATCGTAAGGTACTGAGTTCATCAAGACTATATCATCAAGACTATATTGTAATTTACACTAGTTAAAATACTCGACACTCTGACTAAGTTTCATTTTGCTGATTTTCCACTTTATTCTAGCTGTCCTCGAAGTTGATGAAATATCATATCAGAATCCAAAAACTCTGAGTTAATTTGTTAATTCCTGTGTGTTGAGAACTGTGAATCATGTTTGTATAAACAATGTCAAAAAATAAAAGTTGCCTGTCGAAATGAAAACTGATTGGTTATCAATTTGGGTGTAATATTGACTTGATTAGGAACGCAAAATAGAAATCATTATATTGATGAGTTATTTAAATATCCATGTTTCTTTACTTGTGCTGCTAGAAGTCCTACTGGCTCGCCGGGGTTGCAGACAGATTGCATCGCTTTCAGTTTCATCGCATTTCTGAATTCTTTTTTGTGTTTCTTCCTCTTGAAAGGCTGGAAATCTTCCAGCATTTTTTCTATGCGTTCGTTGATGGCACCAAAATGAGAGGAAGGCAGGTATATCGAATCCACAGGGTCTGGACAAGCAGCACATTGAATATTGAATCTGAAATTATAAAAGAAATAATCGTATTCATTTCACTATCATCAAAAAGATCGCTACTCACTCTTCTTTGATATCTTGTCCCATTTCTGTCCAAAGCTTCACCATTTTATCACTGCTCAACTTATTATCGCCGACTTTTGATTCCACGTATTTTGAAAACAATGAGAACGGACTTTTTCGGCTCTTTCTTAATGGATCACCATTTTTTAATTTCCATTGTTCAACCTTAAAATCAAAAAAATTATACCATCGAGAAAATACTTTCGTCACAGTAAGAATACCTTTGCCACATGGTCCTCTAAAGATGTTTGATCCTCATCATTTTTTAACTTTTTCAAGATATCTGCTTGTACAACAGCCTTTACATTCTCTGATAGAAACTTCATGTGTTTAGGATTGAAGAATTGTGCTTTTGATATATCCAATCCATCTTCGCCATATAAAAACTATAAAAATATGAATTATTCAATGCATTAACCTTTCATACTACACTTATTTTTTCATTACTGATAGTGTTTATTGATTCCGTTACCTCTTTGGGCCACTATCATCAACTTTAATTTTTCATACATGGTTTAGGAATTTTCATCCTATGTTTTGTTACCCCTTGCTTACCTAACAATGATGACGTTTGATAATTAGATAAATTGATAATTAGAGTCTCCAAATTTCTTCAAAAAATTCAAATGATTGCAAGACATTTAAGGATTCCGAATTTCTCAAAAGTCAAGGCAGCATTTCATGAAGCGTCAAATTAATCAACTTCAACACAATGCCTTGAATTCATTCCGGTCATCTTGTTCATTAATTCAACTAACCTGTATGACACTTTTATCACTATTTCGTACAGTCATATCATATTCCACTTTCAAGCCCTCCAAATGTTTAATGAGGCATCTTTGGAGGTATCCACTTCTACTTGTTTTCACAGCAGTGTCAATAAGACCCTGAAAATACAAATATTATATTGACTATTCCACTAATCTTGAAATTCTCACACAACCCCACAAACAAACGACAACTTTTTTTTAACCCGGAAATATCGGCTGTTTGTCAATTTCGATTGGCAATGCATATTTGGACATTTTAATATATAATAATTGCAATCTGATACGTAGCATAACACCAGTCTGAATATATTCTCATAATTATGCTTATTATTACTAACTTAATTGTGTCAAAAATTTTGTCTCCAATATAGAAACAATTACAATCAGGCAATTGTTATTATTTTTTGTGCAACCTAATGATCAATGAGTATTTCACTAGATTTTCTTTCAAAACACGCTGTGTCGAAACAGTTAGGGAAATGGGAAGTTATCTCACCTCACGTCCAGCCATACAGTGAAAGAAAAACTCCTGTGGTTGGATGCCAGTCATGAATCTGCCGTCTATAAATCCGCCAGCTCTCGGTGAAAATTCGGAAGATGGAAAACTGGGCAAACTTTTTCCAGATATCATGACGGGTGGTCGTTTCCCTTCCAACTCTATCTGACCCAATAAACAAGATATTTGCATAGTATTGACGGTGGAACCTTTTGCGCCGGACTGAACCATCAGTTGCAGGTTGTTGTGAGGAAATTTGCATACAAGACCAGCTGGGAGGCAGGTACTGGAAGATTTAGGCAAAAAGACAATAGACTTTTCTGACATGATGGTGAATATGGATTACAAAACATTGATATCGTCACACACTCAAACCGCGGGATTTTCAATCAATTATTCAAATTTTACTCGAAGTTGAAACCTGGACAATCCTACGTGAAAATTCCCCAGTAAACTCTATCGAATGATCTGAAAAGAACCGTCATGATATATGAGGAAAATCAACTGTGTATGCAACTCGCAAATTTGTTGGAACATCTCTCTCTCTCTCTCTCTGATACATGAAATCGTGGCGGAAGCAAACCAATTTCAAACATTATAAATATAGATTTAAGCATTTCTTTTGTTTCATTTAATGAATGTTGGCTATGAATATTCATGTACCTACACATATTATTGGGAAAATTATAATAATTATTTCAGGAAGGAAAGATTGATGATTTGCCCCAAAATGTCACTGTGATTGAAATTTAACGTTGATAGATTCATTTAATAAGATTCATTCAAAAAGATTGAAATTTATGTACAAGGTATAAAGTATTGAACAATTTTCTTTGGATATTAATTTTGACATCGTTCATCATCTCTTTCACAGTAGTTTCAATGCTATTTGCATCAATCTGGAGAAGCTTCTCCAAATTCTGGAGAAAACTTGTTCATATCAGTATTGACTTGAGTCACTATTCCATTTCAGGTATTGAAAAAAGAGGAGGATTTCACAGAATAGTTACCATCATTATTTCTTCACCATTTGCCTCCTCCACATAAATAGCCCAATCCCAATTTGAGAGATAAAAGTTTACTGAAATATTCAGAATTGAGAATCAATATACTCACTTATTTATTTCATTCGTGAAGCTATCTAAAGCGGATTTGTACTGTCTATCAATAATTGCCCTTATTTTAGGATTCCTAGCAGTTGCTTCCTCTATTTTTTCTACAATTTCATCTAGTGGAGTCTCTACAGGTATGTCCAAAGCTGCAGCTACAACGTCCGTACCAATTTTTCTTGAACTCTCAATTATTTCTGTTCTTTTTTTGTCTGCTTTCTGCACTGTTAGGATGTCGTGAACACCGAGAGTGAACCCTTCTTGTTGAAGGAACCTCATGAATATTTTCGCCAAAGAAGATAACAGCCTTGTAGCATAGCTGCCACCATATAACTGGTATAAATGAAAAATAAATCACTAAAGAACAGTAATGAATGAACAAAAATATTAAACTATTACAATGTGCAATATAATACTATTGGAACTAGCTTCAAGAAATAGAAGTTTTGGAGTATGGTTAGTGAAAAATAGTTTTACCTCATACACACAATGAACTAAACCATATGGAGTGGCACCATAATGTGTTTTATCCAAGATTCCAACCAACAATTCGCCATTTCTAATAATAACTTCCGCTTCACTCATCGTGTTTTGGTTTATGAAAGGACTTCCACCTGCTTTCCATCTTCTAGGAGTCTCTGATTGCCATGCCTAGAAAACTCATCATAACATTGGTTTGTTCATTGATGGATTTTATGAGGTTCACCTTTGAAGAAATTTTGGCGGTAGCTGTCAAATTTATTGGTTCTCTTCCTCTTGGAATAATATTGATGATAACAGTGGATAAAATCTGTTTTCCTGACCACAGACAACAAGGCTTTAAAATTGTAGGTGGTAAAAGGATGATATCACTTGTTTTGAATGATAGTGCTTGGTATACCAGTTGATGATAGTCATCTCTGAAAACAAGGATATTCATTTCGAGGGTAATTACTAGGATGAAATGTCGATGCATCTGATTTTCTGCAACATTCCATATGAGAGGGAATTCAAAATTTACATAAATTTACTAAGGGTGTGTTGTTTTATAATACAATAGACAATAAAATCAATGTGTCATCAAGGAAAATCTACTATTGAAGTCTATTATCTAAATTCTGTTATCATAAAGACTATAATAAATTACCTGATGAAGTAAAAAAACTGATTTTGCGAAACATTAGCTTGTAATTTGAAAACTTGAGTATTTTAACCACTTTTTTCAATCAAACATTATTTCAATTTTTATTGTGTAATACTATTGTTTTTCAAATGTTCACCATCTGTACCATATCATTTTCAATAAACATGATTTCATTTCATCTCAATGCATTTTCAAAATGCATGGAAAACACGTAACTTACCTAGTGAAAAATCTACCTCTTATAGAAAGACGTACTCCCGCAATCATGTGATCTTGAATGAGTCCACTAAGCGGGGTACCATCTTTGGGAACTAGGTACTGATTTGAAACATTTACTGAAAAATAACATGAAAATAATATCCCAAACAAAACCTCTAGATTCGTTATGATTTACCTATATTGTAGCCTTCGCTTCTCGCGAGTTCGTTTTGAGGAAAATGGGCGTTCATCTCATCTCCATCAAAATCGGCATTGTAGGCCTTACAGTTGGCATAATGTAGACGTAGCGTTTTCTCCCCTTTCAGGATACGAGCAGTGTGTGCCATGATACTAGGTTTATGTAATGTCGGTTGTCTATTCAATAAAAGAACGTCTCCATTGCACAAATGACGATGAACCTGGATTTTGGAAAGATTGATTGATTCCAATGTTTTTGAAAATTTTACCGATTGCAACATGATTCTCTCTCTCTCTCTCTCGACTTCTCATAACTAATTACAAATCAAAAGTGTTGAACTAAACAGTCTGATCAAGACATAAATAATCATGATTTTTTTTTAAATTGATACATTTCAATAATCCATTTATACTCCAGTTGATGATTTTTTTTTGAAAGCATTGTACAAGAAATATAAAATGAGACATCTCCCAGAATTTAATAAGCTTCTACAACTTCTATAATTATAATAGTTTGTTTTAAACGACAGCAAAGTAGTACTGACTGCCTCGAAACTCTGCCAAGGCAGTCTGTCTGCTTTGCTTGTTGACTTGAACTAATAATTTTTTCAAATAGTATATTAAGCTAGAAGAGGATAAATTAAGGTCTTTAAAACACGCGCGATTTTTCGAGTATGATGGCATAGCTGTAGTGCTGGCAATAAAGCAAGTTATCCACAAATACTTTGCGCTATTTTTTTATCAGTAGACTTTGATAGTTGAATATTTGAATGGAGCTTTAGTAGTATTTCATTCAATGTTACAAGGTTGACAAAAGTTGACACATAGGCTTTCACGTTACTCGGGTGATGTTCTGCTAGCACATCATGTGTTACCCAGGTCAGTTAATGTTTCCTTGGTAACTACTTTGAAACACGCGCGTTTTCAGAAGCTGGATATTGAGGAGAACTTTGAATATTCAGAATAAGGTACCATCAAGAGGAAAAATGTTTTGCAAATCCATGTTTCCCATAATATCTTTCCTTTCTTCCTGTTGTGATGAATTAAAACTTGAAAGAAATCATAGTTGATGAAAATATTCTTGTCAAAAAATTACAAATATTCAGTTGCCAGAAAGGCCAATCATTTTACTGCCAGGCAGAAAAAAGCTTTGCTGATATATTCAAGAAGTAAAAATATATTTTTCAATGTATGTACTCACGATTTTGACATTGTGAGAACCTTTTCCCTTGTCATCTGGCGTGAGTAAACATTTCAAAATACTTTCTTTTTGAACTTCATTACCCGGATTTATCCTTTTGACTACTCCATTCAGCTCCATCATAACTGCCCTGAAATAATTAAATCAAATCAAAATCTCTGTGTCTATGGAATACTTTCAAACCCTCACCCAGGGTGGACATTTGGTCCATTCAGGATCATTTTACGTAATTCTTCTACATTCCAGGGAGTGACTGCAACAGGGTATGTAAGTTTTTTGGCAAATGCTTCTGGAATTCCAATTTCGTCAATATTGAGGTTGGGATCTGGAGTTATAACTGAGCGAGCAGAGAAATTAACTCTCTTTCCCATCATACACATACGAACAATACCTTCCTTCTTTTCAATTATCTGAATCAAATAAAAAAATATAGATATTCCCATATATTTTCTTTAGGTATTGAAATAAACCTGTTTAAGTCCTTCTCCGTCTTTGCTTCTATTAGATTCTTTATCCACGAGACCATTTATGTCATTCTGAAGTTCTTCCCAAGCATTATTCAGTTTCTCTATGGCTGTGTTTCCCCTAGCAAAACTGTATGCTGCCTGAAAATGGATAGAATACAAAAAAAGGCTTCCTTGTGAGCTCAACAGCAATAATATATTCATCATATACTATTGAATATAGTGGAAATAAAGTAGGAGTCTTTGCTACTCTTTGTAGTACCTTTGCTTCCACTGATGTCAAACTATTTTCATCTCCCTTCTTCTGAACTACTTGTATAATAGCTTTCAATAAAATCACATTTTGTAGAATGCTCTTATAAGTTTGTGACTGTTTGTTTTCCAATACCCTATCATTGACAATATTCACCTTGAAAAATAATCAGAATGTAGGTATCTAAATACAAACTTAGAATGAATATCCTTACAGGTCTTATATTCGGTGGCGTAACAGGAACAACTTCAAAAAAGAAAGCGTCTGTGGGATTTTCAATACCAATTTCCCCTAGAACAGATACTAGCTGTCTCAGAAATAAATGTTCTTTTTTCCATATATTCCTCATATATCTTCTGCACTCCTCGGGATTTATATATTTTGATTTTAATCCCTTCACTTGTTCAGTACTCACATTTTTTGTTCTTTTGCTGAAAACAATTCAATACAAATGAAATCATTCAATAACCAAGGTCAATTTACATACATATGTGCCAGTCTAGTTATTGATATTATTCTGTTCTTCAGTGCCTGTATTCTGTCAATTTTTGTCTTACAGAACAAACATGCTTCTCTAGTTTCCACTTCTCTCAATACCTGACTGATAAACTGATTCCTCAGAGTTTCAGTATTCTGACTCAAAACACATTTTCTTCCAACTTTTTCTAAATTCATATGCATATATTAATTTTAAATTTTGTAGAATGAGATAACATACCGAAAGCCTCATCTGCCATATCTTCATATTCAGCTATAATGCTTTTAGTACTTTGTTCTGGTATATTTTTGTATCCCTCATATTCTGATATCAACTGGGCTATTTTGGATTTAACCTCCATAGCTGATGTGACCAATCCACAATTCAGTAATTTGATTTGTATTATCAATATTTCCTTGACATGGACTGAAACAATAATTTATTAATGCCTGTATGTTCTTCAAGCATGATGAAATATTTATATCCTCAGTTTTGGAATTTTTCATCTGGCACAACTAATGAATATTTTGAATCAATATCTTGAGACAGCTCATCTAATGAGACCACTCCCATGGATATGACAATATTACATTCAAAGAAAACTTTATGAACATGGTGACATAAATATTATTATTTTTTTGTGAATTGAGTTCCTTCATTTGGATGCATATTAAATAATTACTTGGTATTTGTATGTGAAAACATGATAAACAAGAGATTTTCAGAATTGTCCCCACAATTTTATGGAAAATCGGATTCACAATTGGCAAGGGAAGGTCAATGTATCCAAAATGCCCTGGACAGTTGGTCATAGTCTTGTGACAAGTCCCACATAAATCACCCTTGTCAGAAATTGGCCCTGAAAGGAATATTCTGCTTAAGATGTATTATTACAGATATTGCAACTTGTACCTAATCTGTTGTCATACAATCCGCCAGGTAGAGGGTGACCTAATGCATCCAACATTAGTGGTGTTATGATTTTTGTAACACACATTTTCTTCATTTCCTCAGCTGTGAAAAGGGAGAACTGAACATTCTCTGGGGTGAAGTGGACTGCCATTATCGAGGATTGACACCTGAAGAAAGCCAAAATATTGGAAAGATAAATGGATGATGATCAACCTTAATATTGAAATTAATGTACGAAATTTGTACGGCCTTTCTCAGAGCTTTGTCTAGAAATATTATTGAATAAAATATTTGAATGAGAATAAACTGTACCTCAGTGTCGATTATGTATATTAGAACTCAAATAACAATCCAATGGGTAACAAAAAAACACGTTTTCACAAATTCGAACTTTTTTGTAAGCTTATAACCTCAATTGGTGACTTCTGATTCTTCTTTCTTTTAAGATTTTCCAAGAGAACACTAAAAGGATACATCACTATTGCACCATAGAGAACTTCGATCATTGAACACTGATCATTGATAAGTGTTCAGTGTTCAAAACATGGACCTATAAACACCTGTGTTCCATGGTATATACCCTTTCATAAATCTGTTGAAGGCCAAAATTCTAGGAAGTAGAATTAAACGAACCGAAAAAAAAATTCAATTCAACTATTCATTGAATATATTCTGCACATAATATATATACAATTGATAGGACATAATTATCATAAATGCATTTCATCGAGAGTGTTTACAGCTGCATTAGACTGCTCCTCAGTTTCTTTACATTTTTCTGAATCAATGGATGGAAGTTTGGATGGAAGTTTAGATTCAGTTTCATTTTTTGTTTGTTTAGTACCAGTTTTTCTTAATTCATTTTCTAATTGGCTCAGTGACTTATCTATTAGGCCAACATGGTTTTTATTTTTCATATTAATCTGAAAAGGAGTGTGATACATTAATCAAGGACACTGTTTGCTATAAGACAATTTTGAGTTGTACCTGCTTCAATCCAGATTTAACAGCCTTTGCTTTGGCTTTGAGTTTCAAACTCTTAGCTCCAGCAACTTTGAAAACACTATCAGTTTTCTTTTTGCTCTTTTTCACCATTGTCACCTGAAAATAATATATATTTGAATTGAAACAATGAATGAATCAGGAATACTGACCTAAAGAGTTGAATTTTTTAATATTTGATATAAAACCATCTTCCAACTTCCGTTTTTTACAGCTGCCCACCAAAATATCTCGGTCCAATGTGATCTTGACTCTCATCATTTCTTTAGAAGAACTTACACTGCGTACTGGAAATATTTCTGTTATTTTATCATTGATATCACACCGAAAGTTGCCTATTACAAGCTTTCTGGCAATGTCAACATAATCTACCCCTTTTGCAAAGCAGTATACATATAGTATTGGGGGGTGACAAAATTTTTTTAATTCGTCTGGATTGAATAGTCCTACAAAACTATCTAAGAACTCTACTGCCATTGCAGGCAAATTCATAACAATGAATACTTTTTGTCCTTTTAATAAATGCTGCGGTAAATTCTCTTTGATATCAATTTTTATGAATGCTCTTCCATCCTTATTGAAGGATTTGAGGTGAGTATCACTTATTTTGTTCGCTTTCTTGTTAAAGTTCAGCCATTGAAACGATTCTGGATTCAAGTCATTGGCATAGACAATACACTTTTTCTTTGCTACTGGTATAGAAAATGGCCCTACACCAGCAAATACATCAAAAAGTACAGCATTTCCTTCTATGCTCTTTACTATTCTCTCATGTTCAGTACATAATCTAGAATTCCAGTAAACTTTTGAAAAATCAAATTTGAATGAACAACTATTTTCTTTCACTGTGGTAATCATATCATTTTCTCCTTTTAAAATTTCCATGCTGAAATTCCGGTATGTATTGTCTATCATATTAACTTTGTTAACAACAGATTTACAACCAGGTATTTTATCATACAGAATTTCACCGATGATACTTTTATATGGCAATAGGTGTTCCCTTAGGTTTACATGAACAATATGTCCAATTTTTGTAAAGCTGGATGCTCCTGAAGAAAATACCATTCAGTATTGTTAATTAACAAGAAACATTTGAAGTGAAAAGCTTACCTTCTTTATTCAGTGGTAAAATACCCTTCAATAAATCTTCAGCCTTATAATTTTCATAGTTCACTGTGAAATTCTTTGAATTCAAATCAGCTTCAGTTACTGACATATCCACTAAGGTATTCTGAATTTCTGGAGGAAAACTACACCATCCTTTCACAGTATCTGGGTTTAAATAAATTTCAACGCTGTCTTCTGCATGTTGTACTGGTTTAAATTTTTCTAGTTTCATCAAGCAGCTTTTGATTACTGGTAAAATAGTTCCCAATCGAGATTTGCTTATGGTTAAATAGAATACTTGAATGTGTTTGTCAAACAGTGGTTTGTCCAGTACTGTCATTCCACGGATAGTTTCAGGAGGCTTCATTTTAGTACATGTGCCCAAAGATATTTTGATGGAATCCTTGGAAGTTGAAAGCAGTTTTTTGAAATTAAATATCATAGATTCAAGAAAAATACATACGGTTCGTTAGTTCGACAATATTGGTTCAACAGTCCGAAATTTCTAATTTAAAGAAAAAATATTTTCAATATCAACTATCAACGATAACCTAGAAATGACGATCGTAACATGAGTTTCTTCGTTTAGCAAACACAGCAAACACAGAAATAAATATAATTTATGTGAGCTTATGTTAGAAAAGAGAAGAGCCTGGCAATGGACCTATGAACACAGAAGGGAAGAGCTAGCGGTGCGTGTACTTGGCCAGATAGCCCAGGCAGCTAAGGCAATCCAAACTGAAAAGAAGAAGAAGTGAAAGCCGACAAGTTAATTAGGTTATAGAAATGTTTTGAAAACTTTCGAAAAAACCAATATTTTATTATTGTTCTCCTGATCGCTGTTACTCAAATTGCATTCAAGAATTCCATTCATTGTCCCATACCTATTCAAATAATAATGGTTATTGATTCATGACAAATAACACCAATTAAAACTCAACATGATCACAGGTTTGAAGAGAAGTAAGTTGAGTGGTTTATTCATGCATAAACTCAAGATCACAATAATTTCAATCATTCAAGTTTCAGATGTTGAACCTAGAGTATTTAGAGCTATTCAACATGTGGACATGGAGGAATTGGGCCAGTGCAATGAGCAGGAAATACGTCCTGTTCTACCTTGTCTAGTCCGAATGGGTCTCATTTCACCTATTGACACATCCAAGGAATGTATGAATATGAAGGTGACCATCTTGACTATAGTTTCAGGAATGGAATTAGTCAATTCAATTGTTGCTCTTCTATCCATTGACTTTCATAAATTGGATACTGAAGTGAAAAAGGAACAGCAGTTGAGACAGAAAGGTGTGGAACTGAATATAGTGAAGAGTTGATAAAATAGACAACTCTTATGTTTTTTTTTTCAGGAAATACTCTACAAAATGATTCTATCCTTATTGGCAATCTATCAAACACTAGTATGGCCCTTGAATATGAGAGAAGTGATATGACTCGAAGATTAAGTATACTATTAGGTGAACTTATATACATCCATTCGCAAATTCAAGAAACCTCAGAAGCTTCTACAAGTTCTGCTGATTCTAGTCCTTTCATAAAACAGTCAGAATTATTTGACAATGATATTTTTGCTGAAGAGTTGGCTGATATAATTTGTATAGCAGTTGCTGAATTACCCACTACTCTGAGCCTTACTACCATTGTTGATACTCTACTACATGTACACAATGGACCATCAATTATTTGTAGATTAGTTGCCAATTTTCCAGATTGTTTCAAAGAGAGTAAGTCAAAAATGCATCAAATGAAATTCTGATTCTAATGTCTTTCATTTCAGTAACTACCTACTTGATACAAAGTGGGGAAAAACAGGAAGAGAATATTTTCAGTGCTGTGAGAGCAAACACCATTTCTTTGTTGTGTAGAATGAATCCAACTCAAGCTTTGTCAATACGAAGTAAATGTGTAGATTTATGTAGGATGCCAGCTCTAGCTATAACATTGACTTTAGAGCATAATGAAATGAATAGTGATGAAGATGTTGAAGGAGATATGGTTGCTTTCATATCTGGACTACTATTGGGTAATGATCAAACAATCAGGTAGGTAACTTCCACGTCTGAAAAATGAATTCCACATCCTAGAAGTGCTCATTGTAGATCATTTATTTCCACAGAAACTGGATAGCTTTGTTCATCAGGACTGGTCAGAAAAGGAAAGGAGAAATCTCTAGTAATGCTCTACAGCAGCTCAGGGAAGAATTATCTAGACGTTTGCAAAAAATTATTGAAGCTTCGCCAGAAGGGGAATTACCCAATAAAATGGTAGTGCAAGCTTCAGCATTACTCAGATTATATTGTGCATTACGAGGGATTGCAGCCATCAAGTAAGAATCTCTAGTAGAAAATTATTGATATCAGTCTCAAATGGAAATTTATTACAATTCTCATAATGATTGTATATGAAGGGTGCCCATTTTTTGAGCTCCACCATGGGGATCTCAGATATTATAAGAGATACAAGGTCAGTTGAATAAGATGAAGTTTCATGCTGAACAATCATCTGAGAGAAAATTCGGTGTAACATTCTCAGTTCTGGAATTTTCAAAAAAAAACGGATATTTGTAATTTTCGTGATAAGAAATCTAAGTTTTTCATCGTATTTTCTAGGCGTTCTTGATGCCTCAGTTTCAACACTCTACTTCTCAAATCAAATCAAATATATTCATCGCCGAAGTCAATACAAAAATGATGGAGTACACACATTGTATAAAACTTATTGGACTAGTCAAACCTAAACCTATGTACAAGAGAAACATACAGAGTACACAATACACAAGAGAAGGGATACAAATAGTATGAAAGATGTAAAATTCAATAGTTTAAAATATTCAAAAGGAAGACACAATTTTGTCACAGATTCTAGATTTAGTTTTTTTCTTATGGGCACAATATTAGATTTACATTGAAGTCTATTTTCCTGATTACATTGACGTGTCACATGATATGATTGAATTTTACATGCACATGGAAAGAATGACACAAGTTTTTTCAACAGACTGAATTTCGATTGAAGTTGGTCCTAAAATCTTTTCGTCAAGCTCACTTACTTGAAACTGCAGTTGATATGCTATTAATGCATTATTTGCACAACAAAACAAAGTTATGAAAGATGCTCAAATACTCCACCTTGAAATACTATTCCACTTGGTCTAGTCTAGTTCTCTTGGTTCATTCGGAAAAATAAAAATTAAACCTACAAATTTTCTTTCTTTTTTCAAAAAATTCAAAAACCTAAAATGACCCATCAAATGTTCTTCCAGATAAACGTTCAGCATGAAAATGAGCAACTTTGGAAAACGGACATTTTGTATAGGTCTTTTCTTCAGGCAATTTGGCTGATGAAACTACTATAAAAAAATATTTTCAAATTGACAAAACCACACTGATTATTTCCAACCTAACCGAAACACTAGCAGATACGTCTCTGACAAATAGCGAGCCTACTGTATAAAAATATTGAATTGATGTTTTTCCTAGGTTTCAAGATGATGAAGTGAATCTTATCGTTCAACTCTTAACTTCACACCCAAACCCAACACCTGCTGGAGTTCGCTTTGTATCAATAGGACTCTGTATGTTGATTGCTTGTCCAACTCTCATATCACAGCCTGAACATGAAAGGAGGAGTATAGAATGGGTAAGCTTTTTGTGTGGATATGACTCAACAGGATCAGATCCAATAATTGATATTTCTTGTCATATTCCTATAGGTTCAATGGTTAGTCAAAGAAGAAGCCTATTTTGAATCTGCTAGTGGCGTAACCGCTTCCTTTGGAGAAATGTTGCTTCTTATGGCTATACATTTTCACAGCAACCAACTGAGTGCTATTTGTGATCTAGTCTGCTCAACGCTCGGTATGAAAATCGTTATTCGACACAACAACATGACTAGATTGAAACAG
This sequence comes from Gastrophysa polygoni, assembly GCA_963576655.1. Taxonomy (NCBI): domain Eukaryota; kingdom Metazoa; phylum Arthropoda; class Insecta; order Coleoptera; family Chrysomelidae; genus Gastrophysa; species Gastrophysa polygoni. Next base: position 5,005,072 of record OY755091.1, read on the forward strand.
GTCTTCACTCAAGAAATTTTTACCGAACAAGTGGTCACCTCACATGCTGTGAAAGTGCCTGTTACTAATTCTTTGAATGCTAATATGTCAGGGTTTTTGCCCATACACTGTATTCATCAGTTATTGAAATCAAGAGCATTTGCAAAACATAACGTCAATATCAAGAACTGGATCTACAGACAGATATGTACAAGCGTAAGCCCACTTCATCCAGTCCTAAGAATGCTCATTGAAGTCTATGTGAACAGCATTATTTTGCCGAATGCGAAAAACTCTGAACATTGCAACGAGTCACTTTCTGAAAATGAAATTCGAAGGGTTTACCAGAGTTCCATATTTGGACAATACTTCGACCAGAAACAATCCGTTTTCACTATGGATTTTGACCTGAATTCCGAAAATCAAGACGTATTTGTTGACAATACCAGTTTGACCCCACAACTTCTCTTATTGTACTATCTCTTAATGTATGAGGATTGCCGATTGAAAAACGCTCATATTCTAGCTATGAGCAGCAGGAAGATCAAGAGATACACTCCTGAATTCATGTCAGAACTTCCGATAAAGTATTTGTTGCACCATGCACAAAAAGATCAAAGTTCCTACTCAGGTAAGCATAATTCTTGAATGTATAGATATGACGAGTTGGGTTCTGGAATTTTCTCACCAACACTTTTGTAGGACTTTTTGGACCTTTGTTGAAACTCCTTGCCACCCATTTTCCTCATCTAACTCTAGTTGAAGATTGGCTCGATGATATGGCTCTCCACACTGATTACAAACCAGTACACTTGAGTGAATTATCTGTAGTGGAAGCTTTCAATGACATTGAAAAACAACCTTCAAGGTGTGCCAAAATTTTGCAGACTTTACTCAAACGAGAAGCAATTGATATTTGGCCTTATGTGGAGGTATTTGCCCAATATATTAAGAACTTTTTGGGCGATAATGTACCCCGATATCTGCAAGATTTGTACAGAGATGTGTGGTTCAGGCTGAATACTGTATTACCCAGGCGACTTTGGGTACTGACTGTCAAGAATCTAGTGGATGATTTTACCAACTTTTCTAGGATAGATGTGGCCGAAGACCCTCTTCAGGTATTAGACTGTATGAATTTAATGCCATTTTTATTTTTTTGATCTCCAAAAGTCAAGATACCAATTTGAAAAATGGATTTTAGATAATGAGATGTGATGAAAGGGTATTCAGATGTGCACCAATATACGCTGTAGTGTTGAGAGTACTAAGAGCAAGCTTAGCGTCTTCCAGGAGCCAACTGATGCAACATCTTCAATCAAATTTGCGTTTGGATAACAATGGTCAAGTAGTTAATGAAACTGACAGAGATGATATGTGTCGAGCGTGCATCGCTGCACAGGTGAGCAGATTTGAAATTGATTAAGAAATTGTAAACATTTGGGACAACTGATTTGATATAGATTATTTTTACTCTCAACTCAATAACTAGCATATATTCAAAATCAGATCCAACATTGAGATCACGTTGTATGTTATGTACCAAATTATTATAAATCTCAACTTGAAATTTTACTAATATATTATGCAACTACTAAAGATTACAACTATTTTCTGCCATTTGCTAATGTATACAATGTATACTCGCCTTTTTTACTGAATTAAAAAAGAAGAAGTGTGATTTTCCAGATGACCTTAGATATTTAAGGTTATATTTATTGGTATCATTATTTATTATCATTGTATTAGGTTATTGCTAAAATATGGAATCTAGACGTTACAAGCGAAAATCTCGAACAAGGTCTAGATCTCCTGGCCATTCTAAGAGACCTGATAGAACTCAGCGCAAGAATATCGAAGATTATAAATATGAACTCCAGCAGTTTTTGGAATATAGAGCTGGTATACAGAAATCGGAAGACTTTTGGAAGTTTTATCAGAAATACTCTTCACTCAATATCTCGAAAAAAGATGATACTGTCGATAAAAATAAACTGTTGAATGTAACTTTCATAGAGAAAAGTTCTGTATTATTTGATAAAGTACCTGTATTGGACAGAAGGGGTGATAAAGTGTCTATTGACTATGAGGATTTCAAGAATTTCCTCACTGTTATCAAAGTATACCAAGATTTCCAACAAAAGTCTACTTTTGCAAAGCTCAGAATGTTACGTTCCTCTCAGAAGGATTTACCTATTTTTCAATACAAAACTGAGATCATTGAGAAACTAAAAGACTCACGAGTTATATTGATTGCTGGTGATACAGGTTGTGGAAAATCAACACAAGTACCCCAATATATCTTGGAATCAGGGTATGAGAAAATAGTTTGTACACAACCTAGACGTATAGCTTGCATCAGCTTAGCAAAAAGAGTGGCATATGAGACTTTAACAGAATATAAGAGCACAGTGGGGTACCAGATAAGGTTTGAGAAAACTAAAAGAGCAGATACAAATATTGTGTTCATGACTGAAGGTTTGCTATTAAGACAGGCTTCTGAGCAAGAAACTTTAGGCTCCTATGATGTTATCATTTTGGATGAAGTACATGAAAGAAATCTTCATGGTGACTTTCTCATAGGTAAGTATAATGTTGAAAGAATCAATTCTTCAAGAACCTTGATTTTTTTCTGTAGGAATAATGAAATGTCTTTTACATCAGAGGGATGACTTCAAACTAATACTCATGTCTGCAACAATCAATATTGAGCTTTTCTCTGAATATTTCAAAGAGGAAGATGTTCAAGTAATAAGAGTGCCTGGTCGTCTGTATCCCATTGATATTCAGTATCGTCCTATAATCAAAGATCCTTTTGAAAGGAAGAGGGATAAGTTCAATTGTAGTCCTTACCTGCAAATATTACAAATGATAGATGAGAAATATCAACCAAACCAAAAAGGAGATGTGCTTGTATTTTTGAATGGATATTCTGAGATATCTACTTTGGCCAATGCTGTTACAGAATACTGTCAATTGAAAAAGAACTGGATTGTATTGCCATTACACAGTACCCTTTCTTTGGAAGAGCAGGATAAGGAAAGTTCATTATGAATATATCAGATATAATGAATAATGAGAGGTTCCAACTGAAATTATCTTTGTATGATTCAGGTTTTTGATTTTCCACCAGAAGGTGTCAGAAAGTGTATAATATCAACTAATATAGCAGAAACTTCTGTTACTATAGATGGTATTAGATTTGTCATAGATTCTGGGAAAGTTAATAGAATGAGCTACCATACCAATATGGGTGTCAACAAACTGAGTGAATGTCATATTTCCCAGGACAGTGCCAAGCAAAGATCAGGTAAGCATTGATTCATTAGTGGTTTGGGAATTATTATATTTGAATGAAAAATACTAAAGTTATCGAACAAAACATTGTTCTAATGAATGAGATGAATTTTTCCTATATTTAATAGGTATATCTATAAATAGCTGACAATATTTTCACAGGAAGAGCAGGACGTACAGGTCCTGGAACATGTTTCAGAATGTACTCTGAGGAAGAGTTGAGCAATTTTGAAACGTTCACACCAGCTGAGATTCATCAAGTACCCCTTGATTCTCTACTCTTACATATGGTTTCTTTGGGCCTCAGTGATATAGCAAATTTTCCTTTCATTGAAAAACCATCTTCTAAAAGTTTGGAAGAAAGCATGGAAAAACTAAAGTTTATGGGGGCGTTAGAACTAGACAATAATTGTCTGGCTTTGACACCTCTGGGTGATTCTCTCAGTCAGCTGCCAGTTGATTTATCTATAGGTATGTATAATAGAAACATAATTAGGATGTGATCACTCATACATCAAAATAGAATTTTTCCTGAAGTAACTTCAGGGAATAGGAAATTAAAATAATCTGAACTAATGAGAGTTCATTATCATTCCAGTGAGCATTAGTTTAATTTTAATTTCGAAATTTTTTTCCATCATGATTATTATTGAAAATATTGTGGCTATTGTGTAATTTCATGCACAATAATGTTTTGCTGAGGACTTTTTGTTTTTGAATAATTCAGTTCTCATACTCAACTTTCCCACTTCTCTAGTGAACCAGAAGGTAATTACTTATTGGGAAGACGTTTGTAGCTCACTAATATTGTTGTCCTTTCAAACATTGATGATTAAACTCAAAAAAGAATCTTGATTGTACAGTCATTTTTTCATTAATTTTTTAAAATATTTTTCTATATTTCAATCAATCAGGAAATGTTATATTTTCTTGTTGCCTCAGTAAAAAAATTCCATTCCATTCCAAGATTCCTCTTGACATCTAGCCAAAATTGGAAAAGTGAACTGAAATCTATTAAAAATTCAAACCTGTCAAATCTCATGGTGTTTGTGCCATTTTCTCCTTTCACAGTGTTTGAATGTTGCTACTCATTCAGCTGTTGTCACTGCTTCCAGGAAAGATGCTTATAATGTCCACGGTTTTCGGCAACATAAACTCTGTTCTTGCACTAGCTTCCCTTCTGAGTGTACAAAGTCCCTTGACCCAGAATGCTCAGCGAGATTCAAATGCGCAGGACTTGAGACAGCCCCTCGAATCTAATCACGGCGACCCGATTACTCTCCTGAACTACTACAAGGAATGGTTGACGATCAAACAAATTTCTGTACCCATTCAGGGTCGTTCAAACAGACAAGGGGAGAATTCGAGAACGTGGGCTAAGAAACGTTGTTTGGAAGAGCAGCGTTTTTATGAGGTGACTAAGCTTTTGGAACAGTTCAGGGACATCCTGCAGGAAGCTGAACTCTTATCGAAGATGCCTGACACTGACTTAAGTAGTAGAGAGAGGGCCATCAGACATGGGGAGCTGAAGCAGTTGAAATCTATTCGGTATCAAATGAAAAACGAGAGTAAATCGAAGATGAGGAAGCAGCTGAAATACGAGATGTATAATGGCGATCAACAGGATTCTGATAAGACTGACATCAGGGATATCGAGTTCAGAATTGCAAACGATTTCAAAAGGTATGTAATGAAAGATCAGTCAAAGCCAGATAACACTGAGTTTTATATCACAAACCGTGACGAATGACACAGACAAAGACAATATACACGCGAGTGTAACTTTACAATGTGGGCAAACTGAAATCAATATACAAAATAAATATACACTATTCAGACGAACTGAATAAGCTAAAAAAATCTTGTAGAGTTCTTGGTGTTCTGTTCAATGTTTGAAATGTAGACATTGTACAACAGTTGTATGTTTTGCATGAGTTGTTTTCATTTACCAATAGTGAGGAAATAGGCTTCAGCTATCCTTTTTCTGATAATTCTTTTTTTCAGGCTGGAAAAATTACTCAATGAAAGCTCAGCTGATAGTTTCAAAGATCTCATGATGCTGAAACTAGTTCTAGTTAGTGGATTGTATCCACAAATCGCAGTTGAAGACGAATTTAATTCATCTAAAACTGTGTCAGAACGTCTGTATCACACGAAAAACAAATGTTACGTGTTTTTGCGACCGTTGAGTTATTTTGCCATGAATCCGGAAGTTCTTACCTTACACAACGATGATATCGAAGTGCCACCATCAGGGTATTTTAGTAAAAGGCCGATAAGTAAGAAGCATCAACTCCTGGTGTATCAGTCCATTTTGGAAACGAAAAAGGTTTATTTGGTGAATACTATGCGAATTCCGGCTCTACAAACTCTGTTGTTGTTTGGAAAAACAATTGCCACCAATGGAACCATGACGCAATTTGTGATCGATGATTTTTTGCAAATTGATGTACCATATTTCGGACAAGGTAAGAATATTTTTGACATGAGTGTGACACTTATATGATAATGATAGATATTTCATTGTGAAAATGCTGTCAACGATAATATTCTAATTTATGAATAAATCGTCTGAATAATATCTGAAAATTCTTGAAAATTTTGAGTTGTTCCAGAGCAAGTGTTTATCAGTAATTAACAAATTTTTCAGGTAAAACTTTGCTGCTTCGAGCGATATCACTGAGAAAAAAATGGAAACATAAATTGCACTCAAAACTGAAAAACCCCACCGAAAGCGAAGACAAAAAAGAAATATACAATTTTGCAGAGGACCTTGTGAAGTTCATGAGCACAGAAATTGGATACAACATTAAGAGACTGTTGCCAGCAGATCTGAGTTGCTTATATACTCACAATACCAACTTCTTTGAATGCGAGAAATATGCAGACAAAAAAGAAAATCCGTTCGACCAAGATTTTGACATAGTCAAAAATTATGTGATCGGTGGTGTGAATGTGACAGAAAATGTTGTTTATGATTGTTTGGTACAAGAGCAGTGGTCAGCTGCCATCGAAGAAGAAATTTTCAATATTGGATTCGAATGCCCTCATTGCAAAAACACTATGTTGGGGTGTTCTTTTTTCAACATAACTCAGCACGAATCGTTTTGTAAAGATAAACTGGTACAAAAAGAAGAACATTTGGAAGAAGAAATAGTTGTGATGAAACCTAATTCAAAACAATACTACTGTTCAATATGTAACAAAGATTTGTTTTTAACTCCTGTTGATATTTTGAGACACAAAAAATCTTGCAAATAAACGTGAATAAGGTATCGTTGATTTTTTTGATGACCCAGTCTTTCAGTCTGAAAACAGTGCATAGCTTTCAACTTATATTTGCTGCAGTAAATATAACTATCACTGTGATTTCCTATCTTTTCAGTGTTTCATTATGTTAGGTCAGGATTTGAGAAAATATTTTATTGTTGTCCCAAATGTACATGATATGAACTACTATAATAGTTAATCTTAGAAAGTTATGCTTAGCCCATGAAATCGTTTTTATCGGATGTTTCCAAAAACAGAGTTAAAATTTGACTTGTTGCGAAGTTTCCAAAGTGGAAGAATCCTAGTTAACAGAGAGGATTTGTTTGTGAATGTTACAGGAAGCTGCCGCTATTCAAATGTTGATAGAAACTTGTTCTGAAACAGAACAAGATAAAACTATTCCTGGAAGACAGTGGGCCCTACAAGAAGTAAGGTCTCTGGTATGCAGCTATCTGCATCAAGCATTCATTGCTGACACAATGTTGTGTAAATTAGTCCATTTTCAGGTGAGAAAAAAACAATTGTATTTTGACTTTGAATCATTCTAGTGTAGATTGTACATGGTGGGATATTTTAAGCAATTCCAATTTGTTGAATGCTTGAAGATTTTGGTAGTGACGATTTCTATTATTCACGATTTGTCACAAAATGTTCTTTCATTAATTATCACCTGATTTTTTCAACTATACAGAAATAATAATAATAATACGATATAGTTTTTTGTTGGGTAATTTATTTATGTGATACCTAATTCGAAATTGATTTCCAATGTTCTAGACATATCCAAGTGAATTGCTTGAGGTTGTTGTGAAAGGGGTACCATCGATGCATATATGCCTTGATTTTCTTCAAGAATTGATGCAGCAGCCCAGTCTAACCAAGCAAATATTTGGAATTCAACTTCTGTCACAGATAAGTTTGCAGTATGCCCTCCCGAAAAGTTTGAATTTATGTGTTCTGGCACTGAATTTACTATATGCTCTTCTTGGAGGTGAGAAAAATATTCATACCGTTAACAAAATTAGGAATTAGCTTTTAGTCAATGACGGATGAATGAGAGGAATCTAGTGCTATATACATGACTGTCCATTTTGGGTCTGTTCAGTGTCCTACTCACTGAATGCACAACACACTTCTGCGAATAGAGTTTTCAATTGTTTTCTGTTATTGGACCCTTGTTTTTGCATAATTAGGGTTATGTATACTGTGTCAATGTCAGTACTGTTACCAAATATTAATAAGCATTGTATTATTATGCTATAGTATCAACAATGAAATCTTACCTTTTCCAAAGAGATGGAGATAATTTTTCTTTAGAGATTTTGTTTCATGCTTCTCATCAAATGAAAGCTGTTATAGTTTTTGGCGGCACGCATTCTTTTCTGAACATGTTCCTCGTTTCCTCCTCGAACTGACTTGTCCCCGCAGAATTCTGGTTAGCAATGGACAGTCAGGTATAACGAACAAACGCACTAGATATTTATCCTTCATTGTTATGTTCATTGTTATCGAGTTATGAGGAGCATGAAACGAACATAGGAAAAAGAAAGAGCTACCGATTCATCTGGTTGTACTGCAAAAAAGGTGAAATTTTTGTGAACAACAAGTGATGGTTGCTTCTCTCTTGTTTGCCTGTTTTCATTGGTTGGATTCCTGGTGTCTATTTGAAATTTGTTCGACATTATTCGATAACTAACCAATGAAATGATATATTCTGATCCAACCAATGAAAACAGCAAAATCGGACACCGTCCTTTGTTGCACATCTCTTCCTTTTTTTATGTTCGTTTCAATGCTCCTCATCGATGGGGCAAAGGCGCATCTAGTAGAGAATATATAATGTCATATATTTGGCTGAACCGGTATCGTCGCAGGCATTTCGAGCGTACAGAGGGTGAAGCTGTTCAAGCCGGTGCTGCCGGCCCTGGTGAAGATAAGCGAGGCGTTCCCGCCCCTGACGGACGACATCGTGGCGCTGCTCATGCAGCTGGCCAGGGTGTGCGAGTCGCAGGCGTCGCTCGCGTCGCACTTCGACGCGCACCTCGGCAAGGGCCTGGAGGTGGCGTCGCAGGAGAGCGCGGAGCTCTGCGACCTGACGCAGAGGACGTTCTCCGATATTTTGGACAAGGCCGTCTTGAGGGCTCCGGTGTACAAGCAGGATTAGACTTTCGATTTCTTATTATCTACACATTTTTCAGTTGTTGTTCAGAAAGCGTTATGTTCGTTTCGAAAAGTATCAATTATATTTCAAATTAGTCAATTATATTGAGAAGTGTGTCAGTGTTTTTCAACATTATCAATTCTTTCTAGTAATCCATCACTTGTATTCCAAATCAGTTGATTTAATTCAAGAAAAAATCTACGTATATTATAAAAATAAATACACTAAAACTTGTTGCGAGTGCGTACTATAATAAGGTCGTTGTAGCATTGAAAAGAATCATTTTTCTTGGCAAGATTTGCCACATTCAACTGAATATTGCAGAAATTTCGCAATTGCGTCATTGTTCTGCTAGAGGTGCGATATTTGTTTTATTTTCTAATAAAAATGAGCACATTTAACATATTTGACAAATTAATGAACCACCTTCTCGAAAAACTTACAGACAGTATTTAACAAATGATTTGACTTGAAAATCAACTAAAATTTTCGAGATTATAATTATGCTTTTTGAAATGCAAATGGCCATTTGGAAATACAATGGGCTCTTTTTGAACTACAATTGCAAAAGTTCAGACGTTTATTTCTCATTAGTTTTTTCAAGTTGAGTGACTGAATTAAAAATGATGTTCAGAAAATTGAGATAGATTGCCTTGTGAAAAATAATAAAATAATAATCTTGAACTTTTCCCAAAGTTTTGTTCTGGAGTCATGGTTGTAGAAGTTGATTTTTATTATGATTACTCATGATAATGATAATTCACGAATTATAATTTTCGTATCTGTACTATTTTCTTTTTTATTTATTTTTTGATAATGAACAATCAGAATACACAATTTTCGAGCAAATGAGAAGAAAATCAACTACTAATTATATTGCAAAGGAAAGATTATCAAATCTTATCCTCAAAAAATATCATGATTGAATAAATTGAAAAGTTGAATTTTTATTAAAAACTTGAATAGAAACTTTATAATGAGTGAGTGAGCTATTGAAGGAATATAGTATGCTTATAAAATATATATATTCAAATTTTTCACATAAATGTAAATAAATAGTCTACAAAATATATGTAATATTATGAAGATAACCGGGAGTTTCAGAGATATTTACATAACTTATTCAACAGTTTAATAGCCATAGTTTTCAAAAATACCATGTCAACAAAAATATAATTACTTTATACAAATCGTTACTTATCATTCCACAAGTGAGGAAAGATATTAAATACATACAGTTTTCAACTTAAAACAACGAATATCACATTCAACTATTGACTTGTGAGTCAACTTCCAGGAATTTCAAATAATTGAGCCTAACAAAACCTGCTTGATAGCCAGTAGCATAATACAGACTTGAAAAGCAATTAGGATTGAATGAAATTTTGGTTATGGCCTGTAAAGGATACAAATTAGGTAAAGATTGTTTCATCAAATCACAATCATTGGGCGTCTTCTTGTCAAAAGGATCCTGAAAAATATAAAACATCAACTCTAGCAAGTGGAGAAATAGTATATTCTCCAATAAGCATAAAATAATGGTTATTATTCTCGAGGATGAAAATTCCGAAACGAGCCGTAGGCCAGTATTTGCATGAAACTTAATATTGAGCTCTCATTATTTATTCAATATCGTTTTTTCTCTCTTGGCTTGGCTGATTCCTTTCATTTTTCCGGGTGGTTGTTCCTACCAGATGATTTGAAAAAAAATCTATACTATACCTCATACAAATTGTGTGATTTTATGAATTGAAACCTATAAAATATCCATGAAAATGTGGAAAATCTCTCGGATTCAGATACAACTTGGAAAAATAAGATTGCAGGTTCTGCAATCTAAGAGATTTCCCACATTTCCTCGGAAACAACCCTTTATATCTACATCTGAAGATTGAATACTCACTTTTATATAATCATAGAAGAGTATTCCGTATTTATCAATAGCCTCCTTATATACCAATGGCTCGTAAACGTCATGGGCTTCGGCATATTTTGTTATTCCAGATAACGATAAATTCTTTCTTTGAAGGGATTGCAAAAACGCTTGTTTTTTCTTGTGGGCGGCCATTCTTTCTCCTGCTGATATTGTGGTATCGACCAAATATGTGGAGTTCAGGAACTGCAAAAACACAATTCTGCAAAACTGGCGATTTTTATTTTCATCAGATAGCGCTGCAATTCCAATTCCATAAGCAAATTTGTACCTCAGAGCTAACCAACATTTCATTATCTCTCACTGTACCCAATAATTGATTCGAAAAATCCTCATTTCCGACTAAGCGACTATCAACATAACATACGGACTATTTTGTTCACTCACATGTCTAAAGTTTGCGGATTTAGAGTTATCGTAGGAATACAACAGCTGCGGAGGCAAGGAGACGTATATTTCTCCTTCTGCAGAGCTCTGCAAGCAAGCATTCAGCCAATCGTTGAAAGAGACCGATGATATCGTAGACTGAGATTTGAGGATTGGCATTTGTTCAGACATGTAGTTCCTATGAGACTGAACAAAGCCGTTCACGCTTGCTGAAATAGATAGACATACTCATTACTGTATAAAAACAATCTATGTACATTTGACTTATTTTTTCATCGTTCAACTCCCTGTTAGACAGTGTATTTTCTCGCACAGAATCTTGCAAAATAAAAACAAGCATGATTTTTTGAATGTGAAAATTTACAATTTGAATGGTTTAAAACAAAAAAAAACCTATCTGCACAAAAAAAAAATGGATGGAAGATTGTAATTATTTTGCAGCATGTGCTCTCTTGTAATACATATTTCTCGAGTTCAGAAAAACAGTGAAAATGCTAGGAATATGACATCCAGATTTGACTTCAAAACTGGTTTCAATTTTATATTTTCAGTGATATAAGCTGATTCAGCATGCAAATTCTACTTGTGTGATGAAATTTATACAAGATTCATGAAAAGATAACCTGGTGATAAATTCTTGTACATTTTCTGTGCAGTTTTCTTTACAGGAAATCGTAAAATCATTGATCATAGCTTTATAGGGCCAAGTTCAGAAGAAAAAAAAGAGGAAGATTATTGAGAATGGTTAATTTTTCTCGACATTTCGATACTACACCTGCCTAATTCAAATACGACAGCAATATTGGAAGTTGAGTAAAACGGCCATAGTTTTCATGCCTTTTTTCGCCACTGATTAAAAAAATATCTCCGTACCGGTTACAGAACCACCTTCATCGCTAGCAGTTATGAACGCCGGCCAATTTGTCAGCCAAGTACCATCCGATATTATCCTTTTGATTGGGGTTGGTGAGTAGCAATTGTCATTGTTCAAGTCCCAGATATTCACGTGTCTATCGAACGAGCCAGTGAACATCCATCTTGATCCACCATTCAAATGAATTAGCGAGAGAGCTGAAAAGATATCAGATGTTATATCGGTCTTGTGAGATATCATTGATTGTTCTTCACGTGTTTCATGGTTGACATTATCACAAGATGAATCTAACTAAGACTGAGAATCTGAGAGTTTCAGACTAAACCTAACAATGAAATATTTTTCTGATAATACAGGCTGTAGCTATTTCTAATGTTTTGAACTGTTTTAACCTATGTCAAGATGTCAGTTTGCAATTATGCATTGAATTAAAAAACGAATGTAGAAGGTATTAGAAATTTCTCTGGCCGCAGTCAAATTACTATCAAACCATTCATGATATTCTGGGTACTTCAAAGTATATTTCTTCTTGTTCATTTCATGGATAAACAAGTGTTGACCTACCTGTTATGCAATGCTTGTGTGCTTTAATAATCTTGTAGGGCAATATAACGTCTAATCCATCTTCATCTTTGAATTTCAACAGCGGCGAATCTGTTGTTAGATCGAATATACCCACCGATCCGTCCGTATAACCAACAGCCATCATTTTGTGACCTCGAGCCTGAAACAGTCCAACATGTTATCAAGCAGTCATTAGACTCACAATTCACCATTTGTTACATTCTTTATATTCGGGACGAATCAATTTATTTATCTGCAATTTTCGCTATTTTTCATGATGATTTGCGAACTCCAACGATATATTTTTTCACATTCCGTGTTCACCCTGTATACTCCACTACTGTATTCAACTGTAAGTAACTTTTTTAAAGAATTCAATTTCCGAGACATTACAAATATACTGGGTGACTTACCTAAGAATGTGAAGATTCATTCAGTGAGTTCACCAAGTGAAGTGAAATTGAGAAAAAAAATAATGAGACAATAATAACTCTTTTGCAGGAACTTTCTCTGATACACCATTTGTTTCTTTGTATTATCAAGTCAATCACCCTGTATACATTAACATTCTGTGTCAGTTTTAATGAGATAAAAACTGTAGTGAGTAAATCGGTTCCTTCAAAAAATTAAGGATATTGGAAAATGGACACTAGGCATTTGGAAATCTAAAGTTTCTATAGCTACATACGAATGAAAGTAAAGTTGATATTTATATTCACAATCGAAGTGAACCGAATAATTCCCACTTCACAATAGGCGCTATTCACCTACCTTACTCCAAGATATTTTGCTAGGATAAGTCTCCCTTTTCATCATATCGACTTCCATAACCAGTTGCAGCTTCAACAGAGGTTTCACTTTGTATATCAATTCCCTTCAAAGAACAATCATTAGAAAGCGCAAAAAAACTAAAGTCATTACTCCTCGAACTCAACCACGCAAACCGGCTTAACTTGTGAAACTGTCATATAACCGACACTTTTAACGATTGGTGAGTGGGCTGTGATGGGGGTGATAGAAGATTGGTTATTATTTATCTTTTGGTTTGTGAATATACTGTACAGTACTCAGTAGAATTTGACTAGTGATTTCGAATTCAAAAAAGATTGTTGAGCTACTGAGGTATCTCTATTTTTATATCATTCGTCAACGATCCCATACAATCCAACAAGCAAACTACTCTCCCTCTGTCAATAAGGCGTCAAATCCATTCGTTAAAATTAAGCAATCTGGTTTGAGATGTTAATTATTGCTGAACTGGTTTGTGTGGTTAAACTTGAGGGACATTGGCTTAAATAAGTATTACGTTTCATCATCTGCCAAGAACGGTACAGCGAAGATATGCACTGACGGGGCACACCCGGAAACGGCCAAAATGCCTTGCCTACTCGAATCGAATTCCGGCGCAGTGCTCGAATCGAAGCATCCCGAGTGACACCATTCCATGTTCCAGACAGGCCCGAAGTCCAAAGCCAGACAAAAATACAGTCGCGGTACGGGCATCGTCTTCTTGTTCGTCAACAAGCCGAAGTTCCAAAATTGTATTGCTGTCGGCTCGTTGTGGTATTTGAATGTGGAGTATTTTCCGTCGAAATCCCGATACGCAGCTACCGCCAGTATTTGGTCACACTCTCTCTTTTTATACGGGGTGGGCAGCCATGCCAGAGCTGATATTGGTCCACCGCAGAAGATCGTCGTACTTTCAGCTGCGAAATTTACACATTACGCATATTTCTCCAAAACAGTTTTTGGCACTCTGGCACTCTCCAACCAAACCTCTATTTTTCGAGATAACCCAGGAAAATTGTGAAAGTTCCCATTGTTCCTTTGGCCCCTTTCAGGTACACACCATAGCCAATCGACGTTCCATTTCCCACACAGGTTACTTTGTATACCTCCATTATACATTCAAGAAGTCAAAAAGAAGGAAAAACAAACTGGAAGCACTTGAATCAACGTTCTTCATCATCTTGGGGGAAGATGGATTCACCTTTCTTCATATGAAAGAAGCTGTCAAATGAAAATCTCAGCCAAAACAACTAGTTATATAAGTGAAAATGACAGATTCTCATTTGACAGCGCCTTCCATCTGAAAGAAAGTGAATCCACCTCATCAAGGATTTTAAAGAAGATTTTAACTTCGTCGCGGGATGTTTTCCTTTTTTTTTTGACTCCTTCAATGTGAAAAAGAGGTATAGAGGTGAGAATCAACATTCACTATGAATACCAGTTCATGTCAAATCATGTATTGGATGGCGACTTTTCAATATTACACCACAGAATTGCCTACTTGTAGTTCAGTTTTCAATCACCTCCGTGTGGTAATTGATTCGTATAATACTGGATGATATAAAATTCATTTCTTAGTTAGGAAAACTAACAGAATCACATAATATTTTCGAAAGATACTATAGACCAAATTATGACAGAACTTGTAATGTGTCTAAAAACCACCATTATTGATGCTATGTTCAAATGAGATACGAAATTGAAGGAATACAGAACGATGTTTTTCTTGTTTTCAAAACTATGTTCACATATCATTCTAGTGGACTTGCATGATTGTATAAAATATCAATAACTTACCATCTTGAATATGTTCGAATAGTTCGAATTCTTTGAAGATAAAATCTTCATTGAGGATGTCGGTATCACTTTTTGCTCTTTTCCAAGCTACTCTGCACGATTTTGACACATTTGGAAGATATTTCTCTATTATTTCTTCATCCAAAAGGCGCCAATCATTTTTAGAATAACGCAGTTGTGTGAAAAGGTTAGGCTGATTGTAATATTTTTCACAACTGTAAAAAGAGACAAACTTTGATAAATAGATTGAAAAATAGATAACTTTCTCGAATACTAAGGGTCTGAAAGAGATTTTTCGATAGCACATGCTGGCAATTTGAAATTAATTATGGTGCTATGGACATACTGCAAAAATAATACTAAGGAAAAAGGTTCTAATTTTTTAACAATATGTATAATTCAACAAAAAAATATTGATAAATGGATGCATTTTGTGAGGAAACCTCATTTCAATTCATTTCAAGAGAAATACAGGATTGTTGAATACAATGAATGAAATGATTACTTACAATTCAAAGGTGAACTTGTATGCTTTTGGGAATAACAGACACATTTTTTGACGACAATTCTCAATGCATTTCGGCATATCTGGAAAAAAGTAATATTTTAGGAATGGAAGCAAGAATAGCAGGACTCATGATCATGCATTTGAAGGATATATTAAACTTACATTCACTTCGAGAATTTATCTCTCTTGCACTATCGTCAACCTTTACTGGTCTTCTTGATTTCAATTTCTTTCTGATCTTTATTTTTTCATCTTCATCATCACTTTGGTCGAATGGAGTATATTCATCATCTGATAATATGATATCGTGATATTTATTTAAATGGTCTATCTTTTCATCTCGAGAAAGGGTAGATAAACAAATAGTGCAAGTGTAGTACTAAAAGAAATGAATGAGAAAATTAGTTGTCAATCAATCAAAATTAACTGAAGAAGATATAAACAGAATACAATATACACTTGTAACTTACCTCATCTGGTTTGAGGCTGCATGAATTCATATGATCTTGTAGAATGTCTGAGTTATCAACTTGAAATTCACAACTTTCATACTTGCATCTCAAGAATCCATGTTTTTTCAATTCAGTTTCTAACAGAGGTATAACAAAGCTCTGTACTTTGAAATCCATGTTTGAAATGAAATACTGGAATAAAATATGAAAAATATTGACCGCTTCGTTTTTGAAATGAAAATTGGAATATTTTGAGAGAAATATGCTATTTTGGGACAAAAATGCAGAAAACAGAAATCTACAATCACTACAATGAGATGCAGTATTTCATTAATAATTATTGATAATTCATTAATAATTATTTAATTAATAATAATCCATCATTGATCACTTACAGGCAGGACTCCGTCGTCACTACTAAATTTTTCCAACATAGACAAGGCACTGAAAAGAAAATGAGATCAGATTCATGATAGTTTGTAATTATCAATAATGAATGGTATTTAATAACGGGCTAATACCACAAAATATTCCATCACTATTTTATTCCTATGATAAACAAGGAGAGAAAAACTAGAATAATGAAAATGCCAATTCCTCGAATAGCTTAGGCAGCATTTAAGTTAACTTATCGATGGAATAACCCTTTTGGTGGTGCTCTTAGTTAATATTGTTAACAAATTTGAAGGTAGATTTCTTGCAACACATAAGAATACAGTTTTTAGAAACCTTTTTTCAAAGACAAATCTATAGATTTTATTAAAATTTGTTGGACTTGTTTGCTGTGATGATTGATGATAAACAAGATAATTGACAATGAATTGCTGCTTGAGCTCAAAATGGTATTTTACCCATCATTTTCTCACTTTTTGGCTGCCTTCCTTTTCCTCAAGGAGACATCAACGTTAATATTGAAATAGTCAGGTTTCTGTTCCTTGGGTCCATGGACCATCTTGAGATGCGTAGCCATACTAACTGGCAAGATTTTTTTGGAACAGATCTTGCATGCTACTAGGTAATCTTCTGTTTCAACGCCACACTGAGATCGATGCGAAACATATCCGACAACCGACTTCTTTGTTATGCCACATTTTTCGCAAATTAGCGACTTCTTCATCTTAGCGAGGGCGTTCAGAATAGACATAACCGAATTTTGGTTGTTCAAATCCTGAAATGAAGCTGCTGTTAATGCAATAACAGAAAATACTAACGAATTCTATATCTTATCGCAAATACAGTCAAAAAGAATACAGAGAAAAATGATGTATGGCATCAGAGAAAATGTCTAGCAGCAACAGAAATGTTAGAGCAATCCTGCAAGAGAAGTTACTAAGTTAAGAAAAGAGCTCATTGATAATTAGCATTATTAGTGAGTCCACTTCCTTACCAATGGTAAATCTCCGATCCTCCATGCCAAATTATTATGTTTCATCTTGTGAGACAACCAATGATTTCTCTCGATTTTCATGTTGCAAACTGCACAAACAACTATGCCATCTTTTAAAATGCCCCTGCATTCTTCAAAATGAACCATATAAGTTGTCACTGTTGTTGACAAGTGACCACATTTGTAACATACCATATTTACCTTCTTCTTAAGACCGACTTGCAGTTTCTTTCTGACGACTTTCTCATCATCAATTGCCTTAAAATAATGAAAGTGTAGTGATTCTATCAGAAATCAACGAGCCAACATCATATGGAATATTTGGAAGTTCAATGAATAATTAAAACACTCAGCTGAGTGATTATTTATTTTATAAAAAAATATTACTTGATATTATTGCATATTCATCATCATCCATACATGCACATTCAAACAATAAATTCAGGGTGCTTCATGGTGAAGGAAACTTCAAGTTCAGATTTTTCGGGTCAAAGTATAAACATATACGAGCATTTTTCCAAACGATTCTTTTACGAGATACAATATTTGATACAAATACTCTAGTTTCTTGAACGAATCGATTTCACAATAATTTCAATACCTTTTTTTCTCAGTCAACAAACCTCCCTGATATGAATAAGGCAAACCCACATAAATTTACCCTGAGGTACCAAGCACATGGATTGTTTTGAAACACACCTGGGACACCCCGGATATTATATATATTCTTGAATTTCTTCAAATCAATGTTAATTATATGTTCATTGGAGTGGGATATAGTGGACAAATTCTTGAAAAGTCGTGACACGAATTTTCTATTTTTTTTTTGGTGAGATATAATCAGAATCAGATGTCAATAACATGACAATAATTTTTTCTTACCACAACATCTTGTCCTTTGCACCAAGCTAAATTGTAGTGTTCTGATTTATTGTGATACTCCCATTGGTCACGAGGGAATTTACTTTCACAGATAACACAGGTTACTCTACCTTCTTCATCTAATACACAACAATCTTTACCTGATCTGAAAAAATGATGGAAAGAACTAGAATTCATAATTGATAAGTGAACATTTGCAAAAGCAAGCATTTTCATAGGAATAGAGTAAATTATTATATATAATTAAGTTCAAATACACTCAATTATTTTATATTCCGAATCAAAAACTGACATCAATATTTTTCAAAGATATGCAATGATTTCAAACATATTGAAAGACCTTATATGTTCAGAATCCAAGAGATCCTGTAGATGTAGAGATCATATTTTTATGGATGCTATCTAAAAAGAATTCTGGAATCAAATATTGATTTACCTTGGACGTCCTCTTATAGGTGGCCTAAAATTGAAAGAAAGAAAGGTAAATACTACTGTGAGTAAAACTTATGTAATACATACGTATTCGTTGACTCAATATTAGGTTTGAATGCTGCTGAAAAAATTGAATTCAGCATATCTGTAGTCTTGCCATGTCGTGTATATTTCGATTTTATATTATTGATAGGTGCTGCCAAATTGTCATCACAAGATGTGTTCTCTTGATAATCCATATTTGTGTGATTGTCACCACTAACTAATGGTGTAGGAGTTCCATTATTCAAAAAATCACAGATGGACGAATCTAAATTTGACTCCTCAACATCAGCATTCCCAGCATTCAGATTAGCACATTCAAGTTGATTCTTCTTTGATCTTCTTTTTCTCTTGACCAGAGTATCTGAACTCTCTTCAACATATTTTGTGGTAGGAGTTTCATTATTAAACAAATCACAGATTGATGAATCAAATTTTGAATCCTCCCCAACATCATCAGCAGCATCCAAAATGCCATGTATATTATTCTTTGATATTCTTTTCCTCTTGTCCAGAGTATTCACACTCTCTGCTACATATTCTGTGATGGGTATAGGTACCTTCTGATAGTTGTTAAAATTCAATGACTTGTTCGTAGATTCATCATTATGGTCTTCTTTGATTTTCTTTTGCCTTCCTCTCTTCCTTTTAGGTGGATATGAACTCTCTTCAAGACAATCTGTGTTGATCTTACTGACTTCTGAACTCAGCTCTGATTTCTCATCCTCAACTTTTACCTGACTGTCAGTATGATTATTATCTGCAGCACCATCCATTCCAAAGTAGTTCACTTTCCTGCGTTTCCTGCCACTACGAGAGTGTTCCATTTCATGAGAAACAGGTGTTTCTGAATTAGACTGGTTATTGAATGATGTACTATTTTTTCTTTTCCTGCCTCGTTTTTTTCGCGGTGTTGAAGTAGCCAAGAAATTAGAGTTTGTCCCTTTATATTCTGTATGAGTTTTATTTGTTTGAGATTCCTCAGATTTATCATTTGATGATTGATCACATTTATCATCAATGATTGTGGGAGCTATTTCCCCTGGCCCCTGATTCATCTTGTCTAAAGAATTTTCTACGGTGGTCTAAGGGCAGAGAGGACACCTCTTCTGTGCTAAGGGTTTATTTATTCGATTCGTACTTGAGATCATCTTCATCTGAGGATTTATATACTTCGTGGTTCCTCCGAGTAGGTCACGTGTAGTATGCTCCATTCCTGTCGAAAAACCATACAGCAAACCCCTCTTCTGTGGCATTACAGTATACAGTACATAAACTAAAAGAGTGTGTTTATCTATGATACAGTACATTCAAAGAGTCAATTCCCTACCCTACCGCTCTGTGATCCGTGCTCACTGTCAGCTGTCAGAAACATTGAACAAAATCAGTAAAAACTCAACTAAGTAGACTAAGTCAAACCATCAAACCCTCCCATTTGAATTCCCGCTCTTTATTATTTCGCAATGAGGTTGACAGTTGACAGTGTGCACGGATCACAAAGCAGCAGGGTAGGGAATTGACTCTTTGAATGTACTGTATGTACTACACGTGACCTACACTTCGTATAATTAGGATTGAACTTCCTCACAGGTAAGTCGTTTAATCCGTAAATTATGTAGTTTATCATATACATGACATGGACATGACACATGATATGACACTGACTGACGCGACTGTCATGGACTTCAAAGGCAGATGATAACTGATGTCATAGAAAACACTCCCCATATACTTGTCAAATTCACAGAAATATAATAAACACTATTTTTCTGTGGTCAAATTACTGTGCTACAGACGCGACGTTGCCGTGTTGACTTCTGCATTTGATTTTCACTCAGATTGATCTATACAGATATAATACCGTTCATAGTATACGGGTACCGGTATATAATTATTTTAGCGGTATATACTGTGAAAGCACATCATGTTATATTTCTGCCATAGATCGATTCAGCTCATCCCATCATAGCATAGATGTCTGTTGTCTTTTCATATAACTCGAGAAGCTAAACCACCTAATTGGTACTAACGATGCCAAATGTAACCAGAAGAGGGGTAGATAGGTAATCTGTGACGAACTTGATAGCGCTACCGTTACCATAGAATAATTGTTCACACTATATATATACTCTTTGGCGTTACCGTCTACGATGGTCTACGATGCCAAAGGTGGTAGGTTCACATATCCAGCGCGGACTCTATTTTTTCAATTTATTCACCAGATCTTTCGTCATTGTGGCGTTAGCCATATGCGTTCACTTATCGTTCAGATAATGATAAAGTGACTTCATGAGCGGTCTTTTGATTTTTCTGTAATAAGAGCTGATATCATGATATTCCATGACCTTTCTAAGATCGTATTTTTGCAACAAATAACTTTGAATAAATACCTATAACGTCCATCTGTCATGACAAAAACTTGGTTACGATTTTTCTTATGGAACACGCATACCTATTTTATAAATTGCACAATCGATCGAGAATATATTCATATTAAAGATTGATTTATCTGAATCCTTTCATACATATTTCTTTTGTACAAAGAATAATAGTATGAAATAGTAGGAGTAGGTATATCATACTTAACATTTATTAGCTCTAATTCTCATAATTAGTCAATTTGAATTGATTCATTACAATTTTTTGTAATCGTGATCTCTGAAATATTAATATTTGAGACGATTCTGTATATAACTTCCTTGTTCTCCAATGAAACAGCTGATTGCACCGACATCGAACTGAAAACGGTTATGCTAATGGTAACTAAACATCAATTAAAATTGATGACACGTTATCATCACCACCTATGGAACCTTCTACTTATGTAAAATGCAGTGGGTGCCAGACTGGTTTCTTTTTGCACGTAGAGGTACTAAAAAACACTTCTTCATGTTAACCTGGCCTCATCACTTCATGCTACTGTGGACAACGGAAGTGTAAAGTCGCAGGAGACGACGCGAGAACATTTCTGGGTCGTTTGAATATTTGTATAATGAGTAATAATTGTGCAATTTATTTCCTGATATTTGTAGCTTTTTATCCGATTTATGGCGAAGGCGGTGAGTTTGTTGTCAAAATTATTATCGTGTGTGTTTGAGGACTATCGTCAAGTTTTTACATTTTGTGGTTGAGAAACGCGATATTTGAACTTTCTAAACATGAGATATATCTTCTACCAGGAAGTGATTTTGATCATGGTACAGATGAGAGAGTATGATAAATACGAGCTCCTTCTGACTTCAGAAATTTCCTGAAGTTCTCAAGTCACGAGAAACAAAATCACGTCTTATACGTCGAATACGTCTTTTATTCATTTAATTTACTGCATTTGAAGATCTATTCATCACTGATCTATTCAATAAAACAAGTGAAAACAAGATTCGGTCCTTTATGTAATATCTCCTCATATATGTAAAGAAAATGAAGTAACTTTTTTTCACGAATTTGAAATTGTACAATTTCGTATAGTTCACTTGAAGTTTTTCTTCCTACAATAATATCACCAAACACTGATCTGAAATACATATGGATTTCTTCAGAGAGAAATCTGATATTTTATTGTCACTGTATATGAAGGTATATAGTAGAGGTTTGTATACCTACTAACAATAAATGATGAAAAATTATTATTTAGAAACTATATGTTCACAACCATTGGGGCTACTGGATATAGTGATTTTGGAGTCATAATTTTTGTAATCACGCATTTCAATCAAACAGGAAAATAAATCATCGATATTATTCAGTCGATGATAGTAGTGTTAGTATATTACATATCTAAATATCGAGAGACCTATTTTGTTATCATATATATTATATGAGCGTCATGAATTCGAAATAGTTCGATAATGTACAGGAATCCTATGTGCCTTATTATACAGTTGGTTGGAAAACAGTTGGTATTACGATTGAAGAAAATCCATTCATCAGTTCCAGTACAGCTGAATCATTTCCAGATACTGAAATTCCCTTTTCATCCCCGTACTACAACTTCTACACAAAACAACCCTTACGGATGACATCAATCGAGAATATGTTGGTGAACCACACAAAATATGCCACCAAAGAGGCAGGGCCGTCGAAAGTGACGATCAAAACTTTGAGGAGAGTGGGATTCAAGAGTAATGGCTGTACTTGCCAAGAACTCAACTGCGGCTGCTGCCTTGGAATCAACTTGAATCAATTCAATTTCAACAGAGAAGGTAACAATCAGTGGATAATAATTGCAAAAATAGGTATATCGCACTGAGTGGACCACGCAGAGTTTGCCTTCATTCCATTTCATTTCATCAATCAAGGTGGAGAAATCGGTGAAAAAGATTCATGAGTGTGAGAAATTCAGTTGAGTTTTTTTTTTCGAAAACGGGTCAGAGATCAGAAAAAGTTCAGAAATTCAGTGACGTACACTGCAGAGTTTTTTCTGAGGTCAAACGGGAAATATTCAATTTTGACAGGTACCTCAACCTTAATATTAGCATAACACATACAAATAAACAATCTCCCTGAAGATAAGAGTATAATAATAGAAACAGTTCAAGGGCCGGTGATTTCTTTTTCGTGTAACAGGTCTATTCGGGGATTTTTTCACTTATTTTTCATCCGGGTCTCGCTTCACATTTTTTTCATCAGTCTTTAAGATTGTGAGAGTTATATTTTTACTATTCATGAAATGTGTCGTTTGATTTTCAAAGTCATGCCTTTATACAAATGTTCGAGAGAAGAATAATTTTTTCGACCTTCGGAACAATTCGATAGAAGTCTTGACTGAACAACAATGAAACAAAGATCCTTAATAACGTACACTGGTGCACCCTCTCTGTCTATTTGCCTATCTAATTTCTTCAACTAAAACTATAGGGTACAGCCAACTTGATAACAGCATTTTATTCGTTATAGCGGAAAATCACTCAAATGTCAGTTGTTATATGGCGACACAAAAATGAAAACAAAATCAGTATGAATGATAATTGCACAATCAGTGTTATAAAAACGTTGATTCAGTAGTAGTAATTCAGATTACTCCTCAATTAATGATCAAACTATATAATTACAATCTCAGAACATCGACTATGCGTACAGAAATCTGCAAAAATGTCGCCATCTTCTGGGTAGTTTCACAACTCTAACGCCATTATAGCGGAAAATGCCGTTAGCGTTTTTGGCGAAATAAAACACCTCCAGTGACTGCACCAGTCATCACCAATTTTCTCTTGTATTGAATAACGCCTTAATCATCATTTCGATAAATCACGCATTTACGTCATAAACTAGTTCTGAATGATGACACTGAGTAATAATTACATTATATCAATACTGATGAACAATAGGAGTAGTATTCCTAGCACATATGGTATTAATGAACGTCTCTTTTAGATGGGAAAAATGCCCAGACAAAAAAAACAATGACTAGGCTGTATTGCAAATAACATGAGTGGAAATAGAGTAGTGGATACACTTTGCACCTTTTGTGTGTTTTATTGAGCGGATTTCCTAACACATCAACGTAGCTGTTCGGCGCTATTCAATTCCATACGCACAATGAGTGATGCATATTTCATATCGGGATGATTTTCTAACAACAATAGATATGTTGACAGGTTGACACTGATATCCATTCAGAAGTTTCGAACATTTCTATTTGTGTTGCCAAGCGTCGCCACTCTATTCCTTTTCTCTTCGTGAAATCTGCCGTTGAAAATTGGTGCAAAATGGAATAAAAAATAGTGTATATGTTACACGTTCTTCGAGACATATAACAGCGTCTTACAAATGTTGTATCTCAAAATATTATTTCCTGTAGGGACTGGTTTGACGGTTATTTCGTTCTTCTTCCTTTGATACCGATATTGAAGTAATTAACCATATTTGATAAAAATGTGCTGGTAATGAAAATATAATGTATCATAAATGTCAATCATCATGAATGGTTGATGCTCAAATGAGTTTTATTAATATTGGATTTCGGTGATTTTTTTCAGGTTGCATGAACTTCACGTACGACCCAAATGAATTTGCTGTTGGGATGAACATGTATATGAATAACAACAATATATTCTCTAATTCTTTCTCAGGTAAGCTTTATTCAATTCCAGAAGAATCGATAACCTGTACTTAGTTGGAAATACTTCGCAATAATGCTATCTCACAATGAGGAAACATTACTTTTTTATTGCGTTGTATCGTTTATTACATCACAGTATTATGAAAAATGCCCATATGCTTTCCAGAAAATGCAGTCGTAGGGGACTATGAGGGTCACTGGTTGAAAGTTCAATTACAACATCTCAAAATCATAAATGATTTCATTAAATATTGAATTTCTTGTTATCAAGATGTCGTTTGAAACATTCAAGATCAGCAAACCAATCAGTCATAATCTCCGATGACTACTTGAAATTGCAAAACGTAGATAGATAACAGAAAGGTGAATATATAATAGATATGCTTCTGCTCAATATAGTATATTCAGGATATACATCAATGAGAATGATATTGAGATAAATGATTATGCAAATGAATGTATATAAATAGAATCATTCAAACGAATATAGGTACACAAGGAAAAGAAAATGATATAACATACAGAAATAATTAAGATTTTGTTCATCGAGTGAAATATGAAAAAATTAATCTCTCTCCAATCATTGTTGAGCCTCTTTATAGTGGAATATATTTATTGATCACTTTTGATATTTTGGTGAAATCATGTGCGATGCTCTTTTCATGAATCATGCATTCATGTAATATAAGTAATTATAAGATTAACCACTATAATTGCAAGAACGATCTTGCAATTAGTTCTCAATTGAATAATTGTGTTATTGCAATAAGATGGATCTGTCAATGAAGCCTCAATTGCGGGATCGAACTCGCGAATAGCTAATTGACAAATATTATCTCACAATTAGTGATTGATTATGAGTTTCATTCTGCAATTAAACTTATTGCAAGGTTTATCTCTCAATTACTCTGATTTCAAGATCGATCTCGTTATCACCTTATTTAGCATTTATATTATAGGTAATTATTCATCAGTGCTCAGAAAAAACGTCTTTTATTTTTTTTTTGGTTTCAAGCTAAGATATAAAAATCAAAAGGTGAAAGAGAATAAACTATAGAGAGACAATAGCAATGACTTTATGGCAACCAGACAATAGCAACGGATTCTGACATTGCATGAAGCTACAGCTATTGTAATACATATACATTTTCCCCACCAATGAGATTTTCGCGTAGTTCTACTTTTCCGCACTCAGTGCGGAAAAGTGTAACTTTGGCAAATGCGTGCGGAAAAGTTACTATTTTGCGCACGCTCCAACGAAAAATAATTGAATTTTTCGCCATTCAATGTTGTTTTTTTTCCATCAGCCAAGAACCCCCCACCCTTATGCATGCCCCTACCGATCCCGTACATCCCCATCCAGGTCCACGCCTGCGCGAGGGTGTTCAACATCCACACCCCCGGCCAGAACTTGCACATGTGCCTCGACTTCGAGACGAGGATACAAAACGCGGCCGTTCTGGTGCTGCACTTCGACTGCATCCGCATGGGGTTGAACGGGGTGGCCGTGGTGAAGCCGGAAGACGGGGGCGGGCTGCCCCCAGCGCCGCCCGCCGACCCCTCGGACGGAGAACAAGTCGATACGGACGTTTATGATGAGGTCACCGAAATCAAATTGAGCTGAGCTTAGAAAATATATTTACTATAATAGTTAAAACTTTTTCAATCGCAGTTCAAAAAGAAACGGTTGTATTTCCCAACGCTCATTTTTATTTCAGAACACATCATTTTAATTTCGAAATTGTTCCAAATACAAAATAAATAGAGAACCAAAAACCACGATAATATTTAGAAATAGTGATTTTTATTTTTCCCAATATGTCAAATGTTCACCATAAAGCATAATTTCTATTAGGTTTGTAACGTATTATGTAATACTGTGTATATAATGTGGCTGAGATGTTATGTAATATTCAATCACCCTCATCTAGTATTGCTTTTGAAATGAAAATGATAAGTTCCGTGAACGTGAAAATCCGTGGCCCACTAGCAAGAATTCACCATGATGTAATTTATTTTCCGAATGAATTAAAAGTATATCAATAGGGATTTGTTATTTCCTACTGATTTATTGAGGTAAATTCTAGATAGCAATCGGGATTAGGGGTCTTCGAATCTATTCTGAATATGAGTCCAAAAACAGTCACAGTTTCGCTGAAAGATATTTTTATCTTTTGACCGTGTTTGAACATCGTGCGTGGAATGCTGGGAGAGTAGGAAGACATTGGGATTTTTTCTTGAAAGTTTGAAGGTTCTTGAAAGACTGCCCTTTGTCGTTTGCCGGTCTATTGATGAATGATCCTTGGAAGCCTGACCATCCGGAGCATGTCCAGTTTGTCTACCTGGAGTTGCTCGTGATGAAATATGTTCAAAAGAGGTCATTGAATTCGTGATCGTAGTGTAACCGACTGACCAATAGCTCTCCTGTGAATAGTCTAAGAGCTTCAGCATATGTTTGAGAGCTGAACTTTAAAAATATGTACTCCAGAACAGGTCGAATTTGCTGGGGTGTGAAGTACCGCTTTGCGGGGAACAGAAAGCCAAGGCTTTGTGGAGCAGTGAACATCACATTGTTGTCCCATGAGAGAGCGCTGTTGGCGGTGACATCGATCATAGATATTGACGACTTCATATAGGAATGATGATCTTTAACTGACATCATATTGGGCATTGTGTGATCCGTTTCCAGGTGGATAAATGAGCTTGAGTTTTTGTTGCAATGAACTCTACTAGGTTTTGAGATGCTCATTTCAAAATTCTTGCCAGATCCTCATTTATAGTATCGATAGTATATCTTATAATATAGGGGATCTAGAGGAGGAGGCAGCAGTATGAAGTGGTACTATCATCAGCAAAGCTATTGACTGGGCAGGAGGTCTCATATCCAAAACAGATCGTTGTTGTGGACCAAAAAAAAAGTTGGAGTCAAGACAGATCCTTGTGGAAGACCAGCATTTACGGCCATTGTTTTCGATGAGACTCCATCTGCCACCACATGAGGAGGCACTCGATAGCAATCGACAAAGTAGGGACGGTAAACCATATGAAAAAAAAAACGCGGTCACAACATAGGTTGAAGTGTTTAATCTATGATAACAATTAATAATGTAATATACCGATGGAAAACTCAAGGAATCGAATAGTTCAAAACAGAGGCTTTTCTATGTGTTTTGCATCGAACAGCAAACTGATTCGTGTAAGTGATAGAAAAAACATATCCTCAACTCTTTTGAGATATGGATTGTTTAACGTTATACGTGGAGCAGTATAGAATTCAGAAATGCTGAATGATACAGTGAATTCATTTTTCAGCTTTTAATGGGATTTTCTCTCCTCGTTTCTAAAAAATAGAGTAGAAGTTATTAAAAATTATTGCAATATATTTGTAGTAAGGACAGATTTAGGATCTGTCCCAAAATGTCACTGCGCTTGAAATTAAACCTTTAGATACCTAAAAGAGAAATTCTCTATTGGTCAGTGACACCTTGTTTTTGAAAAAAATTGGAAATACAAATATATTTAATAAGAATAAAACCTCTACTTATCTTGGTGGACGTTTCGGGAACGAATCTGCTCCCGTTCTCAACACAATTGAAATTTTTTCTCTTCGTAAAATTTTTTCAATGTTTTCGATTTTGACACTGAAAAGTGACAATGAATGTTGATAATTGTTCTTTTTTCAGAGTACATTGTATGATAAACAAAATATTGTCCTAATCAGTGGCCTAATGAGACATGAAAATATCTGATTATCCTGTTCGTTATCAGAAATGAATTTAGCACACAGTTGTTTCGGTAATGAACACACTTTCTCAATAAATGCTATTTCCAGATATGTGATCTTCATAGAAGAGTGTATGATGGGATGTGATTATAGTTTATTTTTACATCATTCTAATATCGAGCATCTCATCAGTGTTTATATTACGGTAGGTTAGGTCAGCGAACAACAACTAGAGACTGTCACAGATCACCTAGTAATCTGTGGTTAGTGGTTAGGTATTCTTTAACTACTTTCCTACAACCATATAATTTTTTTATTGGTGTGGATTCTTATACCTGTTTTCTGTAAACTCCGCATGATATCAACATCGTCTATACATTCTGAATACGATGATATTACCGAATACCATATACCGCCATTGAAAAAACATTATTTGAGAAACTTTCATTGATTCATTACTGATTCTTAAAGATATTTACCCACTGGATCCAGGAAAAATACACGGTTTTCTTCGCGACTTATTTATTCTTTGAATAAAAATTATTGGGAATTTGTTGTGAACACACATTTATTGGAATTCATTAGTAAATTATTACGAATTGTATTCAAAATATCAAAAGAATCAACGGAAATGTCCAGACAGGTCGTCATATGATATTTCGAGAACGAACGCAATAATATCCGATTATTCTGAGCTGTGAGAAAAGTTATAGTAGATGATGTGGTATTTCTAATCCTAATGTGACAGTTTCTGTGAAATATGATTCTACGTCAGATCATAATATACGTCAATATCTCGAGAATCACTTGATATTTCCCAAAAAATTCGAAATAGGTTTTTTATTATCTATCAGAGACACGTGTATGAAGAATTTTAGTTCTTTATATACTTGGTTATTTTGACAGTTGTTATTGAAAAACAATCAATGATAATTGTCATCAATTATTATTGTTATTATTGTTCAACATTGTTCGAAATATTAGTTGATTTAGTAATGTTTCAATACTTGCCCTGCTCCATGTTTATGGTCTCTTTATACTCTTGTCAGGGAGTTCCACATTTCCAGCAATCTGTCTAAACTTCCTAAATCCGAGTGACATTTCTGCAAATCTCACATCAGGACAGTGAAATTGGCTGATGGATGTGTTTATGAACTGGTAGTTCTCAAAATGTGAAAAACCACCTTCGTAAAGATATTCTCTTCCAGGCCTTGAAAAGGAGTAGATAGAAGAAGGTTCAATGGCTAATGGTGGAAGAATAATATTTCAACATGTTAAGTGTCTCTATATGTCACTACACATCTTGTTCCACGGCGGTCTCTCCTGTTTGCTGTTATCAGATGACCTTCCATGCAATATTCAATTTCAAAAAGCAACTATACAATTACCTATTCGTCCATTCCATGTCGAAACGTGAAAAAGTTGACAGGAGGAGGAGGAGGCACGTATTGTATAATATCTATAGTAATAGGTGGTTGTTAGACACGTGATTATCATCGATTTTGAATTGAATACAATCTCATTATTACATTTCCGTAATATGTTCATCTAAGAATACAAAAAATTCATAATGTTGAATTATGAGCGTGATTAACACAGGTGCAAAGGTGCAAAAACATATTCCTTCCACTATGCAATAAGATAATGTGTTTTTGCCGAAATGGTTCAAATATTAAGAATGATATTACTCGAGGATTCATAAAAATCATCAAAGGCAAGCTGCTAATATGGCAATCAGATTTGACAATTTGGTCTGACAAGAAGAGGATATGAAAGAGAATCCACTGGATCAATGCTTCTATTCGGGGACCTTGCATCAGGAGTCCAATGTGCATGTCCAGGTTCATGAAATCATTCGTTTTTTTTTCATAATGGCTGTCTAAATCATAATCCTGGCTATTCCTCCCCAATTTCAAGGCATTGCTTAGTATTCCAGTATTAAAATATTGAAATACCATGAATTTGCATGCTGTGACGTCAGTGCGCGTCATGAATCGATTCGGGAGAGAGGTGGGGAGTAGCTGGGAGATTCAACCTAAGTCGCCAATCGAAATGGCCTGCGCACTGACTTCATTCGCCCTCTTCCTTCAGTACTCGTTTGAATTCGGTGGGTCAATTTATCGTTTTCAATTATTTTCTTATCTATGATCCGACCAAAATAATAATTTTAAAAAATGATTCTGTTAATTGAGGGTCATTTAACGTTCAGATAACTTCTTTCTGGAAAGGACTATTAGTATTTCAATTCTGTGGGTTCATAATCTCAATCAGGACATCGATTAGGCTGGTCATTTCAGGATGTGTTTGGATTCCACTATGAGCTATGTAGGTTTTGCTTTTCTCAGTCTCCCATAAGTTACGATATTTGGGAAGTTGTTTGTGTTTTTCAATGTTGAAGTAAAGATATACAGTTTTTACAAATTTCTTCACGATCGCTACAGTACATGGAAACATCAATGAGATCAGACATCTTCTTACTTTTTTTTATTATCTGTGGACAACACGAAAGGGAAACCTATGATGTTCGAGGAACATCGTGTTAGCCAGCGGTGGAATTTTGGGAGAGTAGGAAGGTGTTGGAATTTTTCTTGAAAGTTTGGAGGTTGTAAGCATCAGGAAAGACTTCACTAGGCAAAGAATTCCATAACTTTGCCGTTCTATTGAGGAATGATGCTTGGTATAGCGATGAGGAATGATTTCTGCATTTTGTGAAAGTAACATGACATTCTTCCCAAAGTTTGACTTGCAGAAGCTTAGAAGGGCCATAATTTATTGTTTTTCATTCTCGTCATAATTCCGAGTTACAATTGAAAAAATTCTGATTACGGAAGTTATACGGAAGTTACGGAGTTACAACTCCGATTTTCAGTTAATTTCCTGTAATCGATTTTGGTTAGAATCAACTGAATTACTCTTAATTGGATGATTCCGAGTCGCAATTCGATCTTAGGAATGATATTTCGATTTGCATCTCAGAATTCACTATAATAAGTGAAGTATGCAAATAGGATTCCTAGTTGCAACAAAGTCGGAATGAAATGGTTGACATAGCTCTTCTACGCTTTCTTATTACTTTTCCAAAAAAAATTTGGTACGGGAAGAAACGTGACAAAAAACACAAATTTTCCATGCAACAAAACAAATTTTTATAAAAAACGCACTTCAGGCATGACAACAATAAAATAAATCATAGGTTTGTAATTACGTGGGGAATGGATGGATCAATCCAAATCTTCTTCTCATTGACCCGAACTCTTTCATTAACACTGATTTCTCAAATCTTTCATTTTTCCACTAAGGTAGTATAGACAAACGACTTTTGTGTTCCTATAAATTCTAATCTAGGGGATTCGAGTCCGGTGCTCGAGTAGGCCATTGAACATTGGCCTCACAAAGAATCACAAAAAATATCAGTTTGGGCTCAATAAAGGAGTACATGGTAATTTCCGTGAGGAGAAAATGTTTTTAGTTGTCCACATCCGTACTAGCTTTATTTCATATCGTTCAGATAAGTACCTATTGAATTATAATAATGGTTAGGTATACCCATTTTATTAACAATTCAATTTTATGGATTGATTCTTAACCGTGACCTGTCTTGACCACGTACATTACTTATTTCAAGAAATGCTGTGGAAAATTTAACAGGAAATTAGATTTTAATGGCGAACCCATAATGTAATGAGCCAAATATAGCACAGTTTCAAATATTCCTCAACAATGTGAAGTGATTATCTCGTGAAGGAGTTGAAAAGTTGTACTAGATGATTCTAGGTAAGAATAATCATCTAGGAAAAGTTCTTACGCAATTTATGTCATTGAAGTTGTGGTATTCTTGAACTTTGCAAAAAAATTATTTATATACAATGATCCATGATGCCAGAAGTGAAATTATTGCACTATTTACATCGTGACAATAATTTAATGTGGATTACAGAAGTTAGATGAACAATACCGTTCAAAAATTATAGTTGGAAGTTATAGTGAGTGGAGTCGATTCACTAGGAGGGTGTTTCTCCATATTCTCAGGAAAAGCATAAAATTGATACAATCTATTGACTCATACATTTCAATCAAGTATCGAAGTGCATGTAACATTCACGATGTTTATTGTAACAAAAACAAACTACGAGTAAACAAATTGTTTTCCTTTTCAGAGAAGATTTTCTATACAAAAGTGTTAGGTAAATAGAAAAATGTTGCTAAATATAAAAATACTAATACTATATGTTTCACGAGTATCTCTCGTTAATATATCCTCTTTTCCATTAGGAATACGAGGAAAGTTATTTCTCGTCAAAGTATGAGCCATTTGGTTTGTAAATTAGGATCCTCTTTGTTGGTCTACCAGAAATATAAACTCTACTTCCATGATCAGCTACGCCAATAACTTTCTTCCATCCAGACACGTTTATGAAATTTAAAAAATATCAAGCAAGGTACCCTAAGGTCCTAAGACACAAGAGAATGATATGTCTTCGTTACTGAATAAAGTCAGAATTCCGAAAACCGAACTACTCCAATAATCCAAATATTAGAATGTTCGGTCTCTCTTGCTCCAAAGACGAAGCAATGGATCAGAAATCGGTTCATCTCAGATTGCTCAATTCAGATTTCATAGTTTTGATCCAGATTATTTTCTTCTGAAGATTCTGAAAAAACTAAAAATTCCATCTTCATGTATTCTTCGTAAATGAATTCTTCGTATATTTTAATAGAATTTCTGTATATTTTTTGATTATTCGTTTCGAAAAAAAAAAGATCACTCATATAATAATTTTAATGTGGATCAATATAACATTAGACTGCTTTGAATATCGAGATAAAGGTTATCCAAAAGTGACGTAAATGCAGAGTAGTGTCCTCAACATTTCATGATGATTCAAGGATGATTTTTGTAATGACATTATCGCTAGATATCTCAAGATGTTCCCCTTCCTACTTTTCGTAGGTATTTATATTGATTCATTCGCTACACTGAAATTCAGTAGTTACTTATATTCATTGCTGGGAACATAACAATGAGGAAAAAAATGTAGTCGATACTGAAAATTGAATTTAAGCTTAAAATAATTAGAAGTACGATAGGGGAGGGCTAGAGGTTAACACCAACATGAAAATACTGAAACTAAAGAAAAGATCAATTTATAAATTATTGTTCGATATGTTGTTGTCAACATGAATATATACTTTTCAATAGAGGCATCATGTGGAAAATATTCTACATTTATCTAAGGAATTTATTGCTGTCTGTGTTTTTGAGAATAAACCAGAACAGTTTGTTTTCGCCGAAGTTCCGCGATATATTTTTTTCACGAACAATGTCCAAATGACAAATACGTGACCAACCAACCCTATTTTTGAGCGAATATTTTCGATGTTGGTGCTATTATTGGGTCATGACGAATACAACTCGTCATATTATTTTTCCTGAATTTTCAGAATACCTTGCTGCTTCAAATTCTCTTATAACATTGATGCAAAACTACCTGCCTCAGCAACAGTCTCAAATATCAATCTTCGAATATTATTCGTGCAAAATATTATCTAGAGTTTTATTGCATATATTTGAAAATCAAATCACGTAACCGACATATCGGTTGTGGATATGTTTTTCCAGTCAACTGAATCCCCAACCTTATACAATAAACATCAAAACTGGGTGTAGGTGTTGAGAAATCCCCGTTGTCTGAGTTGAATACCACCATTGAATTCGTTATTTCATTGTGTTGCGATTATCATCAGTGATTTTCCGATATCCATGATCCGAATAAGATTATCATTTCCAGAAATTGACATAATATCTATTGAGCGATTTATCGATTCAGTTCAGTACATAAAAGAGTACTTGAGAGATAAGTTGTATGGCAAAGCCTTCAGTAAAACATTTAGTGAGACGAAGTTCTGATCAAATATCAGTATTTCAGTAGCGATAGGTGAGTTATTATGAGCCTCTTATCATCAGATAGATTTTTCACTTTATATCGTTATATCTAAACACAAGGCGGTTTTTCAAAAAGGACCCACCCTGAATATTTCCGAAAATAAGACCAATAATAAGAATAATTATGAGATAATAAGTGACGAAAAATACCCGAAACACGTCAAATTTTATTACACGGAGGACATCTTTTGACATACTCAAAATGAATAATTTTTTTAAAAGTTTCTCAATAGAAGTTCACATGTTTCGAGAATTCTTCTGAAATTTTTATCATGGAGAATTTATTAGATAGGCTATTATACAATAAATTCACCCTGAACTCAAGAGGCATTTACCATAACAACCAATTCAACCAACTTCTCAGATATGTTTGAGACTGAGTGGAATATCCAATAATTTCGACAGGGTATTTCATTCACCAGGTGAGATTATGAATAAGTCTATGTTAATGACAATGAGCATGAACTTCAATAGCTTTTATGACGGGTCCTAATAGCAGCCGACATTCAATCTACCTGCTTTCTCAGAACCATTGCATTTAGAAAGATCTAGGTAGAAATGAAAAAATTTGGAAAATGACTGCCATTTTAGCCAGTTTGTCTCAGCTACCGACACGTACGGTTCATTTTAGCTCATCAGAAAAGCTATTTCCACATATATCAACAGTGTTTTCGCGACTACGTTTAGTGACGCATTCAGTGAAGAAACTTCGGATTGGTTGACTTACAAGTGAGTGATTTATTACTATTGGGCGATAAACGTCAATGAACGACGTGGTATGAATATATCACTCAAAAAGTAGTTTTCAGTAAACAGTGTTCTGTCTAATGAATAAATAGTTCATATCATCTCTTGAATAAAAAAGTTC
The DNA here is from genome assembly GCA_963576655.1 of Gastrophysa polygoni. Classification (NCBI taxonomy): domain Eukaryota; kingdom Metazoa; phylum Arthropoda; class Insecta; order Coleoptera; family Chrysomelidae; genus Gastrophysa; species Gastrophysa polygoni. Next base: position 5,040,423 of record OY755091.1, read on the forward strand.
GTGGTGGATAAATAATTCCTCTTTATCTATTATCTAATCAAAAAACTTGCCCAAACCATATTGCAAAAGTAGATGTCACTTTTGCATGAAGAAAAGTTTTTGACAGTTTTGAATTTTTTATTAAACGAATAGATGTGAATGAATTTGTAAATCTACTATGCTAAAAACTTCCTCATCAAATTACAAGAGGGCATTTTGAGCAGTATAATTTCATTATACTGCTAAAGCACGTTTCATTAGGTAACCGTTACCAAGCAACGTGATTTGGGATATTAATGACATTATTTCGTGATTATCATTGTCCTTGAGAAATTACCACTGAATATATGTTTTCCTGTGAACCATTCATTAAATCAGTTACCTATTCAATTAGTAGATGCATTTTAATTAGCATGTGAGTACGAGTCCGGTTCCACCTCAGTTGGCCCAATTATTGAAATTTGAACTACTGTGGCGCTCGTTCAGGTGTTTCTCTAATTCGCACTGAATATTAATTTGAAGTGATTCTAACTCAAACAAGATAATATATTCCACAAGAGATAATAACGATTTCGAATGAAAAAAAAAGTATTCTAAAATCAAATTTAGACTTGACTCTATACAGAAATTATCATTCTGACATTCGAATAGTCACCTTGACTATTATTTTTATCACTCTTTCTACTGTTTTGAAATATTTTCAATGAAATGTTTTCAAAATGGGTTTCTATAGTGCTCACCAAAAAGTCTCCATCGTATGTGGATTTTTGGCCCAAAGAAAACGAAACAAGGTATGCATTTTACTGAGAGATCAATTAACTGACATTAAAATCAATGATTCTTAATGGAATGTTGGATAGGACAGGATTGGAAAAAAATACATATGGTACTTCTTAGATGAATATCGTTTTAACTACAAAATGAGAAATAGTGATGAAAGGGAAAAAAGCGTTACTTTCCATCACTAGCCGATTACTTTTCATAAATGTGTTTTCTCGAGAACTACTCCATTGAATTCCAAAAACAAGAAAGCGTTGGTAAGAGATTTCGATTACCTTCAAAATGATGTATCACTTGACAACTTATCCCATTTGAGATTCAAAGGTTGGAGCTCACCCCTCCGAGAGGTTTGAAGTGGAAAAGTTGAAATAAAAATCGACTGGTTCAAGCGTTTTTTTTCTCTGAGAACGATAACTATGCCAAATGGTCCTTGTTTCGTTTTCATTGGGCCACCCAGTACATGGAAATCAGTTACGGCGATCGTCTCTTTGATAGGATGTCACTTGACGAAGTTGATATCTCATTTTGTAATTAGACAAGCCCTGACTCAATTTTCGAAAATCTTCAAGTACCTACAAATATTCTCACATGGTGCGGACTTTTCAGTTAGCACTGTACATATTTCATTGCTACAAAAAATTCAGAAATTAGAAATGATTTCGTATCCATATGAATTCTTCAAAACACAGTTGCCAAGACAGATATATCTTTTTGCACCACGAAAGCATCAAGAAATTTGAAATCAGGTAATGAGTACGGAGAAGGATGACATATTTGCAGGACAAATTTCAAACAGACGCCAAAGGTTAGGCCTGAAATCCATGAATAGACTTTTTGTTACGTATTCCTCCTATTCCCTATCATGTTCAGATTCTCCCAACTAGTCCTGAAAAAAATATCAAAGTCCGAAATTGTCAAATGTCGAATAACTGAATTTTCAAATGATTTCCAAAAACTACAACGCGCATAGAAACCATAGCGAGAAACTCTGCCGTAAACTTTTCCCTAAGCCTTCCCCACAGTTTTGAAACTCACTTCATGAAATATTTTGTATGCCTACTACTATCATCGTACTGAAAAGTGAAGGTGTATCTCACCGACTCAACATAAATGTCTATCAGTCTATGTAAGGTACCTAGTGATACACATCTATAAATTATTTCTTCTCAGTGACGGACTGGCCTGCTGGAAAATCGGAAAGTTAAAACTTCGCATCTGTCTCTGAAAGATTATATAATGAACCACCCACGTTGAGCTTGAAATACATAATCTTGTTATAATACAGAAATGGTTTGCGAAACTTTCTTCACTATTTGAAATAATTTTGAATAATCTTATTTTTCCAAATAACTTATCATATAGTATACAAATATTATTTATCCAAACTATTTCACTTATAATTTGAATTTATGTTCTATCTTGATGGATATAATTATTGATGTAATTTGAGATCGATTACTGAGAATTCAGAACAGGTCAGATGAGATTGTACTATTTATGTTTTGATTCTAATCTATGAAAATTTACATCAAAAACAGCTGCACCTATTCACAAATTATGTTCATTTGGTTTTTGTATTTTCCAAAGAAAATCGAAGTGATTGAAGATGATATATTATTGATATTTTTATTATTATCATCGTCAATCATCATGATATAATGCATATACAGGTTAGGTCATTAAATTTTGAATATTTTTGATTTTATATCATTTATATTTGATATCATTATCAATTCATTTTGGAATTTTTCAACTACTTCATCATGAGAAATATTATAAAGAGATGACAGAAAAAGAGTGAGTTGAAAATTGAATTTGAAAAAAAGTAAATTACAAAAAAATCAAAAATTGTTTTCGTGTCACGTAGTGGAAGAATGAAAATATTGAATTAAACACTCCATATATCCTTACATTTCTTAAAAATTGTTTGTTTCGTAGTATTTTGAGAAAATATCCATGAAAACCTACATCTTTCTCCTCAAATTCTTCTGTAGCTCTCATAATGAAGTAGTCATGAGGTGGATCAATATCGAAATGTAATGACTGAGTTCATATTTCAACATGCATCGTAATGCATGCAGTACTAGATATGAGAGTCGTTGCACTCGATCCAACTCTGGAACCGATAAATGTCAGAATATTATTAATTCCTGAAAGAGATACTGTGAATTCCCTTGAACGTAAATTGGCGAACATTTATTGTTATTCCTAGTTCTTATCAATTTAGAAATTTGTAAGAAATTCATGGAAGTACTTTTTTTCAGTCGATGAATGGTTGAGATTAACACCGGGAAAGGTGACATGACTGTTGAAATGTTCAAATCACAAAAACCGGAAGATCCAGGAGCAGTGGGAGTGTATACGATATATGGTAATTACCTATCCAATTGTTGCTTTCGTTATATTCCTTCCATTTACATTTCAAATACCGACTGTTTTCTTCAAATGATATTTTATATCTTATATCTATACAAAAATTTAATCGCAAAAATTTTGTACAGAAGTGCTGGAGTGCTTAAATGCGATAAGGAAGACGGAATAACAGGAGGCGAATTGAATCAATTAGTGATTTAGAAGTAACCAAGCTGATCAATTTTTATTTCTCTGTTCGTAAATAAACGTTCTCATTAGAACACGTAAGTTCAACTTTGTGGAATCAGTTCTTGTTATTCCTCATTTTATTTCTTGCAGTTTAAATTCGTATTGACATGATAGTATAAGAAAATTCTGAGATGAAAGTCAAAATTCCGACATACATCACATAATTCTGATATACCTACATAACAGAATCCTGACAAATGTCAGAATTCTGACATACATCCCCATATTCTGAGATGCTTCACTGAATTCTGACACACTCACATCACAAAATTCTGAGATACACTACAGAATCCTGACAAACATCAGATAATTCTGAGATGCATCACATGCATTCTGAGTTGCAAGTCAGAATTCTAACATGGAATGATACTTTAAAATATTAATAATCCTAAACTACTACACCAGCATTTCATAACCAGACTAATACATCAGAACGTATTGTTGTTGGACAACTCAAATTCGCAGCAAGCTATATTTATTGCAATAATGAAAAATTATGTGTTTTATATTTATGATTTTGAAATTCATACAAGTTATGTAACCAATGATGTCATTCAGAATATATCAATACAATATATGTTGACTAGGTAGGTAGTCTCATAATTTTCAACCAATCAGGAATTCGCCAGAATGCGTCGAAATAACGTCACTCAGCCTACCCGTTTGATTCTCTAGTATTCGTTTTGCTTTAGTTCAAGCAGTACCTCATTATCACTCAATTATACTTCATGCAAAGTATTCATACTCTGAATTGTGAGATAACTTCGGATACTGAAACATCTAATCAATGCACTCATGTTTAATAATTAAGATAAGTGATATAAGCTTGTTGAGAATCCAATTCATTCGAATCGAATTCCTAATTGAAAGATAATTTCAAATCTCAACTTTAGATTATGACAGATGCCGAAACAACATACATATTTTGATTATCTAGTTCGAATATCCTAATTTGCAAACCGATTATATCACGTAAAAATACTCGTGAAAAAATTTCAAAATCTTACATATTGTATATCCCTAGTTACTGAAAAAACACATGACAAGTTGCTACCATTTTCTAGTAAAAGTGGCAACGTAGCATTGTCAATGTCGATTTATGCATGCCATAAATTGCAGAAAGAGATTTTGACTCATTCGCCAAAAACGTCTAACTCCCCTCATGTTGCTGAAAAAATAATATTCTCATTATCTCATATTTACTGAGGTTACTAATTCATCAAACTTCAATAAATCAAATATGTACCGTGTGTGCGATTTCAAACTATGTCACCATCTTAATTTGAAACCGGTGGACTGATTTTCAAAAACGAAGCGTCCTGCAAAAATGTATAAATCTGAAATATTCTTATTTTCAAGGACTACTATTATTACAGGCCTATTATAATCAGAAAATATCTCTCAGAAACTTTTGAAATTCATTTTGTTTGACCGTTCCAATGAAACATCTTGCACATCTTCATGGTCCCACCGATGTCTTGAATGTCTTCGAGCGTGATCTTTTATTGATTCTCATTCATATTTCAGAGACGTAAACTTGTTCATTGGATATATATTTATTCAATTCGTTTCATTCAAGGACCAGAAAAGAACGAATTCATCTCGAGGGAACTAGCCAAGGTCTCCTTGAGATCCATCAACGACGAGAAAGAAAAGTTCATCCATGAAAAATGGTATACCATCGCGATCCAGGTCTGCATACCGTTTTTCATTGCAGGATGTGGAACAATTGGAGCTGGTCTTGTGATGGCAACAGTCACCGTGAGTACGATCGAATTGAAATATGTTATGAGAGACAGAGACAGCTCTATTCAAACGTAGTTTTACTCACAACGCAGTGAAACTTTTCAATTCCTTCGAACCAGAACTATCAATACCACTAAATAAACTTAGAAGAGCCGTTGAAAATGAACTGCTGAATCAGCAAAACTTGCCACATTTGTTTTTTTTTCTCTTCTACTAATGATCAAATAAATATCACTGAAATTATATAATGTTCTCTTTTTATGTTTATACTATTATTTTCGTCTTATTCTGATTATTGTTTTTGTTCTTTTCTAATTTGTTAACTGAAAAGATAAAGAGTTTGAGGGCTAATGTATGAACATTTGCTGAATAAAGCCGATTTGTCATTATTACATTATACAACTAATACTGGAATTAGTCATTCGATTCCGCTGATATTCAAAGGAATGTCACTTCAATTAGAACCCTTTGATTCCATACTAAAGAGAAACATTTTTCTTCATTACTTGTAGCTAAAGTCCCTAGAACGAGGGATCGAAATCAAGTATTGTGGAAATCAAAATATCATATATCAATATATATATATATATATATCAATATATCAAAAAATTGGAGTGCTTGTTCAACATTCTTTTTTGGTTCATTTATTGCAGAGCTACGAGGTTTTCAAGAAAGTTACTGCTTTGTATGTGCTGGTACCAGCTCTCTTAGGCCTGAAAGGAAATTTGGATATGTGTCTCGCATCCAGACTCTCGACGCAAGCTAATTTGGGAAATATGAAAAGTAGAAGAGATATGCTCAAAATGATTGTTGGTAATTTACTACTAGTGCAGGTGAGGAAATTGATATGAATATTTGAGTAAAGAAAATCTAAACGCGATGGTCTATCAGTACTGTTTCTAATTCTAAGTATTGCAAAGTACTGAAGTAGAAACAACTGGGTAATCAAAAAACTGAACGAATTCTAGGGATTGCATTCTTTTCAACCTATTCCGTCCGATACCAGAACCTCTCTACTGTGTTTGATACGATGATACTTGAGAAGAATCAAAAACTCACTGGCTATTACTGATACAAGACCATATGTTCGTTTTTCTTACTTTCCTCACCCTCGGGATCTCGTGAACTAGAATAAATACAGGGTTGATCAAATTTATCGTTTATATGTGACGAAAATTTGATGAGAAATGAAAATATGGGAATGATTTAAAACCGAGTTATTCTTCTTTCGTTTTTAAATCAATTTGATGAAGAAATAATAAGACAAAATTTTGATACATCACCCAAATAATACACGAGGAAGATCATGATACATTAGATACAGTAATACTACATAGGATACAGTACCTATCCAACTTCAGTTTTTATTCCCTGTATATATCTATTTCCTATGTATTGAAAATCGAACGAAGAAAAATAATGGAAATGGGTATGCTCATATTAAAGATGACGCTCTATTCATTTGGAATAATTCCGACAATGCAGTGTTGCTAGCTCATTTAGAAAATAGTAGCAACTTTGAATCTTCCAATGAATCACCCTATATGTGATATCATTTTCAGAATCTCAATCGAATTTCTATACTACTTTTCTATACTCATTTCTGACCGTTTTCGACATGATAAATATTTTTAATTTTTTTGCTCACAACAGCACTTCCAAATAATGCTGATATTTTTTAACACTGAGCTATTGGCACCCTAATATTGTGATGATAATCGACAGCTTTCTGCACCATATTCAAATGAATATGTTGCATCTTCAATGTAGGCATACGTATTTTTATGAACTTCGTATGAGAGATTCTCGATGTACAGGTAGTGTAATCTCGTCTTGATACACCCTGTATGGTGGAGGTTCCTTCCTGCGTAAGTAGTTCAAATTTAATCACCGATAAACTTCCTGAGCTAATTCATTCCATTTAATCAAGAATACTTGAGATGATACGTTGTCAACAAGTGAGAATAGAATTTTATATTGATTGATGAAGATGCATATCGATAACCAATAATTAAATGTCAAACATCAAAGTAGCTAGGTAGGTTCTATATAATCATAAATCAATGTTTAATTCAGTTTAATGTTTGGATCATCATCATCAAATCATTCATTTTATTCCTACTAACTGATCCATTAATTTTTATCATAACTCCAACTGAATGAATCACTTGCGATGAAAGATCAAGAGAATGTATATATATATATATATATATATATATGGAGTAGTCGTCAAAACGATAAACTCATTTCTTTGTTCTACAATGTATCCTGAATGATATGAAATCAATAATCAATATCAATATCATTCTTGCATTCTGTTCGATCAATACCTGTTATATTTTCCTATCAGAATTTGGTCGACAATAATCTTTCAATAGTTCAGTTATCTGAGAGCATAATCAATACCTTATTGCTCTAAAAATAAGAACAATATCCTCTAGACGAGGTGCAGATTCATCAGATTCCGAGGATGAAGTATCTTAGTGATATTAATTTCATTCATATGGAAAGTACTCCCGAGGTTTCTTCTATTTATTTGTGACTTATACACCAACTTCCTTTCCTTCAGTTGGCACCCCATGATAGTGCAAGGACTGTTCAGCTACGCCCTATATAGTATAACGCAGTTATCTTTCTTTCTTGATTGTTCTGCTTGGACAGTATCATATTGAATGAAAATGGTATCATCAGCATCTATGAAGTAAATACTGAACTCAACAACGGTGATGTTGCGGCAGCAGTATTTTGTGATTTGTCTAAAGCTTTCGATTGCGTAAATCATGAAATACTGCTGCATAAGCTTGGGTGTTACGGTTTCAGAGGAGCAACAATGAATTGGTTAAAGTCGTACTTATCAAATCGCAGCCAGATAGTAGTAACTTCCTCAAGATCATCAAAATTTTCTATAAATTGTGGAGTGCCCCAAGGATCAGTATTGGGCCCAGTTCTGTTTTTGTTGTACATTAATGATTTATCGAATATCAGCATATCTGGAAAGTTTACACTATTCGCTGATGGCACCACAATAATCTGGCGCGCCAAGAATAGTAGTGAACTCAAAGAGGTGATATATAATGATGTCAACAGTATTGAAGTTTGGTGTGACTCTAATCGGCTTGTACTCAATATTTCAAAAACCAACATAATAACCTTCCGATGCTTACTTGATGACTTACCCCTCGGGTCAAATGTTATTGAAAATAAATTCAACACTAAATTCCTAGGGTTGGTTATTGATACGGAGTTGAGATTCGAGGATCACATTATGGCCTTGAGGAAAAAAGAATCGTCTGGGTGTTTCGCAGTCAAGATTGTCTCAAATGAGTTGGGATCGTGTGCGGCCAGAGTCGTTTATTATTCTCTAATTGAGTCTCATCTCAGGTACGGCATCCCATTCTGGGGTGCATGTAATGATAACTGCATGAACAGTATTCTTGTTCTTCAAAAAAGAGGGCTGAGGTTTATGTGCAAAGCTAAGATTCGTGACTCCTGTAAGCCTTTATTCATTAAATTTAAAATTCTAACGGTAATAGTAATCTTCATATTGGAAACCGTTCATTTGATTATGTAACATCTGAACACGTTTAACAAACTTCCTTCACATTATGTCACTCGACAAGCTATGAAAGTAAGTCTTCCACTACCTAAATCATCACTAATAAAAAATTCTATTATTTACAATGGCTGCAAGATGTACAATCATCTACCTACCTATATCGAGAGCACAGCCAATTTGAACATTTTTAAAAAGTCCGTAAAAAACTTGCTGTTAAATAAACCATATTATAATTTTCAGGAATTTTATTCGGACACATTCTAACACTTTACAATACCCTATTTATTCGTTGTCTGCTGGTCCATACAATGTCTGTTTGTGCAATTATATATTATATATATATTATATTTATATTGTATTTGCTGTCTATTTTATATTGTATTTGCTGCTTATTTTATTTTTACATGTATTTTACATATTAACCAGTAGGAAACTGACATATATTATCTTATTATTTTATATTAATCATTGACCAGTATGTACTAGACATATCTAAAAACTTCTTAGATGTGGGTAAACTTTGTCAACAAGAACTTGGTTTCTTATGATAATAAAGTATATTCTCTCTATTCCCCATTGAGTCATGAATGTCTTTTTCAGTATAACTCACAATAAATTACCAAGGATATATCGAAGATAACAAACTTTCACTCGTGCCATTTTGAGTATACCCGCGCGAAACCTAACATCTAAATCGGTTTTTTGAAAAAGTTGCGATATTCTACAACTTCAGCTAGCAGATGTTGTGTATTCTAATCTTCGAGTCACCTAAACAGTATTTTTTGCAGGTGCAGTCCATTGTAGCATCATGTGTCGTCTCAATTTTTGCGGTTGTAGTATCAGCTCTGCTCAAGAATAATTTCGATTGGATGCATACGCTATTACTTGCAACGGCCAGTACTTTGACGGCGACGATGTCGTGTTTCATATTAGGTAATAATCAGCTATCTGAACTACTTCACTAATACTCTAATATCTTACGAACCATCTGATTTATTTGTTGACAAACATCACTTCACGGAGAATTACCCTTCAAGAAAATTATCCGGCATTGTTTATTTGTGCCCAGTTCTCTTTTTTAAATTTCAATTATAATCCTACCGATACCCCTCTCTTTCAGTTTGTTTGAATTCCATCATTATTTGCCAAGTAAGAAGCCAGTTTTCATCATAATGATGCTCAACATTCCCGACATTGAGGTGTTTCTTTATTCCAGATCTTGTTTTGATTAGTATAATCACGACTGCGAACAAACTGAAGTTGAACCCGGACAATATGGCAACACCGATGGCAGCTAGCATTGGAGATGTGGTTTCTCTGATTATCCTGTCAACATGGGCCAAACTTCTATTCGAATCACATGGTAAATAGTCATCTCTCTGGATTATCTAAATCTGAATAGTGCGGGTGCCAAAATATTCGGGTGAAATAGTCATAATGACAGCTATATTGTTGTCGAGCCAGCTCATTTGGAGTCAGAATCAAAAGTTTTTGAGTCATTCGAAGTAAAATCACAAAACGGTATAAAAAAAAACTTTCCATGTTCAATTCCAAAAAAAAAAATCCGCCTAAGCATTTTATTCACAATATATAAAATCTATAGTGGAAGCTGGAATCAAGTTATTTTTGGACGCGTGGAACTTATTATCATCTTCGAAACAAAAGAATAAGATAAGCCGAATTTTTTGTTTTCCAACCGACGCATTGGATATCATAATCGCGAAATATGAACACATAAGATTGCTTCTCATTCGTCTCAGGTATTTTCAACGGTGATTTTTTCACTATCAATCAAATTTAATGATATGTTAGGAAAAATACAGCATATTATTATTGAAAGATTTCGAATCCTCGAAACAATTATGATGTTCTTTACCTATTTTTATAGATCTCATCGATATAGATAAAGATATGAAATTTTATATTCTCTACTAGAAGCACCCTTGCCCCTTCGACTTGAGAGGAAGAAACGAACATTAGAAAAAGAAAGAGCTATCGATTCCTTTGGATGTGCAACAAAGACAGGTGCAATGTTGCCAACAGTCACCTGATCACTGCTGGTTGCCTCTCTCTCGTTTGCTGTTTTAGTTGGTTGAATTCCTCCACCTTTCTCTAGGCGCTAACTAGGGTCTAGTTGGAATTTGTTCAACATTATTCAATGACTTACCTATGAAATGATATATATAATATTTTTTTAATCCATCAGTACAACCATAAGCAAAACAGGGCAACACCATCTCGACAAAGTTTTAGAATCCTTCCTTGATTTGATCGGCTGAACCGGCTGAAACAACTAGGATAATTTACCAATTTTTAATATCCAAACGAGAAGTAAAATTGATTCTCGTTGATTCAACATACTTATTGACCAATGAACTTCGCTGAACAATAAATTTAAGTAATAATCTCACACTAATTCAAACTCAATTCCAATGAGAATTATTCAAAATGTCGTATTTTTCAATACAATGACATGGCACGTCAAAATGTTTCGCCAACAACTGATTTTTTATCTCTGCGTCTATTTCTTATGGTCATTTCAATTCCTCTCTCTATCGTAGGTCGATCTAGTAGAGAATATATCATATCTTCAGATGAAGCCAACGAATTCTTATATTATTTCGTTCAGTCAGCGTCATCCGAATGTAATACATTCTTTCTTCTTCTTTCATGTGAATATTAATGACCTCTGCTTCTTCATTTTCAGCCCATTATCGATGGCTCATGCCGGTTATCCTAGGAACATACGTTTTCGTTTTGCTACCAATATGGATCATCATCGTGAGAAGAAACGAGTACACCAAAGAGGTACTTGCTAAAGGTTGGACCCCTGTCATCGTAGCTCTGTTCATCAGCGGGTAGGTACATAAAACTGTGGATTTTCCGTGATTAATCAATTTTGGGTTCGGTCTAGATCGGGTGGTTTGATTCTGGATCTCGCTGTGGATAAATTTCATGGCTATACAGTTTTCCAGCCGATCATCAATGGGATAGGAGGCAATTTGGTTTCCGTACAAGCCAGCCGTACCTCGACAATTCTGCACCGAACGTCTTTCAAGGGCATAATTCCTCCCCACACCAAGCAGTTCGTCAGTCCTTGGAAAGCACTAGTCACAGGAGGTTTGTAGATCTTTCTTTACGCAATATGCTACTGAATTACTTGATAATCTGAGAAAGTAATAATTCAACGGAATTTTGAGTTATGAGTGATGGGAATAAAGTGGATCTATTTGGATTTATTCGACAAAATAGTACAGAATCGAGACCGTACTATTATTTGCTACATTATTTAGGTCTTCGACCATAAAATGGTCGAAGATTTAGGTAGATGTCGTATGAAATATAACTCTAATGTACCTTATTTCAAACAATTTAGCCAACTCAGGTTACCCATTCGCACCAGTGCCGTCCATAAAAAGGTACCATGGCTACATGAATTGAGTTAACTCCTTGAACAAAACAAAACAAAACAAAAGCTTCGCTTTTGCCTCAATTTTCCTCAAATATGTGCATTGGAAGTTTATTCTAACATAGACCACACTTCTTGAAACCTTCTCCTCTAGTATATTCAGTACATCCCCAAAAGTTAATGATTCATTATATAATAATCAATCAGCTTGCCTTTGTCAGTGAAAACCAAACATATCATGATTTTCTACTGACTGATTGATATTCAAACTGGAAAAAAAACGATGCTTTATCGATTAGATCTGAGGGTATAAACCGTCCAACCATAATACTACAAGTATATCAGAACATTCACGAAACTTTCAACTAATTAGGGAGAATAAAGTACACTAGGCATGAATGAGTCAATAGAGTTCGAGAATCTGATCTACTGATTTACTGATCTACGGATTCATTTAGTAATGTTAATAACTATGGAGAGAGTTGGCACAGAGTATCATCAAATATAATATTGCGGCGTTTGAAGGAGATTAACTAGTGATATAGAGGAAAAGATATAAACAACATTGTTTATGAACTGTTTTTTGTTTCAGTGCTTCCAGCCAAGACAGCAAGAATCCTCCTCCTGATTTCGATACCAGGACACGTAGTATTCGTTTTTCTAGCCGATTTCATCTACAATTCATTTGTCTCCACAGTCACAGTTTACTTCGTCCTGACCTACATCGTAGTGGGCATCATACAGTTGGTTCTTTTGCTTTACATTTGTCACATAATGGTGCACACTTTATGGAGGTACAAAATGGATCCCGACAACAATGCCATTCCCTATTTGACTGCGCTGGGTGACGTTTTGGGGTCATCTCTACTGCTGCTCGGTTTCATGTTCCTGAAATCCATCAATCAAGAGTACCAGCCTGCATAAGGCTTTGGACCGACTAGTGAAATTTCACTTAGTACCTACCTCACCTGAACTCATCTAGTGACCCGTGGATTCCGCGATCGCCGAGGTTCAAAATAACTGTGAACTGTGTGCAAGTGACGCCAAAAACTTTCGACGATCTCTCGAGATGAAATGTTGAGAGCTGATACTCGAGCATACTCAGAATGAAGATATCCTATCGATAATGAGACTTGGTGGTATCTTACCTAAATACAATAATCTGTGATAATGATAAGTATTCATATTTATAGATCAGAACCTTTTTTTTTGTTTTTGATTAAAACCACTAGAACTCTTAGTGATAATTCAGAAGGTATCAGTTTTCTGGTAACCAAGTATTTTACATACAGTGTTGGACAGAAATGTGTTTTACTCAATGAATATCTTTGAAGTTATCACTGAGTTATAACTAGTGTCGTTGATTTTTGTCTTAGTTGATGTCTTTCGGAAAGCTTTAAAGTGAAAGATAGAAAATCACATATTTTTTCGCCCCGAAAAAGATTTTGTGATTTTCCTTTTTTCATGAAAAATTTACACTGGCTTCAAAATCAGAAGCTGAATATTGTAAAGAACATATAAAAAGGATAGAAATAATGTTGAACTTTTCAGCACTCTCACTGCGATAATGTATTCATCAATTCATCAATATCTTAGTGGACAAATATTTCACTTACAGTAATGGCAAATGAAATATTTCATTCCGACAATCGAAAAATCATTTACCTTTCAACATATATTTTTGCCACCACATTTGTATAGGTACGTATCATTCGGTAGATATGTTTACATGAAATGGAACCTCATAAATTCAGTCTGTTTTGTATCAAAACAAGAATTCAAATAAATAGATAAGGAAAATATTGGTGCTCCATTATTTGTTTCTGGTGACTGATCAAAATTCAGAGCAATTATTTAGCCTTGCTATCAATTTTTGCTCTGCCATCACAAGTGATTCCAGGTAGACAAACTAGATGAGCAGATGCTGGTCACATTTTCAGGATCGAGACCTCAAGCAGCATCAATAGAACGGCAAAGTTATGGAAATCTGCATATCCAATAGACTTAAAATACTTGGTTTCGATTAATTTTGAAGAAACAATTTTCTGGGGATGTACCTCAAGGGAAACACTGTGAGCACTGGTTCATATGAATATAATGAATTCGTGCCCAATTAGGGCTCTATTATAACTCAATAATAATTCCGTCACGAACACCAAGTCACAAAACGAGCAAATTCTATTTTCGAATCAACGGTAACATCTTTTATAAATGGAATTTATATTTGTCATTCAAAGTAGACAAGGAAGATCTCGTGTCTTGGTACGAAACCCGGAAAATTTATGGGACAAATAGACCACGCAAATATTATAACGTGATTATGGCATGATATATGTCATTCCGTACAGACTTTTATGGAAACCGAATCGTCAGTCTATTTGCATTAACCCACATTGCACGGAAGCAAGAAAATGTTTCGGAAAAGTTGTTGCAGGTGGTCTTTCCTTGAAATACACACGTGATAATATGTGGATCGTCATTCTAAGTGTTGAAAGTGATGGTTAATTCAACGTCAGAAAACTGATTCGAAATAGTACGGTGAGGATATTATTCAAAGAAATTTGCGATCATTTATCAATCATCATTATCAGTACATATTATGGATCAATTACAGGTGTCCCACAGGGACCAATACTGGACCCCTTACTTTCCAAACTCTCCGTAAATGATATTAATAGTGCAACGAAAGATGAACAAAACATTCCTAAGAAACGGTGCATCAACAGAAATGGTATGAGCGGACTATAATAGAGAATACCTCTAAATTGGGTAATTTGGAATTAACCCACAGCCAAATTGGTTACTACTTTGACAAGTAGAAAAAGATCCTGAAGAAGGAAGAAAAATATTAGGAAGATCAGATTGTGTTGAGGATTTGAGTATTTCTTTCAATTCTTTAATAAGTGAATATCATATATTAATTCATAGTTCGAACGATCTCATCTTACAAATACATAATAGAATTCATGGAATTACACTTCGAAATCGATTCAGGAAGTCGACGAAAGAATTGTTGATATTCTCAATAAGAAGGAGGATATAGACAATAGTCGACTGGTGATTGATCCAAAAATTACTCTAAGGAGACTAAATAAGGATAAGCTACCTTCCATGTTTGAATTTTCCGAGCTAGTCCTGTAAGCATATTCATCATCAGAGCATAGGTCTGTATGAACCTTCTCAGCATCGACGTCGAATATTTGATCCAATGGTTTTATAACTTTTAATAACTTTTCGCTGGTGAATCAAGGGTTGATAATGGAGCAACAACCACCACAAATAGACGTTAGACTGGACTTTCTGGGCAACTACGTGCAGAAAACACTCAAGCTGAAACCGGAGAAATGGTCGCGAATGATGTCATCAGAAGAGAATAAAGCAGTTATCAAGAAGTTCTTAGAACGACCTCATCCTATTTTGCTAGTGATCGTTTTGACACAAACAGCACAGTTGGTGGCATCTAATGGATTTCCTTTGGCACAACTCAAGAGCAAAGGTAGATAATGTAAAGATAATGAAATAGCTGTATGGATACTTAGTCATTAGTTTCATCACCATCAGCATGTAGGGTTATTTTTTTTGATAATTGATCGAACCTGGATATATCTGAATGAATTTTAGATAAAAAGAAAGTGAACATCATTGGAGTATCGTTGAGATGCGTTAACTCAACCCCTTCCCTTTACAATCTTACCTTCTCTTCCTTATTGTGTAGGTCATGTCATTTTCTATGTAATATGTCTAATATTCGATTTTTATTCAAATAGATCTCTAGATGAGTAGTCTGATTCAGAAATGAATTTGAAACTATAGCAAAAAACCGGGTCAAATGATAACATTAGTCACATCCGACATTTCCTGTAATTTTCACTCCAAGATTGTATTTTGTCGCGATTATACGAAGCATTCAAAATTGAAGAGACTTGACGTGTTTTGAGAGTTGTTACTTCACCCTCATTTTCTGAGATGTTCAGAGAACGAAAATTCTCAAATCACATGTGTTTACTTCCAGTTTTGGATTCCCAAATTTCGCTATGAATATATATAGATGAATAGTGGCTTTTCCGTGCGGAACTTTTGATTTTAGGAAGTATTTATCATCTGTATTCTCAATCATTTCAGTTTCTCTTTTGTTTTTCAGGAGTTTATTTCGTTAAGAAGGCTCCAATGCCTGTTTCAAAAACCGTTCCTTCAGAGACAGTGATTGTTGGGGATCTCTCTTCGAAAATTATCGATCAGTTAGCTTCCTTTGTAGACGAGGTATGAGATTAACATAAACGGTGTTTCAATTTGCAGAACAAATACAATCAGTACCTCTCAATTTCTGATTTGAAATCATACATTCCAGAAAATATTAGTGTTATCACTGATATGAACGATTTGGCATCTATGGAAGATGAAAAGCTATAGAATCAACAAGTAGCAACTTTTGTCGGTGTACGAATTTCCTAAACAAACTTGCTGTTTGTTGGCGAAAGTGTCTAGTTGTTTCTGTCACAGATCGACATGATTCTCAGCGTCATGTATTTTCATTTCCGAAATGGAAACTTCAAAGGAATCCAAGAAAGGAGTGTCAACTATCAGTGACCGTTCCAGCTGTGTGGACAGTTTCATTACTTCTCCTTCACGCCACATCTCAGAAACTATACTGGGTGTGGTCCCGTTGTTTCATATTCTAATAACGATTCAGAAACTTGATTTGAATTGTTTCTTCTATGTTTATGCTTCCTTTCTTCCAATCTGTAAGAATAGAGTCTGTACACAGCTGAAATTTCGACCTTTTTCATAGTCGATCAGAATTTTTCCACTATAAGGGCTTCATACAACGAACAACCTTCTTTCAAGGATCAATCGACATTGATATACAGGGTGTCCCATGAACATACCGACAAACTTTAAGGGATGGTAGAGGACATCAAAATAAACATTTTTGCTCGATAAACATGAGTCCGGAAACTCTTCGTTTTCGAGATACAAGGTGTTTAATTTTATTGCTTTGGCACCCTTTATTTGTCGGTATGTTTTGGATACTCTTTCCAAGATATCAAAAATTACGAAGATTTTCCAATTGAATACAAAACAAAAAATGATCAAAAGATATTAATAATAATAAATGATCAGTAAAAAAAAGTTATTGGAAGTTTTATTAGTTTTTCAATATTTCAATAAACGCATTGGTGAGATGTAAGGTAAAATTTTGAAGCATTTAATTTTTTTTTTCATAGATGTAAGAGATATGGTTTCAATTTTTTTTCTTCAAAACGTAGATACGGAAAAATTTTAAGGGACAAAAAAGTTGCATTTTTAGTTGTTCATTTAAAAAAAAAATATCATAATTACAAAAAATCTACTATATCTCGAAAACGAAGAGTTTCCGGACTTATGTTTATCGAGCAAAAATGTTTATTTTGATGTCCTCTACCATCCCTTGAAGTTTGTCGGTATGTTTATGGGACACCCTGTATAGGTAACAAACCGTTTGCCAAAGCCGAAGAGTCTCTACATAGGCGACTGGGATCACCCAGAACCATGAAATAGAATTGCAAAAACGTTATTAGAGAAAAACCAACACCATTCTTCCATGGTATTATTGAAGATATAGTCGCATATAAGGGTAAGATGAAAAATCGCTCCTCCGAAATCCATATTTGAGAGGTATGTTATCAATTGCGAAGCAAATTGAAATATTCCGGTCTAGCTTCATTCTGAGAGTACTCAGAGCTGTTTGATCGTTCCGAACAGATTCTAGTGCCGTTGCTATCGAATCCGATGAATCATACCAAATGGCCAGCAGTGATAGCCAAAGACGTCCATAAGCACGTTCACAGTCTCAGAAACACCGTTTATCAAGTGAGGGGCCAAGTCAACGGCCAGACAGTGTTACCAATGCCGGTAGGCGTCGACAAAGTATTCGAAGTCGAAAGAGTTCTCATTGAAACCAATGGAGAAATGTGCGATTTGTATCTGAAGAGCGCTATAGAGGGAGTGGTAATCAAATGGGCCAGCCAGATTAACGATGTCATCACTGATAATTCTTCGGAGAACGCAGCTTCTACAGCAAACCCTGTTCCTTCAGCAGGTATTATGTGAGATGTTCCTCTGTATAATATTTCAAGACTCGAATATTCTAGAGCTGCAGTTTTGGCATTTGCGGCTCAAAAATCTCCAGTACATCTACGAGCAACTCAAAGAACCAAAGGTCAAGAGCATGGCTGCGGTTTTAGAAAAAACCAATAGTGCCTATTTCAACTGCTTTCAAAATACCTTCAAAAACACAGTTCTAGCTCTGTCTGAAGCCAGAGACGTCAATTTGTACTTGTCGCCATTGAAGAAACATATTCAGTCTCTCGAAGAAACGGATTTCAGTGAATGTATTCCTCTACTGAAGCCGTTAGTGCATGTTGTATGCCTCATTTGGGTCAACTGTAAATCCTTCGATCAAGTCAAACTTATAACTTTGCTCAAACAGATTTGCAACTTGCTAATACAAGAGGTGAGTTTGGTTTCCTATTGTGGTCAGAAATATCCTGAATACAATAAACTGCTATAGATAGATAGGCGCAAGGTTTTTTAAAAATTGCTAGAATATCATCATTGATTTTATATATAAGTTGAACACACTCATAGAAGCCCATGTCTCATGAATACTGCTTTCTTTGATTTTCCTGATGATCTGGTATTGCGAATGAACGATGCATGGGAAGATGATTTTTTTCTAGGGGTAAGACTTTTCATATACTTTTGCGAATAATATTTTTCTTCGTCAAATTGAAATTCGTTCTTGTTTTCACGACATGCGGAGATTTGATTGATCAAAGGATGAAGGAAAAAATCCAGTAGTTGGTATCAGTTTGCTACAGATTCCATTCAATCGATGGATAAACCGAAGTTCACTGTGTGCAGGAAGTATTTTGACGTTTCAATGCAATCCATAAATCTAAAACTATAAACATAACGCGATTCGGAGCATTCGCAGGATTGGTAAAGAGCTCGTGAAGAATAGAACTGAAATATTTTTTCTCTGACAACTCGCCTTCTTCTGTCTTAGAAATCTTCTCACGTTTTTGATGAGGATGCTCACAAGTTAGGGATAACGTATTTGATTTTATTTCTTTCTTCTTTTGAAACATTTATTTCTATATTTCAATATTGATATATCTTCGAATTCTTTCAATATTGATTTTCAAATCTTTGTATCTCCTAATCATATTTCTTTGGTATTCACGCGATGGAAAGAGAAATATCGTGTTGCTCGTGTCATATAGGACTCCGTGAATTATAGCCTGGCAATAATCGATATTGTGAGAAAATGTATTCAAACTAGGACCTATTTTTCATAGTGTCATTAGGATCTTTTTTTTGCATTGAAAATTGGACGCATATTTTTGCACACCTTATTATTCTTTCGCACTCAAATATTGATACATGTTTCATACATTTACATATCCATCATCATTCTCGAATATGATAATGCATAAATATTTTGAAGATGAAAAGTCACATACCGAGGATGAATAAAAATTCCAATTAGAAGAGAGTTGAACCCCATCAAAATTGTGCCCCCTTAGGGTGGTTTGGTGGTAAAATACTCGATCGGCCTATTAAAAATTTTCAAGGTTATAACCAGCAAGAGCCTTGGCGTGAAAAACTAGTATCATTATGATTATATATCATAAACTGTGTCTTTCTAATATTTCTGTCAGAGATCGCATTAGCTTATCAAGATATATCCTCCTCCCTCCTCCTATTCCCTCTCTAACCTCCTTTTCTTACGAGAGTCAAAGTTGTGTTCAGTATTTCCAGCTCTAGTTCGTTTCCTGCGAAATTCCTGTTTTGCCTCTCTCCTGTAGAACGTATTCTGGGCAATGATGTGATGGTGAGATTTGTATTACAGGCGAAGAAGTTTTTGGACCCCACGACATTATTCCACAGCGATATCGATGAGGCAATGCAAAGAGTTAGTATGTGCTCGGACACTCTGAAAGAGTTTGCTAAAATTTTCATGCGATACAAAAACAACTTGGTCAAGGTATTCAGAGACAAGGATCCCAAACCATGGAACTTCCATGAGAACATGGTGTTCGAAAGGTTCAACGCTTTCCTAGAAAGGCTCAAGACGATACAATGGTTCTTCAATACTGTTCTTGAGTTCAATAAGCTAGAGAAAATAGAAATCGGAGGCATCAAAGGCAGAACTCTGAGTTCACGAGTAACAGGGGTATTCCATGAGTTTCAGCAAAGCTTTTCGCAGTTCTCTGGAAAATCGTATGACGTCTTAGATCCAGATGATTCGTCATTCATCACAGACTTCGAGAATTTCAAGCACAAAATATTCGAGATGGATATGAAACTAGCGGCGATTTTGTGTCAAGCTTTCGAAGACTGTACCAACATGGACAGTATATTCAAAGTGAGTATGTTATTTCAGGATACAGGAAGCTGCATTTCCAAGGTCTGTTTCAGCTCATCAATATTGCTGGGTCCATACTAGAACGGCCGGTCATTAAAGAAGAATTCACTAATCAGTACGAGAAAATTCTTGATCTGCTGGAAATCGAAATAAAAACTGTTGCGGTATGTATAGGGTGGGCAAAATTGGACTATCTCCGTGACTATAGGCGTTTTTTTATTGGTTTAGACACTCCGATTTTTCTTCGAAGCTAAACCGGATACACCCTGTATACATGTAGTTAAAGAGATAGTCCGTGAAAACGTCCATGTATGACCATTTTTCACTGTGTACATTGAACAAAAATTACTCTCAAAATGATGGATAATAATTCTTTCAAGTTGATTTTTGAGGAGCAAATGGAACACAAGGAGAAAACTGGACATTTTATTCTGGACAATTATATGCCTCCGGTATCAGGCATCATGCGATGGACAAGGAATTTGTGTTTGAGAATTTCTTTACCTTTGAACAGCTTCAAAGCTCTTCAACATCCGTGAGTATAGGGAACGATGACATGAAATGAACATTCATGAATTGTTGAGTATGTTTTGAAGAACATTCTGTCGGAAAAAAAGATATGCGGATATTATCCTGTTCTGTTGAAAAATATTCAGTAGGTATTTTATTCAGATAAAGTGTGTATTTTTCTACTCTAACTCTCAACTCATATCTATTCGCATTTCATTTTCTGTAGAGTTGTGGCCGGTAAGAAAGGACAGGAATTGATAAGAAAAGCAGAACGTTTCATTGAAATGATCAATCAGTTGAATCACAAAATATTCATGGAATGGACTGAATTGTTACCGCTGTATATAGAGTCTAGCCTCCAACAGTGTCTGTTGAAAAGAGAACCAAAAACAGATGAACTCGTCTTGAATTTCAATCCAGAGGTGAGGAAAAATAATGAAGTGATTTTTGCTTACGATTATTTGTTCTAGTTGACAGCTATTCTTAGAGAAGTTCACTATATGAATCTAACTGGCGAACAAAATATTCCTGAAATTGCCTTGAAGCTGGCAGAGAGGAATGATGTTTTTCAGAAATACTTGGCTAATTTGAGTTCTACAGTTAATTGGTACAATAAAATTAAGAGATCATCAAAAGATGTCGAGTTCAACCTAATAGACGGCGAAATTCAAGAAATAGATCGGATGGTCGCGATAGGTGGGGAACACCTCAACTGGGAATCTCCAGGTCCGTGATATTCAATCTTCAACATATTCCAACTACAGTTTGATGATGAACCATGCTGATATTTCATTAACAAAAAACTTTCCATTATCGAATGGTTTTTCATATCAAAGAGGTACTCACAGGTGATTGTGACAATCTTCATTAGATTTGAATATTTTCTGTAATTTATCTAAAAACGTCGATAAGGACAAATTCGAAAATATAAAAAAAATCATTCCTGAAAATATGGGTAAAGACAGCAGCAGTGAAATAATCTATTCTTCAATCTTCATACTTGTGTGTGGTTGGAAGAATATTATGTTCGACTAGTAGGTACAAGAAATGAGTCCACCAATCGTCCCAAAAACTGTTTCATTTACAAATGAAATAAACAATTATTCCTCTCACTCAATCTCATTATTTGTCTCTGATTCAGATTTGTGGGAGTACATGACTAAACTTCATGACCTAGTTGGAAATCTACAGCAAAATTTCCATAAATGCCAAGAAAACCTCTGTGAAATAAAACAAATCTTGATCCCCTTTGCTCGTCAACCGCTGTTCGAGCGTAAAGACGGCAGAAAAGACACTTTTTTATCCCTGGAAGAGAGAGGCGACAGGCTAGAAAAACGAATCTCAGACATCAAATCCGCCGCTGATCGGATCGCAACCCTACTCGCAGAAAACATGAAACTGTTCAAGATGGCTGACACACCAGAAAACCAAAAATGGATCGATTATGTCGGCTATGTGGATAGCATAGTCACCAGCTACTTGTACCAGTCTGTAGGATGCAGCTTGGGATATATCAACGAACATATGGACCCCCAGAACGATTTGGCCCCACTTTTTCAGTCCCACCTGGAACTATTGGAACCGAACATAGTATTCATACCATCTCTGGAGCCGAATGATCCCGAAGGGCTCAGAAGCTTGTTAATGGATCTCATGCAAGACATCGTTGAATCATCCGCAGCCGTTGAGAGATTTTCACCAGTCAAACCAATCAGCTATAAAGAAGAAATCGAAACGAACCAAGATATCCTGGATATAAAGGAAGATATATTGTCCAACGTGGATAAGGTTATAGAAGAAGCCTACGAGTTTCGCGATCACTTCAAGAGTTATTCTTACCTGTGGCTAGATGAGCGACAAGATTATCTCTACCAGTTCTTGAACTACGGCAGACAATTGAGTGGCGAGGAGCTGGAATACATGGGCACTCAAGACCCAATGGCACCTGAACTCTGCCCAGCAAAGATGGAGCAGTTTAGGGAACAAATAGATAAATATGAAAACTTATCGATTGAAGTAGACAAACTACACGAAGCAGAGATATTCCATAGCTGGTTCAAAGTCGATGTGAGACCTTTCAAGCACGCTCTGCTCAACACCATCAGGAAGTGGGGTAATATGTTCAAGCAGCATCTGGTCGACACAGTAACCACCAGGCTCAGCGACTTGAGCCAGTTCATGAGATCTGCAGATGAAGGCTTGCAGCAGACCATAGGTGAAGGAGACTACCAAGCTCTCGTGAATGTTATGGGCTATCTTCTTCACGTCAAGGAACGACAATCTAATACCGACGAAATGTTCGCGCCCCTACGGGAAACCATAGAGCTGCTGAAGTTCTACGATCAGGATATACCGGAAGAGGTTAATGTCTATTTGCAGGAGTTGCCTGAGCAATGGAGCAACACGAAGAAGATAGCTATTATGGTGAAGCAACAAGTGGCGCCTCTGCAAGCTGCCGAAGTAACTTTCATCAGGAAACGTATTATGGACTTTGACAACAAGGTGACTTACTATAGAGAGATATTCAAAAAGTATGAGTTCTTCCAGTACTCTTGTACTAAGCCGTATGAGAAGATTGATAAAATCGATAAGGATCTACGTAAGTTGGAGAAGAAGATGAACGAGATTCAAGAGTCTGGATCTTTGTTCGAGGTCAATGTGCCTGATTTCAAAATACTGAAGCAGTGCAGAAGAGATTTGAGATTATTGAAGGTATAATTGTGAAGAAGTTCTCACGCTATCAGAAATTTAACAATTCTATTGTAGCAACTATGGGACTATATCCACATAGTCCACACCTGCGTGGACGACTGGAAGACGACTCCCTGGAGGAAAATCGATGTGGAGAACATGGATATCGAATGCAAGAAGTTCGCGAAGGAAGTGAAAATGTTGGACAAGGAAATGAGGACTTGGAATACCTACATAGGTCTTGAGAAAACTGTGAAAAATACACTCACCTCCCTGAAAGCGGTAGGAGAACTTCAAAACCCAGCGATTCGCGAAAGACATTGGGATCAATTGATGAACAGCACAAAGGTAAAATTTGTTAACGATTTGTGGGTTGTACATATGTAAATATATAGCTTCACTTTCAACATCTCATGATACAAACTCTTTGAGATTGTCTGCTTATAACAGGTATAGTTAGAATCCATGTACATATTAGTTTCTTGTCAGAATGATTTGTTACAGAGCTTGGCTGCCTTGCCAATCGAATTCACGGTGAGTATTGCGAACATTTATGCACACCAAATTATGCACCAGTTGTTTCGATGTAGATAAAGTTGAAAGATCACCTATTGTTCAATAATTGATGAACATCATATACAACGTAGCTATGTAGGTATCTATGTAGGTGTATTCTTCCTATTACTCTTTCATTTCTTATTCTTTATACAGTTCTATTTCAATTATATCACTATGCTCATTATTTACTGAAATGTTTGAGAGTGGATGTGAATAGTACATAGGGAGTGATTGGAATGATTTTTCTCTCATTCAACTATAAGTCATAATATTAACTACACTCTCATTGCATGCTTTCCATTGCATGAAATCCTGGATTTGTTCTCAGGTTTTGTAAACCCAAAAATTTAATCTGATATGAACTATTGACTTCTAATATTATAGCACATATCTAGATATAGTAATATTTTTGAAGGAGGTGATAACTATACTGCTGAATATCAAAATTTCATTGAAAACAGAACATGTTTTTTTAGACAAGAATAGTTATGGACCACAACACAACCCTAGCAGATCTACTAGAGCTGAATCTGCATGAGTGCGAAGAAGAAGTAAAAAACATTGTAGACAAGGCGGTGAAGGAAATGTCCATGGAAAAAACTCTGAGAGATTTGAACACAACCTGGTCTGCAATGGAATTCGAACAAGAAACACATATTCGTACAGGTTGCAAACTACTGAGAGCAAGCGAAGAGTTGATAGAAACCCTGGAGGAGAATCAAGTCCAGTTACAGAACCTGATAACATCGAAATTCATAGCGCATTTCTTGGAGGAGGTGTCATCCTGGCAATACAAATTGGGTATAGCCGATCAAGTGATCACAGTTTGGTTCGAGGTTCAACGGACATGGATGCATCTTGAGTCGATATTTATGAGCTCCGAAGACATTCGAAAACAGCTGCCAGAAGACTCTACTAGATTCGATAATATAGATACCAACTTCAAGAACCTGATGATTGAAATGGCTGAAGTTCCCAACGTTATAGAATCGACCAACAGGCCAGGTCTTCTGGAGATCCTTGAAGAACATCAAACGAACTTGACATTATGCGAGAAAGCACTTGCTGTTTATCTGGAAACCAAGAGACTTGCTTTTCCTCGGTTTTATTTCGTTTCTTCTGCGGATTTGCTGGATATACTGTCAAATGGAAACCAGCCGGAACTCGTGGCAAAGCATTTGACGAAATTATTCGATTCGATTGCTAAGCTGAACTTCGGCAAGGCTGAAGATAATACTTTGAACAATATCATCCATGGGATGTACGCGAAAGATGGCGAATATGTGGATTTCAATCAGCCAACTAACTGCAGTGGACCAGTACGTATAAGGCTGTCAAATGATACATCCTTTTCCAAACACATTTTTTTCATTTCCAAATGTATCAACTATAGCGATGTCGTTTGTTTTTTCATTCAATCTTACGGTTCTGCAGGTTGAAGTATGGTTGAACTCCGTTGAATCTAGCATGAGAGTGACTATAAGAACCTCAATCGGTGATGGTGTGAGTTCTTACGAAGAAAAACCTAGAGACCAGTGGCTCTTCGATTTTCCTGCCCAAGTATCCTTATGTGGTACTCAAATTTGGTGGACTACAGAAGTCAATATCGCTTTCTCCAGACTCGAAGAAGGCTATGACAATGCCATCAAAGACTACTATAAAAAACAGGTCTCTCAGCTCAGCACGCTCATTTCTTTACTACTGGGCGATCTCACGAAGCTAGATAGACAGAAAATCATGACTATTTGTACCATAGATGTGCATTCAAGGTAAAACCAAAACCAGAGCATCGAAGTTCAAAATGTACCAATACTTTCGAACCTCGTTTCAGAGATGTGGTTAGTAAGTTGATACAGATGAAGGTTGAGAGTGCGTTGGCTTTTCAATGGGTTTCGCAGTTGAGGCACAGATGGGATGAGAAAGAGAAGCAGTGCTTCGCTAATATTTGCGATGCGCAATTCAGATATAGTTATGAGTATTTGGGAAATACTCCAAGATTGGTTATTACTCCTCTAACCGATCGATGTTACATAACATTGACCCAGGTATTCTACGAATAGCAAATGACAGACATTTCTCAATAGAATCTCATTGATTGGATGATATATTTCAGTCACTTCACTTGATCATGGGAGGAGGTCCAGCAGGACCTGCAGGTACAGGAAAAACAGAAACAACAAAAGACTTAGGACGTGCTTTAGGAATATCTGTTTACGTTTTCAACTGCTCTGAACAGATGGATTACAAAGTGAGCTTGATTTCTTGATATCTTTGACCTGAACAATCGTTTTTTTTTACGTAAGGGTAGTGACAGAATGTTCATGTGATATTTTACAATGCACTAGGTTTGGATGAAAGATTAGATGAACGAATGATTGTGAAAAATATTAAAAAATATAACATTTACTAAACTCAAGAAGACAATCTCGATGCAATCACCTGGGTATATAAATACTCTATCATCCATAAAATGATAAGAATAGCCTCAATCAGAGACTGTATCATGTTTTATACCCTACTGTTGTCCAAGGATATTCGTACTATCAAAATGTTGGCTACTTGAATTCCAGTCCTGCGGTAACATTTACAAAGGCTTAGCTCAAACTGGAGCATGGGGATGCTTCGACGAATTCAACAGGATATCAGTAGAAGTTCTATCAGTCGTAGCAGTTCAAGTAAAATCGGTCCTAGATGCCGTTAAGAACAAAAAAACCGCTTTTGATTTCATGGGAGATCCGATCCAATTGGTGTCCACCGTCGGTATCTTCATCACTATGAATCCAGGTTATGCTGGGCGAACAGAATTACCAGAAAATCTGAAAGCGCTATTCAGGTGAGTTGAAAACAGAATTTATACTTCCATCACTGGAATATTTTTCAAGGCCATGTGCCATGGTTGTGCCAGATTTCGAACTGATTTGCGAAATAATGTTGGTCGCCGAAGGATTCCAAGACGCAAAAATCTTGGCAAGAAAATTCATAACCCTCTATACCCTATGCAAGGAACTACTTTCTAAACAAGACCATTATGATTGGGGTCTCAGAGCTATCAAGTCAGTCCTGGTGGTGGCAGGATCCTTGAAGGTGGGGTGAGTTTTTTGCTAACCAATCATTTAGCCGTCGAATTTCTAGAGAGGAGACCATGGGAGACCAGAAGAAGAGGTTTTGATGAGAGCGTTGAGAGATTTCAACATTCCAAAAATAGTGACAGATGATACTCCAGTATTCATGGGACTCATTGGAGATTTGTTTCCTGCCCTGGAAGTTCCTAGAAAGAGAGATGCTGAATTCGAGAAAACTGTGAAACAGGCAGCGATTGATCTGAAGTTACAACCTGAGGATAACTTCATTCTCAAGGTAAATGGTGAATAAGATCGCGAATCGGAGAATATTAGTCAAGCAGAGGTTACATTGTGACCACACACCTGATTAACAAATAGTGTAGGCGCATAATGAGATAGTGAATATTGAATACGAAGGTGGGGAATACAAAAACTTTATTTGTTCATTTCATTTTTTTTATTGAATTTATTTGTTTAGTTTATAATCTGATCGAACCAACAATTTTTTTCAAATGTATCTATGAGCATACGTGGGACCAATTAGATGTACCATGCTATTTCTAGGTTGTTCAACTCGAAGAATTACTGGAAGTCCGACATTCCGTCTTCATAGTTGGTAATGCAGGAACAGGTAAAACCGAAGTTTGGAAAACCCTATTCCGGACCTACCAGAACATAAAGAAGAAACCTGTCTGCAACGATCTGAATCCAAAAGCAGTCACAAACGACGAACTTTTTGGAATTATCAATCCAGCAACTAGAGAATGGAAAGACGGACTACTCTCAGTGCTCATGAGAGATCAAGCTAATTTGCCTGGTGACAACCCTAAGTGGATCATACTCGACGGAGATATCGACCCCATGTGGATAGAATCTCTGAACACCGTAATGGACGATAACAAAGTACTCACTCTCGCTAGTAACGAGAGAATAGCTCTGACACCAGTCATGAGACTGCTGTTTGAAATATCCAACTTGAGGACAGCGACCCCTGCTACTGTTTCCAGAGCGGGAATCCTCTATATCAACCCCCAAGATCTCGGATGGAATCCGTGAGTATGAACTGGAACTATCAGTACAAGGCATGTATATTGTATATTTTTGGTTATCAGTTACATTCAGTTTCATCGATTCTTCGTGACCAATCCTGCTGGTCCCCTTGCCAGTCCTCCTTGTCCTTCAGGAATGATTCGAAGAGGTGTGAACCCAAGCTCTTGTTTAGGTATACCATATTGTACCAGTTTTTCTTCGAACGTCTCTAATAGGTCATCATGGGCCTTACATACTCTAGCCAGCTCATACTGCAGGTCACTCACAGCAGCATTCTTTTTGGACAGAATTTCCTCTAGTTTACTATTACTCCTCGCCGGTTGACCCTTGAGACTGGCATTAAGCTCTCCAATGATGATTTCTCGATGCTCTGCGACTTGTCCAAGGGTCTGTATACGCTTCTGAAGGAGCATGTTCTTGACACCGGTCTTCTGTTGAACCTCCAGAATAGCTTTGACGAATCTGTTGTGCAATTCATTCCTTTCCTCTTGAAGAGTCTCGAATCTGAGCTCTAGAGCGTCATATGACCACCTCAGATCTTCCAGCTCTTTAAGTTTCTGTGCTAGAGTTGCCTTCGTATTTGCCAATGAAGTTTTATCCTTCTCGTAGTTTTGAAGCTGTCTCTTGTACTCCCTAACGTCATCTTGTGCTTGTTTCAATGGAGTAATTAGTCTTTTATTTTCCGCTGTTAAATCTGCTACCTGCTTGCCCATTCTTTCGTTCTGCTTCCTCAATACCTCCATTTGGTCCTTCAAACTACTGATCAGAGCCAGATTATTCAAAGTGATGTCATTATAATAGTTCTTCATCTCACTGAAAACCTTTTCGTGGTGTTTGGTTAGTTCCGATATATGTAAGTTTTTTCTCTCTTCCACTTCCGATATTTCCATATCGTGTTTAGCGTTCAACTGGATCTTCAATTCGATGTATTTCTTTTCATATTTCTGCTCGAGATCTTTGGCCTTGTTCTCGAATTCTGTTCTTGCTTTGCTCAGCTCTTCGCTGTGTGATATTTTGAGAGCTTTCGTTTGTTCTTGGTGAGCAAGTTCTTGCTCCTTCATCAAATTCTTCAAATCTCTCTTGTCCTTGATCAGCTCTCGTTCCTGCTGAGAATGTTCGTCTTGTGCCAGTTTCAACGATACTAGAGCTTCAGCTTTACATTCGGTCAAGTTGTTTTGATGTTCGTATTGCAGATGCTTGACTTTCTGTCTATAGAACTTCAGCTCATCCTCATTTTTCTCTACAGATTCTTCGATTTGTCTATCTTTATTTCTCAGCTTTGCTTTCGCTTCCTCTAGTTCATTTCTTGTTATCTCCCAGAAGGTCCGTATTTTGTCTCTTTCAATTTGGAAGTAGTTCCTTTCCTCCCGCTCTCTTTCGTTTTCTTCTTTTATCCGCAGGCAAAATACTTCCAGTTGTTCTCGGGTCATCTGAGTGGTGTCTACCCCATCTATTATATTTCCTGTTCCCCCTTTTCCACCACCTTTTTTCTTCGGAGGCATTTTGCAAGTACAGAACTGTCTATATTCCCGTCACTATCACATTAACCAAATTATATCGATTTGACAATCACAGTTGTCTTGGGGACTCATCACCTTGGATACCATCGGAAACATTGAGGCTTCGGAATAGTCCAGTCAAAAACAGAAATTTTCAGGAATTCCATTGAATTGAATTCGCAAATCAGTTCAAACTGCATTAGCTTTTGTAAGCGTTCATTCAGTCATTTTTCTTTGATAACTAATGGAATCGACAATGGGACATATTTAGTTATTTGACCAAGAGTTTACCGAGATAATGTTCAAGATAATCAATCGCTGTATGAGTTGGTAACGCAATATTTCTGTCAACTTTGTTCCAGAGAAAACCGAAACATCAGATTAGACTTGAAGGAATCTTTCTGCAATTTTCGTGGAATATGCCAATAACAGTTTTCGATTAGTGAACTTCAAAAGTGCCATATTGATGATTGAAAATATGTTAATTTGTCAACACAATGATGATTTGATTTGGATTTGATAAACATTTTGATTTCCTGCATATTTGGTTGCCTATTACATCATAATCCTTCATCAATGAAGAAATCGATCAATAATAACGATAACTAATATCGAAAAAAATGCTATTTTGTAGATACGTGACCAGTTGGATTGAAACACGGGAAAATCAAACGGAAAAATCCAACTTGATCATGCTCTTCGACAAATACATTCCTGTTTGTTTAGAGAATGTGAGAACTCGTTTCAAAAAAATAACTCCGATCGTAGAAACTTCACATCTCGCCATGCTATGCCATCTGTTGGAATGCCTGTTAACAGTGCAAAACACACCTGTCGACTGCCCTAAAGAATGGTACGAGTTATATTTCGTTTTTTGCTGCGTTTGGGCATTTGGCTCGGCCATGTTTCAAGAACAGGTGAGCTCTTTTTCCAACGAACCTCATCAGCTCTGAGTGCGCTCCGAATCTTTCCATTTCACAGGCTACGGATTATAGAGTGGAATTCACGAAATGGTGGGTGAACGAATTCAAAACCGTGAAATTTCCTCCTGGTGGAACGATCTTCGATTACTTCATCGATACCGAAACTAAACAGTTCGCACCGTGGACAGACATACTGGGCCGGTTCGAATTGGATCCAGACATACCTCTGCAAGCTGTTTTAGTTCATACCACAGAGTCTATAAGAATACGATATTTTCTGGATTTGCTCATGGCCAAACGCCATCCACTCATGCTCGTAGGTAATGCTGGATGTGGAAAAACTGTGTTGGTCAACGAAAAGCTTGCTTCTCTATCCGATAACTATGCCATCACCAATGTACCTTTCAACTTCTACACGAGCAGTGAAATGCTGCAGAAGATTCTAGAGAAACCTTTGGAGAAAAAGGCTGGAAGGAACTATGGACCGCCCGGCAATAAAACTCTGATATACTTCATCGATGATATGAATATGCCTGAGGTAGACAGCTACGGCACCGTTCAACCTCATACGTTGATTCGACAGCATTTGGATTATAGGCATTGGTACGATAGGACTCGTCTCACTCTGAAGGAAATCCATAACTGCCAGTACATATCCTGCATGAATCCCACAGCGGGAAGTTTCAGTATAAACCCGAGACTTCAGAGACATTTTTGTGTTTTCGCAATAAGTTTTCCTGGAACCGACGCACTCACATACATTTATCATTCGATATTGAGCCAACATCTCTCGAATGCGGAATATAAGTTTCCCTCTTTCATTATAAAGTTATCCGAAAATATTGTTGCAGCTACAGTGGCATTGCATCACAAAGCTTTACAGATTTTTCTGCCCACTGCAGTGAAATTTCACTACATTTTCAATTTGAGAGATATATCTAATGTTTTCCAGGTGAGCTCTGTAGGAAAATATCATTCGAAATGTTTACGATGTATTGTATTGATTCCAGGGTATCCTTTTCAGCACAAATGATTGCTTGAATCAGCCAACTGATTTGGTGAGGTTATGGTTACATGAATGTCAACGAGTTTATGGTGATAAACTAACGGAAGAAAAGGACATCGATGCTTTCTCGAAACTACAGATGGATACTTTCAAAAAGAATTTTGAAGTTTGTATACACATGAGAAAAAATATAACAACAAAACATCATTCTTCTGTTCCAGGAAATTGATGAGTCGATCGTTTTCGAAAAACCAAACATCTACTGTCACTTTGCTGGAGGCATTGGAGAACCCAAATATATGCCCATAAAAAAGTGGTCTAGCTTGAACAAACTGGTCAATGAAGCTATGTCAAGCTATAATGATTTGGTAGCAGCTATAAACTTGGTATTGTTCGAAGATGCCATGATGCATATTTGCAGGTAAGATGAAAAACTGTTGAAATGAGCGAATAAACAACACACAAGAAATTGTGAGCTTCCAAAATCCTTTGATCTTTGCAAAGTCCGTTCGCTGCTTGGCCTAAAAATATATACTCATCAAATTCTTGTAGGATAAATAGAATTTTGGAGTCACCACGAGGTAGTGCTCTTCTCGTAGGTGTGGGAGGAAGTGGAAAACAATCATTATCTAGATTAGCTGCTTTTATATCTTCTTTAGAAGTGGCACAAATTCAACTGAAGAAGGGCTACGGAGTTCAAGATTTAAAACACGAAATGTCATCTTTATATCTCAAGAGCGGCTTGAAGAATGTTGGGATAATGTTCCTCATGACTGATGCCCAAGTAATTAACTATATAACTACATATAAATATTCATCCAATTAATATAATTTGAAATTATAATTACAGGTACCAAACGAACAGTTTTTAGTCCTGATAAATGACATGTTAGCATCTGGAGAAATACCAGATATGTTCCCCGATGATGAAATAGAGAACATAATAGCTGGGGTGAGGAATGAAGTCAAGGGAGCAGGAATGTTGGACACAAGAGAGAATTGTTGGAAATTCTTCATTGATCGAGTAAGGAGACAGCTCAAACTTGTTTTATGCTTTTCTCCAGTCGGATCCACTTTGAGAGTCCGTTCAAGGAAATTTCCAGCCATCATAAATTGTACTCAAGTGAACTGGTTCCACGAGTGGCCTCAGGAAGCTCTAGTATCGGTTGCCGTGAGTTTTCTAGAGGAGATTAAAGTTCTACCGGTGAGTACTGAAATATACTTCGCAGTCCACTCAGTGGCAAAGTTTCATTGTAGGAAGAGCTACGTGATTCTTCTGCTCGTTTCATGGCTTACGCTCATACTTCTGTCAACACGATTTCGAAAACGTTCCTTCAGTACGAGAGAAGATACAACTATACCACCCCGAAATCCTATTTAGAACAAATAACATTATACTCCAAACTACTTTATAGACAATGCGACGAACTTCAATGTAAAATTCAACGATTAGAAAATGGACTGGCTAAATTGAGGAGCACAGCTGCTCAGGTAGACGAGTTGAAGAAGAAACTAGCAATACAAGAAGTAGAATTGAAAGAGAAGAATGACGCAGCAGACAGACTAATAGAAATAGTGGGGGTAGAAACTGAAAAAGTGTCAATCGAGAAAAATCTAGCCGATGAAGAGGAAGAAAAAGTTGCTGTAATAGCCGACGAGGTTAGCAAGAAGCAGAAAGATTGCGAAGAAGACTTGTTGAAAGCGGAACCTGCTCTACAAGCTGCACAAGATGCTCTCAACACGTTGAATAAGGCTAATCTAACAGAGCTCAAATCATTTGGATCTCCACCAGGTAAGACGAGGTTTTCGAGGAAAACTGTGAATGACAACTTATAACTTCACAGGTGCCGTAACGAACGTAACAGCAGCTGTAATGGTACTGCTCGCACCAGGAGGCAAGATTCCCAAAGATAGAAGTTGGAAATCAGCTAAAATAATGATGGCGAAGGTCGATTCTTTTCTTGACGCTCTCATAACTTACGATAAAGAAAACATACATCCAGAGGTGATAAAAGCAATCGAGCCATATTTGAAAGACGCAGAATTCGAACCTGAACTGATTCGTTCCAAATCAGGTGCAGCTGCTGGCTTGTGTGCTTGGGTGATCAACATAATCAAATTCTATGAAGTATTTTGTGATGTCGAACCTAAACGGAAAGCGTTGGCTGCTGCGAACGCTGAGTTGGCAGCCGCTCAAGAGAAACTCAACTCTATAAAGAAAAAAGTTGCGGTAAGTGATTCCTGCAATGCAATGAATGAGTTGTTGACGAACAACAATTGCTTTCCAGTCTTTGGAGGATCAACTGGCAAAACTCACCGCTGACTTTGAGAAGGCCACTTCTGAAAAACTGTTATGCCAACAAGAAGCTGATGAAACTAATGCCACGATTCAATTGGCGAATAGACTCGTTGGAGGACTGGCTAGTGAAAATGTACGTTGGGCTGAAGCAGTCAACAGGTATCATCTCGAGCAACTTTCTGGATCTGTACGGAATTCAATATCAAATATCTCCCTTCTAGATTTATAGAAAATGGAAAGATGATGCCAGGCGACGTACTTCTAACTACTGCTTTCATCTCCTACGTTGGTTGTTTCACGAAGCAATACCGACTAGATCTCCTCTATAAATTGTGGTTCCCTTTTCTGAATAATTTAGACGTGAGTAAATAGAATTGGATTCCAACAAACGAATCTCACATCGTTCATTGTTTATGTACTAGCCGAAAATTCCCATCACGGAGAACCTAGATCCACTGTCGCTTCTGACTGATGATACCATCGTTGCTAAATGGCATAATGAAGGTCTACCAAGTGATCGTATGTCAACAGAGAACGCAACAATTCTGTCTACTTCTGAACGATGGCCTCTGATGATCGATCCACAAGTATATTCTCATGTTCTTCGCAGCTCCGAGGAGAGTTGAATGTTCTATTTTCAGCTGCAAGGCATCAAATGGATCAAACAACGATACGGCGAAGATTTGAAAGTGATACGTTTGGGCCAGAAGAGTTATCTGGATGTTATAGAAAAGTGTATCACCCAAGGATCGATAGTTTTAGTTGAGAATATAGGAGAAAGTGTCGATCCTGTTCTGGATACATTGTTGGGTAGGAATTTGATAAAGAAAGGGAAGTGAGTATGCTTGTTGCAGTGTGTTCAATTTCTGTGGTTGTTTCTTCCACATTCAGGGCTATCAAAATCGGCGACAAGGAAATCGAATACAACCAAAATTTTCGACTCATCCTACACACTAAGTTAGCTAACCCTCACTACAAACCTGAGATGCAAGCTCAGGCAACGCTCATCAATTTCACAGTCACCAGGGATGGACTTGAGGATCAACTGCTGGCTGAAGTAGTAAAGGCTGAGAGACCAGACCTTGAGGAATTGAAGGTGATTCTGAAGAATGCTGTTCTGACTTTTGATTTTCTACAATTTCGTTTTGCAGGCTGATTTGACGAAACAACAAAACGACTTCAAAATCATATTGAAATCTTTGGAAGATGATCTGCTTTCTAGGTTATCTTCAGCTGGCGGTAACTTGTTAGGGGATACCACTCTAGTTGAAAACTTGGAAACTACTAAACGCACAGCTGCTGAAATCGAACTGAAAGTGGCAGAAGCCAAAATCACTTCCAAGCAAATCGATGAAGCTAGAGAATTTTATAGACCCGCTGCTGCTAGAGCTAGTTTACTGTATTTCATTTTGAATGAACTGAATACGATCAATCCTATCTACCAATTTTCCCTCAAGGTATATTTCATGAGAAGGAAATCCATCATCTGATATTCAAATGAACGTTTCGCAGGCTTTCAGTGTTGTTTTCCAAAAGGCGATTGCTAAAGCAGACCCAGCTAATTCAGTAGCAGAACGAGTGAACAACTTGATATCTTGTATTTCCTTTTCAGTCTTTCAGTATACTACCAGAGGTTTATTCGAATGTGATAAGCTGATTTTCGCTTCTCAGATGACTTTTCAGGTGAGAGATAGATAACATCAAGTAGATTGGTTCACATGAATGGATGGTTCGGAATCCCGACTCTGATGATCCATGATGATAGTTATCACATTCAAAGTACTCATTTATTTTGTTATATTAAAAATTCATTGAATCTATTGTATGATTCATACTGGGTATCATTGTACTTGTGTTTAGTTCATCTGGAAATCTGCCGGTTTCAATCTTCAAATCATATATTTCCTTTTATTTATGATATACTAATATGAAGTATGAGATAATCGTAGATATTATTGATGAGCGAAGAAATAATAGCAGCTGATTTGGATTTCCTGTTACGATTCCCGATAAAACCCCACGTGACAAGTCCAGTAGATTTCCTATCCAACACCAGTTGGGGAGGAATCTGCAGTTTATCAACCAGAGACGAATTCAGGAATCTAGACAGAGATATAGAGAATTCTCCGAAACGCTGGAAGAAACTGATCGAATGCGAATGTCCTGAAAGGGAAAAATTCCCACAAGAGTGGAAGAGTAAAACTGCTCTGCAACGATTGTGCATGATGCGAGCATTCAGACCTGACAGGATGATATACGCCATGATGGCATTCATAGAAGAGAAATTGGGCTCGAAATACGTAGAGAACAATACAGTCGAGTTCGAGAAATCTTTCGAAGAAACCAGCCCGACTACGCCGATATTCTTCATTCTCTCTCCAGGAGTTAACCCACTGAAAGATGTTGAAGCACTTGGGGAAAAACTGGGCTTCACATTGGAAAAGCAAAACTTTCATAATGTCAGTTTAGGTGAAGAATCAGTCACGTCCAGTAGATTTGTGATCAACAAAGCTCTTTTTGTTCTAGGTCAAGGTCAGGAAGTTGTTGCAGAAAGAGCAATGGAGACAGGCGCGAAGCATGGCCATTGGGTGGTGCTGCAAAATATCCATTTGGTCAAGAAATGGTTACCTCTGCTCGAGAAGAATCTTGAGAAGTATGCTGAAGGCTCGCATCCTGACTACAGAGTATTTATGAGTGCCGAGCCTGCAGCTAGTCCCAGTGCACATATTATTCCACAGGTTTGAATGTAAAATCCTCAGATAGATGGTTTTTAGAGACATTCAATGGTACAGAGAAGTTGAATGAAGTTGATTCTGAAGATGAGTTATCGAAAGTATTTTTATAACGTAGGCAAATATGATCAAGAATGGAATTTTATAAATGCCGTCAATAAAGTTGGATTTGAAAACCTTCGTGCAGGAGCCAGGGGAGTTCATTTTTTGAGGAAATGAAACATCATCAATTCCGAAATAATTGAATGAATTGATGAATAAGAGAAACAGATTCAATGTACCCGAAAAGAAAAAGTTACAGTTCAGTCGACAACACAATCTATAATATAATCGATAAAACGTTAAATTACAATGAAATACGATTGACATTGTGAAAACAAAAGTATTTTTCATTGACTCAACCAAGAATTGGTTTCATAGCCGTCATTATGTAGACATTTCGGGTAGGTCTTTTCCAGGATTATCTTCCGATAAGTCTCCCGAAACAATTTTATTATATGCCTGATAAGTCTTTTCTTTTTTGGCCGTTTCTCAATTACAAATTATATATAG
This sequence comes from Gastrophysa polygoni, assembly GCA_963576655.1. Taxonomy (NCBI): domain Eukaryota; kingdom Metazoa; phylum Arthropoda; class Insecta; order Coleoptera; family Chrysomelidae; genus Gastrophysa; species Gastrophysa polygoni. The sequence continues at coordinate 5,077,786 of OY755091.1, forward strand.
TTAGGTGAGCCCTGGATAAACATCCTGGATTTCCACTGAGACGCCACTGGCTTGCACCAGTAGATGCCAGACGTCGATTTTTATGGGTTGACATGTTTGAAACATTTTGCGTGAAAAATGGTCTTGCCCGGTTGTTGTACGAACGTATTCAATTATTTTCGAGAAATAATCATCAACCAATACCTACCGACCATCACATATTCTGCTAAAATGATTATCCTAATATTTGTAGGGAATTTTGGAATCGTCAATAAAAATAACCAACGAACCGCCTACTGGTATGCAGGCCAACCTCCACAAAGCGTTCTCAAACTTCAACCAAGAAACCTTAGAGCAGTGCGGCAAAGAGGCCGAGTTCAAGGTCATCCTCTTCTCTTTGTGCTACTTCCACGCTGTGGTAGCAGAACGCAGGAAGTTCGGACCGCAAGGATGGAACAAGATATACCCTTTTAACGTCGGAGACCTCACCATAAGCGTGTTCGTCCTCTTCAACTATCTGGAGGCCAACTCCAAGGTGCCTTGGGAAGATCTGAGATATTTGTTCGGAGAAATCATGTACGGTGGACATATCACTGATGATTGGGACAGAAGACTGTGCATAACCTATCTGGAAGAGCTGATGCAACCAGATTTAGTGAGTGACTGCAATCAACTAGATGATAAGTTAACTACTGTAAGCCCATGAAAAATACGAATTAAGTGTCCACCATGATGGTAACTTTCGTTTAAATTAGCAAATTATTGGTATTCTCCATTAGAATCAGAAATGGAAATCCATGTCTACCATGATCAAAGGTTACAGAAGTTATTTTCTCAGTTTTAAACATGGCGGCACATTCTTCCTCGAGAGGATTTTATGTGTCTGATCGATTTATAGGTCGACGGTGAGCTGATGCTGGCTCCTGGTTTTGCTGCACCACCAAATACTGACTACGTTGGCTACCACGCCTACATAGACGACATGATGCCAGTCGAATCCCCAACCTTATATGGACTCCATCCGAATGCAGAAATAGGTTTTCTGACCACGACAGCTGATAACCTATTCCGCACAGTTTTCGAAATGCAGCCTAGAGATGGTGGGTCATCTGGAGGTGCGACAATATCGAGAGAAGATAAAGTTAGTAAAAAGCCAACAAAAGAAACCTGAAGGATGAACACTGATATTTCAGGTGAAGCAGATGGTGGACGAGATGATGGAGAAGCTGCCAGAAGACTTCAACATGGTGGAGATAATGGGAAAAGTGGAAGAGAGGACGCCATACGTCATTGTGGCTTTCCAGGAATGTGAGAGGATGAATTATCTCACGGGAGAAGTCAAAAGATCGCTGAAAGAGCTCGAGCTTGGAATCAAAGGAGAACTGACGATAACATCCGATATGGAAGAACTGGAAAATGCTCTGTTCCTTGATCAAGTACCACCAGTTTGGACGCAACGAGCATACCCTTCTCTTTTAGGTCTGACGGCGTGGTTTTTGGATCTATTATTGCGGATCAGAGAACTCGAGACGTGGTCTACAGACTTTGTGGTAAGAATTGAGACGAAAAAAATGTATCTACTATGCAACCTTCACTTATTTTCATCTCATGGTAGCTACCAGCATCTGTTTGGCTGGGTGGCTTCTTCAATCCTCAATCATTATTGACGGCCATAATGCAAAGTACCGCGAGAAGAAATGAGTTACCATTGGACAAGATGTGTCTACAATGTGACGTCACGAAGAAACAAAAGGAAGACTTTACGTGAGTGATCAATCGGAATACACGGATTGTTCATCGATGTTCACTTGTTTTAGATCTTCTCCAAGAGAGGGCGCGTATATACATGGTCTACACATGGAAGGTGCTAGATGGGATGTCCAAACAGGCATAATAATGGACTCGCGGTTGAAAGAGCTGTTCCCTGCTATGCCTGTAATAAATGTGAGGGCTATAACTCAGGACAAACAAGACTTGAGAAACATGTACGAGTGTCCTGTCTACAAGACGAGAACTAGAGGCCCAACGTATATTTGGACTTTTAATTTGAAAACGAAAGATAAACCAGCCAAATGGACATTAGCTGGTGTTGCTCTGCTATTGCAAACCTAGTTTGTAGTATGAAATTACAATAAATGTAGTTGAAAGTGTTGATCATTCATTGTTCCAATATGTATTTTCATTCAGATTTGAATTATTGACATATCCGATGAAACTGGAATCAGACAAGAGAAACTAAATTGCATTTGAAAGAAGACGTTCGGAAGATCAATGAAATATGTTATTATTGCTCTGAACCATCCAATCTATTTGTTGAAGGTTTCAGTGTGAGAAGATCTGGATCGATAGAGATATCTGAGTGAGAAGGCGACATCAGGGTCAAATTTCCGGAGCTTTCCATAATCCGATCTTCCAAATCTTCGCCAAGAAGAATACTGTCCTCAATCATGTTAGCCTGCATTGAATTCGTTATCCTATCTGAAAAATAGGAATTCGTTAGTTGGAACTATATAGTGAAGTGGATATTTTCGAAAATTAATCTTTACCTGCTATCAATAGAGTTTCTTGAAGATGGTTATCCATGCTGCAACTTTGCTCAGCTGATGAAGTTTGATTCGTACTTTGACCAGGTAGAGAAACATTATTCGGAAATGAAAATGGCCATTCCAAGTTGAGATACATATTAGAGTGATTATTTTGGTCTATTGTAGTGAAATTGAGGAAAGGGCTTTCTTGAGGTGTCAGACAAGCTATAAATTAAAGTAATTGCAATCAAACTGAATCTAGGCAGATATTGTGGAATGTTCATGTACCTGACACACTGCTCGCTGGTATATTAGGATTATCAATATGATGATGAGAATTTTTGTTTGAAGTTTTCTCTTGTTTACGCCATTTAGCTCGTCTATTTTGGAACCAAACTTGCACTCGAGCCTCTGTCAAGTCTATCCGTAGGGCTAGTTCCTCTCTAAAGAATACGTCTGGGTAATGGGTTTTGTGGAATGCCCTTTCCAGTTCTTCAAGCTGATGATTAGAAAATGTCGTTCTGAAATCATGAATACACACATTTTTTTCGGGAGTATTCATCAGGTACCTACTTATATATATTTTTAGCCCACCCATCAGAATCGTCCGCCTCATTCTCAAAATATACAAGTGGGAGACTGGAGAAATTCAAGTGAGAAAGTATGAATTCAAATAAAAATTCTCAATTTCACGTACCGGTATCTCCTTTGTTTCCTTTTAGAACATGTACTAGTCAATCCATTTTCATCTTCATTGGAGTTGTAGTTCTGAAGACTATCTGGGAAATCTGCAAAAATGAATGTCAGTTTCGGTTTAGTTGATAAAAGTATCGAAATAAATTGCGTATACCTTTGAGGAATCGAAACAAAATTCATACACCGATGTTGTTATTTCGATTTGAAATTTGATTTGAAAGGACAACTTGTTCTGAGAAATCAGGAGCTTGAGCCATATTGGCCACCAGGTATATCTTGAAATTGTTCCGTCGTATCAAATGCACCCAATATAATAATTCAATTATGAGAAGTTAGAGTTCCTAATTCAATAGAATATCATTCAAGGGGTGAATAATTGAATTTGAGATAATTCAATTTTACTCATACCGAAATACTACACTTCTCAAGTTTAGATATTCATCCAGTGTATCGAGAGTCTTGTGAACAGTTGATAGTGACAAAGTGAACAAATAATAAGATACGTTCTGATACTTAAAATAGGTCAACACGATATTCACATCAGGATATGACGGTAGGTATGGGACTAAATTGATATAAATTGTTTCTGAATACCAATTTTCATTTCTTATTTTTATTCTGTCAACTATATGAAACTTTTCAAATGAGCAGTGATTCGTTTTTGAGTATCAAATGATAGCCGTTAAAGGGCGACACGAGTGATTAACTTTCTCTTGTGTGTGAAATCGATTTATCGAGAATGTGTACTTCGAAATTGAAGAATAACAGTAGACTACGAAATCTTATGTAACCTTGATTTTCACTTCATTTCACTTCATTTCACTTCAAAATCAACATTGAATAACAATATACTAATAACGTGATCGATAATATTGTAGAAATGAAGTTGAAAACCAGATGACAGAATATTTCGCAGCCACCTGAACAATAATTTCAATTCAATTTTCAAGAAAGTTTCATGATTTCCCTCTTTTCCGACAAGATACGACCCTTAAGTGCCAAGAGAGTAGTTTCTCTTTCCTTTTTTTTTAAGAAATGAAAACTCGATCAATGCACAATTTATTTATTTCTCTCTTTGGTTTTGTAGGGTGAGAAATTCTATCCGTAGAAGTTGTTCCGATCATAATTTTGAAGTTCATATTGAGCCAATTTCACGTAAATTTGAAAATTCATCAAAGAACATTATATTGTCATCCCCTTTGAGACCATATCTCAACAGGATAGGGGTGAACGTGATTTTACTGCATGCATACAGGAAAAGTCACGAAGCAGTTTTCGCATAATTCACCAGTAGATTAACTGTTTCAACTCACCATAGTTTTCTGTGTCATCTTTCGTTTCATTTGAAATATTCGAGAAGTTGATTAAGAGCCCATTCATAGTATAGTTTTCATCATTTGTAAAATTTTCGATTGTTTCTCCAATATCATCTTGCATATCCCGAGGTTTGTTCATGTCCAAATCCATAACTAACAACTCATGAGATGAATCACAATCGAAATAATTCAGTAGATTCACAACGCACACTGATAGCCTGCACACGAAACCGAATTTTTGGTGTCTGATTTTCACAAGGAAAGGAAAAACGATGTTGTTCGTCTATCCGGATTGAGTTTCTATGTGAAAAATAGAAGTTTTTGAACTAATTCCATCGATGTTTCAGTGTGCTACTCAATAAGCTGGAAATCTATGAAGCCATGCATATGTTAGGAATAAAGCTTCATATATTTGGACTCTCTAAGGATTCCACACCCTACGAACACGATTCTAGTCATAGAAACCAATAATAATCGGACAAAAAAACGTTCTATTATGAAGGTGTATCATCACTGGAATAAATCACAATATACCCAGTGCCCACATTTTTTCCAGTGCATACTCATTTGTACATATACTGTGTACTATAACTACTTGAGGCCTCATATTGTGTTGGCGATTGACAATTTCAAATTTTCGAAAGATCATCTTCAGCCTTACAATCAAATTTATATTGTTTACAGAATTGTTCAAACCATACAAATACCGATATTCATAACTGAGATGAATATTTATACCTTCCGAATCTTCATGAGATATATATTTAACTCGGCATAAGTATAATATTTGAGAATATCAAATAATCAGCGTGGTGATAAATTCTAGTGTTTATATGGTGCAGCAAAAATCATTATAGAATAATTATTAATTATATTAATAAATTTATGGTACCTATATAAGTTACCTATTCATCCCACACTTCACATATATTACAATTTGGAAATCGTTAGTAGGCTTTTTTTACAGCCTCAAAAGGGAAAATAGCCAGTTTCAACTGGCAATTACGGAAAATCGCCAGTTTGAACTAGAAATTATGGCTAATTATGCTATGCTGATTACAATAAGTGCGAATTGCCAGTTCAAACTGGCATTTATAAGAGAAAATGTAACCATATCCGTCGGTCCGATCAGCGCTTTCGTAATCTTAAAACAATTTCAAAATTGCAAAAGAAGTACTGCAAGCGAATAATGGACCACCCTCCTAATTACCACTACACCGCCTTGTGGAAGTAATGGATCATCGATATATGATGGTTCAGTAGATTAACTTCGGTGTGTGAAAAATTCGCTGTAGTTCAAATTTCACTAGTCATTCCACATATATGATTAGGACGATTCATTTCGACCACCCTATAAGTATAATTACAGAGTTCGAAGAACCACCAACTATTGCGACATATGCGATAATTATATGATGAGTTGGGTATTTGCTATTGAGATGTCTAATGGGCTTATTTTTTACATATTTTCCTTATTCACACAATTTTGATGCGGTGTTAATTTTGTTCCATTTTCAGAATACCCCGAATCGATCAACGAATAAACGAAAGTTCGAACTTAAATACCTTACAAAAGCTACCCAAGATCGCCACTAGATGGCGTGCGTCACTGTGCGTCTCTGTGGCACAGATTACCTTCTGTGGATCGCCAAGGTTATCTCTTAGAAACTCTTGAAAACACGGTTTGGAATTGAAATTCACTACGAATGCAAAAATGAAACCGTTAGCCATCCATATAGTTCAGTGCCAGACATGTCATAGAAAACACTCACTGTGTAGAACCACAGTATATAATATAATATCACAGAAGAGATAATATACTGTGGTGGTAGGACAGTCAGAATAAGAATAGTTAGATCGATGACAGAACAGATAAGCTATTTTTGATTGTGACAGTTGGATCAGTTAAATTTTGAATTCGAACGATCAAAATAAAATATTTCTTCATGATTTCTCCAACAACCATACGGTATGGATAACGATAACTATTCCAAGAAATTATTCATCATTAAAAAAATCAACAGGAAATTCAATCATTATCTTGTTTTTAGGTTAGATTCCACATTTTTTTGGGTGAAAAGAAAATTGAATGAAATGATGGCACAGTAGTCATCAGTAAAAGCATAAAAAAAACAAGAATATCAAAACACTGTGGAATAAAGTACATAAGAAATGACAACATTCGAAGATTTAGAAAAGGTTCTTGAACAATTTCAAGACCTTCATTATCCTATTGGACCCTTATACCAGCGTAAATGATTAAACCAATAATCATGATACTAGTAGTATCATGACTATCAACTATCATTCATGATCATTTTTCTGTCCTATTTTTAGGAAATAATAGCTGTAAAGCATTTATTAACAAGGATAACAATGAACTTAAAACAATCTACCATCTATGTGAAACACATTCTCCTAGTTTAAGGAAGAAAACAGTTTTACGTTATGATAAACTGTTAGAAAGTGAATTGAAAGAGCCTCAAGACATCTCAAGGTTGCAAATAAGCCGTGATTGTTTATCCTTCAGGTGTTCCACATCTTCTGTAGAAAGCAATATTGAAGTAATGTTAGCTCAAATACAGGAAATGCCACCTGGTAATTTTATTTCCACTGAATTTCTTGAATGATCAATAGAGTTGAATGTTTCCTCAATTCATTCCAGAGTGGACGCTGGTGCAGATAACACCTCAATACAATTCAAAAGAGGAGAAAAATGAAGATAACAATTTGTACTTCACCAGATCGATTCATATTTCAGTATTTTCTTGTGGACAGAATGCTGTGAAACCATTTCTAGTGACAGTAAATGCTCCAAGAGATCCAGTAAATGGTAGGTTTTTCATGAAAGTGATATATCTCATTATCATGTATTAATATTTTGGTAGGTAAGCCCATAGAACTTGCCAATGATATCAATGCACTTATCAGGGAAAATATTGAATTACTGTCAAGCAATAAAAGCAAAACTTTCAAGTCTACACAGGAGAAATATTCGTATTTGGAAAAGAGGAAAGTCATAGAGAACAAGATAACAGTAGGTAGAATTTTTGATATTTTTTTCATTCATCTAATTACTGAATATTGCATAAAGTCAAATAAATATAAAGTGATTATCATATCATTATTAATTAATAATTATAATATTATTATATAATAAGTAATTATCATAGTTGAAAAAAAATCAAATAAGAAAGATCTCATGATCAAATGTGAGTAGTACTTCTTCACATCTTCTAATGAAAAATCCATCTACCATAGTTGCACTTTTTCTGAATATGATTTTGATTGTTATTGCAAACCACATTGTCATATTCTTAAAAAAAAAAAATATTCATAGAGCAAGTTGGATTTTTTTGTATGAATAGAATACTTAGAAATATAACTCAGCAATTGAGCAGTTCCAGCCTTTATATAAATGCTCTACTGAAATTGAGTTTCAACAAAAGTCTCATATTCATTACTCATTTTCAAAACCTACTTCAGTAAAATATCTGTTATATCAATCATCATCAATTGAAAAAATGATGAAAAACCATTAAATATTGAATCCTCAGAATAATAAACAACTGATTTTTAAATATCCAAAAATATGCAGATGATCATGAAGTAGATTTTTTCATATATCATAAGAGTTTGGGTTTTGGGTTGGGTTTTCCTTTATTACGTAACTTGATAAAATGTGCATGATTGTATTGATCTAATAGATTATATCAAACTCCAATGAATAAACAATGCCTAAGACTCTCTGTTTTCAGTCGATAGTTAAAGTCATGCAAGACATGTGGCTGAAAGAATGGAGATGTCTACTTTCTGGAAAATACGTAGATGCTAATTTGGAAGAAAAAATCTGTAGTCAAATTGAAGACTATGTAAAGACCCAGTGAGTATACTTAATACATGTATATACAGAGTGAGCCACAATTTAGGTTCAGATCCATCACCTCAGAGGTGGAATGAGATACAGTATTGAGAGAACTGAAAAAACGAACAATTCTCATTCCTTTTGAAGGAAAATTGAGCTCTTACATTTTTGTACCATCGACGCCATGAGTCTGTGATGCATTTTAGGACATACGTAGACAATAATTTTTTGTTTTTGCTTCAAGACTATCAATACCACGGACGTATAATTATACGTCCATGATCAATACTCTATGCTCTTGTACTCATGATTTGAGATGAATAGTTATGTAGCCAATTAAGAATTTATTATTATTTTCAGGACTTGTACTACAAATTTGTCAAAAAAAGTTTTGGTTATATTGGGCTCTGTTGTCAAATGTTGTTTGCATCTGAAACTGATGGAAGTGAAGAAAGTAGTGAAGTTTTGTTTTCCTGAAGTTGATGATACAAATGTGATCAGGAATATTGTTCATTTCATAAGATCTTTAGGAGATGATCTCATAATAAAAAATACTAATATTAAAAAGCATCCTGTTATATTAGTTGTACATGAAAGTCTCGACTGTTTCCCATGGGAGATGATAGATGTTCTTCTAGATGAATGTATCACAAGATTGCCATCACTCCATTTCGTATACTGTTTATTCAAAGAACATGAAAACAACATAGTGAATGGTCACAAAATTATTGAGGACTATGACAAAGGATCCTACATTGTCAATCCTGGTATGGATTTGAAGTCCATGGAAATAAGGATTATGAATTTCTTCAATTATTGGACCCCTAACTGGACTGGTGTTGCTGGGTATCAACCCACCAAAGATGAATTTTTTGAATTGATAACATCTTCGAATATATTCTCGTGAGTGAAATTATAATTTATTTTATGTATTTTTTGGCATCACTTCTGAATTATGGTATCATATCATTAGAGTTACACAGGGTGTTCGAAATTAGCATACAGTCACCATGGGCTTCTACGACCGAAAATAATGAAATGAACTCTCTCAGATTCCTTTCTGAGCCTAAAACCTTTCTCTGCAATATGTAATAAATTTATTAGTCGAATTGTAGGAAATTTATGGTTGGTAATATGATAGAAATGGAATTTATTATTTTTCATATCATGGATGATTTCTACCTCTAAATCAAATTTCTGATCTATTTTCTATTTCATAGTATTTGACATGAAGGTATTAGTCAATGTATCGTGAAGTGTAATAGGAAATACATATGCATTAACTATTTTCCTACCTACGTTCATATAAATACAGAATAGAACAAAAATTCTATTAAATTTATTTTTGGAACAAAAATCGAGATGTTTTGTGTACTGAAAAATTACAATGTTTCGGTCATTTTGAAGGTACAATGGCCACGGGGGCGGTAGCCATATGATGTCGAAAGATAAACTGCAGAAAACGCACATTAAAGCTGTTGTCTTACTTTTTGGGTGTAGCAGTACAAAAATTGCCAGAATGGATCCACAAGTAGAAATGTACGGGAATTACTATATGTATCTAACTGCTCGCTGGTAAGTCAAGATGCCATCAACATATTGTTTTTTCTTTCATTGAGTTCATCTAAATATAGCTGATTGTAGAATTTTTGATATTGAAAAAACTCTTCTCTCATTTACTCATATCAGTTTAAAATATCTTATTATCTTCATTGCAAGAAAGTTCTATAATTTTCTAAATTTTCACTGTAACAAGTAGTGATACCAACTCAGTCATAATTCTTTTAGTCCATGTGTTGTTGGAATGTTATGGGAAGTAACTGATACAGACACAGACACCCTCACAACAGATTTTTTGAGCTATTGGATCCCATCAAGAGCTCCAGTACATTGGAAACATGTCGATAAAATCAGATGGAAAAAAGCTGCAGAGAATAGTGAGTTGATTTTTTTCACATGAACTTGTCTCACTGTTTTTGTAGTTACATTTTCTAGTGATCTAACAGCATTAGATGAAATATACCATTGGGAGCCTGAGTTATCTAGAGCTCTAGCCTTGGCAAGAAAAGGGTTAACTTACAATATGACGAGAGCAGCTTGTGTTGTAAGAGGTTTACCTATCAAAATCCAAGAGAGAACCAATTCTGCCTCATCAAGATGAAATTGCGATTGTACAAGATACCTGATCTTGTAATTTTATAACAATTTTACCCTTTTCATATTTTATTGTCTAGTTCAACTGTGATATTCACAATATATAATTGGTGTTGTAGGGCTGTATCTCAATTTCATGTGCGCTCTGTTGCAATTTTTATGAAACCAAGGTATTTTTAGTATTTTTTATGTATCAGGTATTCCTATTGAATGGGTATAACTAGGTATACATTTTTCTTCTTTCCATTTTGTTTGCAGATACGGTTATTTTGAACTGATTATATTTTAATTAGGGCCCTGTACTGTACCCTCATGACGCACAATATTTTTTGTGCAACTGGTCCAAATAGTGTATGTTTGTTGCACGAAGCATACAGCTCGAGACAAAGTCGAGATCTGCAACCGCGTTAAGTGCAACAATTACATTTCATCCATGTTGCACACAAATTTTCAGAATTCAATTCAAGAAATTGCCACTGGTGTCCATGGATAAGTACAAATAAACTGTCGGTTTTCAATAATTGTTTTTTTTTTGGTATATGTTCATCACTCATTCTTTTACTTCAGTGTTTTTGTCTCAATAAATAATTTTCAATTTCAAAAAGAAGATATGCAAGGGGTTCAAAAATACATACAAAAATTCATTAAATAATATAGGATGGACCATTCAAATTTTAGCATTTTATGTCATTTTCGGTTTTTGGAGATGAAAATGTATTTATAAATCCATATGAATAAAAATACGAATAATCTGTTGTCCAAATCTAATATTTCCTAAAAAAAACAGCCAATTTGAACTAATTTTGTTTTCGTAACATCCCAAGAATTTTGGAAGGATAGGTTGCACATCTAAACTTCAAGTCATGTAAACATTTATTACCAACAGACTATTAAAAATTCGAATTCTAAAAGCTATAATAGCTACAGCTATATGTAGTACGAATAAGGTAAAATGTAAAAAAGTGATACGTTGAGAGCAAACATAATAATTAGTAATCAGAACAAAATGGTTGAATGAAATAAAGTAGATAACCCAGAGTAATTTTGTAAATATGAATGACAGGTCATATTTCATTCAACCTTAGCTCCTGTATTAAATCAGAAATTTATATATTGGACATCAATATTTCCAAGGTGTTTTTTACCGAGAATCTTCAAGTATGAAAATCTTGAAACTGGCCTCTTTTCACATAACAGACATTTCCTGCAATATATGTATATATATATATATATATAGGGGATCAAAAAGTAATCTATGTAAAAGTAAACTAGTTTTCTTACATGTGAGCTGTTTTGCTGAAATTTCTCACGACTTTTTCAAACGTCCGCTACATTAATATAAGTAGAAATTTATGCATAATGTTTGGCAACCCTGTCTTCCAGTGCTCTCAATGATTGACCAAGGCACATATAACTTAGATTTCCACGCTTTTTCATCAAGTTCAACGGAATCCTTTCTTTGGGGTTGGGTTTTCTGAAAACCTACCTTCGAAAAAAAATGATTCGAGACTTTATTCATCGTACTGCGGGTCGTGGTATTTTTTTGTTTGGTATTTTTGTGTTTCCGCCTATTGCAGGAAATAGCCTCTGATGCAGGAATAGCTTAGTGCAAGAATGATATTTTCAAAAGTCAGCTTTCAACATAGAAAAACTCGTAATCTTCTGTCAGCACATCTCTATTGCCATGGCGATCCCCATACCGCCTCCGACGCACAAAGCGGCCACGCCGCGCCTCTTCTGCAGCCGTCGCAGATTGTGGACGAGCGTGACCAGCACCCTGGCGCCGGAGCAGCCGATCGGATGGCCCAGCGCCACGGCCCCCCCGGTCACGTTGATTTTGGCCTCGTCGATTCCGAGTGTCTTGTTCACCACGATGCTTTGGACGGCGAACGCCTCGTTGAGCTCGTACAGATCGACGTCGTCTTTGGTCCAGCCGACTTTCTTCAGCTGTGAGGAAAAAAAAGGATTTTGTATTGTACAAACTATGCCTCTTCTTCGGATTCGACATATATGATAGCGAAGTGACTACACAACATATGATACACCAACCAGTCAACTATCTGAAATAACAAGTAAATATTTAATTCAATATATAGAACAGAAACTCTATGAATTTCTTATGATATCATTAAGAAAAATTTGAAGTCTAATATTATTTTCAATAGAAATTGTGAAATTAATAATCGCGAAACCAGACAACATAATTTATTTCACAATGACGCTGCTAGCTCGATACTCGGACAAAAAGGCATGCAGTCTCATCGGAATTTAATGAATCATCTGATAATATGATATGAATATGAAAAACTGCAGAAATATAGATATTTTCAAATGTAAAGTGAAAAAAGTAAAGAAACAGTGCAGAATATCACAGTAATATCAGAAATGCATGAACTGATGAAAAAACTACAAAATGTATGATGGTAGTTACTGAACTTACCACATTAGTAACAGCACCTATTGGCCCTGTTCCCATACACATAGGATCAACTCCGACCTCAGCAAATCCCAGTATTCTAGCCAATGGCTTCATCTTTCGTTCTTTTTGAAAAGAACCACTGACCAACAATACTGCAGCAGCACCATCATTGATACCTAATGACAATTTGTTCTTGTCTCATAGCTCACAATATAATAATTTGAAAATGTATACCTGAGGCATTTCCTGGGGTGACAGATCCGTCTGAAGCAAAGCAAGGTCTCAATTTGCCTAATTTTTCTACAGTTGTGCCGAATCTTGGAAATTCATCCTTGTCAATCAATTTTCCTGACCGTTTTTCAGGAACGCCAACGATTTCTTCATTGAAATAGCCACCGTTTATGGCTTCTTCTGCTTTATTCTGGGATCTACAGGCAAATTCATCCTGCTCTTGGCGAGACACTTTGTATATTTTGGCCAAGTGCTCAGCTGAAAAAAAAAACTTACTTCAAGGTTCAAGGAAACTGGAAATTTTTATTTTTTTCTCATTTCTCATTCAGAATTTTGAACAGGGGTTATGTCATCCCAATCCCCAGATCTAGTGGACTATTGCTATTAATTGAAGAACAGGCAATTATTAGTATCATTGAATCACATCCCCATTCTCGATAGTACAGCAATTTCATTATGTATGTAGAATAAAAGAATCCCAACATGAATGATATAACTATGATGCCAGGCATTGCTAGCACTAAAAGACAAATAATACTTAATACTTCTCTTCAAGGACATCAAATTGTAATACTTTATAAAGCAACCACTGTTAATGATTCTACAGAATGTCCTCAAATAGAAGTAAAATAGAAGTTATTCTAGTAATAATAAGGTGTGATATTCTAGGAGTATAGCAAAAATAACATTATTAGATGCATCATAATAGTGTCAGTTACCTGTGTTGCCCATATGAACATTGTTGAAAGCATCAGTCAAACCATCTGATAAAAGGGTATCAGCAAGATTCACTTGTCCCAATTTGGAACCTCTGATGTATGAAGAATGTTGGGCTTTAGTCATATTCTCTTGTCCACCTGATACAACAATATTGTAATCTCCATTTCTTATTCCCTGGAAGCCAAGAGCTATAGACCTGAAATTATATTTTCATGTATGTTGATGATACAACTAATCTTCATTTTCTTCATAATGATAATAATGCACTTGAGTGATATCTTATGATTAACATTGTGCATTCTCGATATAACAGAATAATAAAAGAAAATTCAAATTGATTGAATTGTTTTCATACTACATCATTTCATTTTGAATATATTTTCTGTTGCGAGTTTTATTTTTTTGAATATCTTTATCATTTCCAGTATTATTAATCATCAGTATGAATGAGAGAAAGTAGGAGTTTTGGTACAACTGAAGTCATAATAACTACCAAGCCCATCTAAACTTTGATCCAAACTCATAAATAATACATGAATTAGGCAATCTGAAGGTACTCGTCTGTGTCAGATCCTTGATCTATTTTTTAAAAAGTTCAAAAATTGTTTATGATATGAAACATAGTTGGTAAGATTATCTAGCTATCAGAAGAATGGATACATTTGACCCGACTGCTTGAACTTTTTTTGACCTTCATATTCTGATTATTTCATTTTCGATTGTCGCCAAAATGATTATGATTGATGATGATGTATATACCTACTTCAGGCCAGATCCACAGAGCATATTGACAGTATAAGCAGGTGATGTGTTTGGAATTTTGGCGCCAATGGCTGCTTGTCTAGCGGGATTTTGACCAAGGCCTGCTGTTAAAACCTTAAATCAGATCCATAATGAAATGAGAATAGTGAATGCACTAATGCGTTTTTGTTTAAACCAATCTGCTTTACCTCCAAGTGATGTAGGAGTCGCGGGTTTTCATGGCGCCATTATTAAACAAAAAATTGCGTTTCAAATTGCATTGTGTCTTACGAATGTTTTGATTTCACTCATTCGAATCTTTTCATTATGATTTCTTCAAAAAAAAAACAACTATTAGATACACAAACATCTATTTGTTTCAATTTTGTTTCAATACAAGTTTGGTAGAACTGCAGTTCTCACTGTTTTCTGTTGTGCCACCCTAAATTTAGTCAAATAATAGTGCCCTCTTCAGGAGAACTAATGACTCCTACAGTATTCATGTAACGCGATTTGCATTGGATAGGAATGAGCACCCCTGTCTTATTTCATCATGATCAGATCAAACTTCATAAGATGATATATTTTTTTTCTGCTTACTAACACAATGAAATATGCATGCAATATATAGCATATATGCTACATTATCAATTAATATAATTGAACCAAGATCATAGAAGAATCTAATTAGGATAAAAACATTCATAATGGAATTTCTCCAAAATGATTCAGATGCTGTAAATTCTTTTAATGAAGAAGCAGTTTCCAGGTATGGATATGAATAATGATGAAGTGAACAAGGCACTAGAAGAAATGATTCTCACCTGGCCCATTACAATATGTTCCACATCTTCAGGCTGCAGTTCTGCTCTTTTTATAGCTTCTGCAATAACAACAGTTCCTAACTCTACAGCAGAAATCTTTTCAAACTGTCCTTGGAAATTACCTGATGATATATTCAAGATTAAAATGAAATTATATAAATAATGATTTTTTAACTTACCTATAGGAGTTCTACAGGCCGAAATTATGTAAACTTCGCTCATATTGAATACCTATTTTTGAGAGTACTAGAAAATGAGGAAATAACTGTATTTTTGATGTACCACTAGCTAATGCCATATGTAAATTGATGTGACCTGACCTGGTTCCTGCTTTTATATCCTACATTCCGCATATCGTCACTATCATCAGATAATTTAAATTTACCCACGAAATCCAAAGGTTAACATCTCGAGACATTTATTTCTTCTTATTCTTCTTGAAAACTTCGTAGTCATAAGGTCGTATGGTCATGAGTCATGATTTTTTTTCTCGTTGTACATATATCCGTTCTGAACCATGTCGACTTTGGCTAGCATCTAATAACTCTTTTAACTTTTGCCTAAAGGCCTTGTCTCTAGGTTAGGTTGGACTGTTTTGTTTGTATTTAACTATTTTAGGTTCATTATCATCATGAAGTAGATAACATGAAGGAATTCACAAATAACCAGACAAGATTCATATTCAATTCTGCAATAAAAGAATCAAAAAAGAATCGACTGAATACATTACATTATATTTCCTGAACATAATAATGTTTTCAAGAGGAATAAGATGGATACAAAGATGTTGTATGCCTTCAGAGGATGGATTGCGTTTTTAGCTTTCGTGGATTTAGGTACTTCAGTACGAAGTTATATAGAAAAAAGATCGTTTCTCAGTAAGACAATTTCAGATGTTCAGGAATATGTGGATGGTAAGTTGTACAGCAACTAATCATATGTTCATGGAGTTATTAATATCCAGCATCATTTTTCAGAAGAATTCACTACTTCAAGAGTGTTGGGCCTTTACTCAATATTGAAGGCAATAATTCTGATACATTGCACCTTATTCATACATTATAAACCGTTAGTATGAGTATTTCCTATGTTCTTTGAAATGGTTCCAAAGAAGAATTCAAACAGACATATTGAAATTTACATTTTTCAGCATTGTTAGCATGGGTATATGCTCACTGATACTGACCATAGTAATGTATTTCACCGAAACTATTTATTTCAAATCAGCAACACTTAATTTCTATGTAGTATTTCCATGCATTTTGAATAGTAAGTATCTGGAAGTATAACTGATGGAGTGATTAACTTTATACTATCATTCTTACATAAAGAACTTTTTTTTTCAGCTGTTACTCTAGTTGGTTTGATTTACTTGCCAACCCATCTTAGAATATGGGAGTATCAAGAAAATGAAGGACACAAAAGCAATTTCACTAAAAAGAAACGTCATAATTTCAAAAATAACAATTGAATACCTCATTTATTATTTTTGCATTTATTCTAAGAAATTCGAGAGCTTTCTGAAAATCAAAAAAAAATTCTTTTAGATTCTCAAAATTTGTCTTCTGGATTTTTTTTGAATCAAAGCTAGATTTGTATTTTGCACTTTTATCAAGCTGATTCATCAGACAAACATAATTTTAAGCAAATTGATATGTCAAGTTAACTTAAACTGAATAAATAGAGATGCTTTTTATTAGTTTAATTTTGATGATGAAAAATGTGGTCAACCATTATTGTACATCCTTCAAAATCCTTGTGAATAAAAATATAGGTAGGTACCTATATAGCATAGGTAGCTAATTAAGACCAAATTTTGAGAATTTACTCGATGTTTGATGATTCTCAGAAAATGTATGCAATAATAAAAAGCAATAATACCTAAATATTTTTCTTTCAGTTAAACGTGGAAAATGATGTCATAAAATGGTATATTATCATCAACAGTGATAAGTGTTACGTTCATTTATGGTGTTACTTATCTATGATACAACTCTCAGGTCATTAGTATCATTTTGATCGAGATGTTTAAAAGGCCTTATAAACATCTCAATTTTGATAAGGATATTGAATGCATATTGCCGATAGGGCCTGTTATTCATTAGAATTTATAAAATCAACAATACTTGCAAGTACCTGTCAAGTAATGAAAATGAGAAGCAGAGAAATAATATTTGAGGTTATTCCATCCTGTAGATTTGAAGATTTCAAGATTTGTTTTTGATATAAATATTTCCAATCCTTGGTGGATATTATGGATATATGATTGGGAAAATACTAAGAATGTATATAAATATTCAGTTTTTGAACATTGTACGTAAGAGAAACGCATGCTGCATGTTATTATCAATATCAACCATCTCTCATTCACAGTTTTGAGAAAAGGTTGGGGAATATAACTACAATTTCACTCTTTACTAGTAATTTTGGTTTGACGTATGTACTATGTAGATGATAATTATACATTGATTCCTTATTATGTACCTAGACATAAATACATGGCTGTATTTATGCTAGTATCTTGATTCCTGATTATAGGTATCAGTTGTGGATCTCTTCTATATATTCCGCACATATTCTATAGTATAATATCCTCGATAATATCTATATATTCTGGAAACTGTAGTAGGTCTTTTCTTTGATTCTTTTAGTTGAAGGTACATTTTATGTAGGTGCAATGTTCAGAAATGATTCAATATAATGCCTACTTCATGCCGTGAAAGAACAGGAATGTTGAGTTTACTTTTGGAATGAACCTCTGTTCTGTTTTGAAAGATATTGGTGAAACGTTGAAATGATGGTGAAATATGAAATAGGTACTTATGAAAATAACCTATTTCTGATATTTTTTCAGTTTGTCTATTATTGAATTCCAATTTTCAGATATCACATATGATCGGTGATATTGGCGAAATTCATTTTTTCAATCATTTTATTTTCAATTCCCAGTGTAGGCATCTAGTCACTGCATGTTCTATGGGCGTGGAGAATGCCGGTTGGGCATCTAGACACTACGTATTTCATATGTCATCCACTTTCCAGTGGTGGGGATTCTGGATACCTGGATGATAGCATCTCTGGATAGTGGTCCTTGGTTCCGATTTCCGTATTTTTGACTTTTCTGTCATCTTATTGTGGTTTCTGAGTCTGTGAAGATTTGCTCCTGAAGTGATGTGAGATTCGTATATTATCGTAATTTCATTTAGACTTGTTTGTATTGAAACCCCATAGCTTTCTCCTGCAGAAATAGATCATCCAGATAATCATATTTTGATAGTAGTCAGGATGAGGTATTATATTATTGGTTTATTATTTTCATAATTTTTTCATTCATTCATGTATCAAGCCTTCAAACATTCGTATTATTACGAAAAATTTTGGTATTCGACTTGCTGATTTCAATTGAACTGTTATGTGAGCATCTAGATCTTTTGATGATGATTTCTTAGATTAATCAAGTATCAGATATCTACAAAGGAACCTACATCGATATTTCTTTTCCAGAAAATTTGTACCTACTTATATGTATGATGAGTACCTCCATAAATATTTAATCTCACTAAGATCCTGATGTAAATATTTTTGTTTTAGATTGAGTGTATAGAATGGAAGATATGCCAGTAGAATTCGATACCAAACATCCTGTACCCCTGAAATTCTGGAAACTGCATATGTATATTGAATATTAATTTTCTCAGAATACTGGACAAAACACAGTATATGGATGAGTTTTATGGTTCAACTATGTACATTTCAATAGCTCCCACCTAATTAATTGTTTGTAAGGACTGTCTTAAACATATTTTATCTTCAAAATACACTCCAAAATGGAAACCTCAACTAGACTTCTAATTTATACTTTGTGGATGTTGGTCTTTCCAGAACTTTTCACAGGTATGCAGTACAATTATTATAAAGTTCATCTGCACAAAATAACATGATTTTGTCACATATATTATTGTTGTTTTTCAGTCTTCCATGAAGGAGAAGCTGCACACACTGTTAAACGATTCACAGGGTTATACACGGGTCCATACTTTGATCCTACCACCACAACCAATATAACCACCCAATTGGGAACTCATGCTTACATTCCTTGCAAAATAAAACAGCTAGGAAACAAGTCTGTTTCATGGATTCGTAGGAGAGATGCCCATATCCTCACTGTAGATAGGTAGGTCTTCAGCAAATTGTAGTCTGACAAATTTGAATATCTCATCAGAAGTTATATGAAATTGTCACATTACTCACCTCATTTTTTGCAGGTACACTTTCATAGCTGATGACCGATTTCAAGCATTCTTTGTTGAGGCAACAGATACTTGGACACTTCAGGTGAAATATGTGCAAGCTAGAGATGCTGGGCAATATGAATGTCAAGTGAGCACAGAACCAAAGATGAGTCACTTCATCAACCTCAACGTAGTTGGTGAGTATTATTCAATCAGCACATTTGTATACCTACTCCACATATTTCCTGTTCATGGTAATGTGTGTTGTTTCAATCAATGATTATGGCACTAGACAAGTGACTAGCAAAAACAGTCAGTTCATTTCTTTTGAATAGATAACAATCAAAGATTTCTGATATCTAGATTCACTGTAAACTAGTTTTTTTTTTATAAACTGTCTGTAGTTCAATCGAGGCAATATTTATATTCCTTTCCACAGATTTTTGGGATTTTCTGTCTTTGTTTCAAAATAAAAATTGAAATTATGGTAGTTATTCCAATATATTTGTAGTAAGAATAGATTTTTTTTATGATCTGCCCCTCATATTTGTCAGTGACATTTTGGGGCAGATCATAAATCTGTCCTCACCACAAATATATTGTAATAATCACCATAATTTCTATTTTTATTTCTAGAAAAGAAGTGAATATCCCAAAAAATGTGTAAAAACCAATGGTTTTATTTTTTATGTGAATAATCCTTATCTTTATTTCAGTTTTTCTCATACTTGCTAGTAATCTGCATACGTCTACTGTAATTTTCGATTCCACTTTGAATAAGATTCTCTTTTTATTGCTCACACAGACATTAGAATCCACGTGATATTTGAACTTGTTTTCCAGTTATAAATATTCTTCTATTTTATTCTTGTATTACTTTGAGCTGTATTTTCTAATGAATGAAATGATTGAATGGATAAATAGAAATAATCAAAGAGATTCATTATTATTAGTATTGAACAGTGATACCAATTACCTCTTTCCTTCCTCCAGTGCCCAAGATCGAAATAGAAGGCGAGTCGGACATCTACGTGAAGCGCGGCAGCACCGTCCAACTGAGATGCGTCATCACGCAGTCCCTAGAAGAGCCCGCCTATATCTTTTGGTACCACGACGGCGAGCGCGTGCTCAGGTATACGTACGACTATAGATGCTCACATCAAAAAAAAAACTATGTTTACATACAGCGATAATTGAATATCTACAAACCATACAAAATATAAGTGTTTCGCAATATTAATGTTGCATAATGTGAGTGGAAGTGATCATAGAATAGAATAGAATAAATTCCATCCATAATCTCATACAAACAATAATAAAATATGAAGAAACTACACATTGAAACACATGAGTAACAAAATCAAATATCACAAATTCTATCACACTGCAAGTGAGTCCTTGAGTAACCCACTCAAATCATTTATTTGATTAGGATTTTTTACATTTTTTTCTCAAAGCTTTCCAATGGTAGTTTTCCAACATCCCCAAGGAGATTATTGCATAGAGGAATTGATTGATTTGCTTTTTCCTAATCTCTTCATAAGAGGCACCAGATCATATCCATTCCATTTATTATAGGCATGAATATTTGCATGTGTTGTGAATGTGTGGAAGTTGTTTTTTGATGTGTGTGATGATTTCAAAGACAGTCATGATGTCTAAATTTTGATATAGTGTTTTATAGTGTTCAATATCACCATTGGTTGACAGAGCTCTCAGTTCCCCAACAAAGTTTTCCATACAGATATTGATAAAACTCCAACGAGATAGTATATTTGACATTTAACAACGCCAATGTTTTCTCATTATTATTCTTATTCTTTTTCTCAGTTTTCAAAGTGGACGGCACAGTAGACTATCAATTCGTGATCTATTTTGGAAGAATCTTCATGATAATGGGCCTAAAATTGACCTTTTTTGTGTGTGGTTTCTGAAAAGAATTTGTGTACTTGTCGTTGTTTACTTGTAGGTGTGTACTTGTAGTTGTTTATTTTCAAATTGATTCTCTATCCTGGACGAATTTACGTCTACACAGCCAGACCTCAAAATTAATTATGATATGATGCAAATAATGTGTTCCAATTAATTTTGTCAGACATAACATTAGAAAGTGACAGAAATTTCAAATAGTAATGGAATAGAGTGGGACGGCTAAGAAGTATCACTTCATCAGGTGGGTAACTCTAGTCTAGTCCCAAATGATAAAAACACCAATCAGTTTGTGCCAGGATTCTGAGCTATACAGACTCTAGTCTACCTGACCAATAACTTGACTGTAACCAATATTTGACTTTTTTTACTGAAATATCGACACATTTTACCCATCTCTAGGTATGACCAGAGCGCCATCGACATCCGCATGTCGCGCAAGGGTGCCGACACCACCGTCAGCACCATCACCATCTTTCGCACCAAGCTGGACGATGCGGGCAACTACACCTGCAGTCCCTCAAATCTGGATTCGGCGAGCGTCTATTTGCACGTTCTCAATGGTGAGTTGCTGGGGGAAAATGAGACTCTTTCCATTCGGGATGGATGATAGGTTTTTCGAGAAGAACGCATACCAAGTCGATCAAGTACAGGAATGGATGTTTAGAGGCCGTAGGGGAAGTTACAACTTATACATGACAAAACTAGAAAATCACTGTGGAGTTCTTTCTAGTAGTTTTGACACATAATAAACATTTACCAATACCAAATTCAGAAATTGATCCAGTTTGATGTTTCAACTTAACCTCATTCGGTGTTTTCTATTAATAACTAGTGAATAATCATGCAGCTACTGTTGAAATCAGTATAAGCAGAACCGATAGATTGAAAAAAATACTATATGGTAAATGCTGTATTTTTTCACAGAAAGAAAAAATCCACCAAGTTGACAATCCTGATTATAACTGAAATCGGTAGAATCCGTTAACTTTCATAATTGAGAAAATGTTTTGAAAGAATTGAAGTAGCTTATAGTGAATTCTCCACCTATCGAAAATAGATCAGTGTATGTTCTTTTCTGAAAAATCTATCAGCCATACCATCCCAGTAAAGGTTGTAGTTCATGGTAAGGAAAACAATGATGTTTCAACACTGTACAATTATTTATTTGGTGTCCCACTTTTCTCTAACATTCTATTACAGGTTTGCAAGGGTATTGACATTTTTGTGTTTGTGTTAACATTTTATATTCCAGCATCAATATTTTCTATGAAGTTTGTCCAAATGGTTGGAATTTTTGTCCAATTGAGAGCACTGGCCAGAAATAGAAATAGTGCTGTCTGAAATAAGATCGAGTCGAAGTTGGTTTTGTGATTCTGTATCCAAGAATCATTAAAAGTATAGTTTTGAAAAACGTAGTTTTTTGTTCCTCAACAATTGTTGATACCAGGTATATCAACAGAAACCTTCCCCATCTTGGATCTCTCAAGAAAAGTCAAGATTCAGAAGAAATAAAAAGTTCATTTGACGTATAATGATCTCATTGAAAATATCTAGACTAATCTGGGAAATAAAGATCTTATGCGTTTTTTTTCTTAATAACTTAGTTACAGGGTACAGTGAGTATATTGGTACAATTTTATCTTTCGATAAAATCGTTTTCCTCATGAAATATCTAGACTATTTTTTCATATGCATTGTCTATTTGTCAAGATCAAATGTGTTACAATATTGATATTATAGTGCTATGTTTCTAATCAATCCAGGCCATTTGGGTAGTTTTTGGTATGTCACTTATGTTAGTCACAGACATTACATTGAAATTGGGCTCGTGTTGTTTTGTTGACCTTCTACGTGTAACTCTTCTTTTCGGCATCAAATTTTTTGTAATATTTATTCCCAAATTTCTATTTTTAGTTATATCTCGAAGAATTCTAGATAGTTTATATTTCTTCTTGTTGGCTAAATGGCTGACCATATTGAGGCTTTCATCATGACCGGGATTGAGTCCAACAGCATTCAGTTTTTCCATTTCCGTTGTATCTAGAATTGTCTTGAAAGCTGATACAGCTCTGGAAACTCCTATCTGAAAAAAAAGTTAGTATCACTGGTAGAATAGATCGAGAATAATTTCATTGCATATTTAATAACTGCCGATTCAGATTCGAACAATGTTCACTGAAATAGTTCAAATGAACAGCTATTTCAGACATCAGTTAGTTAATGAGAGAACATTGTACGTTATCGGGTAATACATATTACATACATCTCTACCAAGACCATTAACTATATTTACATTCCCGTGCTTAACCATGTGTTCTATCAAATCTGCACCCAACAATTCCACATGAACATCCATTCTGATTGTGACGACTTTGTTGATGGCCCACAATAAAACTATGGTCGATGTAATTCCCCAGAGAAGTAAGCAAAATGCTGTTAAAACTTGTATTCCAAAGAGATATGAGCCTCCACCTGTAAAAGAATTAAATATAAAAAAAAATCCATGCCGGAAGAATAATCTTAACTTTCAATATACCGCTTCTACCACTCGTCGTATCCAAGGGGTAAGGATCATCAGCGAACAAACCAACAGCCAAAACTCCTAAAAATATTACATTTCATTAGTTCATGTTTTATGTCCAAAACCTTTATTTTTTTTTTTTCATATTCCACCAACATTCGAAAAATTGAGGATTTGAAAAGTTGATTCTATAATTACTTGAAAGAATATCGGAGCCCAAATAATTCATCAATTGATATAGTAATTCGACTACA
Source organism: Gastrophysa polygoni (assembly GCA_963576655.1). Classification (NCBI taxonomy): domain Eukaryota; kingdom Metazoa; phylum Arthropoda; class Insecta; order Coleoptera; family Chrysomelidae; genus Gastrophysa; species Gastrophysa polygoni. The sequence continues at coordinate 5,102,195 of OY755091.1, forward strand.
TAAGACTATTTTTCTGATATTGATTAGTGTAAATTGAAATCATTAGATGTATTCTCTTTTGTCTAAATGTAAATTTACTTCCACTCGAGTTTATTGAAAATATTGAAATCATAATACCTAAAGGAATGATTATTTATGTTAATTTTGGTGAAGAGCAGTGACGTTAATTGATCAATTTGATTGTAGTTTACTTCATGTAATACGATTTTATTCCATATTAAAGTTATTTTTTTTTGCGGAAATGGCAATTCAAAATACAAATGCAAACTAATAAAATGATAGAGCATTCTTGACTTCCAATTCCTTCCTGAACGTTGAAATTGTCCAGACCGGACACGTTTTTCTGTTCACTTCACTTTCAATTCATCTTTTATACTGCCGAATATGAAAACAATATTGAAATATTGATCAGTACTAAAAATTGTACCTAGTGATATTAATCATGAAAATCAAATATTAGGCGTATAAAAATCAATTTCAACTATTGAGTTACCCCATATTCCCGCTACACCGTGTACAGAGCTTGCACCGACTGGATCGTCTATACCCATCTGAAAATTTGATGAAATGAAGAAGGTGATATTGCAATAACACATTTCATACTTTGTCAATAAGAGGCATCGATCCGCATGTTAACAAAGAACCAATTGATCCAACCAGAAGTGCTTCCCAACCTTTAATAAATGATAGACATGGTATTTAATAAATACTGAATGAAAGTAATAACAATAATGTATTTCAGAGGAAGCCTTTTTTCAATATATTTGATAATAATTAACCTTTATACAAGAAACATCCAGCTGTAATCGATACTAGCGAACCCAGTATGCCATTTATTATATCGATGGTGTCTATCTTTCCCCTCAGTTTGATCATGGAATAGAAGATACTGACTGTACCTCCTCCGAAAGTTGAAATCATAGTCATAACGGCAGCCCTGGCAGCATAATGCCACTTTTCCCCACTCAACTAGAAACATTTCATAGAATTTTAGACATATTTTGAATTAATCTCACTACATACCCGATAGATGCCATTTAATATACGTATTTTATCGTGAATATGGACAGGAATCTAAGTAATTATCATGAAAACATCTCAAACTTTGAAAAAATTTCAATGCACATTTTTTTTGTAACTCACCCCATATGTACTTCCAGAATTGAACGCCAACCATCCCCACCACAGTACGAATAGACCCATTACTGCGTTGACTGGGTTACCTAGAGGTAGAGGAGCTAGTCCATTGTCATATCTGCCCAAACGGGGGCCTAGCATCATTGCGCTAGCAAATGCAGCACTCCCACCTCAAAATTCGAAATTATGATCAATCATCTTCACAGTGGTCTATTGTCTATCAGTAGACCAATAGTATCTTGAATATATTAATTTTTTCAATATTTATCAATTCAGTAGAGATTTTTGGGAAAACTGCTAATATGATTAAAAAACAAATGACTCGAGGTAAATTCAGCTCTTGCCCTCAAGGTTACTGATCGAGTCTGCTTTGCATACCTATCAAATGAACTGCTCCAGATCCTGCTATATCTACTGCTCCTAGTTTTTTTAGGAATCCGTGTTCACCCCAGACCCATCCTGCTGGTATGCAATAAATTGCAGTATTCAGAAAACTGAATAAACAGTATGCCTTGAAGTCACATCTGATGAAGACATAGTTGCTTAGTTCATTACGACTAGATAATTCAAATCTATATATGTGAAAAATAGTAAGCCTACAGATGGCACCAAGATTTCCTGTTAATTTTCCATGAAAAATAAAGTCACCTCTCTGCCATAGCACCACTCACTATTGTAGTGGCAGTTGTAGCGAAAGATAGTTGAAAGATGAATGCAGTGTAGACAGCTCCTTTCAAAGGATCTTGCAGAGAAGGGTCTACAAAAAAATCTCCTAGGGCTATGAAACCGTTATTCATATCACTTCTTCCAAATGAAAACGCAAAACCAAATATTCAGTAGGTGAGACCTGTGTAAAAGATAAATATAAATGAAAAAATGGCTCAAAAATTTTTTTTTAGCTTTGAACTTTCGATCAGTACTTTTCTGTATCAGTGAATTTTAGCATTTATATGAATAAACTTACCACCCAATACTATATCAACAACGTTTTTCATCATGATATTAACTTCATTCTTTATCGATACACATCCTGATTCAAGCATTCCGAATCCTTAAACAAGAAAGTCAACAAGTGATTTTCAGCGGAATATTATACAATATTGTTCACAAAGTATAACATTGTCTTATTGAAATCTCACCAGTTTGCATGGTGAAAATCATAAAGGAACTTGTGATAACCCAATTTGCATCTTCGATGCCAATATTGAACAACCATGGTATCGAGTCCATGGTTTCATTTGTTTGCGAAACATTTTGGGTTTCTATGTCCATTTTGCAACTCGATGACTTTTTATGCACTGGTTATATTAAGTACATACCTATCCATCATGGCATGATAGTTCTTCAATTGTATTTCGTAAACATCTCAATATTTGATGAAGGTATACAATTTATTTCAAATTAACCCTTCAGACTATTGAATAACTGATGGAATGAAGAACATGCTTTTGTCATGCTTGATTGGATAAAGATTGACATCTTTTAACTCATTCCGATGAAACATGTAATTTGCCCTGGTCAGGACAGCCAATAGACCAGGAATTACTTGAATGAACCAATAAATCATATTCACATCAGAAGGATATTTTTATCGCAAACAAACATGCAAATCTCAAGAAAATCAATAAACTTGTAGGAATTCTTATACTCACAACCGCGAAAGAAGATTCCATCTCAAGAACGGTTCAATTCAAATATAGGGCATAGAAAATGTAATCAAATCAAAAATTATGGAAAGAATCAGAAAATTCAACGAATTGAAGGGTTTCTCATATGGTACAACAAAGATGATTCATTTTTGATGAAACCGAAGCTGTGTATAATAAATTAACAAAAACCTTTTCTTGGATTCGTCATGAGTTTTTCACCCAACCTCTTGAGGAAGTGGTAACTGAACCTCAGTAGTTATTTTATGACCGATAAAAAATTCTCTACAAAGAGGTCTGACTTACATAATTAATCTATTCGATTTCGAAATTCAGTTATACATCAATCGAACCACCTCTTTGGGGTCACCAGATTTGTCTACAATGGTCATTAGAAAAAGATGCGATCTTTGGAAATTAGATTGCATTTGATAGATTTTGTATCATGAAAAAACTGTCGAATCCACCTAGGTACTCTAGTAGAGATGAGGTGAAAAAAAAAGCGCATCTATTAAAAAAATGTACATTTGGTTTTTAGAACAATTGATAAAATATTAAAAAAAACTGTCAGATACATATACAAAACATCTCATCGTTGAGTAAACAACATTCACAATAGGAGTTACATCTCGAAAAGCATTTTGAGATCCTGTAGGGTCAATTTACTGGAAATGACCTGTTTGGTCCCCGTGAGCATGGAATTGGCGATCGACAATTTCTTCTCCTGCAGCTCCAGAATCCTATTCTCTATAGTGTCGGTGGCCATGAACTTATACACGAACACCGGTTTCTGCTGACCCATTCTGTAAATCCTGTCCTGCGCCTGATTCTCCAGCTGCGGATTCCAGTGCAGATCGAGCAGGAACAGATGGTTGGCCCCGACCAAGTTCAAGCCGACTCCGCCGGCCGTCAGCGACAGCAGCAGCAGTCTCAGCCGGTCCTTGGGGTCGTTGAATTTGTCCACCATGGTCATCCTTTTCGCCACCGGCACGGTGCCGTCCAGCTGGTCGTAGACGATTCCCTCCTTGGTCAAGTGTTGGGATATCAAGTTGAGGTAAGAGGACCATTGCGAGACGATGATCGCCTTGTCGTTGTTTGGAATCACCTTTTCCTTCAAGACTTTTATCATGGCTTTGATCTTGCTGCTCGTGGATTCTTTGGAGAAGACAGGGTCTGACGGGTTCAGCACACCCCTAGCTGCTTCTCTCAAATCGAGAGCCTCTTCTCCAATACCTACAAGGAAAGAAGGGATATTGGTTGAGATTATTATAGGTTTAGATTTTTTTTCCACGCATTGTCCATAAGACATACGAGCAAATACGGCTTTGGAAAATATGTCAAATTTAGTGCATTTACCATATCTGAGACTGGGAGGTGAAATATGATGTCGAACAGCGCCAATCTCAAAATAATATCTATAGATAAAATAAATTTTTTGTTCAATACCTGGGGATCACAAATCTTGACTCATTGAGTTTCAACAAGTCATTCCGATATTACATTTCATTGATTTTCCATTTTTTAATAAAAAATATTGAAATTATTTTGCAAATATATGAAAACTAACCTGGTTTGTTTGAATGTTTTTGCCTCAACTAAAATATTCAGTGATGAACATGGAAGTTTTTATGATATGATTTGAAAGTTAATTTTCGTCAGGTCAAAATCATAATAATTATGCTGATTTTTATATCTATCTGTGGGAGAAATACTGAAATCTAATTAAATTACTGAATGATTTTTTTTTGAATGAAACCGTATATAGTGAGTGAAGATATTTGACAACACCAGTTATGGGGCAAAATAATAAGTTTTTCTTATGTTGTTCGTTTTACCTGGTACAACCATGTATATTATTTCTTGGGAATAACAAGGATTATATATTATTATAATCATAATTCGATCAATTCTTCCAATAATATTTAACCATATTCACCTTCGGCGACATCACCGTGATTCTGATTATATGCATTGTCGATGGTCAATTTATTAAGTTGATCCAATAAATCCAAAGCCGCCGCTTCATCGTCCCGTTGATCTGCATCGCCCAACAGCTCCATATCCTCTTGCAACATGCCGGTGATCAACGAAGGGTGACAGCAGATCTGCCTCAACCTTTTGCACCAAAATATATATTTTACAAATACGAATAATGTATTCAATTGATTCTGCATTGAATATTGGAAGAATAAATTGGTAGCCACAAGATTTTGAATATAAAATATCATGATAATATAAACTTGAGCGCGCGCAGACAACTTTATCGCTTTGCGTACAATTAACAATTTCTTCATCACTGGAATTCATTTCAAAACCATGGATAAATTATCTGTGATTTTATGAATTGACAGTTAATATGGCTACTAGCATATTCATTCCCATTTCGAAAAATTGACTGAGTTCTCTCGCTATCGCTCTGGCGGCCCATAAAAGCCTTTCGCGCCCTCGATACATGAACAACTACAATAAATGGAAGGACGATACCTTAAGAGCAACACCAAGATCTCGTGTTGCTTGATTTCCCTCATGTTGTTCATGCGCAGCAACTTTTGCCGCATGTGGAAATACTCGTGATTCGGCCCATCCGGTTCTTGGTTAGTTGCGAAATTTTGTTCGGTGTTCTTATCCGCTCTCTGGTGTAAGAACTGGGCGAACAGGGTTCTCGAGAAGATCAAAATTTTACTGTATACGTCTCTCTCTGGTTTGCTGAGGACGACCGGTATCAATTCCCATTTTCTGTCCGGCAATGAGTTCAAGGTGCCCTTTTCCATGAGTTCGGCTTTTGTGCGACGCAGCATGAGGGAGGATATCACAGTGTGGAGCCGTTCTGTGCCGCCCGTGCTTTTGTCTCCTACCCATCTCTTCCACACGGCTAAGTCATCGAATGGGGAGCATCTGAACGAGAAAAAATAACGAATTAATCAACGCAAATTCTTCTACATTTCACAGCTCTAGAAGAACGATGACACAAGTGCCTATTCCCAATAATGAAAATTCAAGTATTTTATGTCTTATCATTAGTTAACTGAGCAACAGTCAATTACCATTTGTCATAGTTCTAATTTCATGATCATGTCATAATTTAAGGTCTAGCTATAACAAAACATCTATGTTACTTCTGAGTGTACAAATTAGAAATGGGAACAGTTGCATGAAAAGTGAAGTGAAATTTACAAATCTTGCCATCCTTGTTCATAGCAATAGTTAGTTCTGAAAGAAATTATTCAACTCACCTTAAGAATTTGAACAAGGCGTACATATCTAATTCCTTATTATGCACAGGAGTTCCAGTCAATGCCCATCGCGATTTGGCACTCAGTTTACAAACAGCCTCGGAAGTTTGCGACTTGTGATTTCTTATTTGATGCGCTTCATCAATGACAATTCGCCGCCATTTAACTCTGAAAACGGCTCCATTTTTATCGCTCTCATTGTTGATGATTGAATATGTCGTGACGACCATATCATGCTGTGCTAGCCTTTTGGGCTTAGTTTCCCTCTTTGCTCCGTGATATATTTCACAACTGGCAAGGCCCCTTTTAGTTCGCCGTTCTAATTCATTGGACCACTGGTTCAACAAACTAGCAGGGCACACCACCAGGGTGCCCCCGTTGAACAGTCTTTTCTTTTTCTCCCCATTCTCTTCATTCTCATCATCAGAATCATCATCGCCCTTTTCCGTCTCTTTGACTTTCAACATCAATGATATCATTGTCAATGTTTTGCCCAGCCCCATGTCATCTGCTAGTATCCCACCAGAAGGTTTCTGAGTTTCGCGCCACATCAACCACGCCAGAGCTCTCCTCTGGTGAGACATTAGTTCAATGTTTAGGCCCTTTGGATCTTCTGCTGTATCAGTCTCTTTTGGACATGTTTCTAAGGAACCATGCAGTTGCTGCAATCTATCCATTGTCACAGCTTTTTGGGCATTGTATGTGGACATGGCTCTTTTTCCGAAGGTCCTCGGCTGCACTGCCCCGGCCTTGGACTCGATTTCATCCCATGAAAGGATTTCTATCTTACCTTTTGACTGGCCTTTTTGTTCATTTTGGTTATTTTCTGTGACTTTCATCTGGGACATTTTTTTAACTTCTTCTAAGAGCATGGTTTCTAGGGACTCATGACGATTCTTTATTGATTTTCCTTTATCCGGAAGATGTTCTAATTTGACAGTTCTTAGGAGATTTTGTGCTTTCAATATATCAGTACGGATTGTATTTATTTTTTCCTGCTGATCTCGGAATTGGTTCAGCGAAACCTGAAAAATTGTGATAGAATAATCAATCAAGACAACATAATGAGCTTAGTATACTTGATGTCCTATGAGTTCACAAAATTCATGTAATTGGTACACTGGATCCCTCATACATATTTTTCTAATATAGTCTGAGGAGATATTCTCAAGAATATCCTATCATGAATATATAAAAATCATTATAATAATTAATTGAAGTAAAAATCTATGCTCTGTATAGTCTCAAAGTATTTGTAAGGAAATTATGCTCACATGGGATTCAATAGAATATAGCTATCCACAAATAATTGATATTTTGAATATGAATGTTTATACATAGAAGAAATTGATTGGAAATTGATCTAGTATTCCTTCATGAAATAGAATAATGAAAACCACGAATACTCACAATTGAAAAGTTGAACTGTTCAATTCATCTATATGTACTTTCAGGAGTGATAAACTGACACTATTCAAACATGTCTCCTTTGGAACTGAATAAAATCTAATTATATAAAGAGTGTTCCATTTGAAATTTCAAAGTTGCTCTAGTAACACTAGATCTGACACCAGCATACAGGTGAATATATGATCCCAGTATCCCATGAGCATACCCAAAATTTTGAAAATATATTCCTCTCCATTCCCTAGATACTTATAACACGCCATCGGATTTGGCGTACCCTGTATATGTCACAAATGAAATAATAGAAGTAACAGTGCTTTGAAACTGAATTGAAGAACAGTAATAGACTGCAAATCATTATGTTTTGTTTTCAACTTCCAGCACTAATTATTAAACTCGTTCATTCTTATAATCCGAGGTAAAAAATAAACAGTGTTCAACTTGAAAAACATGAATATGGAAAACATAAATTATGGAACATACTATTAAATTCAAAACGCCTGCAACAATAATATTTCTTGAGCTTTTTTTGATTTTGACTTCTCTTTCAATTTTTCAGGAAACAAATTTTTTTATTTGTTTGAAATATCCCTATTTTCAGACAGTTTTATACATCACTGAAGAGGTGATTTGGAGTAGAAATAAAAAACTGAAGAAAAAATTACAAGATGCTATTTGAAATACGATAGTGACTCACAAGGTTTTCAAAAATTTCAAATAATTATCTCCTGAAATAGTTCCATTGGAATGTAAACTTAAACACCCAGTATATTACTTACAGACAGTACCCAGTATATTAGTTGAAATTCAATGAAAATTTCATGAATTCAATTGAAAATGGAGTATCTAAACAAAGTCTGTAAAAATATCCTATAACATTGATGAGATGAAGAAAATCTAATCTTCCTTGGAAATCAACAGGATTATTTCATTTCAGTCATACCATTATAAATTCTTCTTGTTTTGCACCCACAGTTGGAGTTTCCTTCTTAACAAATATATTATCCAATGTAGTTTGTTTCTGTATTCTATTGGTACTAGTTTTAGCTGGAGTTCTAGGAATATATTCAGTATCAGTACTAATGTCAATAATATCATCACTTGAAGAGAGGCTTTCTGGACTTGGAGAACGTGAAGGTATTATAGGCTTCACAGGTCTAGGAGTACTTGATTCCTTGGGAAGCTTCAAGATCCTTGGTGTATCTACTGACTTATTCAAAAGCCTTTTTCCTGATGAGCTGTTCACTGGAGTGTTTATCATTTGCTGAGGTTCAATTAATGTACTGTGCATCATATTTTGTACTTTCCCAAAATTATCAAAATGGAACTCTTCAGATATCTTTATTCGATTAGCTATTGGAGTATAATCAGCTACTTTTTTGAAGCTGGCACTATGTGTACTTTGAGACTGTGGTGGCACAGAAGTAGTTGCTTTCTCATCTTCATCATCACTAATTCTTGACTTACTCAATTCAACTGAGATATTAGCAATTTCTTGTTCAAGTTCTATTGTGTCCACACTATTTCTAATATATTCAGATCCAGATGCTTTAGGCTGTTGATTACAAGAAACACTGAGGCTGTATGATTCTTCACTATCACTAGAATCAATCATGTTTTGGTGATTTTGTAATGACTTTTTCACACCAAAATCACTGCCACTGTCAGATAGTACACCAGACTCTGTATTTTTGCTGTAATATGATTCCTTATGAGATTTACTTGAGTCTGCTTCAACAAGGTTGTAAGATTCATCAGCTGAATCTATCCTATATACTGGTCGTTTTTTAGATTTCATTACACACACATCATCATCACTCTCAGAGTCTGATTCCTGCTGAATGAAAGAATCACTTAGATTATGAGACTTTTCACCACTAGTAACGAGTATATTCTGCTCTGAGTCATTTACATCAGTGCTTTTGTCTATATCAGAATCATACAGTGTGGTTGAATTACCAGAATGGAATTTTCTGCCATGGTTCAATTTCTTTCGAGATTCCACTTTGTTGAGTTCATGTTCACTCGATTGTTCACTATCTGTACTATCAGATTTATTCATGATGAGGAAAATTTTCTCCAATAGTTATTCAAAAATACTTGTGTTCGTATCTCCGTTCGTATCCTGGCTTCCACTATCAGAAATCATTCATTACAGTTCTGAAATAGAATTATTGTGTTCATTTATTGTCTTATAGTTTCCATGAGTTTCGAATGAACAAATTCTATTGCTGAAGCCAATTTCCATATATATTTTCAAGTGGAACTATACGATTATGCCAATTTGTTTTGATTTTGTGACCACTACCTATATTCCCTGGATTCTCCTAGGTTTCTTCTTTCCTTGAGGGGATCAGCCAGCTATATATTTGATTTCACTGAGATAGTTTCAACTCAAGATCATAATATTTCTTTACCGATTTCTATAAATTTTTATACACTTTTTTGTTGAATGCAACGGTTGACCAACAACTTCCAAGATGCGTACGAGACAAGCGTACGTCATCTGCGCATGTTTTGGAAAATATTCAAAAGCTTGCATGATTTTACTCCAACCAATCGCGGATCATGTCGCGGAAATAAGCACAAGCCAAAGACTATCACAGTCTCTGACTCTTTAGTCCATAGACACAAACCACATACCGTAAAAGATGGAACTGGCAACAGTTCTTAGATCACAGATGTCAACTTCTCAAATTTTTCAAGTTTGTCAAATATGTCGTGTTTGTCAATGTCAAGTTTGTCAAGTATTTCGATATTAGGTTAGAGTTCTAATTCAATTTTGAGGATTTTGTGAAGTATTATTATTGAACCACATTTTTTAATTCAAGGTTTCGAGCTAACACAAACTGCTGCAAGTTTACCAATCGAATGGAATATAAAAGAATTCAAAATGACAACAAAATTTTGTCATACAAAATTAGTCACAGAAGAGAAAATGAAATGAACTCATAACTCCTATGTGTATGACCTTTTTGTCCAATTTCTGTTTATGGCCAAATTGAAGGGAAACTAGCGAATTTCATCTATAATGCCTGTAGATATCAAAGAACTCACAGAGGGTTGGTTAGAGCTGGAGAGTGACCCTGGTCTTTTCTCTCTACTTTTGGAAGATTTCGGAGTGAAAGGTGTTCAAGTAGAAGAAATATATGATTTAAATAAACCTCTAGATAGCCCAGTCTATGGCTTCATTTTTCTATTTCGTTGGGTTGAAGAAAGAAGATCAAGACGTAAAGTTGTAGAACAAAATGAGACATTTGTCAAGGATGAGGAAATTGTTAATAACATTTTTTTCGCCCAACAGATGGTACCAAATAGCTGTGCAACACATGCACTTATTTCCATTCTTCTGAACTGTCCAACTATACATTTGGGTGAGACTCTTGCCAGGCTGAAGGCTCATACATATGGTATGAGCCCTGATAATAAAGGCTGGGCTATTGGGAATACTCCAGAATTAGCTTGTGCCCATAACTCACATGCTATGCCTCAGGCCAAAAGGAAATTAGAAAAAGGTAGTGGGGTTTCTACAGGTAGGTTCACTGGTGAAGCCTTCCATTTTGTTAGTTTTGTTCCCATTGGTGGACGACTCTTTGAGTTAGATGGCCTGAAACCTTTTCCTATAGACCATGGTCCATGCAATGATATGGAGTGGACCGACAAATTCCGTTGTGTTATAACTGATAGGTTGGGTATAACAGCTGATGAATACAATGAAATCAGGTTCAATTTGATGGCAGTTGTACCAGATAGAAGGCTTGCAATACAACACAAGTTGAAAATGCTGCGCACAAACAAACAAATTGTGTTGGATGCATTACAACACCTTGTTAAAATAAAGGACAAGGGGGGAGGAACAGCTAAAGCAGAATGCCAAGTAGAAACCATGAAAACAAATTTGAATTTGGATGAGAATAAGACTGTAGACCTCCTGAAAGAAGATCCCCCTAAAGATGAAGAGATGAAACATCCTAGCCTTATTCCTACCTCAACTAAAGTTACCCTGTGCCCCTTGGATTATGCTACACCACTAACTATACAAACATCACCTGCTCCAAGTACTTCTGGAACAGATACACCTTCTGATATTGGATCAGCCTTCAATTCTCCAACCCAGGCTTGGAATTGGACTAATGCAGCTGTTTGTCAGAACAGTCCCACATCAAGAGATCTGAAAAGATTTGTAGTGCTCAGAATGGCAGAGCAAGAAGATAGGGATAGGGAGAAAGAGAAAGAAAAAGTTGGTGAGTGTGCATTAATGCAGAATTATTTCCATTTTCACAATTTTTAAATTTGCTCAATCAGCATTATTTTCTTGTCTGTATGCATTGATAACTTTCTGCTTTGGTTCAATATGTTTCCCTGTTATGATATTGAATTTTTACTGGGATATTGATAAATTGCTCTTATTTTTATCAGAAGCAAAACAAGAAACAACTGAACGCAAAACAACAGGAGTGCATGCTAGAGTTCATACAAGTGATGGAGACCCTGTCATAGCAGAAAAGAAAAACCAAGAGCTGTTGGAACCACATACCTTTGCTCCAAAAGATCTCCTTGCATTATTGAGAAATTTAGAAAATGAAATTTGTATGTGTGAAATGAGTCTCAAAGATGAAAATGATAAACAGAATAAGTACAAGGTGAGTGTATGAGCTATTGATTCATGTATTGGTAGCTCATATTGAATAGAATCTGATAAAGTCTTCGTTTGCTTTGGAATATCATTGGAGAACAACATACAACTATATTCTATTTGTAAAAAAAATCAATAAGATAGTGAAAAACTCTTCCTTCCTTCATGATATGAAATTGTATTTTTCATAGTATTTTTTTGAAATTTATAGCTCGATGATGGTCGTAGAACTCATAATTATGATGAATTCATCTGCACATTCTTGTCCATGCTAGCAGAACAAGGCAAACTAGCAGATTTAGTTGAACAAAATCTGATAGCCCCTAAAAGGCCGAATAATTCTACACCAATACCAAAACCCACTAAGAAGAAGAAAGATGGTGGAAAAAGAAAAAAGAAGGGAAGGTCCAAAGTGAAAAGAAGAAGATGAGCTTCATGACATTTCATGGTATGCAGACTCTTGAGAGAATTGATGTTGATAAATTTGGAATAGAAAAGAATGAATTCTGTATAATTATCAGCCCTAAATATCATCATTTCACCAAAGTGCACCGTACTCTCGGTGATGTTCCTCACTGAAACAAGCCCCTGAAACAAGTTATAGAGGTGCACTCTGTAGTAATCTACTAACTTGAGTACATTGTCATTAGAATATACAAAAACATTAAAATTCATTCAGTCTAATGAATTTCTTTATGGGTTGGAGAATAAAACACATTTTAATTACAACGCCATATTTTATTGTGCATACAATAATACAGGTATATACATATACACTTTGAACATACTCTTGGAAATATTTCTTGGACAGAGTTCAACAACAAATATTCTTTAAAAATAAGTCAACAAAAGAGTGAAGTTACTCAAAATACCTAAATTTAGCACAAAACAGTAACCAAGTAACATTTCAAAATGTAATATCTGAAGGGATTTGCATTGCATATCTAGAAGTTTTATTGCATTTATATTTCAATGAACTAGATTTGATCAACCAACGGATAGAAACATTGGCCAATATAATTCCATTACCCTTGAATGAATGGTATTTAAAAATGTGGCTTCCTTCTATTTATAAAAATACAACTGCAATAAAAATTTTTGAACACACTGTGTATAGTACTTAATCGTACAATGTAAAGATTCAATATTGAAAAAAATATAGAGAGTTTGAGCTACATTTATTGACATTTGATTAAGGTTTCACATCTCTTTTTATTGATATCAATGAGCACATCTTCATTATATTCATTAAAACATCTTTATTGTAGAATAATCAATACAGTTAACACGTTCGTTCGAGTCACATTTTCATTTGAGTCAGTTTTTCAGTAACCATTATGAAATCCACCAAATCAAAGCGGTTGCAAGCAGACGATATTTCGGAGTTGTGATTTGTACCTGGAATTCGGTCAACAAAAACCTATTACTGCATTCTATGAGTAACTAAATTCTTCTTTATCTCTACTTGAAGATGATTTTTCAAGCAAGTTCTTTCGAAGTAGAGGTCACAGCCGCATTGATTCTTTTATACACTTGAAAGGTCGAATTTTTAATCTCAGGTACAGATAGGGAACGAACACTGAAACCAGCTGGACAGTTGAATGAAGCTTGTTGCATTTCACTCACCTCTCAACAACAGATATTGACAACAGCCATTCAACCTCAACTAATAGTCGAAATCAAGTTTACAAATGAAAATACGATTCCATCCTACTACAAAACATTTTTAAATGGCAAGGACTGTTTTTCAAATAAATTCATAGTAGTGAATTTCTTGATTGTTTCAAGTTAACTGACGAGAGTGACACGCTGAACTTTCCTAGTCAGCGTGATAGTTGATATGGTGATAAATTTATTGATAGCAGAGTGAAATAATGTATGAAACTGAATTTTCCTTCATAATGTAATGTTTGAATGTAATTTTATGTTTGGGAAAGTGTTGAAAAACGCAAATCGGAATTCTGCCAGTGCTTTATCTCCTGTCATTGTCACCGAAGACAATTCGAAAAGTTTTAATCGTTATTCTCAGTAGGGGTAAAACATTACTTAATGATCAAATGACTCAACAATTCCATGTTGCTAACCAGACCTAACCAACTACAAATAGTCCATATGTAGAAAGTCACAAATTATAAGTGTTCTCTTTACATACTTGAAAATTGTTCCAAACATAATTTTTGATGAATTACGTTGACTATTAGTTGGAATTGAGGCTTTCAGGCTGTTTTGAAAACGGAATTCGGAAATTTTGTCGGCGGTAATTCAAAAAGTATATCGATATCTAAAAGTGTATTCAGTTATATAGGGTGCGACTTGAATAATGTCAATAATTTAAGGGGTTGAATCGTTCGTAAAAACGTTCCTAAAAACGTGTGTCCTAACTTGCTTCGTTTCCGAGTAACGAGGTGTCAAAATGAAAATATAAAATAGCTTTTTTATTAATAACTCAAAAGTCTTCACGCCGATTTCGATAAAACTAGGTATGTATGTTAGCATTACAAAAGGGCTTCTTCTCATGAAATTAGTTTATGGATCGAAATTTTAGTGTTGTCACATATTTATTGTATACGTTATATATATATATATATATATGTATACGTTTATATGAGTTTTTTTCATAAAATATAACTAGGTATCACCACCTGAAATTAATGACTTCATTTGAGTTACACCCCCTATAGTAAATAAAAATTTGTTGTCGATGGTGAGTGAATTTTGGGGAACAGAAACAACATGTGATTTTGTATCCTTTTCATATACACACTTTTTAGGTTATTGCAAACTACACGTTCCCGCTACTAATTCAACACAATGGCGATGTAGGGGATGAATGATATCCTTATGCAAAAATCTAACCACAAAACTTGAAACATCCATAAAAATGCCCTTTGACGATTATTATTAAAATATAATAATTGCCAAAATTCGAGTACATTGTTGGTTTGAGTAGGCTATTTACAAATATACACACTTCAAATATGTTACATGACACTTTCTTTGGCACAACTTGAATCATTTCGATACAGCGCTGAAAATATTGAAAGTCCATAGTAGGTACATACCTGGTGCCATTAGGTCATTTGTATTTTTCCTAGGGTAGGTAATAATTGACGCAAGATTCGTTGTCAGCTCCGAAAAGGCAATGAAGTGATCATCAAGATGAATTATTTTAAGTGAGCTATGTTACATTGAAGTAGAACGAACTAATTCCCATAGGAATTGAATAACGCTGATAGGAATCGATTGCGTCTTCTGGAACAGTATCGAAATAGTTAACACACCAGGTAAGTACATATTTGCCAGGAATCGAATCAACTCAGTGCAATTTGAATTTCAAGAGAAAACAAACAGTTCGAACATTCAACATCAAGCATATAGTTTAGAATCAAACAAGTGACGTATAGTGTCAGGTTACATATCGATAACAAAAGATAACTAGTGAACTGACGGCCAGATTTTTGAATACCCAACATTCAACACCAAGGAAATATAATTTATTTCTATTTCATTAGGCCGTATTAGCTTCGTGTGAGAATCGAGATGGAATAGAAGGCTATATAGTTACATCAAACAACCATTTGGAAGAAATTTCGATCAACAACAAATACTCAAGCAATCAAGTATACCTACTTATGGCAAAAATGACACTGATACTGTTTAAACAATGCTAAATTTTGATTGATATCAAGGGGATATCTTTCTTATGATGTAGCTTATGATGACTCATAATGTACATTCTACATGAACTTTCTTCCTCTGTCAAATTTCAACAGTTTTGCAACTCCTACCAATTATTTTGATATTTTGAGGTGTACAGATCTGAGATTGTAGTTGTTTTGTCATCTGAAATTTTTTATCGGAATAAAATCGAAATTACTATTACTGTTCCTGAAAACTGATTGAATGATTTTGAAAAGCTGAATATAAATGATGGAGTACAATACAAATTCTTGGTAATTTTTGTCCATCTCAGTTAGAAATTTCACATAAGAAATGAGTGATTTCTGATAACCCCCTGTTTAACTATGGAACCCGGGTCCCAGACTAAAATAGCAAAAATGTCCGTCAGTTCTAAGAGGTACATTGAATATAACAACAATCAATTAATAGATCTGAGCACCTGATATCTAAACTAACAAAATCGGCTCAGTCTGAGTCTGTCGCCAGCTGAACTGATCGTAGCGTACTTAACCTACAATCTAACACTTAATGAGCTAAGGAA
The DNA here is from genome assembly GCA_963576655.1 of Gastrophysa polygoni. Classification (NCBI taxonomy): domain Eukaryota; kingdom Metazoa; phylum Arthropoda; class Insecta; order Coleoptera; family Chrysomelidae; genus Gastrophysa; species Gastrophysa polygoni. The sequence goes on from OY755091.1 coordinate 5,118,476, forward strand.
AACATACAGCTTGTTCAAAAACATTCAATAGTGGTATTTCTAGATAAGCTCTTAAAACCTAAGTTTAATGTCTTATAGACACATAAGAAAAACACCAATACATATATTACTCGATAAATTAAATTGGATTGTCATTTTTTAATGGAAAAACTTTGATCATGTTCAGCTGGATGAAGACTTCCAAAATGTTTCTCGTTATCATACATACAGTAACATGTACAAATATTTTTTTCATTATATCAAGTATTAATATAGATAGATTCATAGTAATAGACTTTTAAAAAGATCACAACACAGAGTTAAGAGTACCTACCTGTGCTTTCAGCACATTTGGTACATTTGAGTTAAAAAAATTGCGAAACCGTTTACTTGCCTCAAACTCACTTTTGGCACATATTTATCTTAATACATTCGTTCTAAATCCATCTATTTTTTTTATAAAGTCCTAACCAATCGTTACAATTTTCTAATGTATTTAGGTTAATATTCATAAAATCTATTAGTTTATTAAAATAATATCTTATGCCTATATATTCTCAAAATGATTAATTGAGTAACTCACTCGGAAACTATAGAAATTAAAAACATTCACCTTGAGCAAATTCACTAGATATATTTTCAGTAAGTAAACTTCAGGCAAATAGACAGTTCCAGGTTCTATAATACGTATAGTTCGATAAATTATTTATGGCCGTTTTTTGATATTTGATTAACACTTTTGAGTTCAGATCTATTGCTCAAACAGTTTGGAAAATGATATCCAGAGAACACACTACATATCCAAGCATATTTTCAATAGATACCTACTCAGAATTTGATCATAGAAAACTAACGAAATGTTGAATAATTTATGACAAAGTCCTTCATATTCGATGTCCATTTCAATAAAAAAATATACAATTCCAAGGAAAATGTGACACTCTAATATCGAATGCTGAAATGGAGGTAAATCATGGTATGGTATTGTAAATATTATCGAATAAAGTATATTGCAATGTTTGAAACAAAGTGGGTAAACACGTGCTCTCGGGAACATAGTAGTCCTGGACTAACCTCCTTTCAAGAGAAATTTGAAATGTTGATTTTAAAATTATGCCTTTGTTTCGAAAAATGAATGATTACATTATGGTCATATTTTGCTGTTTTCGTATCTCACAAATATGACATTATTATTTACTTTAAAAGTGGTAGTTACCATGGAAACACTTGATATAGGACTGACAGGACTGTGATTGGTGGGTTTCATATCTCACAGTGAACGAATATGAATTCATATACATTTAGGCGATTGAATTTGCTTACAACTTACCCATTTCACAGAATGATGAAGAATTAGACAAGGGAAATTGGAAAAAAAAATAATTTTTGGTACTGTCAAGATTGCCCATTTGTCTCTAAGATAGTATTTTATTATTCCAGGTAGTGAAACAAATAACTATAGTTAATTCTATGTGGGCATCTATTGACTAATGCATAGATTTTTGTCGTATTCTGTTTTTACTGAGCACAATTTCCTCATACCAGATCTTTCATGGCGACAATGATGATGATTGCATTGATACAACCAGTGTTTTCGCTCGACATTCGAAAAGGCACTAACGTTACGGATACGCAACGCAACACAACCCCTATTTTTAATATTAAATATAAATCTCTGTAATATGTGGTTTGTAATTTGTACACTACTACTATACCTATAATTTTTTACCTACCTCTAACTCTTGAATATCAAACTTTTCTCGTTTTGAAGACATTTTTCTCGAGATGTTGATCTGGATCACAGAATAATGGAGGAAGATAGATATATGCTACAGCGAGTGTGACTCGTAGTGAACCTTACTTTATATGATTTCAGATGAACTAAAACTAAACGAAGTAATAATATCAAAATCTTTAAGAAAGTAATGAGATGCACCGGGCTAACTACATCCTGTGTCGAAATATCATATAGGTACCTATCGTAGATTTACTATTATTTTGCCATATCAAATTTGAACAGAGTGAAGCTACAAGCAGATGTTCGCTTTCCAGCTTTATTCAATGAATTACTCAACATTCCTCAATTATTCACAATTCTAAATATTATGACAAATTACCGAAGAGGTGGGGGTGTCAGACTGTATATATCGCAATGCCCAGCCCTTCTGTATTTATACGTTCATGATTGTGAGGTTATTGAACTAATAAATTGTTATGCTTGTTACAAGGGTGATCGGTTGATTATAATCGATGAAAAATGAAGAGATTTTGTATTTGGTGCATATCATACCAGAGACCTCTCGACTAAAAAGTTATCTTCAGGGTTTGTAGCAGCAAGTTAGTAAACAAGCTAATAGAAAATGTACTTATGGACAAGTTCAACAGTAAGAGTTAATCCCTGTCATACATTATGGGAAAGAGTTCATGCACTGATGATTTTCTATTCAGTCAAAAAGCTGCTGTATGAAAATCAATTAGTATACATGAAACACGTACAGGATTCTTGTCATTTATATCTCGAAATGTGTACATTTTTGGAAGGTGGGAACTTGTGTTTCGTGAAACGATGGATGAAAATTTCATGCACGAGATGGAAAGTTTATTTTTTCGATAACATCGAAACTTGCACACAGCTGGACATTCCACTCGATAAATCTTTCAAGTTTGACGCATCCTAGCTGTCAAATCTATCTTCCTCATCACCTGCGTGCATCTGATCGACTAATTGATTTTGCGATGTTTGATTGCCCGTTACCTGCTTTGATTCGATTCGACTAAAGACTAAGTGCTGAAAGGGCTCGGCACGGAGACTTCGTAACTGTGCTGGGGCGGGGGAGGGTCTTTTTCTTTTCTCTTCGCCGGTTCCGCGTCGGGAGGCCTGTGCGATTTCATGTGGGCGCTACGACTTTTGATTTTCGTGAACACTCTGTCGATGAGAAATGTCGTGTTTAGTATCGAGAGGCAAAGGTAGGGCTGTCCAAAAAACAAACGATTTAGGTCGAATTCACGATTTTCTCACGTGACATTTGAATATAGTAAACTTAAACATTGTATTTCCACAATCAACTTCCTTGGTTGGATAGTCAGATCACAAACTTCGATTAGTTTCATGCCCTGAGTGTACTGAGTAATTATCTAGCAACATAATTGATTTGGATTAGGAAGATATAGAGAACCTACAAGAACCTAATCACCTTATTGTGAAAATTAAAGATTGAGACAATTCAAACTTAGATACACAGTTTTGAAATGATTGTAGTATAGCATCTTATAGTAAATAACTATGAAACTAATCCATAGATAATAATTAATTTACTCTGCATGATGGGCATTTCCAGTCATGCCAATTTATTTTCCACCAATATCAAGACAATTCAGTACTGAAAGCGCGTTGTTCAAAAACAGCAAATATTGCGCTCCTCTTATGACGTCAGTGCGCGTCATGAATTAATTGGTTGAATTTTGTAATGGCGATGGAGATGTGGGGACAAGCTTGGGAAACACAAAGTAGATGGCAATCGAAATTGCCTGGGAATTTTGCTGTTTTCGATCATTCTTGATCTATGATCTGGTCAACATAAAAATCTCGAGAATGTATATGGAGTCACTGGAAATAAAAATATAATAAAGACACATTCCATTTCAAACAGAGTCGTTATTCATTTATTGATTTATTTATTTATTTAGTCATTTATTTATTTATTCATTACAAAGTAGGGATATAAACAGACAAATACAACGAGTATCCTCTTAATAGGTTATATTGTGTTTGATGATGTTTTTGCTGAAAAAGTATCGATTCGAATTTTTTGAAATGTGGATTTCATTAGGGTGCTCAAGTGGGTCACCTATATATTATTCGAATGCCTATGCTTCGATTCACCAATTGTTTTTGGACAGCCCTATTATTATAATGGTGCTATTTTCGATGAAGGTGAAAGATGAAACTCAAAATCAAAATAAGAAGCTGCTTTTAGAAAGGCAGAGAAGTTTTTATTACAATATTGTGTGTATTGTTGCTCGTTTGTTTTTTTTTATTTTGACTTTGCGATCGGCAGTGATTGTGTTGTTACATGCTCACGTGCATTGTAGTGTCTTTTCGTTTATTCATGAGTCCTATAGAAATTTCAAAGAATAATTTGACAAGTAATGATTCACTAGAACGAATGGCTCACTCAATGGTTCATTATAAAGAATTTTCGTTTCTATTCCTAAAAATTCCAAACTAAATTATAGTTGCCACAAGAAAAATCAGATAATCAAATTGTAATCCTCTGTCTGAATTCTATAGTGAATACTATCTAAGGAACCGGAAGGAACCCGTGTTGTATTGTGTAAAGCAGGAAAATTGAGGCAACGGCAACTCTTATGAAATAGAATGATTTTGTGGGATCCCCATCTTTATTGAATACATGAAGTAGGATCCCGTACCAGTGCTGATCCTGTGGTTTTTATTTATTCGTTCGCTACAGATTGATGAAATCAGTTCATGAACTGTATGTGCAGATGTTATTTTTTGATCATTGATCCTTGCTAAACGCAATATTGAGAATCGTATCATCCTTATCCATGTGAGAACATGTGTAAAGAAGAGATGGGCGATCCTACACGCTTGAGAGTTGCCTACACAATCGATTTACCTCAATTTTTTCATTATAACGGGTGGTTATCTAAAGATGAATTGCAATTTGAAATGACATGTTTGCAATAAGAGATGGGTACCTATCGAAATTGAGTCAAATATTGTTTGTATTGTTATAATGTTTCTATTTGTATACTAATGATCATACTAAACTCCAGTAGCACAAAGAGCTTAGCCAGAGTATAAAGGTGCATGCTTGTGTGAAAACTATTTGAAAACTTCAACAGAACGATAAAAAACAAAAAGTATCCCTCGATGAGAGGGATCGAGAGATAAAGGAATCAAGAGGTAGAGCAAATAGTGAGAGTATAATTAAGCTGTCTGTTTCACGTTAATTAATTTGTATATTCATATTCGAAACTACCAAACGTTTTATCATGTACAATATTGAATTTATTCAAGGTTTTGAACTGAACGAACAAAAAAAAAGAAAGAATACTATTCCGTTCGATAATCATTTCCATTCCATTCCATCATATATCAATATGAAATGAATTTTCGGTTCGAATATATCGGAAAAAGGATCATTATCTTGATATTTGGCAAAAATAAGCCCGTTCGGACAGAATCTATTGAATTAGTGAGCTTCTTAGATTGAAATCGTCAACATTTCTTTCTTTCGATAATTAATAATAAAATCTTGAATATTCGAATGAGATTGAACTTTTATAGGGTCCAGAAAGACATTCTGGCATCATAATCGCCATAGACATACATCCTTTCGGGTTCTTGAAGGAATATCGAAAAAATATGATACTATTCATTTGCGTCCATATGTTCAAGGAAATATGAATTAACCTCTTGATTTTTCATTACTCGTAACGAATCTCTTGATTAACTAAGGAGGATAACCACTTCATGGAATTCTGGGACAGGTTCGATATAATCCAAGTAATCATTACCTAGGCATGCGAAAGAAAAAACGATATTCCATCATATTTTATATACACATTTAGACAACTCACATTGACTCGAATACAAGTAAATTGCAATGCACCAATATCCATCAAGAATATTTTTTTTTGATAAATGGATGATGAAAAGTTTCCCTTTGGAAAGTCACATCCAAAAAATATTTTTGAATTATAATTTTTATGAAATGGACTGTAATGTTGGATTTATGCAGCAATTTTAAGTAATAAGTTTTGAGTCGTTAGTTTAAAGTAATAAGCTTCAAATCGTTAAGAGAAAAAAAACATTTATGCAGGATTATTAAGGACTGTCATGCCATAAGGATGACGTTTCTCATTGCTCAATTTTGAGTGACAGCTGATGTTGTATGAAAATTGCACGAATCGCAGAATTGGAAATTTTACACGCATGCGCAATACAAACAGTTTTTAGTTTCAGTCGTAAGAGTTAAAAGTTTCTTGTGACTTGAATCTTACGACTTGAAACTTAAAACTAACGAGAAGTGTATAAGTGCGAATATTTAAAACCAATGATTGAAGTTCTTACGACTTACTACTTGAAACTTACGACTTGAAACTCATGATCTAAAATTGTAGCGTAAATCCACCATAAGTTGAACCAAAACAAACATGGGGGTGCAATTTGAAGAACAAAAGTTAGGGGTTGTTTTCTCGGGGTTGTTTGCCAGGGGTGGACATTGCTATGCTGCATGAACGAGCTTATTTTTATTCGACTGAACGCTCTGGGACACCCGATATAATATGAAATCTTCGGTTATGACAATGCAATCTTGCAACTCTGCGAGACAGAATCATCAAACTTCACTATAGCTCTCCTCTCGATCCGACAAACAAAATACCTCATTCCGCACACTGGAGGTTGTGTATTTTAGAAGGAGAGTAGACGCGAACTCATAGTATTAGCACGTAAGCAGAGGTACGCAAGTCACACCGATCATTTACCTTCGGTCGTCTTTTATTGACAGTGGAGACGCGTGTACACTTACTTCCCGCATATCTTACAAGGGTACTCTTCGGATGAGTCGGCGTGGCATTGGCTGGGGTTGACAGCCGGCGCTCGCCTGTCACTCGTCGTCGATGAGGGGGTGGGGGAATTCCTGGCGGTGCCGCCGTGTATCCTAATGTGGCCGTTGAGCGCTGCCCGCGAGTTGAAACTCTGAAAGAGAGCACGATGATAGAGTAGTTTTTTCGTTCGATTTCATTTTTATCATATGAAATAACAAATACAATGTGTCGATATATAGAATAATAGTCCGAATATTTTTTTTTCATGAAAACACGATCGTGTAATTTGATCCTGAAAATATTGATATTCATTGAATCTAAACATACATCATAGCAAATAATCATAATATATGCAATCATATACATCTAAAGAAATGAATAGATACATGAAAAAATATACAGGGTGTTTCGAAGGTCGATGCAAAGTCTAAGGGAGGACAGAGGTGAGCTCATTTGGATTCCATTGAGCCAAACATACTTCAGTAGTCTCGCCATTTTCAAGTTACTCGAAAATATTTTTTTCGCACCCTGTTAACAAGCCAATGGAACATGACACCTTGGTCAATTGATTTTGTACATGACTGTTCTAGAAAATATACATGATAGATGTTTCTTCGAGCATTATGACATTCCATGATTCACTAGTGAATTATGAACTAATAATTTTGTAACGGTAATAACTGTTGAACGAAAAGAGATACGAAAAAGTGAAGAGACCTTTTTTCGTAGAAATCGACGTCGCATGGCCCATAGACGTTCGAAAAATTTTCAAAGGAGTCATGTGTACGAAAAAATGGCGAAAATAAAAAGTTGAATGATCAAGGAAATTCCTTTTGCATGGGGGTAGAATTTTTCGCGAGGAACAACATGGACGCACCAATATTTTTTTGTAGTGTTGAAAAATCGGTGAAAAAATTCAATATAAATCAGAAATGTCTTTTTTCTGAAAAAGGATCGCATATGAGAAAAAATATTTACTGTATGAATGATACTAAATAATTTACCGTATACTGTAAGTATTGAAAATTCGGAAAGTGTCGTCAAAATATTTTCTAAGTTTACTTTTGAATTGAAAGTAGTAATCTTAATACTTGTTCATACTTGTTTCACTTGGCATATGCCAGGAACAGATTGAAATAGACTGTAATATGACATTAAAGTTGATTTTCTACTGACAATGTGTCTCAGTAATCTGAGTTTATGAAATGTCTTCCTTGGTTTCTTCTACGCTTCCGTAGGAGGATAAGAAAAAATAAAGATCTAAGAATATTAGGAATGAAGATCTAGGTAACGAAACAACGATCGGATATACTCACAGCTGAGCAATCTGGAAATTCACACACAAAACTTCTGGTTTCCTGAACCGGCATGGGGGACCCACTATCAGCAATCTTAAAAAAAAAACAAATCAATAATCGCGGTCTGTTATTGTCACATATGTTATCTTACCCCTAATAATTTGGCATCAGCAAATACCTTCTCGTCCATTTCTGATTCCAAACCCTTCCAGTGGCTGTATCTCCGCTCTCTCAACTGTTTTATCCGTCGGTGTTCGTCAGCGCAAACTTTTTTCCACACGTAATAAAATTGCACACATTGCTTTATGGTTTTCGTTCGAATCTGAAACAAAAATGCAAATTTCGTAGTAGTTATTCATAAATTTGGAAAGTAGCGCCGAAACTGTCTTTCCATGTCTGTGATCCTGATGGCAATGACATTTGAAGTGAAATTAGGTTCGGGTAGAAAACATGAAAGATGTGGTTTTCAGTTTTGAGAAAGACTTGGAGAGTATTATGTTATCATTTGTATATTCGTGATGCCAGCAATGAACTCTGAAATATAGATTTACTTTCATCTAACCAATACATTTGTATTGTTCTAAAAACTGATTCAGAATTGATGACATTTCTACGAGAAATAACTGTCAGCTCAAGTTGGATATTTCATTGTCAATATGCTGCGTCATTTTTATTGAATGGAATGCCTCGAAACACCTGAATATATTCCCACCCTATACCAGATTCACATAATCTTCAACTCACCTCTTGAGCAATACAATGGAAATCCTTATCATACTTGAGCAGCGATTTGTGGAACTGTTCGGTTTCCGAACACGACCATTTGTCACTCTCACAATACTGATAGGCTAGCAGAGGGTGGTCGTTCGGTAGGTTCGGTGACGGTTGCATCAGCTTCAGCATCGCTTCCTGTAGCGGAAAAGGAAATGTCTAGAGTTATTGGAGAACGATGGGCTAATCATGAACTTACGTGTATATTTCCACTGCACATATGGAGGAGGTGCATGGCATATTCTTTATTCCGCCCACCGCCTGGCACTGCTGCACAGCAAGCGAAATCCAAGTACATGTCAACTGGAAATTCATCAAAGTAAGCAGTGATTGTGATACTTTTTCCGAACATGGATATGATATTGGGTAATATACTCTGTCTCTGATTTCTCAATTGGGATTATAAAACGTACATGATGATGTAGCAAAGATTACAGAAGAAATACAATGAATTTTTTTTTTAATAAAACGTGATGAAGATACGTCAATGGCACAAATACCACTTTCCCTTCAGAAACATAGACACGCTTATTCTGCAATGTGTACACTTTCTTCGAATGAAGGAACTTCCGTACGAGAAGAACTGCCAACAGGTGCCTACGGTTTGTCAAAGTACCATCTTCGTGATCATTTATCGATTATTAATTGTGGTCTAAGCAACCTTCTACGTCGCAGGAACAATGAAAATCGAATGTTTTCGTGAATACGTTAGAAAAGTTCGCCAATCGAGAACCTACCTACTACGATTGATAATAGTTGTGTCTGTCTATGCTAGCTTCTACAACGCGTGTATCAAAGTTAAGGAATAAGTTCGTGAACGCCTTAGAAAAGTGCACGGACCGATTATGTGGATTCCCTACCTTCTGAATCCGTGCAACAGTTTATACCAGGATCCCACAAGAGGTCCTCATAGCAGGGTTCCGGACTATTCTTTCTAGGAACAGACATCAAGTGCGGTATTTTGCACTGGAATTTCGATCCGACATTCACGTGAGGTGTAGAGTCACTCTCTGGAATGGGATCGCTACTCCAACTCAATCCTTCTTCACCTAAAACACAAATCTACATTGAAATATTGATTTTTCTGCAGCATTCAAGAAAGCGGACTTATTTTTCCATCGGCAATGTTGGTCTTTACTTTTCATGAGAGTATTCACCTTTATTTTTCAAACTTGCATATAATCCCGTACCAGGCCTCTGGGGGTTCAATATCGGTTGGGGAGTATACGGAGCGGATCCTTGAGGTTTACTCCTAGTTGCTCTCAATTTCGATTGGTGGAATATTGGTAGTTGTAAGGGTTCTGTCCTAGGTCGTTTCCTGGACACTTTCACTGGACTAGCAGGTATCCTGAAACCAAACAGTCATTGCCGAATTGAATACTTCGGTAATCATAATGACTTACGAAGTGGGACTGAGAAAAACGTCATTGTTATCTTCTCTCTTGATTTCACTTATTTGTTTAGGCCTATGGATAACGTGTTTCGTTGGTATCGTGCATTGTACAGTTTTGATTAATTTTTGTACTTTGTTCTTATCGTCACCACTACTATCCTGACCTATCAACTGCGTATTTGTCAGCAGGAAATTCTTGGCTTGGAAATTATTGCCTCCCGTTTGTATCAATTTGATTTCTCCGTTGGCATCAACTAGAATTCCAGCGAAATTAGAACTGTTCAGCTCTATCAAGCCATTGTTGCTGATAAGCCTCATCGGAACCCCGTTGATTTCTATCTTCTTCTTGGGAATACAATCCTTCGGGCTACTGGAGAGTAGAGGGTCATCAGAGTTAGGCAGCATGACTCCATTGCACCAACTATTCGACATCGAATAAGTCGAGGTATTCGAGGAAGACGAAAACGTCGTAGATGGAATCGGAGAAGGGTTCGAAGTACTAACTATATTAGAAATGGGGGATGGTACCGGGGTCAAACCGAGAGGTGACTGAGGCGATGGACTATTTGTGAGTGGGTAAATCGGTTCGTCAGGCAGGACTTCTTCCAAAGCCTCTTCGACTGCTTCAGAACTCGACATCGTTGAGGTGAAAAACGCCGCAGACAAAGGAGATGAAGCTTGGGGAGGTTCTTCGTAAACACCTGAAAATTATCAGGATTACTACCTTATACAAGGAGATGTGATTGAGATATGTTCGACAAGCTCTACCTCTTTCAACCATTTGTCCGAACTCTTGTCCGTTAGGAGACACCATAGGAAGTATGGTACTCTGTCCAAACCCTGGGCTTTGCCCCTCATGACTAGCAGGTGGCGTGGGATAGGCGAATCCAGGGGAATCGTGCCTTATGAGAGGACTTTGCAATGGTGACTGAGCTGTGATAGTATGTGGAGACCTGCGAATGGAACGATGCCAAACAAATATTATTATGGATGGTTAATCAACTTTCAATGGGTTACGGACATCTCATCGTTAGCAAACGAAATGTTTCAATAGGTTTTAAGTTTTTACCTAGCGTAAGGCGAATGCGTCTGGTATCCTGGAGAGGGCATATCCATGTTGTTGCTAGTGTGGAAGGTACTGAACTCTGCGAGACTTTCCGGTAGTGGGGAGTCTAAAACCGCCTGTAGGTCTTGGTTCACGGAGTGACTGGACTGAAAGGATGGCGACTGTTGCACTCCTGGATCGTCGAGACTTATGTCGTCGAGTTTGAATTCCTGCATTTGCTGTTCGTTTTGGCCTTGGAAAGACTCAGTTTGGAATTGTATGGAAGCCAGTTGGTTGGTATCCACACCTAGAAAATGGTTGATTAGATTACTATCAGATATTCGTCAACCTGGAAGTGGAAGGAATCTATGACACTCACCTTGGAGCAGCATACTGTCCTGAACTTGCGTGAAGACTTCGTCCTGGAGACTGGACGATATGAACTCCGCCTCTTCCGACTGATACGTCACGTTGGCGAGCGTGAAGGACTCGCTGGATTGGAACTGGATGAGAGGGGAACTCTGCCTGCCCGGATCCGAGGTGGTTCTCTTGACCGTCGCCTTCTCACGCTTCAGGATCAAGTCCGCTATGGCTTGGGCCTCCTGTTGCGTGCTGTTGGCGCTCCTGAAGGCCTCTGCTTCGGAATGTCTTCGGTTCTTCTCGGAGTTCTGAGGCGGCGCCGGCACGACGAAAGAGGAGATTTTCGACTCCAGATCGGTGTTGTTGGAAGATGCTGAGGAGGAGGAAGACGGCGAGGAATGCACCGCGAGGGGAAAGAGGGGTGGGGCTGATTTTTCTTCGTGCGTCGTGGCCGGCGTCGATTGGGGAGTGTTGGTGTTGCGCTTGTTTATGATTTTTTCTTCTATGAGGGCGCGTACGCTGAAGCTGGCAGTCTGGAGTGGGGGGCCGGTGGAGTCTTTCTTCTCGTTTTTTTTGTTCTCCGAGTCCTGCAACAATCAGTCATGAAATTGACCTATCAGATTTTGATTTCATTCAATAATGATTGTCTTCTATTCTTGCTGGAAAATTTGTCATGTATTCATTATCATCTGATTGTGATTTTGTCTTCAATTTTTGTTTTACTATGAGGAAGGTATGCAAATTGTTGAATAACTCTTTGTCTATGAATGGGATTCAAAATGAATCACTTCAAAGTTCGAAAATGAATCACTTTCGATATGATTTGATGTGATTTCATGGCATTCAAATGACATTTAGCAATAGGATAAATAATTTTCAAATGATCAGCAAACGGATTGTATTTTAACCGTGTTATTCAAATTCGCAGTAGTTGAGGTTATATTATTCAATATTGAGGTTATAGCATTTAATACTATCCAAAAACATCGGTAACGGACATAGGAAGATCATGATGAGTTTGGGAGATGAAAAATTGTCTGGAATCATATTTTCCTGGAACTGCCTATGTAAGCTGATTATTGGAAGATCTCAGTTGATTTTCATCAGTTGAAATCCAAATAATCACGATGATACATTGAATGAGTTAAAATTTTCCTAGAGAATAGACAATCTTGAAGAAAATATCATATTCATGAAGAATACATTCAAATATATGGTAATCATTAATTCTGTCTCTATTATTTATACATGAGTTTCCACTACTGAATTCATATTTTCTCCTCGTTTTACAGAATATCCATCTATACTGTACGCGGCAAATTCCCTATATTTATATAGACATCAAACAAATCCCAAAATCGATGCCAACATCCGATTCCGAACTAATTACTCTTTCATCTCTGGAATATTATATACACAACGAGGGCGAAACCAGATATTTTCGGAGGGGTGAAAATATTTTCTTTGCGCTAGAATATCGAATTCAACAAGCATTCAACAAGCATTTGAGAGATTCTAGGGGAAATATCGGAACTTGATTTTCGGCAAACATCCAATGATGGTTGCTAATTCTCTTTTTTTCCACCATTTGAAGATCAAAATATAGCCAAAATGGATAATTTAGTTACTTATTTCATTTCATTTTATCTGATCCTAACATTAAACTTCTGAATCACTAAACTCAAGCTGACGTTTGATCTCGAATTAGGAACAGAGGAAATGTATCCAACAACGTATTAGATAGATAGATAGATTCATTATTAGAATCGCAATTACATTGATATATAATTAATTTAAGATCATATAATTCTTAGATTCTATACAGCATTGAGAAAGTGAAAGGTGCGATGCAAAATAATATTAACAATAATGTGATCCTATTCTAAATTTTGATAAAAAAATTCCTCTAGATTATCAAAAACATGATCATGCAATGATTTTTGTTTTCTAGTTCTGTTGTATCTATAATTTGGCAAAATGTACTCTTGTTTTCTGGTTGGATATGTGTGTGTTTGATGGTAATGTCAATATTGATCGTTTTTTGTGTATCGGCATACTTATTTTGAATATGTAGGTATATGTTGAAGTGAATATTTTGTGATCTTTGGAAAGTGTCCTGCGAAAGTATCTTCAAATATGTATAAACTCTTCATGAATATCTTGAGAACACCTGCCTATCGATATTCATTGAGAACATTCACAGGATAATTTCATTATGTCCTGTAGAATATTCAAAAGGAAATGATATGAAAGAACTCCTTTTTTGGATGAATGTGTACGGCACTGCGACCGGCATGCACAGATTAAACAAACTTCTCGATTTGATCATTGAAACAGGTAACTGAGTAATTACACGAGCTATATTTATAACAGAATTCGACTTCCCCTATTGTCGAAACTCCATTTCCAGTTCAGATAATGTACTTCAACTACTATTGTTTGGGAAAGGGCTGTAACCAGTTACTGTTTATGTTTCTGGCGGGTATATCGAGAAATCGATCTGTTCTGCCCTGATGCATATACAGGGTCATTCAGAAACTGACTCGAATTATCGAGAACCGTATAACATACCATGGAATTCATTGTTTCAATCGCAGTGTCTGATGCGGTGTAATCTACGCCACATTCGGAATCAGCCGATTTTCAGTGCATTTAAACTAGTGATTTCAAACGAATGGAGAAATAATCGGCAATCTATACTAGGCATTGCTTTGGCTCTACCATCACTCTCGATTATCAGTTATTTCCAATTTCAATTTCAAATATGCCTATTTTTAGTTTCCATGCGAATTTGATTATGTTGATAACACAGGTAATGAAGATAGACTACCAATGTACCAAATAGCTTTGATAGGAAAAGGACAATTTTTTCACTCTCATTTTTTATTCCACACTATTTTAGAATCGAATTTCTCCGCACTTTCTTCAAGTAGGTATGAGTTTTTGGAAGCTCGCTCCGAGTACCGACTTTTCGAATGATCTATAACGATAGTATGACCCTTTGGGTTTTCCAATTCGAACAAATGTCAAAATAATTGATCAAAAGAGTGGTGAACTGGTCATCTCGAAGATATGTTGTTGTTCGTTGAAATCAAATATCAGTAACCGTTTGTTGGATTTTTTTGAATTTTTTATTTCAAATGACACACCCTGTATATTTCCATAAAATTTGAAGTAGTATCTTTTAGAAAATGCACTGTTACATCGATGTTATTTTTATTTTCAATAACAATCTCAGAAGAAGAAACGCATGAAGTAACCAAACAATCAAAATTACCTGAAAATGATTATTCTCCATATTCAAAATTCTCACTACCGCATTTCCATCGAAATCATAGAGTACGATATTTTCAGATTCAGGGCAAACCGCGATACTAACAAATAAAGAGGTACTCGCTCATGAAATAATATTAACCAGGATTAAATCAATACAAAACAGTAAAATGAATCGGGGGTAGACATCAAGTGAAAATTAATTATTTTCATCGAATGTTCAAGCTGAGCACCGTTTACATTACATGGTGTGTCATTTGAAATATTAAGGTTGACAAGTGACAAGAATTTCGGAAAAGTTGAAAACATTTCAACGTTGGCGAAGATAACATTTCCTAATCCGTCGTATTCTGAAATCATCCTGTCGAAAAATTCAAAGGAATTCAACAAATTGTTACCGAAATACTCACTTGGTTCCGCACTTTCGCTCAACACTCTATATATATATATACACACATGTAGATTTTGGGATATGCGTTGTAATCAAGACCCTTATCACCAATGAAAAGGCATGAGAGTTCCTTCATAAGCCAGCAGAACTTTTCTCGTGGCGCAAAATTCATACAAACCCTACATTCGAGTACACCAGTTGTTTGAATCAACTGATTTCACTGAGTTCACTTTTTGCTGAAATAATTCATTTCTAGGCTCATTCAGGTACGTGATAATGGGTTTGCGTTTACCCTGTAAGTACACTTGTTATATCCGTTTGATATCACCGATACATTTATTGGATGAGCAATGAGGTGGATTTAATGGGTTAGGGATGGAATTAGTTTTGCGGCAAAAAGGGGTGCTTCATGACCTGTTTTAATCTGATCTGTAGCCGGCCACAGACTCGAACATCGCCAACGAAAAAGTGAAAATTATGGATACATGAAGTGTAGTGTGCAGAAGAAAACAAATAAACTTCCTCCAAAGGAGTATTTGATGATTGAACATACAATTGAAATAGGAATTCATTTCATCATTAACTTCTAATGATTTCATTCAATCAGAATATTCCGATCGGATATTTTTCGAAACTGATTCTGAATCTTCTTGCCTCAGTTATATTTTTCAAATCATTATAGGCAGTGCGTTGAATAAAATGAGTGAGATATTGATTTTTGGCCAATATTTGATTCATAAGGATTAATTGATGAATTTAGTATTCCTGTTCAATTTTCGTCAATATTCATCGTTAATGTTCTTATAGAATTGCATAATTTCACGCTGAATACAGTATTGTATGAGTGAATATAATGAATAAGGTCGGAAACAAACAAACAGAGCTTATACCAACTCGATTTCCCAATTTTTCCCTCGTCTCTCTGTTTTATGAATCGATGAAAACGATGGAGCCTACAGAGCCTGCAATAATAACAAGTTCTTCAATTTTATTCATTCTGTAAACTAATATTGTGTTCTGTTGACAGATCTCTGTGAATACGGCAGCGTCTTCTTGTGAATGAGGTTTATAGATATTTTTCGAGATATAAAAAAAGATTGTTTTTCCTGCGATACGATGTTCGATCATCATCTGGATATCGAACAATTGAAATATATATAGATTCTTGCACAAGTTAAGGCATTTTGGGTGCAGAGATTTATAGCATAGGTTTTCGCCTGGCAGAAGGTTGGATACGGTTTCGAACACCGCACCTACCCCTTCTTCCATCTTAGAACCATCAGTTCAACCAGCTCCTCAAGATTCAATCCCCTTGGGAATTTTACAATTTTGATGGGGTCTATTCCTGGTATCTTCTGATATGTCCAACATCACACTACATCAGGATCTGATGAGGTATTTCTGGACTTCCGCCCTAGAATATGCAGGTGCCATCCTTCTCTAAACCTAGCCTTCTGGGAGGTTCTTTGAGTCTACAGTGTCCGTTATTGCTCTGAGACTGTCGATCTTGCTCAGTTGAAATTGCCGAGCCTGTCGCAGTCCTGGAAGTCTTTGCCATTGTAATACTCGCATTGCCTCTTCCGCTTTGTTGAATTTCCAAGAATGGTTGTGGCCCGATCAATGGCGTTGATGCTCCTTCACGTGCTAGAGTATCTGCTTGTTGATTCTCCTCCAGTCCAGTATGTCCTGGCACCCAGAGGAGCATCGCTTTGTTGTCAATGCCTAGATCAATCAGTTCATATAGGCATAACAAACCCATCTTGGGGTTGATGGTAGAAGATCTCAAAGCTGGTGGCTGCTTGGCCATCGGATAGGATGATGATTTCCTTGATCCGGTATATCCTGTCGAGGTTGAAGTGACCTTCCTATAGCGTTTAGTTCCGGTTGAAAAATGCTGGGGAACCGGCCCAAGGGTTCGAAGTATTCGGCTCGAATCAGTGTACCATACAAGGGACCCTCTGACGGTTTTCGAAGGCCACTTCTGAGTTTTCCTCTGAGTTAGCTCGACCAGCATTTGGTCCGATGGTCTATTCTTCACGATGGTCATGTGATCAGTGACGTTACCAGACCTAGTTGATGTTGTAGTAGACCTAGTTCTGTAAGAAAAGCAGATCTAGCATCGCGTCTAGAACTGCATTGTTCTTGTAATTCAGTTGCACGCTAGCCTTCTCGACAATGGACGTGTTCGAAAACAAATCATTCTCGCATTCACATACTGACCTTTTTGAAATATCCTCCGTGGAGGCGCATGTGCCCGTTCAACGCCGGGATATTCTTGAACTTCCTGTGGCACAAGTTGCACTCGACCGGCTTCGGCTCCGGCTTGCCGGTGGTGGAGTTGGCCGGCGAGGTGGTGGTGGCGGTGGAAGTGGTGACTTTCGACTGGGGGATCGGGTTGCCGCTGCCTCCCGTCGAGCCGCCGCTGGAGCAGGATTTGTTGGAGGACGTTTGCTGCTGGCCCGACTGGAAGAGAACGGAATAATATGGTCGTGTAGAATGGAAAATATGGTGGGTTCGAAATCGCAAAGAGGCTATTTTTCTCTGAATTCAAACTTTTTTGCATTCAGGCTTTTTTATCTCCGACTTCAGAACTTTTTCTTCTATATATCTACATCTCCGAATCGAATGAGATTGTTGAGATCACAATAAAATGTCTGAATTTGGAGGAAGAGTCTGAATTCAGAGAATAATAGGCGGAGTTCAATGAAGAATGTTAGATCAATATGGAGGATGAGAATAAAACACAAAACAGTGGCTCCATGCTATCGTACAAGGAATACAGGTAATCTTCATGGATTCATATTTCAGACTCCCAAATGTGGAACAAAATTTCATCACTGAGGGACTCAGCACTTCCCCAAGATACAGGAGTGAATAATATGAAAATGAATGATTATAACACAAAAATGGTTTCTGCTACCAAGAAACATCGAGAGACCTGTTCGTTTTACCGTTTCCGTATGAGAAAAAATATTTCCTTGGACACCCTTTGTCAAGAAAGTAATTCCGGAAAACTTATTTCCACCGAATCTTCATTCAAATTCCAAACTCCAGAGTAAGCCATCGAGATATCGTCATTTCTTCCCATAACCTCGTTACCATCAGTATAGTATTATTTTGTTGTCTGACACATTCATTTAGAATTTCCTCACAGTATATCTAATTTCGTGTCAAATGTTGAATTGAATATTTTTCCCCTCAACGAATTGATTCCACTCAACAGTTTTTGCTTGAGAACTCTGAAGGAAGTTGTCAGAACTGGAACTGGAAACTGCATAAAACATTAATACCATTGTTAAAAATTCGCCTTAACTTTGCTCGTTCATCGAAATGTTTCAATTTTGACGTTGACAAATTCTTCGTCGAATATATTCCATTGATGAATATATATTTTAGAAATGTGCAAACAATAACTCTGAGCACGAAATTGATGAAAAATGGATATTAGTGTATGAGAATTCATATACAGGGCGTTACAGAACCATGGAAAGCAACTTCTAGTGCAACAGTAGAAAACATTTGAGTAGTGGGTCCCATGTCCGAAAAAGTGTCACTACGGCCCTAAGACGCCCTAAGAAAGGATTCAATGCATTTAATTTTTGCCTTTTGCACATGATATCATCACAACAATTGTTCAAAATGTCTTTCTCCAATCTGAATACACCGCACATGATTTCGGCGGACTAAACATTTGATCCTCGTTTTGAATGATTTCTGTGTGATTGCTGTAATTCGTCCAATTAAGTCTTGATCTGTTTCTACTGGAGTTCCATAGACCAAAGACTTCACCTAGGAAAAAATCTAGCGACCTTAAATCGGGTGACCTAGGAGGCCAAGAAACTGTTCCACCTCTTGGAATCCAACGGTGCCAAAACCGTTTGAAGTTTAATCCCATAGTTCTTTAACACCCTGTATATTTCATTGTTTACATTGTCACAACCCATTATGAGACAAATCAGTATATTTAGATTATTTTTGAACAAATATTTAAATGTCTGAGTTTTGGTTCTGATACTTTAAGAAAAGAAAATAAAAACATCGGCAAATACTAAAGCTCGTCATCTAGAACTACTTATCGTGGACTCATTTAGATCTTTGATATTATTATGCTATTATTCCTAATGTGAAGGTCAACTCCTTGGATCTGACTGATAAATTGAATTCATGAGAAAAATGAAGTACTGATGTTCGTACGGAAAGGCGAAAGGGAAAGGTCTGGATATCCATGAATAACAAGCGATTTGCTTACATCACGTACCGGAATAGTTTACCGATATTGTTCGTGTAAGTCTTTTTATTTTATTGATTCTGTGAAAAATTTCGCTTGATGATATCCACAATCTGATTATGTAAGCCTTGAGAATTCATTGCTCAATATGGGAAGTGCATTCTAGAAAAAAATTGTAAACATAAATGCTGGCACAAAGTCACTATTTTCGCACGAAAATTGATTTTCTTTTTCGCAGTTCATTACCTGCTGGTACATGCTATATCCATAGTGGTATTGATAGTAATCCCAGTAATTATTCATCATCCAACATTCACTTCGAGTCAATTAGCTCGTTCACGAACTGCGTCGAAAGCGACCGTACAACAAAACATATCGAATTCAGCTGATTCACTATGCCCGCTGTGATCCACCCGACTGATCTTAGATTGAAAGGGTTGAATCTGGAAGGTGGCTATCGCGTGACGTCACATGGTCCAGATAACCGGATTAGAGGGAAGATAGACACACGTGAGTGAATATATGCGATATACAGGGTCATGAATTTCGAAGGGTTCGATATTAGGTAGGCCTAGTGGTAAAAACCTAATTGTAGGATCAAATTGAATGGCGACAATGTATCAAGATGTTCTTATTATTTATTTGAATTGAGAGCGAATAATTTGAGCTGGAATTGAGGAATCCGGGATAGCAACTCCAAATTGGCAAGAAATAATCATAAAAAGATTCTCAAGTTCATGACTATCGGACCTCCGACTTAGAATACAGCAATTCAAGAAGGCTATTCCAAGATGGTAGATACTTCGAACGTTTCTTGAACGAATTGAATGTCACAGGAAATTATCGAATGAAAATTGTTAGCAGAAATTCAAGACATCCAGAGGCATGCTCCAAAATGGTGGTGGTTTTGACATTTCCCATCTCATTTGATTGAAAAATCAGTCCAAGAATATGTGATAAATACTGTCTGGAAGTTTTTGAAATTTCTCAAAAACACACCAGATCACAACTCTATCCTTACTACAAATATATTGAAATAATTTTCGGTAACTTCTGCTTTATTTCTTGAAAACGAGGAGAGAAAATCCCACAAAAAGCTGAAAAATCAAGAATATATAATTTAGAGTGCTGAGTCATGAAGGTAAATCGACTGAATCACGGTAACCAGAAGTAGAAAACAGGTAACCAAAACAAACGTGAATAACAATCACTATTTTCATTATCATTATCATTATCATTATTATTATTATTATTATTATTATTATTATTATTATTATTATTATTATTATTATTATTATTATTATTATTCGGTTCATTTGGATCAACCTGCGGAAAACTATTTGAACAAAATCCCGCGTATTCCAACGTATTTACCGACAGTGTCCACCCCAATTGGCGGATGCGATCGCAAGGGATGCTGTGAGAACCGGGTGACCTTTGACCCCCGGCCTACTATTCTAAGACACCGCCGTCAGGGGCGCCGAACCCCTTCTTTGTCCAACAATAGATTCCCCTCTTCGGACAAGTTCATCCCAGAGGCGGACCTGTCGATTTTTTCGATACACAACGAGCGAAGGGTAGGTGATGACAAATGCGAAATATTTTCTTCAATAGAATTTGTCAGACATAAAAAATTATTTGCCGGGTCAGTTCGACGACCTCCAGGTGAGCCAGGATAGGCTTATTTGACGGATCATTCGATCGTTTGATATGACGAAGAAATGGATACTGTTGAGCTTTAGAATGACACATTGAAACAGATGGAACACTTCAAATATTCACAATACATATAGGTGAGAATCCCTGAACAAGAAAAAATGAATAATAAATCGGAAGAAAAATCAATCTCGACTGAAAAATAAAGACATGTAAATAAAGGCATGAGGCTCTGCTTGAGAAAAAAGAAAAAAATGGTTCAGTCAAAAAGTTATTTACATTATTATTTTCAAGTTCGAAGATGCTCATGGAGAATATTTCTTTCAATTCGAATTATACACAATGTTTCTCGCACTCGAACGTTCTGTTGCGACTTGAAATTGTTTCATACCAGTAGCACAATACTAACTAACTCTCCCTCGCTAATAGAAGTATGTTTGTCTTGACGAAAATTGAAATACCACTTGAAAATTTTGTTATGTTTGATGCAAGTTACCCGTCAAGAATAGAGGATGGAGATTTGTTCAAATGGTTTGTTTCAGTATCAAAATGAACATATAACATCGTCGCACTGTCACTGAACAAAGTAATTATTTTGTCATGCGATTATTTTTTATGGAACTTCTGTCCGAGTATATAGGCAACCTTTCAATTTCAAAATGAATTATCTCAACTTTCTGAAGGAAACTATATGTATAACATTCTATATCATCTGGAATTCGAGGCAACTTCAATTGACTTCCAGTCAGATGAAGTCTGGTAATTAATTCAAAGATGAATGAGAATACTGAAATTATCTCGTCGTTCAAAATGATCATTCTCGAGAAAGCAATATGGTGTATATCGTCAAAGAAAACATCCTCTATAAGCATTTTCCAAAATCAATTGATTCCATGTGATATTCCACGAGGGACATGATAATTTTAAAAGAAAATTTGAGCAAACCCGCCTCTGGCGAGATGGACACACTGTACAAAAATTCGTAAAATTGTTGAAGTGGATCGAGGGTCACGACAAAAGACGAAGGAAGATTCAATTAAACGAAGATTAAATATTTAGTCTCATTTAATTTTCGGCCCTATTTTTCGCTGTATCGAGGAGAACTTCTGTTTGATGTTGCCAATGGAATTACGAGAGTTGCAATCGGCACGCTTTTGAAAGATTTAATTGATCAGTTTCAATTGATTCGTTGATGCATTTTATGAAAAGTTGAGTTTTATCTTTCAAGTTGTTTAAATGTGTGACACTACTGAGTGATTTAAGGCTTTCGATTGCATGTTTCTGTGATATCATGGCACGATTTGCATAAATTGCATTTTTATCCTTGATGGAATCATGAAACCAGTATAACCTACTGGCTAACCACGAGAATGAGAACATACATACTTACATATACAGTTTGTCCAAGATGAGAATGCACAGCTAGAGATCTCGAAAAAACGGTTCGAGATGAAAATTCGGTTAAATAGGAGAAAAATTTTGCATTCATTCATTATCCATAAGTTTTCAGTTATATCGAGAACAGTGCGTTTGTGCAGTATTAATTTGATTTTCTGAACGGTATCATTGGAAATGAAGAAAAACTGAAAATATCTCCTAATACCAACTTTTGATATGAATCAACGAGTTGATATTGAGTTTTCTCTTCGACGTTTTGTATTCGTGAAACGATCATCAACTTAATGTTCTCAAATACGGTCCGAATTATCTGTTCACAGATTCCGAGAGCTTTTTTCATTCTGAATGCATCCATATATTAGACATCGTCAATTTTTTCAAAACTCTGAATCAAGAATATTATCATTTCTCGTTTCGAAGGAAAATTAGTCAGCGCAATATCTTCTGGTCTTTCAATGTCAAATATTGATTGACTAGAAGGTGGAACTGAATTATAAATCATCGAGTTATTCTACTTATTATTTGAATTAATCAACGCACAAAATGTAGCATGTCAACAGATCATTCGTGGAATCTCCTTTGGGAGACCAAAGTGAAACGACTAGTTATGACAAACAGGAAACGTCAAACAATGCATTTTTTCAACTTTTCTCATTTAATTTCGACGCATACTTCTTGGTAACACATACACTTCGTTACTAATTTGCAAAATTGCCAGTAAGTAGGGACGCCAGAAGAATTAGTGAAACAACTCAAAATTTGTTGCTGTTTTCTCCAAAACAAGTGGAATTGATGATTCGATTGAATTAGAGTTTTGAAAAAAAAAGGTTAGTCTAGAACTGGGTTGACACAAATTCAAACCCATTATGAATGATGAGAGCTTTGAGAATCTGTGAATGAGTTAATGACGATTTCAGGAATACGAACGTCATAGAAAGAAATCACCACGTTGAGTCATAACTATCGATATTGCTATAAAAAAGTATTCCTCGGTTTATGTATCTCTAATTATAACAAGAAAGAAAATAGAAAGATTATTATAGAGATTTTCAAAAAACGTTGGAATGGCTTTTTGAATGAGCAACTCTTTTTTCATTTAACGGAAATTGTATCTGCTGTACATCCTCCTGTACATCTTGGGCACACTGACTAACTATCGGGATTTGTTCCGCAAATATTCACTTCAGATCATTTCTAAAACAGTTATTGAAATAATAAGGAGTTCAAGAACAGTCTAATTTATATCACAGTTTACATGATGAAAAAAAATTATTCCGGATTGAATGGATGCAATGGCCATAAAAATTCAACAGTGCAAAAAACACAAGCCTAACAAGAGATTTTATTTATAGTTTGTGAATACATGCGGCATGCATTCTCAGCTAAACATGTGTTGAAGTGAATTTCATTTGTCCAGGAATGTTTCAAGTGCAATTATCCATGTGTTCCATATCCATCCTCTGATGAAATACAGACGACCCTAATAGGATATCGTATGATTGAAGAATGAACAAGATATGGAAAAATCATTGACTCAACAGCTGAATAAAGCAATATAGATCTAGAGAATTTTCGCTGAATTTGAGATGAACGCATTGAAAAGGCTCTTCTGTGGAATTATATTGAAACATGTGATCTCTAAGCCATCGATATCCACGTGACACACATGGTTTTATCATGGTGAGTGATGTATTTAAGTTATTCCACGACATATAGGACCAGGATATGATGAAACTTGGAAAGTGATGACATTGAAAACACCTAACTCTCTAGAAAAGGGATTAAAAATACATAAAGCTTTTCGTGCTTCCATGAGAGCATTTCAGGAGAGTCCTGAATAATTTAAAAAGATTCATTATGGCTATACATATTTGGTTAGCCACAAACGGCTTCTAGCAGTCCGTTGAAGTTTTGTATTCTATTAAATATTCAGGACAGCCAGCACTTCCGTATTATACACTTCACCCTTTTTGATGCCTATTCTGTCAGCACAAAGTTATGACTTACACCTTAATCCATGGAATTACCCTTTCTTCATAGTGTTTTCAATTTTATTCATTCGAAACGTCAGAACCTGAGATTCTGGAGTCTCTCATCAGACAGCAGAGATTTTTGGAAAGTACATGACATTCCAGTAGCGAAAATCATTTGAACCAGCGGTGGGATATTGCGAGAGGATGAATGTATTGTTTTTTTCTTGAAAGTTTGGAGGTCAAAATCATCAGGAAACACTTCACTAGGCAGAAAATTCCACAACTTTACGATTATATCGATGAATAATGCGAGAAATAATGTCTGGAAATTCGACGAGTCTACATATTTACTTATTTTCAGTTTACTATTGACTGTTCATGATGACTACTCACTGATGACAACCACGACGATTTGCTCTGATGATGCGATTTACTGGACGATTTGCTGCTGCTGCTGCTGCTAGGTTTCGAAGCGGGTTTAGATGTGGACGACTTGCTGGCCGCTGCGACCACCGCTTGCGATTGTCGTTGCGTCTGTTCCATGATCTGGTGGATCAGGTCAAGCTGTTGCTTCGTCAGACCATCGTTGCCACTCTGAAATATTATTACTTTACTCCTACGGAATCAGGACAAAGATCAAAGATCAAGAAAGTCGAAATTCTTAGTTGAAACTTACGGATTTCAAAATGAATGATAAATGTCGAAATTCTGAGTTTGAAGTCGAAATTTCGAAGTGAAGGCAAAAATTCAAAGAAATTGGAAATCTTGAGTTGAAATTCAACCAAACAGATAATCCTTAGCCCCTCCTCTCTTCCATATCATTCGGTATTTTATATTACTACTCCCCACAGCATTTTTTCTTCCATACAACCAACCATTAAATCAAAGGAATATTTCGGTAAGGCGGGAATTAGTTCTCACAAGATTTGATTCGATTGCATTCGAATTTCAGGAATATATGAAACAACGTGTTCTTCTATGTAGTGATATTTTGAAATGTACTTTCATATCATGACCGGATTCGTCCGTAGAATGAAAAACAGTCGTTTTAGTTTTCCTGAAGGATCTTTTTTTTCCTGACGTATCTTTGCGCTGCCAGTCTACGGCTTTATTTCAACCACCACTACGCAGAGACATCGCTCAAGCAGGTATCCGACATTATTTCCTTAAGCGTTACAAATTACGACCTGGAAGGGATTCCTGTTCAGGTGTATTTTTTCTCCGGGAAAAGTTATCTCTTCGGAAGCGTTGATAAACGAGCGGCAATTCTTCTCTCCGCCGAAGAAGCACGCATCTACTCGTCCACTTATTTTCGTTTTAATTTTTCGGTGTGACTGAAGACGCGGATATTTCAGCGACGGGTGATATTTCAGGCGATTATGTGTCGGCACTGACGTTCCTCGAGAATCCGGTGCCATCTGCGAGCCTCATCGATCTGAGGAATTTTCAGCTAATAGGTTTCGTCGGTCAATGAGAGAATCTCCGATCGCGAAATGTCGAACAGATAAAATGGCGAGAGGAAAAAATGTCGGGTGATTCGGAATCGTGGAGGGAACGAAGATTTTAAGGAGTATAGTTGTTTTCTCGATTTACGATAATGTTGACATTTACTTGGAAATTTCGACTCCTATCTATGGACTTCGACTTTTATTGCTAAGATTGTCTGAAATTTTGACTCTTGACTGATAGTATCTACATTAATGATTGCATTTATGTAAATAGAAGAACATATATTTCAAATGAAAGATATGTGCAACTTATATATATTTCGCAGTCGATGGCGTATTTTTTTGTAATATCAACAAGGTTTTTTCATTATTAGATATTATGAAATGATTTAATCCATACATTCCTTGCTGAAAAATCAAATGATATTCCTCAAAAACTTAAGATTTTCAAAGTTTTGTTGTTTTGACACTGAAAAGTGACTTTCCAAAATATATAAATTGTTGAAAATGGAAACAGATTAGTTCCCAAAACGCCCACTAAAATAAGTAGAAGTTTTGTTTCCATTAAAAATATATACGTATTTCCAAATTTTTCAAAGAACAAGCAGTCACTGACAAATAGAGAATTTCTCTTCAAGGTATCTGAATGATGAATTTCAAGCGCATTTTGGGGCAGACCACAAATCTGTCCTCACTAAAAATATATTGAAATAATCTTTATAACTTGTATATTAATTTCTCAGGAACGAGAAAGAAACTAGGAAAATCAAGAAAAATGGGTCAACTGTTGCGACTATGATATTCGACTGGAATTGAACAATGATGGAGGCCAGTAAGGACACATTCAGTTTATTCGCAAACTGCGAAAAACTTTCCAGAGTAATGAAAACTGTACAGAAACAAATGACTGATCCAGAACTTAGAAAATCAGCAGAAATGAACTCCATATCTGCATAAAAAGTCCCGTGCACTGAAGCGCTTCGTATTTTTATTTATGCAGATGTGTCGTGATATTATAACAATATATTATCTTTTACTATCGAGTTTTCTTGCAGATAGATCACTCTACGTGGTGGTAGACGGGGTCTCGTCTGATACAATGACGATCAATGCTGGTGTTCCACAAGGCTCTGTCTTGGCACCAACTTTGTTTTTGCTCCACATCAATGATTTGTTGAATGTGACCTCCAGCCCAGTTCATAGCTTTGCGGATGATAGTACACTTCATTCCGCCTTTTCCTCTAGAGCCCCTATATCATCCAATGAGGCCAGAGGTGCAAGGCGAAGACAGGTTGATGCTTTAAATGAGGATCTGACAAGAATTCTGAAATGGGGATCTGAGAATCTAGTACAGTTCAATGCAACTAAAACTCAAGCTTGTATGTTCACCAAGAAGGCTGATCACACAATGCCCAATTTGATGATGTCGGGTAAATGAGTCTTTATTTTTCTAAAACCTTCATTTCACATTGCGATAACAGCTACCTTAATCCAGATTTAGCTCCCTCATGGATGAACCATCAACGATATGTACATTATAGAAAACATAGGAGACAATACTTCAATAACTTCGTCATGAGGAGGATTTCAGCAAGACTCCAATATATTTTCAACCGTGCAACCGAAATTCATGGAATTTTTATTGCAGTAGATAAATGAAACAAAACTAGAAAATACTGGCACTTTGTCGAATGCAGTTTCAATATCATACCGGCGAAAATGTGCTCGTTCCATCCTCACAGACTAGTTTCGTCATATTGACAAATACAAATGTACAAACAACAATAGCCTTTGACCTCCACAGATAAATCCCAGCTGGAACAAACTAAGCAGCCACACAATCACTTGATGTTTGCCCTGATGGAGCATCTCCTGCGTGCTGTTGGCTGGAAATTGCAATTGACAAGGCCTACAGGCTGCTTTAATTACACCTTCTGTTTCGCTATCTTGAATGGACTTCTCGCTACAAATGTAGGTAAACTGGAATACCAAACATGCGATCCACTGATTGGACGGGTCGCGCCGACGGTTCTCCTGATTTAGAGGAATTGATCCAGAAAATTAACATACTGGATTTCGTTTACCTATCCTGGGGTATTGTTCTAGTATTATGTACATGTTGTATCGTTATGTTTGCCTGTATAATCTTCGACCTGTATTATCAATTAGTCGGAACGATATAATTACTACTTATTCGCAGTTCCAGAGATTATAGAGGATGCTGGGTTAGAAGCCATCATATTTTGTTGCCGTGGGAACAAGCGGCAGATAGAGATATAATGAATATCATTAACGATCAGACAGAAATGACTGCTATAAGGTTGAATTCGTTAACAGAAGATGGCGTTGAGAAGTGAAATTCGGCAAAATTTCAGCTGACTGTTTTTGTATACCTATTGTACCGACGATTGTGCCAAATGTCATGTCGTTTCCCTAGAAGAACAATGAGATAATGTGAACATGAATGTTACAAATATTCAGTCAAATGTGGCAAACGTTTCGAGGATATTAATAAGTTCTTAACAACCCAAATTCACCCGATGAAATACAAATCTCCCGTGCAATTGGAAAGGTGACGATACAAGTCGAATTTGGCGCCTTCAGCAACTGATTTTCCATGTGGTACTCGTCTTCGATGATATTTCGAGGAGTCGGCAAAATAAACGTTAGCGAACCACTCCACAAGTCTGCCATTGCCCCCATCAATTAAAAACAAATCATTAGAACTGAAAAAACCTTTTTTGGACTCGCTTCATCGTTCTTCTAGAGGTGCTATGTGTCAAATGTCATGTGCCAAATGCCAAATGTCGTGCGTCAAATGTCATGTGTCGAATGGCATGTGTCAAATGTCATGTGTCAAATGTCATGTGTCAAATGTCATGTGTCAAATGTCACATGTCAATATATCAAATTGACGTCATCGGTACCGACGGAAAGTACCGAGCTCCCTCACCTTGGCCGGGTCCGTGGAGAGCAGCTGCTGCAGTTGGCTCTTGCCGCCGCCGGCCGCCGTCGTGGCGGGCGGCGGCGCGTACTGGATGCAGCTGGAGCCGTGCGGCGAGGCTGCGTCGCCTGAGGCGGCGCCCTGCGCCGGCGACATGGTCGTGGAGGCGGCCGAGGCGGCCGACGACGAGCCGCTGTGGTGGTTCTCGGTGTGCCGCCTGAGGGAGCGCGCGTCGCAGTAGCTCTTGCCGCAGCCGTCGGCCTTGCACTCGTAGGGCTTCTTGTTGCGGTGCGTCAGCATGTGGCCGTTGCTGAGGAAGGAAACGTGAGGACATTATGCAGGGTATCTAGAAATGGTGCGCAGCATATTCTTTTCGAAAAAATAGGATTCATAAAACAGGGTGCAGGATACATAGAACACTGTGAAATGAGTTGGGTTTGTTCAGTGGAGAATTTTCGTTACGGCATCCGTTTTCGAGAGACAGGGTCTTGCAAAAAACAATTTCATACACATTTCTCACTAGTATGTCGAAACTACTGGCAATATTGGATGGAATGTTTTGGAAGCTGACAAATCGCCTGAATTCATTTTTTTGTCTGACTCTCATAGAGGGCGCTAGTTCGATCTACCCTAAAGTGTCACTGCGGTTGTTATTTCACCTTTATGCATTATCGGAGCTCATTAATACACAAAAAAATGTGCATTATTGAGGCTATTGAAGCACCAAAATAGAGAAAATATTGAGTATGTATATATATATATATATATATATATATATATATATATATATATATATATATATATATATATAGTTTCAAAATTACATGTGAAAATTCTGAAAATGTATTCTTCTGATCGGAATAAAGCTTTTTGTTCATATAAACATGTGTCCTAAAATGCACCCCCTCCAAGATACAGCCACTTAGGAAATGAAAGATTATCTGAAATTTTGATGATAATAGCATGCATGATAATTGGCATGCCCCTGTTTTTCAGACACTCTATATCTTGTTTGCTTGAAAAACTCGTGTAAACCCAGTTTTGGTGAAGTTGGAGGGGGTCTACATTCTCATTGGCGTGAATTTAATGTATAAAAAGAGGATCTCTGAATTCGGTCTCTTGCATTTTTTTCAACTAACCGTTTGGAAAAATATCGTAATCAACGGAATGGGGGAATTTCCACAATATCAAACTATCAAAACATTCCATTATTGAACAATTGATAAAGTCATAACAAATGTTGGAAATGTCAACCCACACTTCCATTTTTCTTTGCATAGAACGTCGGAAACATTCTGAAATCCCGATGTTTCCTAATGTTTCTTATATATTGGAAAGCATTAATGCGCTTACGGAACCTAACTTACAGTTGCTGTAGCTCGGACGGGGGTGCATTTTTATTCGCAGAGAGAGTCATATTTTGATCTCATGTAAATGAATGTTTGATGGATACTTTATCAAAACGAGTTTTTATCATCTCACCTAACCGACATATGAAAAGTCTTCAGTTGTGTTGAAAAGTGGAGAAACTGGAGATCACTACAGTATATTTCCTAGACTGAAAGAAAATATAAATGGCAATTCGAGTCGAGCTGTGAAGAAGTCAGCATGATAATTCCAAGATCTAATTCGATATCTGATGAATCACGGCTATCCTATTAGAACTGCCATAATGCTCCATAAAGCAAAACAATAAACTCTGATTTGCCATTGAAGAGCGGACGATAAGAAACATGCTCGATATACAGATGGCTCTTCAAATATTTGACTTCAATTTCTGTCGTAGATATAGCAGTCCGACTTTCGGAATATTTCGGAATGGGAAATGAATTTTCGTTCGGATCTGTGTCCTCGGGGCGAACTTGTAACTCACGAAGTAATGTGAATTTTTTCTTGTTTGATTATAGATCCTGAATGAATTATGAGATTATTCGAAAAATAACAGTATCGACTGCTGACTGAATTTCAATAACATGTTGATCGGATATACTGAGTGAAATTTAGTGCAGATGATGAATTTCATAATTTCAGCCTATATATACTGAATTGGGTCTTCGAAGTATCTATACCATGAAGGCGGATCACACATTTCCCAATATCAGGATGTCCGGTACCACTATTCCTATGAATACTATACGACTATACGAGGTCCATGTGAGGTCAATTGCAAAAACTGCTCCACATCAACAATTTGTTCCTGAGCAGCGAATTTTATCAAAGGAATAATCGATAATCCTCATCTATTGTGTTGAATATATGATCTCAAACAACAAATAACACAGAACTCATTGTCAGATGTTTTTTTTTTACTCACAGGTGGTCTTGTCTTTTGAACGCCTTTCCACACATGCTGCAGACATATTTCCGTTCATCACTGTGCGTCAGCTTGTGTTTGGCCAGGGCAGATGCATTTCCGAAAACTTTGGCACACACCTACAAAAACCCATGGAAATCACTCTCGAATCACTCTCGAATAGGTTGAGTATTGGAAAAATTAGTCTGATGAACTGAACTCGAAGTTCAGATAGATAGGTACGCTTTGGAAGTGAATCTTGAGAATTTTATACCTGCTTGATTTCAGCTAATCAGACTTTGACATGTTGCTATGACGAGAATATGATTTTTTCCAAAATTACTCTACACCCATAAGCAACCAGCTGTGAGATTGATGAGTGGAAATCTCCCTGACTTGACAGCTGTCATGTCATGTTATTCATTTTTAGATGTTATTTATTGACAAAATCAGTTATGATTTTCCAATGTTGATTCTCTTCCACCTCTTTTTTCACAACGGTGAGGGAAGTAAGGAGCCGTTGATTTTCACAAACTGTTTATGCTTCATGAGATGAAAGTAATACTCGATTCCATTATGTTCTTTTCCACACTGAACACTGAATTTATTTGTATGAAATATTGGAATGAAAAATAATTATGATATTGTCCTCGAAGGGATCCTTCTGTTCATGACTTGTTAGAGAATCACCAAATTGGGTAAAAACTTCATAAGTGATGATAAACTAGAATATGCTCAGGTTCGGTACACAATGAACAAAAATTATACGAATTCCATCAATGTCATTATTGAATTACATCAGAGAAGCTATTGACAACAAGTAACTTGCAGTTGATTGAATTTGAAACAGTATTCCGATTTTTATTCTCACCTCGAGAAAATCTTAAATTTTCATGGTATCACCATGAGAAATCATCTGACCACTAATGCAATCGACTGAAATGACTGATTCTCAGCGAATATTTTTTGGCATTCAACGAATATCTGAAATGTCAGACATTTTGAAGTTTCGTGAAGTGAATCTGGTTTGCATCATGAACAAGAGAAACTATCAAACTATATCTTTCGGTGACATTTTCGCAAATTTCATGATTATAATACCGTCTAGCAACTCGTAACTTCGTTTACAATTTTATTCGCAGAATAACCAAGCAACAAGCTGTCGTAACAATTGTCGAATATTTCCGAGAAAATAATATCACTTGTTTTATCACATATGAAAATTTACTAGCTCGCCAGAACTCGCATAAAGTTGTTTTGCAGTCATCCCAATCTCATTTCTATTGTACCTTGTGTTCAATATTGACAAATTCCAGGAATGCTTGCAATAAACCAGTGTGTGATTGTCCAACAATACGTTCTCTCTAGAGGAACAAGAAATTGGTTGCAGCTCCACATACCATTGTGAAATAACCCAATTTCCTAGTCAGCAGGTGGAGTTTTGAAACGATATTAAATTGTTCGGTTTCATTTGTGAGGATTATTGTTGTGGTCTCATGCACGAATATATTGCTTCTCCGTTGTTCTGATGGCTATGCCTATAGGGGTGATTCGAAAACGTTTTGGAGTGTTTGCTCGGGATCCAGGAATCAGGAGAATTCGATCAGGACATCCTTGACCTAGGACCTGACCAGCAGAACGATCAAAGAGGATTGAACATTGGTTTTTCATATTTATAGGCTGGTCAACAATTTTCTCGACAGGTTTCATCACTTGGGAAGACGAAAGACAAGATTTTCCAATTTTTTTCAGTGGTAGCAGAGTGTCTTTCTCGAGGAGGAGGAGGAGGAAAATGAATCTTCATTCCATTCTTTACACAGTGGTACACCAACATATCATTTCAAATACATTTTTCTACTGAAGAATATTGATATCAACAAAAATATTCGATATAGATTTTGAGTTTATTCATGAGATGATTGATGACGTATCGTCATCAGAATGGAAGCTCAGTTCGCCATTGAAACAACAATAAAATTTATTTCTAAGGACATGGCTTTCTGAAATTTTCCTTTACACCACGACTAACATTCGATATCGAGAAGAACTGTCTATGTTATGTGAAGGTCATTGAGAGATGGATGAATCGCCTAAGAAGATAATATACAGGGTGGGATTGAAATTAAAAAAAACTCAGTGATTTGAACCATATGCCACATCCGATTTCACAAATTCTATATCCATGATTTATGATCAATGATTCCAAGAACAAGGAGTGATGCCATTTGAGATTGAAGGGTTGGAAAAAGTTGAAAACAAGCGCAAAATATTTCCCCCTCGAAATTAAAATCGACCGCTTCGAGCGTTTTTTTTTTCTGACAACGATAACTATGTCAAATCGGCCTTGTTTCGTTTTCATTGAGCCACCCAGTATACTTTTACGGTTTCCATTTACCATTTCTATTTTGTCCATGGGTACCAACCATTTCTTCAGTTTATAATTTGTATTTTTGTTTTTAGTTGGGGGTTTATCACGCTAGTACAAAATGCAAATTTACCGAATCCTTGCATTCACACCAAATTTGGCGAAGACAGTCAGTCCACTGGAAGAATCTTTTCGTTCTTGGGTGAACTATCCTGAATAATATCGATTGTGTTTGATGGATATTCCTTTCACTGGGAAATTGAAAACATTTTTGTATTTCGGAGCACAAAAGTTTCCTCATTAACTCGTCATGCATATATCTCACTCGGCTGGATCTATTTCCAATCAAACTCGATCTGTTTCCACGATGATAACTCCGGACTATGTTTTTATCGAATGAACAAAACGAATTCGGGCTCATAAATTCTGCAATAAAATACCGAAAATAGAATTCCTATTTGGGAAGATAACTAACGAACAGAATAAAACACAAAGCATTTCCATTCGAATGTATTGTCATGATGCTATCCTTTGTTTTATTACCTTATTTACGGAGAGTACGAAGGGATGAGTCTGCATGAACTAATGAAAAATATTTGTATTCATGTCTCTGCAGATGCTTTTCATGTGGGGTCAATTTTGCAGAGAGCCTCTTGATAATATTAGCGATAATCAAACGTGGGCCCATTTTGAAACTAAAGTGAACTACAAATCGTTTCAGCATTGTCAGCACATGGTTGAAGACTGTTTTTGAGTGAATTCAAATATTCTTGTCTGAATCTGAGAATGAGTATTGTTCATTCCTCGTGCTCTGCATATTGTATAGATTCTATTTTTTTGCACACTTTGGTAACCCAAATTGTGGGAAATATAGGAAAATTCTTGAAAATTGGGAAACTCGGAACATGTGTGTTTGGAAGTAGCATTTTTGTCCAGGGATTTTTTATTGCCCAAGAATTGCATATCTAACAGAACTGGAATTCTCTCGACTATTTCAACGGATTTCCCTACGAATTTCGTAATTATTTATGATTTGACTATGGCCAAACTGAACTGAATACATATAGGCTAGGCATATTAGCTCTGAACATAGGGTTCATAGGAAAGTTTCAATCCAGTTACGATTTTTCCACCCTACATGTTTTTCGTACTCCTGAACAGGAATCTAAGGTTTGCTGACAGAAATTCCTCCCAGAACATGTTTTTTTATTCCAGTTTCTGCAAACAGTACTATGTACACAATGGGAGTCGATAAAATTTCCTACATTTCTTAACCCTGGAGTTATTTCGTACGATCAACTATTTTGTTGCTAGAGCGTGTCAAAATATGAACGAAATTGTCGGTACAGTGGAAACGATCCATGTGTTTTGGTAACCTCTCATTCTGGATTTGAAGTTCATTCTGCTGACTGTGAGACAATAAGGTTTAAGGGCAATATGGCGAGGTCTTCAATCAGGTGTTCTCCAATCCAGCAGTTCGGAGGTGAGACATGGAAAACTGGTTTGGTTCTTTTTCCGTAAAGTCTTCACAGAGATAAGACAAACATCATACACAAATAGATTTTGTGCACCTGAATCTTGCGGAGATTCAACAGCGTTATCAAGTTTATCTCAAGGTATGAGCTGACTGTCCCTTTTACACATCGAATTTTTCTGAACTTTTGATATTTTAGAGTTCATCAGTTCTAGAATTTTCATGAATGGAGGATGAAACTCAGATATGAGTAACTGGACAGAAACCGTGAAAAATGTTGATTCATTTCGTCCCCAATGTGAGGAATATCAGCATACCTGGCATTGCTGAGGTCCCTGCCTATTTGGTGAAGTAGGCTTAGGCCTCGACCGTTTCGTCGACACTTTCACTAGCTCTGATGTACTCCCAGGCTTCTTGTCATCTGCGGTTGTAGTTGATACTGAAACAAAAACGAATATTTGTCGTGAATACTCTGCGCGATCCTCAAATTAGGCTAGGCAATACAATTATGTTTCACCGGACTCTACGAACCCAGAAGATTAAAAGTTTCAGGAGGCTAAATATGTCAGATTTGCAGTAGAATTTTGCCAACAAGTTACGAGTTCTTTCCATAACTTTTTTTTTTTTTTATCTGTGGACAACACGAAAGGGAAACCTATGATGTATGTATGATGTATGAGGAACATCGTGTTAGCCAGCGGTGGAATTTTGAGAGAGTAGGAAGGTGTTGGAATTTTTCTTGGAAGTTTGGAGGTTGTAAGCATCAGGAAAGACTTCACTAGGCAAAGAATTCCACAACTTTGCCGTTCTATTGATGAATGATGCTTGTTATAGCGATGTTCGACAGGTCTCGAGCCTGACAGTGTAGGGGTGACCAGCCTGAGCTCGCCTGGTTTGTCTACTAGGAATCGCGCGTGGTGGCATAATAGATGATATTTCCGTTGAGCACCGACCGTGAAATTACCTATAAAAAAGGCATAGATCGCCGACCTTTCTACGATGATCTAGAGAGGTCAATGATTTGGTGAGTGTCGTATCATCGACTAGGTGAATAGCTCTCTTCTGAATTGAATCTGAGAGCTTTAGCGTATGTTTGGGAGCTGAGCTCCAAACATGTGAACAGTACTCCAGGACAGGTCGAATTTGTGCTTTGTAGATCATAAGCAGCTGCTGGGATGTGAAGTATCTCTTCGCACGGAATAGAAAACCAAGTTTTTGTGAAGCAGTCTTCGCAATGGACCCCACATGATCGTCCCATGAGAGAGCGCTGTTGGTGGTGACACCCAGCATGGATATTGACGACCTCATAGGAACAGTGGTACCCGACATCATGAAATTGGGCATTGTGTGATCAGCCTTCTTGGTGAACATACAAGCTTGAGTTTTAGTTGCATTGAACTGTACTAGATTCTCAGATCCCCATTTCAGAATTCTTGTCAGATCCTCATTTAAAGCATCAACCTGTCTTCGCTTTGCACCTCTGGCCTCATTGGATGATATAGGGGCTCTAGAGGAAAAGGCGGAATGAAGTGTACTATCATCTGCAAAGCTATGAACTGGGCTGGAGGTCACATTCAACAAATCATTGATGTGGAGCAAAAACAAAGTTGGTGCCAAGACAGAGCCTTGTGGAACACCAGCATTCATAGTCATTGTATCAGACGATACCCCGTCTACCACCACGTAGAGTGATCTATCTGCAAGAAAACTCGATAGTAAAAGACACAGTTGGGGCGGCAAACCATATGACGGAAGTTTCGCTAGGAGGCCTTGGTGCCAAACTCGGTCAAATGCTTTGGAGATATCCAAGGCTACAGCCAGAGAATCCCCATGTTTCTCTATTGACATCTGCCACTTATGTGTCACATAGGCAAGCAGATCTCCAGTTGACCTCTGGTGACTGTAATATCAGCCTGTGTACACGTTTTCAAATATAATCGAGACAAATAATATTGTATCTCGTGCAAGCTGCATAGCTGGATCCGAAATACAAAATGTATTTCTTTGTTCATGTACAACTGTTCATGCATTCGAATTATCTGACGACTAGCCGAAGGCGGTACTTGGTTAAATATTCAAATTTATTCATAAAAATAAAGCGACCGTTCGTTTCGATGGTAATGAAAAATTCAGAACTCGAAAAAAAGGTTCCAGGCTTCAACGTAACAGTTTCCTCTGCATATTTTCGCAATATATATTCAGTTTGATATTTCATCGGAATAATAGGACTTGCAGAAGTATATAATTTTCCAAGAAAACTTCGTAGGGATTCGTTGAACCAATATTTCGAAACATGCGTTGACTCAAGATCAGAATGAACAAATGATTATGTATACAAATAATTTCTTTCATGAATTTCGTTGTGGCCTGTTATAAACTCATTCCATTAACTATTCTATGCTGCATTGCAGGAGTGATTTATTGTTTGTAATATCAGACGATTTCAATAATATCAATATGAATTCAGAGATGTCTCTACTGATGTTAGAAGTTTTTTTTTCATCATCTATCCATGATGATCGTTCAAATACTATTAGTTCAGAGGATTCAAAGATTCAAAGATTCAAAGATTCAATCAGAGGAAACATTTATATCGATTCCTAATCCTTTCCATGATTGATGATTTCTTGTATATAATTTCATTTTTCCCCATCTTTATTATGCATTCTCCAGTTGAATCAGTGCGCAAGGTCCATCTAGTTTATTCGAGTATTTGGGTTAATTGCATAGGGTTGCATCGATTTTGAACTCATAATAAATCAATTTGGCAGAGTTTTATTGCCAAGTAATCAATACCATTCATTACTGAACAATCCAATTATACAGTTTTCCGCAATCACTAATTGGTGAGCACA
Source organism: Gastrophysa polygoni (assembly GCA_963576655.1). NCBI lineage: Eukaryota > Metazoa > Arthropoda > Insecta > Coleoptera > Chrysomelidae > Gastrophysa > Gastrophysa polygoni. The sequence continues at coordinate 5,156,199 of OY755091.1, forward strand.
TTTTACGTCATGGTGGAACACACTGAGTAGACACCAATTCAAGAAATATTGATTGAGTGAACAATCATGTGCACACTCTGGAATGTACGACAATTCGACCATCTGATGATGGTACCTATGAGGTGTCAACATATTTTTTAAAGAAGCCACACTGCTTTCAATCAGATGAGGATTGAAACAAACTGGATAGCTCTTTCTTGGTGAATCACTATTCGTTGCTACCTACTTTATCTGTTGATTGAATACACAACGAATAGCGAGCGAACTCTCATTTGAGTGTTTCTGTCGAGTAGTTGACTAAACGAAACACAAGACATACACTGGTTCACCCAGCTTATCACATAACCTAGCAAAGCTCCTGTCGCGAACATCATGAATTTGAAGAAAATCTGATTGAATATAACTCATCATAGGTCACACCTACTTTATATCATTTCATATCATATAAATCAGAGCTATCGTATCGTATCGTGTGTTTATTTTTCAGCTTTTCGTGTTTGTTCATTTATGGATATCAAGCAATGAGAATACGAACAATGAGTGAAAGTCAATCAGTACTGATCATCAATTTCAAGTCGCTGAGTTCAATTCAACTCCTTCGGATGGAGTTAAACTCAATCAGGTGTGATCAAATTATGAGACTTTATTTAGTTTTCTCCAATACAACACCTCTCTACCAAGTTTGAGTCTCATACCCTCGAACATTATAAGTTTTCCTTTCGTGTTGTCATCAGATAAAAAAAAACTCTGGAAACCATGGCTTTTTTGAAGAATACGTTCACATCCGGTATATTATTTATAAGGTGAGATATTTTTCATTACTATTACTTTTATATTACTCTCAGGAATCTGCTTTGTGGTGAATCTAGTCAGAAACTTCCTTGTTGGACATTGGCAACTAAAATATATAATTCAGAATCCCCTACTATAATTTGTTGGATAACGCATCATTCCAATATAAATTCAATGCGCTACATAAAAATTCCATTTTTCACACGATTTTCAATCACATAGATCTGGAACATTTCGAAATGAATTCTCGGAATTTAAATATCGAACAGAGTTTATTGTGTATAACACAACGGCTTTAAATAGCTATGTTATTGGACTTTATTGCACGCGACGAGTCAAGAGCTTTCATCAGAGCAGCTTTAATATAAATTTTTCTAGAATGCTCGGGATCGAGATGCGACAAGTGGATATGATTATATCAGGAATTCCCAGGAGTATCCGAACGAGAGAGATTAAATCAAGTTTATATTGAAACACTGCGGGTTTTCATCGTTCGGCCCAACAACGACAAATATATCTTCGGTGGAAATGATGCAGCACGAGTGATGTACTTGAATCGTATCAGAGTTACCTTATCATGAGATCTATCTATAATAATTCTGTCAGAAATCAACAAGATCAAATTGTTCGGTGACACCACTCGTCGCGTGAAATCATGGTTTCATATTCAAACTTACAGTATTTCCATTACATTTTTGAATATTCATATATACCGAGTGAATAAGGAGAAAATCGGAATTCTGAAGACGTTTTGGACAAGTGTGGAAGATTGAATGGAATAGTGAATCGGTTCGCACTTGGTTCAAGAAGAGGTCATAAAATGGCACACACAAATAGAACGGGGACAAAATTCTTCTTGCCTCAAGCTCTTATGTGATCAGCTCTGTGGTTCAAGAAAAACTGGATGAGCTGAACGACATGAAAATAGGTTTCTATCGAATTTGAGCGGTTTTCTTCAGTGTGGACGGAAACTCGCAGGTCCAAAAACCCATCGTACGATTAGCAGTAGTAGATACTGTAGAGGAAGGAATTAGAAGAGAAGATGAAGTATCGAATTCGGCCATGTGGAAAGACCAAGACCAAGAAAGAAAGTCCAAGGGACACAAGATGAAACTCGTACCAAGAGGAGACAATGAATGCTGTTTCTCGCAGTGATCTACTGAATTATAAGGTTGACAAACGTAAAATCAGCTCTAATTGCAGAGAATGATCTACAGAACTTGGAGATACCTCAGATCCCGCAATTCCTGAGAGAAATAGGATTAGGAAAAATGTTATGGCGCAACTAAGAATAACTTCATCAGGCATGGTTGAAAACAAGCGACATAAGATGACACATTGATGAGGTGATATTGGGCATGGTGCTGATCTGGATTTTGATTACCTGTGATATGCGAATTTTTTAACTAATATATAACCAGAAGGAGAGACCGAAAGGAAGAGAGTCTCAGGTCATCGAGAAATTGTTTTTTCAGATTTTCAATTATTTTTTCTTCGCATCAGTATTGGAGTTATGAGTGTCCGTGAATATCGCAACAATTTCCTCATTCAAGAAAATCTGTATCTATTGAAGTTTCATTTTGGCCCTTTTTATCTTGGACACAGTGTATATGCCTTGGTCCTTTGTTGACGTTTTCACTAATAGACCAAATAGGATAGCGGAGGCTGTCAAGTGTTTTATAGCGCTCTAACAAATGATAAAGGTCGAGGCAATACTTTCTTCTAGCGCCAAACAAAATATATATGACACGAAATGATGTTCGATATCCTCTCAAGAATCCGAACGAAAGCTTTCGAACGGGAACTGAATAAAAATAACAAGGCCCAACTATTGGGAAATACAACATTTCAGCTGGGAAGCAAATCAATTTAGTAAAGTAAGACATTCTGTATCGCCGGAACAGGAGTTTTGTCAGTTTATTTTTATTGGAATGGCAAGACGAGGCCAACTATATCGACTGTTCAGACGGATTTTGTATAGGAGTTTTTGAAGTAAAAACTATGCCCAAGTGTTGTAGCTTGTTCGAATAGAAGTTAGAATACGAAATCGTTACGTCTCTTCAGAGAAACCTCTTGCATTTGATGATGACCTACAATTATCCCTTCACTGAACTTCAATTTGCAAGTGAGAACAAAATGTCCTTCTTGATATGTAATCGATATTTAACGAATGAAATCAATGAACGAATTTGAGATTTCAGAACATTTTTCAATTGTACATTCATCTGCTCAGACAATCCCGTTAGAATCGTATTTGGAGATGAATAGAGAGGTTCGATTATGCCTTTTACCACCAGTTCGTTCATTGCAACCATTGAGGGATGATCTCATTGTGCAATTGGTACAGAATAGAAAATAATCAGAAGTTGATCTATCACGTTGGGATCTTGAGTTGAGCAGTCAATCAAAAATGTTTGTCACTAGCATGATACTATCATTTATAGTATCATGGTCATTAGCTTGAAATATAAACAACGTAGATAGAAGAATAATAAGTAACAGCCCTAAGATCAATCGGATGTACCCTCTCAAATGATTGGAATGATCTTTTCTCAAATTAGTATCATTATGTGCTCGTTCTACAATATATCATTTGTACTCCCCCTTGTTTATTATAGTATAATTCTAACACGATGTTCCTCGCACATTACAGGTTTCCCTTTCGTGTTGTCAACAGATAAAAAAAAATATGGTGCAATTCAATGCAACAATGCATTTTCAATTTTTCTCCACTTTTCAACACAACTGAAAACATTTTCACATGTTTCATTTCACACCTCTTTTCGTTGTGTTTGTTTTACATGAAATATCGAATGACTATTTTACTCTCGTAGTTTATTCAACGCGTCAAGCTCTCATAATTATAATCCCAAAAATCAGCACGAGTAATGCCCTTTATGAAACATATTTTTCTATTGAGCATCCGATGTTATTTTCCATCGAGGAATAACATACGCGAACGGAAAATCCATTTGCAATATGTACTTTGTCATTATTTTTTGGGGTACGAAAGCAAGGAAGCAATAAATATAGTATGAGAGGCCAGTCAATATGAAATATAAATCAATATTTCGCCGTCAGGAGCTTTGTGTCGAGAAATAATAAATTTATGGCATACCCTTCCTTCGAAAGGACGGTTCATCAACTTTAGTTACTCTCTTAGAGACCTCTCGAAGCGTTTCAATTCATCATTTTCCACGATTTTTTGCTCTTTCTGAAATCTGAAAATTATGTGAATGGGAAGGCGATCACACAATGCTCAATGTGATGATGTCAGTTTTACCACTGTATTTTATGAAGTCGTCAATATCATGTTTGTCACGAACAACATCGCTCTATTGCGATATTTGACGTTGGAGCAAAGTCTTCTTTTTCAATCTGGAATGAATAATATAGCGAATCCATGATATCTATACAGGGATCAGAAACAGAAAAGGGAGGAGGTTATGGTCACGTATGTCGCAGAAGAAAGGAAGGTAGTGGTTCCAATCATTTTCCGAAAGGTTAGGATGCGAGAGCAATCTGAAATATAAATAATGTCATGATACGAACAGTAAAATTTCCAGGTGAAATATCAATACATTCGAATATCATACATTTTGCATCACTGCAAACATAGTTAAATTGACTTCTTTCTAAATAACAAATCGATGCGGTCGTAGGAAAAATATGTTCTGATCCCCGTAGTCCCCGTAGTAGTAATAATATCCGTTATTACTTGATAGATGCTATATTCAATAATCGTAGAGATGAGGAACCGAAAAGAATTTGACATCATAAATCATCGAAAGTAATCACGTGGTGTCTTCTCCAAGGAGTGTCAGCATTCCACCGATGAAATAGTGACCTCATAATAGAACTTCATCGATGGATGTCGAAACATTCGATCTGACGTGTCCAACTAATGAACAAATAAATCTCCCGACCAGACGCGTTATTGTGCGGTCGTCTATCCGTCTGTTCTCAACGAATTGTGTCTCCCTTTCTGTCACACTGCTGACGAATCGACCATTACCGATGACTTCTGATCGCCTCAAATAAACAGGATGCTTCCGTGATTGGCGCGATGAATGAATTGGCTCATAGAAGACGAACGAACGAAACGAAAAGAAAGAGTATATGTTTGTCGAACAAAAATTATTTGGGGAATTATCAATGACTTTGGCAACGATGTATGAATAGTTCAAAAAGGGCGTGGCAATAGTATGGAAGAAATAAGTCGAGTTGGGTCATAGCACTTTGTACTCCTGTTATCAATTATTATTGTATCGTCGTAGGTGGCCAATTTTCTCGTTTCATTCATTTTTATTATCGTTGTTCATAGAAGCATCTGATTCGTGAGACAGTCTTGCAAAATTCCTCTCTGTTCTCGATACATTCCGTTGATTCTTTCTCTCATAACAATATTGTGAGGCTATACATCCTCAGCAACACAATACGGTGAACAACAAGCCGACAAACTTGTCTAATCCGCAAATTGGTTCATCTCCATCACAAAAGTATTTTCCTGAACTCGTTCATGATTTCTCGTGATTTTCCCGGTATACTAATAGCTCTTGATATAAACATCTTGCGGACCATTTCTTTGCTCCCTCTTGCTTGACTTGTGGCTTGGCACCCCTGACTGTAAGAGTTTGGCGCATTTCAAATATTATGGAAATAGGCTCTGTCTCAAGCAAGATTTTTTTATACCCAGTGAACACAGATGAACATCGCTTAAATTTCATGTAGGTCGCACCTTCAGAAGCAGCATTGCCTACTCGATTGGGATTGTGGATATTCCAGGATTGTCTCTAATGCAGCAAACATTTTGACAATTCTAATCAGTATTTAAAACGAAAATCGATACTAACTACGGATCCCTGAACACATAATTGGGGAAGATCACAACAATGTAAATTCATGAAAATTTCACAAGCTACAGGAGTTATGAATTATGTGGAATCGAGTCACAGGTCATTTGAGCGATTTCAAGAGAGAAAATTTCTTTGACAACTAATTCTGAAGTAGATAATGTTCTTTCCTATTGTGAGATATATGAAGGAACATGTGAATTGAATTCAGACATCGATTAAATTTCATTTCCAATCCTGGTACTTTGAGGTTATTCACGCTTCATACCTCAATTAGCAACAGAAATATCCACATGATACGCACTACCGCTCACATTTCATGTTATTGAATATTCAATGCATATTTTCTTCTTTTATCCATCGCCAGTTGATGCGATAATTCAACGTTTGTTAATAACGTTTCGGACATATTTCATATCGAAACGAAATCAAATTCAATTTTATGCAATGCGGCGAAATTCGATATCGAATTGTGAATATTATAGCGAACTGTATTTCATTAACGACTGACTGGCTTGATCAACGCAAATTGATAAAAGTTCTAACACATCGTGATTTCATTACGGAATAAAAAGCAATTCCATAACAGTTTTGGAGGCGGGATAATGGAAAGCGCTGATGAAAAATGACATCCATTGCATTTGACTGTAATATGTATTGATACTCTCATAACTTGAAGCTCAAATAGTTATACCGTTCTAGATAGAAGCTTTTAATGTGGCGAAGGACATGGAACAGTCCTTTGTGGTGATGCTGCCGAGACAAGAAGAATACGAAAATTACGAGAGTTATGAGATAATGAAAATAATCATGAATAATCATGTTTTTCATTGGATTATTCTCACAGTACTCAATCATGACATCATCATCAGAGAGAGAGAGAGAGAGAGATAGTATGTGTTTATTATGCAAAAAACAGGACCTTATTGATAAACACTGGTAGAAAAGAAAACATGTAGATAACTATATCCATCAGATAATATAAATAACCACACCTAGGTGAAAGTACACACATATTATTACAAACGAGCACCTTCAATTTCGTATCGTTCCGTCATTGGAATATTCTTTCAGATTGTAATAGGCTTTAGATGCTAGTCTCTCATGTAACCTTTTCTTAAAAGTTCCAAGAGTATCTGCAGGTAGTTTATTATACATTTTGACACCGCTGAAAGTTATTGAGTGTTTGGTCAGTGTGGATTTAGGAATGATCAATGATAGATCCATTGCATTCCGTGCAGTGCGATTGTTATTTTCATAAAAAGATTCATTCTTGTGAATGAGACATGTAGCTTCTGAAACGTAGATTGAGGTTAGTGTGTCGGTATTCCGTGTTTCAGGAACAGAGGTTTGCAGGAACTCAACCTATTTACTTGGCACATATACCGCATCGCTCGCTTTTGCAGCAAAAATACACTTTCAAAGAGTTCATCACTACACGAACCCCAGAACTGCGTACCACAAGTTAGACTCAATGAAAGCACAATAGACATTTTTTGCCGCAGCATAACCTGCAGACCTGAGGACAAAACAGCCGGATGATAATTTTTTGTTTTTTGATTTGTGAATTTCAAATTGATATCTATGTTGAGCCCCAAGAATTTGATATTGCTGTGAGGCGGTATAGACTCAGCAGGAAATTCTAGATACGCAAGAAGACATTTGAATGTGAGATATTTTGTTTTATTGTAATTTAAACATAGAAAACTCGCATCGCACCACGACTTGATTTTTTGTAGGTCTCTGGTGACATTTTTTGAAAGCAAATTCACATCTTCAGAGTGCCATAGTATGGCATAGTATGGCATAGTGTCGTCGGCAAATGGAGTGGTCAATGTTTCCATCTTGAGCGTGCATTGCCTGATAACAATAAAGTATGTTCTATTTCCTTTCTATCATTATTATTCTTTCAATTTCACTTGCTATATACTCTAATCGGTGGGAACAACTCACTGAATGCATTTCTGCATTCTAAGGTGAATTACCCTGTATCACCCGTATATTTTGGAATAATGATATCAACTGAGTTGGAACTTGTAGGCGGGAGACGGGCTCTGTGTGCTGTCACATCTGAATGCGTGGTACCCATTATGGACGAGTTTGATACTATACTCATAACTGGGATTCATCACTTGTTGTTCAATAAAGAAAATAACGGTATCCAAGGAATAACGAAATCGATTGATGTATCTCCATTATTTTGGTTGAAAAGTTAATTCCTGTTATTCCAAAGCAATACATTTCGTGTACTGGTTGGATGACAGGAATGATCAGGACTGAGTACTGGAAAACCAGGATGCACTGGTAGAACCAGAACGAATAGTCACTTCCGACAGGCTGGATATGACAAATCAAACTTGACCTGAAGTGGAACCAAGTCTAGAAACCAGACGAATTCACGAACATGTAGTTTTCCTTCAGTCATTCAGCGATACAAAATAACTGATGAGTTCTACTGACGAAAAACAAAAAAATCATCCTCTAACTTCTCTCCGCTTGATCTCCAGAGGATTCTTATTGATATTGACAAATGTCGTTGCCATGAGGACGGGCAGCAGAGCGGCGAAGTTAGCGCAAACAAGTTATTTCCACAGGGAGTTATAGGCAGAAGAGTTTGCCTCATAGCTCAATTTTTATACCGGCTCTTATCATCCCGACAACCTGATGAGTGCAACGGCGGTTCGCGAGGGGGAGTTGCTCTAGCGAACGGAAAGTTCTCTTTGTCGTCTTCTGAATAATTCACGGGAGCGGAAGTTTTCATAATATCGAGGAAAGTTGGTTATTTATAACTCTAAAGTATGCTTTGAAGATACGACGGTAAATTAACAACATAGTTGATTCGAATTTAATGACGAAATCCTGATGCGAGGTGATTAAGTCCCACGTTACTCCTAGTTTTTTTCTTATTCCGAAGTGAATGAAAATGGAACTCTCTCTTGGACCAACTTTAGACGTAGTTGCTTTCATGACACTTGGAAAAAGAACATTTTCATTTCCAGAACTGATCAAAATTCCATAGTGACTGTAAAGTTATTCCTCATAGAAGCAAACAAACATTCACATAAGCAGAAGAACATGGGCAACAATAGTTCCAATCATGTCGAGACGCATCTGTCATCATTCACATTTCTATCACCATTATCATTGTACAGATTTTAAGGACCCAAAACTGAAGCGGTGTCAAGCAAGAAGAAATGAATTCTGCAGGCATATTTTTAGCTGCTACAAGTGAACAATTGGAAGTTCATGGTTGTACGAGGTGATATTGGTGGAACCAAAAATTCAATTCCTCCGTCTCCTGAACCCCTGTAATTGCTTGTTCGAATACGTCAACTGATTCTACTCTTTTCTAGAATTCGCCCAGATACCTTTATTGACGGTTCATTGGAAACAAGTATTATGCCTGTGGCAGTGAGTTTTGTGATTCTGAAGAATGGTAAAAGTTCCTCTTTTATCTGTATCGAGGCCTTCAAAAAACTCGATGTACTTCCAGACCAGTTGGGAATTTATCTCACTACGGCTCAGTGTTTTCGAAGCTATCTGTTATAAGAAGTGATGTTTTTGTTTTTCATTCTTCTCACGTAGTTTTATATGATCTTACGCCTCGAAGATGGTATTTTTACCTTGACTGCATGAGGTTGCAATCTCCAGTCTATTGTTTTGAGTAGGTATATGATAGAGAAGACGATTCGATTGGGGGTTTTCATTCTCTCCGATGTACCACCAGTTCATCAGCATCCCGTACTCTGGAGATAACTTACAATATTGTTGATTCGTAAGGTAGATGGAATAGTGAGTACAAAATTTCCATATGGAATGATACCAACAATCCTATAATAATGAGTTTCTGATCGATACCATAGAAAAGCTTGTCGATTCATCTGGGATAATGGAACCATGACAATGAAATTCGTTATCAATTGTCGATGATATAATGGAGACAGATCAACCATTCGATTATTGGAAACGTCGAGCTTGGATTACCATTCGAAAAAACCCCACAATAAAATATATCATTCTCGATGGACAATGAATATTCCACCCAATATACAGTTCACGAACGAAGAAGAGAAATGTTCATAATGACGAATACAGTTATGAATAATAATCTCGATGGACTACATCCAGATCGTTGTCGATGTATTTTTGTATAATCCTGTATGAATAATCCCACTGAAAATATTTCCACCAAGCCTAATTCCAACTGGCTCGCACATATATTCCCGTTATTAACTGAGTTCTCGAGGATGAACGAGAGATATACAAAATCGCTGATGATTCATCTGAAAGCAACGCATTCACTATAAAAATCACAAAATTCAGCTTCGGCTCGTCAGAAACGTATCAGCACAGATATCTGTAGCGAACATTTCTTATCGATTCCGTCGGAAGAGGAAGTTCGTCCAATTCGCAACAATTTCACAAATCATCCACACGTGATCCAGCAAGTCCTTTTCAGGGTGTAGTGTACAGCATCCAATTGAATAACTTCGAGATTTTGGATTCGGGGGAGCGCCAACACTAACAACTCTGGTCGACCGGATATAAAACGGCAGCCATGTCACTTCCTGACTAGAATAACGATGTAGATGTCCAAGCAGAGGTGCTGAAAAAATTGCCACCTGCATGGAATAGAAGTGATTCAATCAGAAACATCTCCAGCAAAAACGTTGATTTTTTTTATGAACTCTCAATTCTGATCCATACTATCAACACTACCATCTGACTTACGCGGAACCTTAGTCGTTAGTCGGACACTTTAATTATTGTTTGAAAATGTGTCAACTCGAGTTGTTTGAGATTTCATTCGATATAGTCATTAGATCATTCGATGTGAACCCCAAACTGCATTGGACCAAAAATCTTCATTCGTCTTCCAAAAATCATCAAGAAGGTCGATAATGATGAGATTGCAAAGTTGCAAATTTGCAATCAACCTCCACGCTCACAAGCTTTTTTCATTTCTTGTTAATTTTTTTGTGTCTATGTCAAACTCCAGCTGTAAAACACTGTTTTACGGAGCGAATATAGTTATTTTTGTATCTGGTGCTACTAGTGCGTGACTTTTTTCAACGAGGCGCAGAAAGGTCTCTATATTTTCTGACAATGAAGCATATTTTGATTTGATTCGATTTTTGTTTCTGTTTGTTTTCGATGAAATACATGGATTCACTACTACTCATATCATGTACGGGTTGCATCAAAATGTTCAAACATACCAGTATCGCTCTCCGTCGAAACCCCTAGACTATTCGAATTGTCATTGATGAAGGCTTCCGCAGAGTTGGTGAAGGTTTGCGGCGAAAGGGTCAGATCTGGGCCGCTGGAAGAGTCGAACAGATCGAAAGTAGCTGTTACTGCGTCACTTCCACCTGAAACAACATCGAACGAAGATGAATTATTAACGATAATTAACGATATATGATGTAGGCAAAGTGTCCGGCTGGTTGAATTACAACAAGCAGCTTCATAATATGCAATGCTTTCTCAAGAACGAATTCGAAAGAGTTTTTTTTTCTCAAAACACCACGAGTCACGCCATCTTTGCACCAAATTGACAAACTTTCGTGTTGTTGGATGAACAATCAATTGATAAATGTAGGTGAATATCATTATAGAGTATATTATTACAGTTTGATTAATTTCAGACGCGTATCAACATTCTGAAGTAGAACCCACACTACTCCAATCAGAATCATAAATTATCTATTTCAGATACTGTCTGTAAGTTCTTCGAGGAGGTGGTACATTCATTTCCCAGCTTTTCGTGGGATTCTCTCTCCTAGTTCCTAAAAAATAGAGTAGAAGTTATTGAAAATTATTTCAATATATTTGTAGTAAGGACAGATTTTGTGATCTGCCCCAAAATGTCACTGCGCTTGAAATTGAACCTTTAGATACCTAAAAGAGAAATTCTCTATTGGTCAGTGACACCTTGTTTTTAATTGAAAATGAAAATATCTATTTCAGAATCGAGGATAGACCTTCAATTTCGAACCTGGACGTGCATTTCTCACTTATGAAACCAAATAACCAATATGTCTCACCTTTCACATCGACTAGAATGTAGATGCACCTCAATAAAGATGTTTAAATGCCTTTCCCCACAAGTTTCAACTTCTAAGTGTTGCAATGATCACGATGGTAGTGGATGGTGATAGATGCGATGCGATCTGATTAGATTTATTTCACCTCATCTTCTTCTTCTATTGGGAGTTTGGTTCGTTCGTTTATAATAGCAATAAGCGTGTTTCTCAAGTTGTGGCTTGGGGTTCTAATCCCATTCAAAGAGGAACTTTTTTTTCATAACTGAAATATGAGACGCGAGGATAGGTAAGGGTCGATTGTTCAACGCTACGTCAACATCAGTATCTCTGTGGCAAGCAAGTTTTGATACTATCGCTAAGATCCTGTGTCTTCCCCAAGTGTTGCCAAGTGTTGCACTTGCTCGGTGGTTTCATGAAACCACACATTTTCTTCCCAAGCTGAGGTGATTTCATTTGCAGTAAGTGATAGAGATCATTGCCATTCGACTTGTTACTCTCGACATGCGTAGTATTCAGCTGATATACGAGTAAACGAACTTGAGGTGGAGATTACATATCTCATAATCGACGTACGACGGTTTGGAAGGACGGGTCTTTGGAGACATCACCCGTGCTCTCCTTGGGGATTCATATATGTCAGTTTCGCGACTGGAACGGAGATAGTTCGACCGCAGGGACATGGTAAACTGCCGATTATCACCGCTCTTATCTAGTCGGATGGAAATGCGACAGGATTATGGCATGCTAACTGTTGTGTATGCCAGATCCCGTCTCGTAATGTTTCCTCTTATTCGGTAGATTTTGAATATCTGCGAGTGGGAGATTTTATTCGTTGCGATTGTTTTTTTTTTCACGCTGAAGTGCTTACTGAGATATAGTTAGATAGATAGAGTTATGACTGCACGGAGCATTCAAGGTCATATTATAGTGGTAAATCCTTGCCTTGAAGGATGTCAGGCTGATTCTTTCTTTCAATTCTGGCTGATGCCAAAATATTGATCGTTCTCTTCATGGCCGTTTTGGAAATATTGCGGTAATTGTTGAATATCTCCTTCAGTTATAACATCCTGGAACCACCAACTTATTTGACATCAAAATCAAAGACAGATCTCGTTTACAAAATCACAAAAACAAGATCTACTGTTTATTCACTTTTGCAGCTTGATTTCGAGTGGAGGGCTCGGAAGAGAGGGGTATAGAAAAGGACCTTACCGATACCTGGTGGACACTTTCTGGTCTGAACAGGAAGAACTTTGGTTGCTTTCTGACATTTCTGAATTCTCCAGAAAATATGAAGTCGGTCGTAGAAAAAGGAAAACATCAGCCTCATCATGTTTTGCATCCGATCAATAATATATACTGTATTGTCTCCAAAATATAAATCAAATCAAATCAAAATATACTTTATTGTCGGAAGAAAAGAATTCTCATTGACAAAGTGTGGAAATAGATCAATCTAAGTGAACATAAGGTACATAAAGGTGTGTAACAAATGCAGAAAAATCTATAGTTATGTATGCAAAGACACTTTGAAACATCTTGAACTCAGTTCAAGAGCAGTCACAGTTAAAAAAAAAAGAAAAAGGTAAAATGCCATATAAACTAAGAACAACACATTGAATTATATTTGAGAAGTAAAATATGTGCAAATATCAAAAGTCAAATCAAAACGTACTTTATTGCCTGAAGAATAAATTCTTATTGACAGAGTGTTGATCGTGCTTACAAAGCATAGTCTATGTAGAAAATATATATAAATATTCAAGTATGAAAATGTATAAAAGTAAAAATGTAAAAAAGTAAAAATATGTATGAACATTCACAAATTTGTTTGTAAAGACAAATATACATTGAAACCAGCAAATTTGAAATTTGGTAGCATTATTTTAGAATCAGGCAACCTGATAGAATTCGGTGAGATTATAATACACTTCCTCCAATAGAAACTTCTTTACCGATTTCCTAAACTTTTTGTTCGTTTTCTATTTGCTTTAGGTGCAAGGGTAGATGATTAAACAGCTTCTTGGTTTCGTAAATTATAGAATTCTTGGTTAGTGTTGATGTTGGGATAGGTAGTTTAATGTTATGGGAAGAGCTGCGGGTGTTATATGTCGTTGACTCATATCTGAATTCATTATATTTTTTTTGAACTAGGCAAACGGTTTCCAAAATGAAAATGCAGGACAGAGGCGGTATTCTATGAACAAAAAATAAAGGTCTACATGAATCCCTCGAGTCAGCTTTGCACATATATCTTAGGGCTCTTTTTTGCAGAATAAAAAGTCTATCGAATAAATAGTTCGTGCACATGCCCCAGAAACAAATACCGTAACGTAGGTGAGATTCAATAAGCGAGAAGTGAACATTCTTTGCCGCAGCTAGGCCTAATTCATTGGATGTAACTCGTACGGCATAACAGCCAGACGTTAGCTCTTTAGCTAAATTAAAAATGTGGCCTTCAAATTTCAGTGTGGTGTCAATATTCAGTCCCAAGAATTTATGTGTGGTTTTGATGCTAAGACAGTCATTATCGAGGAAAACATTGTTGATAACGCACTTGAAGTTGATTATACCTGTCTTAGAGGTATTGAAAGACAATAAGTTGGCGTCGCACCATTTTTTAACTTTTTTTAACTCTGCTCAGGTCCTCATAAATCTTATTGACGAAGTTTGGTCCAATAAATCCAATGAATTGTGCATCGACTACATTGTGATTAAAGATTGTATGGTATTGTTTGTATGAAAGAAATCAATATATTTAATTTCAAGGCATGAGCACATTCTTCGCCAATTGCGCTTTCAATATGTGAATATCTACCATAATTTCCAGATGCGCTGAACTCTCAGTCAGTTCGAAATTGACATTGAGTAATCACCGCTAGTAATTTCGACTGATATTTTTTCCTCTACGTCTGAGGAGTTGTTTGTTTTTGTACGCCTATGGGCGGTGAACTCCGCTTATGACCATTCCAGCGCCTTCGCTCAGCACTTTCTCCAGAAGTTTTCGGAGCACTGCATGAATTGGTAATGATGGCATGGTCTCGAACGATTCCGTAATTTAAGTCACTGCGAAAACTTTTGCTTCGGCATGTAAAACTTTTCCGATTCCATCGATCCGCGAGAAATACTGTGGACCAAAGCTTCGAGAATGTTTCGATGTATTTCATTCCGAGTGAGTTTTGCACCGCAGTCGAAACGAATAAATTAGTTGTTAAGTTAGCTTCAGATTCACAGATATGAGGACGCGCATTTCACAACATCAGATCTCATTTCGAGGAAATAAGTCCTCAGCGGTTATAGCTAGGTGGAACATAATATATTTGTGAATGATGGATCATGTGCTGGACCAACCAAAAATCGAGTATCAAGAGCGTTAGAAATACACAACACTGAGAAATATTTGTTGTACCACCAGTCATAGAACCCATACCATTGAGTGATAGACTAGCGAAATGGACACACAAATGTGAAATAGGATGAGAAATATACTCACTCAGGATGAATTCTACATGATTATAGAGAATATATTGTGGAGAAACCTGCACAATGAACTCTAGTAGGTTTCAGACTATGAAAAAAGGAAACTATGATGACTGCCACAATCGTGCCACAATGCCTGGACCATATTTTCGCCCTCTCATAGCTTTTCAATTCTTACTTTCTGTCCTTTGAAAAGAGACGAAATGATGAGAAATTTCAATTCATATCACCATAGCAACGGATGAATTTTATCGGAAATTTTTTCCTGGTGGGTACCCAACAGCGAATTGAACTGGAAATTTTTTTGACGTTTATAATGACAGAATATTTTTTTTTGACAATCTAATTTTTCCTGTATCTGTATCAACCTGTAGATTTTTAAGGAGTAGGAACCATTCATTAGTTTGAAGGTAGTGAAGGTGTACATAACGAAGTTAATCATCGAAAATCATTGAAATTCGTGAGTTTTGAAATCCGAATTTGGAAATATTTTCAGGGCAGACGGAATGAAATGAATTCGTCACGCATTTAACATCTGTGACATTCAACATCTTTCATTAATTAAATCGACTGTGAATTTATATGTCTAGAGGAATATGCCGCAATTAAATGGCATGATAGAGCACAGTAACGAGTGGCATAAGAATTTTATTATTTTGATAAACGTTTATTGCAGAAGAGGGTAATGTCTTTATGGTTGAACTTCAGCGCACTGAACGTAAACCATGTCATCCTGAAATTAGAATATCAAAGTTAATTTCATTCTGCCTGATAGACAGTAGCAGAGAAAATTTTCCACATAACATTCATGACCACACACAAAATACTAAAATGTTGTACCATCGAAAGAATAACAATTACTATTGATAAATGATATTGTTAGTGCCATCTTGCCACCCGATACTTGAGGAGTCATTTGTTTTTAATGTGCCTGTATGTAAATCAAGTAGAAAGGTTTCCCATGAAGAACAATTCAAACAGGAAATCTACGTGATCGTGTAAAATATCGCATGATTGCTTTATAATGACCCATACCACCCTCGTACAAATACATCGGAATTCATTTGCGGCGTACAAATTCGGAGTTGCAGCATTGTCTAATGTTTGCATTCAGTAGGGTGTCTGACTGGTCGGCCATTATGGTCACGTTCAGCTCCGACCAGTTAGTCACTTGGTGTTCAGATGGCGCAGTGGATTTGAATGGGAAGGAAGAAGGAAATGTCCCTTGATGGAGCTCCATCATAGTCGACTCTGACCACTCCGAATGATACCAATTTATCAATAGGCCAATTTGAAAAAATAAATCGTTAAAATAAATGTTGAAATTCGAATGCGGAACACATGAGGCTTTGGGAATATTGATATACAGAAGAAGAGGACTGATCTATCTTGAAAATACATTTCATTTCTTATCAGTGATCATCTGAACAATATCGCATGAAATGTCCGATGTGATGTAACTAACAGGCTTTTCCAGTTATTTACACTGGGTTACCATACTTATCAATTGAGATCACGTGCATGACGAAATGTTCCTGGCATGAAACAACTGAAATTTCACATTGAAGATACTTGACACCGAAATTTTACTGAGACTTTTACTGCTCCCATCAGGGCACTGCTAATTAAATAGAAATCTCAATATCATAGGGAGCATAGGGGTGATTACGAATAGATGGTTCTTCTACTATCATATCCGACAATGAGTTCTCTTTGAACCCATGGAATGTGATGGAAGGTTTTTAGGAGACCGGAGCTCGTTTTCCAGAGAAATTGGTTTCCAACATATCGCAAACAGTTCCCAGATATGCTTTTGTCTTAATTCACCCACATTTTTTCGAAGTCTGAATGTTATCCGATGATTGAATCAATTATTTCTCGATAACATGAGTCTGTCAAATGACGACCACGTTGATTTTGATATATCTTTTGGAGTTTGTGATTCTTATGAACTCTATCCTGTCACACTTCTCACCGTATTGCTGGAGGAAAATGAACCATGTTGATATTATAGAAAGAAGAAAATCATGAATATAGAATGAATGTCTGTAGTCTTTGGAGATGATGCCACTAAAATTGATATGTAGAGGGTTGAGGTGTTTATCTTAAATATCCGCACAGTTTCTGATAATGACTGTAACATTTTCAGTATGTTCAATTCCATGAAGTAGACATTAATGGCACCTTTGATACGGTTTTAACTGACCGTTGCGAAAATAAATCCAGCTTCCCATTTACTGGCGTTAAATGCTCCTAACCTAATCTCAACTGCGAAATTAATATCGAGCATCTCGACAATAAAATTAGCATTTTAATTCCATTAAAAGTTTGGCAAAGATAGGAAAATGCAAATGCCCATCTGATCTGAGTTATGCTCTGAATAAAGAGTCCAGATAGGGTGGCTATAGATCGAAGAGTCACAGATTTTCGGCTCTGCTCTGAATTATCACTAATGCATTTTCAGATGGTGCGAATTCCGAATTCAAAATAACTGCCGCACCTAAATGGGAATTTGCCGAATGCCAGTAGATAATGGAGTTCTGTTGTATTTTCGGAAGCAGACGAAGAGAAATCCATATATTTCGTGATTGTTCTGAAAGTGTGGGTTTGGAAAGACATTTTCCGAGCGGATATGGAAATATTTTGACAGCTTCGATGAGTTCGATCCCAATAAACTGTATTGAATGAGAATTGGTCGAAACAAATATTTGAATATTCGGGAATGGAAGTTTCCGAAATATCTCTTTACTCCGCAATTTCAGCGCCCAAGATAAATACGCTGATTTCACAGGGTTGGCCATGAGGCTTAGATAGCTTATTACTTGTTTTGTTTTATGGAGTCGTAGGCCACGAAAAGTCTACTCATTGAACGGAAATCATAGATGGATATTTATTCATCATTGATCTTTCTGAAATGACATTGTATCACCAAAATCTATATCACAGATTCTTTGGATTTTGGGACATTCCACCTCATTAAGTATCATGATTGAGAA
Organism: Gastrophysa polygoni; assembly: GCA_963576655.1. Lineage (NCBI taxonomy): Eukaryota > Metazoa > Arthropoda > Insecta > Coleoptera > Chrysomelidae > Gastrophysa > Gastrophysa polygoni. The sequence continues at coordinate 5,174,367 of OY755091.1, forward strand.
AAAATATTTCTTATATATTTTATAACGGTGTTTTCATTTCAATTTCTCCAACTACTATTCAACTTCTTTGCTAGAAGTTTGACTGACAGAAGTTGTATGCTGCTCAATAATGAAATTTTTTTTTTTTTATCTGTGGACAACACGAAAGGGAAACCTATGATGTTCGAGGAACATCGTGTTAGCCAGCGGTGGAATTTTGGGAAAGAAGGAAGGTGTTGGAATTTTTCTTGAATGTTTGGAGGTTGTAAGCATCAGGAAAGACTTCACTAGGCAAAGAATTCCACAACTTTGCCGTTCTATTGATGAATGATGCTTGGTATAGCGATGTTCGACAGGTCTCGAGCCTGACAGTGTAGGGGTGACCAGCTTGAGCTCGTCTGGTTTGTCTACTAGGAATCGCGCGTGGTGGCATAATAGATGATATTTCCGTTGAGCACCGACCGTGGAAGTACCTATAAAAAAGGCAGAGATCGCCGACCTTTCCAAACATGTGAGCAGTACTCCAGGACAGGTCGAATTTGTGCTTTGTAGATCATAAGCAGTTGCTGGGATGTGAAGTATCTCTTCGCACGGAAAAGAAAACCGAGTTTTTGTGAAGCAGTCTTCGCAATGGACCTCACATGATCGTCCCATGAGAGAGCACTGTTGGTGGTGACACCCAGCAAGGATATTGACGACCTCATAGGAACAGTGGTACCCGACATCATCAAATTGGGCATTGTGTGATCAGCCTTCTTGGTGAACATACAAGCTTGAGTTTTAGTTGCATTGAACTGTACTAGATTCTCAGATCCCCATTTCAGAATTCTTGTCAGATCCTCATTTAAAGCATCAACCTGTCTTCGCCTTGCACCTCTGGCCTCATTGGATGATATAGGGGCTCTAGAGGAAAAGGCGGAATGAAGTGTACTATCATCCGCAAAGCTATGAACTGGGCTGGAGGTCACATTCAACAAATCATTGATGTGGAGCAAAAACAAAGTTGGTGCCAAGACAGAGCCTTGTGGAACACCAGCATTGATCGTCATTGTATCAGACGAGACCCCGTCTACCACCACGTAGAGTGATCTATCTGCAAGAAAACTCGATAGTAAAAGACACAGTTGGGGCGGCAAACCATATGACGGAAGTTTCGCTAGGAGGCCTCGGTGCCAAACTCGGTCAAATGCTTTGGACATATCCAAGGCTACAGCCAGAGACTCCCCATGTTTCTCTATTGACACCTGCCAATGAAATTATCTATCAGATGTCAGAATTATTGACAGTTTCAATTCGACAGCTAGCATATCATTGAATATTTGAGAATAATTGAAAACGAAATAACAATGCATGAATGTGGATTTCGTAGAATCCCAATTTCATTCATATTCGTATGAATATATGATATCAATAATCTCCACATTTGACGGTTATTTTGTTTTTCACAATTTCTTCTATTAGTCATTCTTCTAACTCATATTTCATAATAATGTGAAAGGAGGACGAATTAAAATCAATATATCCGTGGAAATGAATATAAATATATATTTATATATATAAATATATATGAATATGAATATTTTTTCACAACCATATGTGTGATGTGTAATAATTAAAGTCTTTGAAGGTTGGGAAGTGTCACATTACACACCTCACCTTCCCAACCTCGCTTTCCGCCATCATTTCCCGCGAATTCAATATCCGACTTTATCTGACATTTATTTATATTGGTGACAATTGTTTACCCCGTAATCACAGTAACAACATATCTACTTGATTATTCTGAGAAAACCGCGTACTTGGTAATTTCTCGTTGAATGTAATATTTTAGGTATGTTCAGAGCAAAACAGAAATTTATTAATTTCCATTGAAATATGATGGTAGTAAATAAAGAAGCTACACAAACCTCGGTGGAAAGTTTTATCCCTGTCTCGAGATCATAGCAACTAATACACCTCGGTGTGTGATATACTATTACTAATTTCAGTCCAAATTGACCACAGAAGTCAGTTCAAACTATAATCGATCTGCCGATGCCACCACCGTGTTACGACGATCAGTAATAATATTTTATATTATTTCTCTCACCGATTACCACTTGAGATCGTATTGATCCGGAAGTTTTTTTCGCTCATAAATATTTTCAGAAAATTTCGCTCGTAAAGCTGTAAAGCTAGTATGCACCAAAGATTTTCAGGATATAATATGACCATAGTTGTTCATCATATCAGAAATACTATTCGGATACACACGTGGATGAGGAAAACTGAAATGATTGCATTCAATGTGGACTTCCCAATCATCAGTTTTCATTTTCTGAGGCGGCTGTGGATTCTGAACGAAAATGTAAGAGGAAAGCTGATAAGTAGCTACCCATGCATCTTTCTTGCAAACCCTCTCGATTTGTATCCAGATAACATGGTAGTGAAACGCGGTTAACAAAACGGACTGTGATATCTGATACCGAGTTTGTTGGGAGAATAAGTTGCTTGAGGCGACAGAAATACAAAGGCGGTTGTTATTTAACGTTTACTTTTTCAAATCGGAGAGAAGCCCAAGGGATGCGCTCGTGGGACGGAATTAACCTCTTAAACTTGAGAGCTCTGCGATGTCTTTCAAGAGAATTCATCAAAGTGGAGAGTTTATGTTTCTCGACAAAAGGTTTGTGCGGCGACATAATCGGGTTTTGTCTTATTCAATTTCCACGTCAAGAGGAGTTGGCAAAACAGAACGCTAACAAAGGAAGTGATGAAAGTGTTGAGGTCTACATTAGAGACTACATCAACAGTATTCACTGTATTTCACAGTTTCACCGTGTGAAAATAACGGAAATACCTTACACGATTTTGTTGTATATCGAATTGAGCTGTACGATTGGATGTGAAAGAGAAATAGTTCAGAAGGGAACGTGTGCCTTCGATATGAAACCAACCAGATTCATTCTTGTCAGTCTCTACAATTGGAATATCAAGGGTGTCCTGAAAAGATGCCGAGAAACTTCAAGGGGTGATAGTTGACCACGATCTGCGGATAAATTTCCTTATCATGAACATTCCGGATATTCCTAACTTGAGATCAATTATTTGTGATAGTCACTATGAATAACCGGTCCCACATTCCATCCTACCGTTCCAGGAAGACCTGCATCGAGAGAAACGGAATTCTGTTAGCGAGTTGGCACACTTGTTTCCCCCTCGCCGTCAGACCTGCCAACAATATAAATCGAAATTGTTCCTGATTAGCAAATTCATCAGCTGGTTCGACCTGCACCGCTAACGAGTCGGCTATTAATTGGGTCGGTCGAGACGTGAGGGCCGAAAACACCAACGCCATCTAGTTAGTTGATTACAGAAAAACAGCGGTGGAGATGCAGAGATGAACCGAGAACATATGAAGCAGGTGATCCGAAAATTGAGACAAAAACAACCGACTTGATGAGTCATAATAGGCGCGACGGACCGACCGGATGAGAATTCAAAAAAAATGCAAAGTAATTCTCGATAACGCCAGTGATGAATGGAACATGAATGAAAGCAAATGGTTCCGTTAACACTCAGTTATTATTCCAGTTCTAGTTCGAGATTGACATCGAATTGTATGAAGTGAGTCTTCATAAACAGCAGGCATATACATTCCTTCCATTGAACAGTGTGAATTTATACCATCAAAATGGTTCGAATTGATTTCCTTGGTTGGTTTCTTGGTTTCCTTGGTTCCTAATGTTGAAATGTTCAATTCATTTTGGACTCAGGGTAGGAGGTATCCGGAATACCGAAAGCAAAATTATAATTGGTCTAGTACCTAGTCTCCAGTCTTTCAAGGTAACCTTCCAAACAATCGTCAGGGCATGTGATTAATTGAACCTTCCGGAAAGCATTGAGAAGCTGGTGCCAGAGTAGCACAGTTCAATTCCGAGATACTGAAAGTATTTGACAAGACGATGTATGAGTCATCGACCTGGGTTGAACTAATACCAATCCTTGTGAAAGAAAGAAAGATATGAAGGGACAAGTATCCTAAGGGTGAACAACCCTCTAAACAAGAATTCAAATGGATTGAAAAAGATGCCTCGCACCATGTGACTTGAAATGACACCAGTTCTAGAAATGGTTACTCATCTACGATCTGGGGGGTAACGATAATAAAAGAAGCGGGATGATGGAGAAATGGTGCAATTATCTCATCGATGGTAGAAAGATGGTAGAAGAACTAATATCTTCTTCTCATTACAAAAATCACTTCATTCTTCATATTCCTCCTGAACATGTCCCTATTTTATTTTGTCAACATTGTTATATTGCTGGTGGAGTGAGATCACATTTTCATGTGATTTCTCAAGTTTTTCCTCCGCCTATGACTGAATTTGTAACTCATGGTAAGCTTTCAGAGAATTTTTTTCTCTAACAAAAGTTACACGAAGTTCATATTAACCGCTATCAGCGGCATCGAGGAAATTGTTACCGCACCATCATGTGAAATTCGTGTACGATGTGTTTTTCAATAAAATAGCCAGTGTTTTATTTATATCTTCGGTTAGTTATCCATGGATCCTTTTCAATATGTAGGCTTTGAGTTGCATCGAGGCTAGACTGGTTATTGGACTGTGAAATTGAAATTGGAACTGGTAAATCAAAATACGAAGTGATATTGAGATAATTCTCCTTGTCAAGGTGCTGCGAAGAGGTGGTAACTCTCAATTTGTGTGTGATAGTTGATATTTAGTGAATCCTGTGAAACATGAGTGATTGGAAATTAAATACTGTCTGTAAGTTCTTCGAGGAGGTGGTACATTCATTTTTCAGCTTTTCATGGGATTTTCTCTCCTCGTTTCTAAAAAATAGAGTAGGAGTTATTAAAAATTATTTCAATATATTTGTGTAGATTTGGGATCTGCCCCAAAATGTCACTGCGCTTGAAATTGAACCTTTAGATACCTAAAAGAGAAATTCTCTATTGGTCAGTGACACCTTGTTTTCGAAAAAATTTGGAAATACAAATATATTCAATAAGAATAAAACCTCTTGGTGGACGTTTCGGGAACGAATCTGCTCTCGTTCTCAACACGATTAAAATATTTTTCTCTTGGCAAAATTCTTCAATGTTTTCGGTTTTGACACTAAAAAGTGACAATTTGGTAGACGGAGGGATTCTGGTTACAAGGTGTTTTCATTAATTGATATCAAATTTTCCATCTTCATATTCAAGTTTCAGAAGTGGATGCCAAGTTCTATCTATATCAACTGCACAAGAAGCAATATTATTGTCTCCGTCCAGGAGAAAGCAAGCAGAATCTTTGATTTTCCTTTTTCGGTTGTTGTCTTCTTTTCCTATGATCTTAATATTACCCCAATCGGCCATATGTTGTCTATTTTCAGTGAAGATATGTTCAGCTAATTTTGAGTTTTCAGTATATCTTTTCTATATCTTTTTTTTTATCTTTCTTTTTAGAAACGAGGAGAGAAAATCCCATGAAAAGCTGGAAAATGAATTGGAAATTAGCATGGAAATTCTATGCTTCTGAGGACAAATCAGTCGTGGAAGCTGCAAGACGGAATTGTATGGGATTGTATCTTCAAGAGGAAGGCAGATCACACAATTCTCATTCCAACAGTCTTTACTCATTGTGGAAAGATAAAATGTGACATTAAGTGATGAGATGATTTGCACTCCACGCGTTATCATTTAGAGAGTATGATTGCGATTGGAATGTACTTATAATCATAGAAGGTACCTGAACAATCGTCATTTTCGAGATCAGCCTGCACACAACCATAATAGATGCGTAGATACAATAATTAACTCGTAATAAAAGGTTCTACAGGTTATCATCATCTGTAAATTCGAGGTATCATCATATCCATACGTTGTTGAGTGGATTCTAATAATCGTAATAGATAATGTCGGATCACTCATTAGTATCATTGGCACATTTCCTGGAGATCGATTCTCTCATTTCCCTCCCGAAACAATCGTATCGCAGTTGTAAATGACCCCATTGCCTCGAGGCGACTCTCCGAACTGGCTACGTAGATGTAGGGGCGAGCTGGATCGGAAGCTAGGCTGGATATAATTGCTCGTTAAGTCTAACACAGCCCCTCGGAACATTCCGCACTAACAGCTAGGAATTACCTTATTCGAATTATTTCGAATCGGCGCGCAAACATATCTAATCCTTTCAGCCACCACAAAGCACGAGATACGGAAACGGATTCGAATGATTGTGGAAAACTAGGCATGCCTATACGTTAACTCCATATGGGGTGGTAGGTGGGAACGTTCACAGTCATGACTTTATGAGGGTCAGATGGATATTTCACCACTTTGGGAATATTTGATGTTAGCATTTTTTTCATGAATGGTTTTCAGGTCGAGCAATCAATGGATCAAGCAGTTGAGCAAAATACAACTTCAAAACTATCTGTGGATCTATCAGGTAGTATGTTGATTTATTTTAGGTTTCATAAGATTTCCCATCTTCATTTCCAAAAATGAAAATATAAGATATAATAATTACTTCAAAATATTTTTGTAGTGAGGACAAATCAATGATCTGCCTCAGAATGTCAATGTGATTGAAAATCAACTTCCAGATACCAGAAAGAGAAACTCCTTGATGATAGTCAATGACACTTTGTTTTCAAAAATTTCGAAATTCAAATGAATTTCAGTATTTCTACTTATTTCTGTAGATGATTCGAGAACAAACATATATTCGTAAGGAGATATGCGTAATGGGATATCCACTGTCTGATGATTAACACTTTCCAGTGGAAGCTTGACAATCGAAATATCTGGAAATTACCAATTTCATACTCAGATTTCAGAAGTTCTATCTCTATCATCCGAATAGGAAGCGATATTATCGTCTATTCAGAAAAATGCTACCAAACTGAATGGTACTTATGACTTGATATTCGATTGTATTCGAGTTAATATATCCAAAGATTGAATAATGTGAAATTTCTGCGAAATCTAGTACGATATTTCTCAATGCATTCTGCAGAAGATTCTTCAACTTATAAAAACGACGATTTCAATAATGTCACAACTTATGGTAAATGGGCAAATCTGGCCATAGACAGCAGACATTTCCACCATCGATGTAAGAATCGGGATTGAGAGCTTATTATTCAGTATACATGTGATATGATTAATGTCAATTGCCACACAAATAATATACAACTGTCATACCATTCAGTTTTTGTGCTAGTTTCATCTGTTCTCTATGTCTCATATTTTGAGAAGATGAAGAAAATATAAGCAGCTGTCTATGAACATTTCTGGTCCATTGCGGTCCTGGAAATACGGGTGGCTAACAGTATTAACCCTACTTATATGCTCCTCGAGTCTGTAACCTCGCGAACTTTTCAAATAAAGTCGATCATGTTATTAACTGGATATATGAATACAGCCGAAGTTTCGGCACCAGTTGGCCAAGTTGTGCTTCTGGATATGAATTATGGTCTGGATCATTTACGATTTTGAGAAAATCAATAACTGCAACACTTGCAGCTCTTTAATTTAACTGAAGAATCGCGTGAGAAAATGTGCTTAAATTATGTGGTGGAAGGAATTCAAATTTCCTGAGAGAAGTAGGTCTGATTAATCGATACTGAGAACCATTATTAGTGAAAACCTGAGGAATTGAGAAAAACTGAGACGATGAATTTGGAAGCTTGGATGATGGTAATCTCACTGTGAAGCATGTTAATACTTCAGTAAATTTCAGAAGGGTGAATCGAATTCCAATCTTCACCTGCGGAATTCACTGCATTTAATTCATTCTCATTGGTTATACGAGTGAAAAATACCTTTTTTCTTCAGGTAGATCCTTCGATACCCTTTTTTTGTATTTGTTCGTTCATTTAGTTCATGAATCCAGTTACAAACTGAGGAGTACAAGAATATTCTTGTGTACATTCTCAACATTCAAACAACATGAATTTATCTTTGATTATATCGAAACGTGCGCACAGCTAGACCTTGAATAGATGTATCTGAAGTGAATTTATATGTGTAATAAAAATTTTCGGATATTCTCCATGGATTTTGAAAGGAAGTACTTTCAAGAAATGCCGTTGAACTGATTCAATGTTCAATGTCATCAATTTATTCGTTGAATTCATCCGGACATTATTGTGAGGACTCCAAATTACCGACATATTCCACCTCTGATTGGACAAATGCATAACACATTCTTTCGAGTATCGCAGTATATCTGATGCATCTATGAAATTTCTAGAAGAGCGAACTTCCATGAGATTTGCAGACGGATGTGAGTAGAAATGAGAGTTTTTGATCGAATAGAATCCCCAGATCTTTGAATTTCTCTACAATTATTTTCAACTGTTGAAATATTTCATAAGAATATTTCATGACATCAGTCGCTGCTATCAATGCCATCTCTTGAATGAACGATGGAATACCACCAAAATTTCTTAATGTTATTGGTTGTGCTACTACCATATCATATCCTATTTTCTCTATATCCCTAGATTTTCTCATCACCTTCAGCTGTTCTCAGTATCAATGACTGTTTCTTTGACCCTTGTTTGTCAGGTGAGTATTTGTAATATAATCTCAACTTGAACTTCCCCATTCGATAGTTCATTCAAGTTTGTCTAGATGATTAGAGTTTATTCGTATTTTTGGAGTCAACAAATTAGTCGAACATAAATGAAAGCTAAGAAATCAAATAGTAATCTCCTTCGGAATTGTCGCGAAAATAAAAAGGTATTAGTATAAAAGAAATCGATTTTGCTCAGATTGCTTTGCAATTGAAGAGGAAAAACTTCTGGGTCTGAATTGACGGCGAGTGCCGACTCACCGAAGGCGTATTTCTCGATTAGTATGCGGGTTAGACCAATCAGAATTCCATGTAGGGGTATATCGACCTTTTGATTGCGTTTTGTACGCTAACTGGGCCAAACAATTTCCAATAGCTGGAACAGGGAGCGTGGAATCAGTTGCAAGTACAAATGGTGAACGTTTTTTTTTGAGTTGATTCAATTCCTATCGATGTGTTTGTGACGAAATATACGTAGGATATTAGAATTTCATCTAGGTTATATCGACTTCCTGATTGGTTTTGTATACGCTGACTGATACGAAAAATTTTCAAAATTCAGAGCACAGACCGTAGAAATATTTATTTGGAAAGATAGTGAATGTTTTTTGAGTCGATTTAATTTCTGTCGATTCAATTATTGCGAGAAATATGATTTATCAGTTCAATATCAGTAGTATTTCATCAAGTACATTGAACATCGAAAAATACTGCTTGAACCTGATTACCTCAATTAGTGATCAGAATTGGAAAAACCACAATGAACTGAGAGAATTGTGTTTGTGGAATTCAAATCTTTGTGTAACACTATGGATGGATTTCCATCAAGCAGTAACAGCCGATTCAATTCAAAATATGAATCAAAACTATTCACTGAATTTCTAATTCATCGAGTGTGTGCTTCGTCCTTTTATATCACTCATTAGATCCTAAGCTCAACCAATGAGTAACATTTTCAAAACCTGCAATATCTACTGAGTGAACATCACCTAGTCCTCATCATCTTTTCAAGATCGAATCGAACCAGTTCCTGGATAATAATCATTGAATTCAGTCACTCCATCATCATTGATCGTTGATATTGGAAGTTAATGTTGGTTGCTGATGATTTGCTCATTATCAAGTACATTCTTCCCTGAACGAAAATTCTGAAACGAGACCGAAATTTCCTTCGAAATTTACAGTGAAGTTGACTGCTGCTTAGACAACCCGGAACCATTATTAGGATATTAGCAGAATTTACATACAAACGACGGCTCAATTTCTAATGAGTTTATCTTGCACATAGGCTGAGGATCCTCAAGATGCGTTGGCATAATTTCTATCACACCAACAAGTTTTAATCTCCTCTAATTGTATGAGGCACGGTGAGAATGCTATCTCAGGTCTCTACATTCAGGGTTTTCCTCATTTTATATGGAGCGCTCGATAATATATCGAGATCAGGATGCCATCAAACAAATTATTTCATTTTCATTCCGCGGGTTATCTAAGAATGTTTTTCCGTTTTAGATTCAGGGTGTTACATCTGCGTTTGCTTCTGAAAAAGAAATGGGCCAATACAGATTTTTTTCAATTTTTGACAACACAGAATAACAGTTCGTTTATCATGATTGTTTCAACAATTGACAATCAATTCAATGTTATCAATTCGGGTATCAATAAACAATACACACTCGATCTCCGTATGGTGGATCCTGCTGTTATTTTTCCACACAGTGTGTGAAGTTACTATAGTTACTTCCTACCTTCATCAAGTCGAGTGTTCTTTGCACCTTGAAATGAATGCAACATTAATCAGTGTTCCGAAATTAGAAGTCGGATTCCCAGTTATTGACATCGAGAGACAAACCAGCAAGGTACAAATTGAAGGAGAATAAGAGGAAGAGCCAATATGTGCAGTTCTTTGTCGGCACTCAGCTACTTAGAATACACATCTGTTTTATACGAAAAATGATATCTAGACAATGACGGCGTAACAGCCCAATTCATGCTGGAATAGTGTGACAGAGGAACTCGTTTTCTAATCTTCCAACATCTCATTTACACAATGAAAAGGTTCTCCACGCCGGCTCAAGTTGAAATCGTCATTTTCCTGCGTTTGATGTCTAAGGATTATATTACGTTGAGGCAAGCTCATTATTAATTGAAGACCGTTTTACAAACGTTCAGATTTGATTTCAGAAGAGTCAAATTCATTGGGTTGTTTGATATTCTGTACTCAAGATGACTGTTTGAACTATTTCATCTCAATATTTTGGTCGTTTATCATCAGATGGTCTTTGTGAGGTTGAAAGTCTTCTACTCTTTTTGTGTCAACGAGACTAGAAGCTTTATGACATCACAGCTACTCTGAGGCAAATGTTGAGTTCAATTCAAATTTCCTGAACACATCAGGAAGATCAGATCCATCAGCTGTTTCAGCCTTTTCCTTCATCTGACTCTTAATGAAAAAAAAATACAAGTCCGTATATGGAATGAGATTGAGGGTAACATCAAAGACCGAAACACTGTTGCAAAAATTAAATTTCTTCATTCCTGTTAGTGAGCCCTGAAATATGCAAGTCTTGTCCTATTTAACCAACATCGTATGATATTCATACGACATAAAAGATACAGCCTGTATAGAACTCATGATCTCATGCATAAAACAACCACTTACGATCATATTACTTTATAATCTTGACAACTGTCTACTTGACTGATGATATCAGTCGAGCACGATGTAAGAAAAATTAGGTTTTGAGCTTATGAAATAATGTAAACTTGCAGGGAGGATCATCCCAAGTATTGAATGGAATAATATCGTATAATAATTTCTGTATCGCATACAACATCATATTGGCTCACTGTATCTGAAAATGAAACTTCGCCCAACAATGTTATTTCCAAAGGAAACATGGATGAATAATATAACCATTCCATTAAAACGTGCCGGTTTTATAGCGTATAGTTTCCATGTTATGCTTCAACTAACTAAACGTAGTATTTCATACGTTAGACAGTTGAAGTTGAATGGAAGTTGTGGAGTCAGGAGTTTGGAGCTGGAAACGTTGCCGGAGGACAAATGGCAACTACTTCAACAGTAATTTGTCATTTTGATACTTGTCTACTTGGGAACTTCAAAACCGCGAACTTCAGGTTCGTACTTATTAAGATTGATACGAGATAACGGTTTCAAAGTTGAAATGAATTCTCCGACTTGGCTTGTTCTTCAAGGAATATGAACGAAAACATGTCAACTAATAATAATATCTCAATGTCCCCATTATTTAGATGCTTTTCATTAAGTCGTCGTTGTCCTGTCCAATCATTTTCTTGTTTTCACTTCACACTTTGGAACTTTCGTTTTCAGTTCTATATGAGACAATTGGAAGTCCAAAGTTATTTTTTGATGTATGACAGCAGCTTCCTCAGCGGGTTCCTCGGAATATATGTGATTGCAATATGTTATAATCAACTTCCATAAAATATAACTGAAATCCATATCACAGAGTTGGGTTGTCACATCTCATTTTCGAATCGATTTCCATCAATTCCCAAAAAAATTAGTTCCTGCCTTTGTTATTTACTGGATTTAATCTCACTTGGTCTCATGCAATTCATGCATCATTGATATTACCGCTCCTCGCTTCGTTCTCATTGTATCGTTACTCATCATCTTTGTTCCCTCGTCTAAGTTCCTGAAGTATCTCCTTCATTTTATAATTCTATTATTCGTGATATACAACTCTAACTTGCATATAATCGGTTCACTAAAGCAATTGAATTATATAATTGAAGTTTCCATTTTTAATTCTCTCGTTCCTGATATCTCCTTCGATGAGCAGAATAACTTGTTAGATTTCTTCACTCTGTTTGCTAATTCAAGATCTGTTTTTCTATCATCTCGATGATACTTCTTAGGTTTTCATAAGTTATCACGACCTCTAGTTCCCTTCTTTTATGCATTCGAGAGTGACATTTTCCGGGATGGAAGTTGAAGTCGTATCAATTTCGAAAGTTCAACGCCACTTCCAATGATCATGTCACGAATGAAAAATATATTCTCTCTCACGCAATTTACCCTGACTTTTTCATGTGCCATGAACATGTTGGAATGAAAAATTTGCGATTTCAGAGTATCATTATTCACGAAGTCATTGATAATAGACATTCTACGCCCCATTTCCGCATCTTCCAAGTTTTCTTCCAAACAACTGAGGGGTATGAACTTGAGGCACGAAGTGGAGATTTCTGGAATAGGATCTTGGGAATGACGTTCCGACAATGATGAAGATTCATCCACTTATCATGGAATTGAGTCATAGAAAAGGGTCAGGAAGATGATTCCTATATATCGATAGCCTATTCATGGACACCAAAGAATATCATGGTGGAATTACGAAACGTGCAATTTCTATTGATGCGATGAGTAAACCTGGGAAATCCAGTTATTGCAAATTGCTTGAGCACCGCTGAAATGTATTTTCTGAAGCCAGTATCACCTCTCCATATAAAACCCAATCACAACGATGAAAAGAGGCCCCTAGCGACTCAGTTCTGTGCTAATATCTATTTATATTAAGGTGCAAGGAATCTTCAATATGCATGCAAAGTAGCGCGTTTAGCTAATGCTCCATATTTATGAATAGGAAATTAAACTTTGCCTACTTTATTCTTCCTAAATATCTCCGTCGTTGCGAAATGAATTATAGACTTTGGGGTTCGGATAATGTGCCACTTCAATATACAGGTGAACGGTGGTCTATCAATTGAGGAAATTTCGAAATTTGTGTACGTGGATCGAAATAATTTCAGGTAAGGTGATGCATACACCTCCCAAATCTCCAAATGAAACCACCTCAACTCACGTGCTTCATTTTGGAATATTATCCATGAGATGGTTGAATTTGATCTATTTTCATAACATGAAATCGATATCATCCCACCAAATAATTTGATCGAGTCTGTTTTGAGTCTCAGTTCATATCAGTTCTTGTGTAATATCAGGTTAGATGTGCGAAAATGCTACATGATCGACAATTTCTAGAACACATAACCAACAGATGCTCTACACCATAATGAAATAGATCACTCTCGGGCTTCACGTATCCAGTATGGAAGATCTCAAATACACAGTTGGCATTATTGAATGGTGACATGAAAGAATTATAGAATATAAATCAGAACCTCTAGAAAATTATGGCATGTCCACGATGAAAACAAAAAAGTCATAAAATCTACTGGAATACAGCATTGGCATGAACTGAACTGTGATTACGAAACCACTTCTCTTTTCACGTCGACCCGGTACCGAACAAAAGATTTGAATCGTTCATTACAGCACACAAAACCAACAGAATCCTCGACCGATGATGTTGAATGAATGAATATAGAGGGTACTTATTCCGTTCTCAATTCGTTAGGCATACTAGCGCAAAAAAATATATATTTTTCCAAGAGAAAGCACGGAATGGGCTTCAGTTGGCAAAGAAATTTTGTGGAATCAACAATATCAGGGCAAATATAAATCTAGTGATTTTATCGATTTTGATGAAGTTCCGTGAAGAAATGGTATGAAGAAAACTCTCTTCTTTCCATTCGTGGAATGCCGAAGTGGATTTCGATATACAATTTTTTCCCACAAATCAATTGATATTTCATAATTGGAAATAGATTTCTCTTTGTATTCGAAGGAAATCCTCACCATACCTACAAATATACTCATGAGATGACACTTCAGTATCAATAGGAATACGCTATGAAACATTGTACGAAGACACTTCACGAAAATGATGAAAACATTTCAGGATATCAAGAAAACATTCTTGATGAATCTTTTTTTTTCGATATGATACAGATCTCAAGGAGAAAAATACTGAACACGAAATGTTAGGGAGCAAACTCTTGAAGATAAGGAATGAGGTGAAGTATCATAAGAAAAATTATCTCAGTTCAGAGTTTGAAAATAAATGTATTGTCTCATTTATACTTCTTCGTTGATATTGATATAATTTCCTTCGGATTTTGGAAAAATAAGGAGGTGTATGCATCGGTATGTCTTGATTAATGATCGATCCAGGGGTAGTAACATAAGAAAATTGAGCATGGCAGTTTTTCTGCAACTGTATAATTTATATATTTCAAGTAATAGATTTCATCTTGTTGCTGAACAAACTCTGACATAGTCTGTTGGGACATCTATATCAGTTCTTCGGAATCTCTGTCGAATTGGTTCAATAGTAATAGAATGTAAGGAGTCTGCCTCTCGTATAACCCTCATGATCGCATACCAATGACTGAAATATAACTAGAATCATTTGAAGATACGATACTCCCTAAATTGCTACAAACTCTTCATGTTCCAGATTGTGAAATTGTGGACTATGAGTTTGGTTTTGAAGTCAGTCACGTCCGTTGCATTATAATGGTGGATATTCGATTATCTCCATGCTATATTTGATGTATGGTTACATGACTTCATCTACTACTATCTTCAAATGTTTGGGAAACTTTTTTTTTGTGGTAACGATTGCAGTACAGATATATGTTTGCGGCAGATGGAACCAAAATCTCAATTCCAGTTTGTAATTGGATTAACGACCTTTGCCTCCTAATCCGACCATATCGTGTTACTCCGTCGATCGCTTTCATCAATATCTCATATTCTTGTGAATAAAAATCGGATTCATGGTCTAGTCCAGTTTTTATGAAGATCATCTTCTGAAATTACTGCATTTTCTGTGTTCACACAGCATTTTCTGGACATTCGACGATGCAATCTCGGATTTGTCGCAAAACACGGAATCAGAAAGGTTGGCCCAGTTCGGAAATGGCTGGAAGTTTCGTCGAACGACCAGAGTTCAACGGAGTTGAAGAATTAAAAACATTCTATTGCACAGCGCGATGGCTTCGGGTGTGACTATAATCTACTCTGTAGTAACAGGACCAGAGGTTGTTGCCAAAACTCAACATACCATGGAGCTGGGAAATTAGCCAAATACAGATATATGTATAATATTCCTTCATGAGGTTTCATTACGGTTATTTTGTTCGTGTAGATAGACAAAAACGTTTTCCAAAAGAGTTTCACAGGATTCACATGATGTTTCATGCAGGTGATACGGATCAGAATATTATTGTATGTGATATAGTACTGACACTATGACACTATGAATGACCTTTATTTCACGTGGAATAGTGAAGTGCTATTCTTCCACCAAAATACGATACAGTGACAAATAGTGCATGATAATATACAGGTTGATTTTTCCAGAAGGACTGAATATCTCCGAGAATGAGATAATGATAAGAAATTCCCGAAACTCATCTTGGAACGATAGACATCTTTCTTTGAATTCTTGGACATGAGTGTCACTCACTCCCTTACCCCTACACACCACCCCTCAGAATTCTCGAATGGAAAGACCTACCTTGTGATACATCATTATGATTTCACCAGGAATTCAGCTAGGTACGTAACTTTCAGGTCTGAGTTCTGATTTTCGCGGAGTAAGCTGATTTTTCAGTGACGTATTACAAAGTCATTTCATCAAAGGATTCTGAAGAGAATCACCCTGTCTATTCATACGGCACTGAGCGTATTAGCAATCCTAATCATAGGTAAGGAGGAGATTCATTTGAAAAAAAAATAGATAGAAGTCTGTACGTCTATTCGACAATACAAATTATACAGGGTTACAGCGAAGCACTTGAAGGCTTGTTCGATGAAGGTACTTCTGTGATTTGGAAGATTGAAATCGCTCATACTCCCAACATTTCATACACGTGCATTTCATATCCAGGCGATGATTCTGTTATTGAATGCTTCTCGATGTTCAATCAACCTATGTTGGAAAGAGACGAAGTGGATACCAGGTGTAAATTCCATGGTCGTAGTTTTGGATATATTACCATATCGATGCGCTTCAGATTGTGTTCACCAACAGTGTATCAAACTAAGTTTCTGAATTATCATTGTCCGTTGATACTGATATGGCGAACGCTCCTTGCATATTTGGGGTCTAAATTTGATTTTATTGGATGCCCGCCACAGCTTTATGATTCTCGCCGACCGATAATTCCTGGAATATCCCCATTTCGACCATAAAAATGCAAACCGTGTAATGATTCTTTACTACCTCGTAAACAGACCTTCGAGCTTGTATAGGCAACTCGCGTCTAAAAGTTAATTTGGGAGCATTCCAGCTGGGCGAATTATTTCCAGGGAGCTGCCTATACTCGCAATGGGAGGTAGAAACGAAATTAATAATAATAAACACGGAGGTGGTTTGAACACAGAGTGCCCAAGAATAATTGAACGTCGATGTAATTACATTCCTGTGCAGCCATATGCGAAACCAGTACTTCGCGACTAGTATTTACAGTCCGCAGAGTTCAATTCTGTAGCTTCTACTCTCATGAAAACGCTGTTATATATCACTTCTTGTGTTTGATTTACGTTATAATGCCCGAAAAATGCGTATCAAAACAGCTTCTCTTTCGATATGCAGCTTTCATTTTGTTAATGTCATTATCATCTATATGGCAGATTTCAAATTCTCGCACAAGATTTCCATCTTTGACCAAATATGAGGGGGTCTGGTCCACCCAGATGGATTTTTCTTTTCCATTTCTTCACTGTGCCTTCGTTTGACAATATACACAACACCCAACTTGGATAACTCTATTTCAATCCTTCTTAAAATCAGACATTGTACCTATAGACGTTTTTGGTGTTCTGTGATGAACATCCCTTGCTTGATGATAGTGTTCGAATCTGTGAGATTGTGATGAAATAAATTGGTTATTTAAGATGGATACAGAGGAAGAAAGCTTATAGGTATCAGAAAACAGTTCGTCGTTTCAGAGTTTAGAAATGAAATCTCTCATTGAAAAGCCTGCCAGTCTTGGCATCATACACTCCCGATGAAGCAATCCAATGTCCTATCGAATGTTGAACTCGTTTCATTCCTTTTGTTCCACCAACCACTGTTTTTGTGAGACTACCACATAATGAAATAGTTCGGTGGAGCGAACGTTTCGAAGTATGTCGATTGTGAATGCTGTTTGGTATCTAGTCTAGACTACAAAGGGATGACAGGAATAAGTCACATTGAAGTTCCAGTGATAATGATTATAATAATGATAATAGATTCTTTTTATCCATTGACGCATCGAGGTCATCATTGAGACTCTGGGGATTGTGATCCATTACTAGACGACCAAATGAAAACCTCGATTTTCTAGAATGTAGCTGTGAATTTCGAACGCACGTTCTATAGGTTCGATATGTCACTATTCAATACGATTTTTTCAAAAATAATAAAACAAAACGAACTCACTCGTATATAAACCAGATGAAGTGTACAATAGTTGGATGGTTGAATGTCATTCCAAGTGTTTTAGAAGTTGTTTAAACTTGAAGCGCATGTAAAAATAGCACCATGGTTTCAAAAATATTGTTGTCTGTATAACACGACTTCATAGGCGGAGGTTTCAATAGTTTGAGTGCGATATGGACAATCAAGTCGTGGTGCACAGTATATTGTATATTTTAATGAAATCCTAACCTAACCTAACCTAACCTAACCAAACCTAACCTAACCTAACCTGACCTAACCTAACCAAACCTAACCTAACCTAACCTAATGACTTTCGAAACCAAGTGGTAATATAAGGACTGTGATTGGTGGGTTTCATATCTCACAGTGAACGAATATGAATTCACATCCATTTAGTTGTTTGGAATTACCTATTCATCCATTTCATAGAGTGTGAAGGATTCAAATGATATACAAGTGATGGTAGGATAAAATGAAAAACTCTTATATGTACAGTCTAATGATGACTTCTCTAGAACAAATCAATGATCAATGAGTATACCATCTTTCTCAGAACAAATGGAACGACATGAATGTTGGATAATACTCCCCGAGAATGTTCATCGGAGTTTCATGAGCAGACTGGTATTTTGCTGGCCAATCATGCCTCAAATACCGCTCGTAAAAATGTATATATTCGTTTTTCAGTGTTACGGCCTGATGAATAAGCACTTCTGCAGACTTTTATGGATATACTCGTACATCTAGGTGAATATTTCTTGGATTCCAAGTCGAGTACAGGATAACAAATGGATAGTTTCCATGCTGCCTTGGCAGATCATTTGTTTCCGCTATTTTTTGAATCATTCATGAAAAATACGAAATTGTTTGGGACGAGAATGAAGATACACACCAACATTTGATTGAGTAGGAACTCAAATTTGGAGTGAATGAAGAGATCGGAATCATATTCGATCTCTTCAGTGATACCCCTTGGGTCAGAAATGCTAACTAGATGAGCTTGAGGTGATTTAGGGTTAGAAGGACAATTATTTGAAGGTATTAGGCAGATAATGACAATCCTTCATAATAATAAACTAATAATATGCATTCATAAGGTTTGCTGTCAGATAAAGGTAACGTTCATATCGATACCCTACTTCAGAAACCTTTTATGTACCTAACACTTGATTTCACAGGATGGACAAAAATGTGTCTTGTGAATTGTGAGGAATATTTCTTCTATCGAAAAATGGCGTAGTTTTGGTGAAAATAACATCGCACTCCATAAAAACACCAATTCGAATCTCTTTTGTGATAAAAAACTATCTTTCTGATACACGATGTAGATATACGTATTTCTTATTGAATTTCATTAGCTGATTATAGGAAGTGTGAGAATCACCCTACAGAGCACTTTTTGTAGTATGTAGTGGAAAGAGTATAATTCAAGCTTCGGACGTTGTAAGGTTGTAAGAATTTGGCAAAAGTATCGTGGTTTGCGGCAGTGAACAGCATCCTCCTCGGTAATTTGCTCATAGATATTATGTTATAGAGATTATTTAATATTGAGAAATAAAGTGGGAGTGCGAGATTTCGCCAAGTATTGAACTGATTTTTTCAAAGTAGAGTATCAATATATATTCGATGTGAGATACATATGAGAGTTCTATTCCAAGTATAACTCCTAGATCTCCTTAATTTGTCTGCTGTTTTTAAGTTAGTTTTTCGAAAAGCATAATCAAATCCCATATCAGATGCTCGAATGAAAAAGATACGAATGGAATACGTAATCGTGTTCATCAAAGTTTCGACTGATAACACAAATAACTCCTGCGAGAAGAAAAATAGGGTTTATTGAGGATCACATCAGGTTTATGGTCTGATAAAAGAAGGAGTAGGTCCGGCAATCAATTTCATCACAAAAACACTCCATCTAAGTTTTGCTGACATAAGGGCTGTCTCTTCTCGACGAAATGTTAACAAAATAGAGCCAAAACCGGAAAAGCAATCCAAAGTTGTTTATGACGGCTTCATTTCATTCCGGGCATGCTGGCGATGTTTGAGGTGTTTTCGAGGCCGTTTTTCTCTCGGAGCAGATAAATAAACAAGTCAAACTTTGCTAGTACATAATATAACTCCTCTAGAGAAACTGTGCAGATGAAAAAGGAAATAAAGTTGGCCATCCTCTGAAGTGTATATAAGCTCGAGGTTTTGTTGGTACGATTTCCTGGCGAGAATCTTGACAATGTTGTTAGTTTAAGTTGTCTATGTTCGTTTTTTTTAAGGATCTTACTCGAAGTTTACTCTCAGATTGGTGCTGAAGCAGAATAGTCGATTCTACCTGCGATGCATCCAAGCTGCTACATTTTCATCCCGAGAATTCGTCCATAATTTTCACGATAATCACAAAATAGTTCCATCAGTATGATAGATCAGTATCTCATAGGTAGAGGTTTGATACTTCATACAAGCGACTGACACTGATTCCAACTGATTGATTGGCTGACTTTCACAAACTGAAAGTTTTTTTCTAGCAGAGAAGTATTGGATGATGTCGGTATATGTTGAACACGGTTTGGAGATATTTAATGAACATCTTTCTTCTCTCCATTTGAGACCCACTATGGATTTTCATTTGGGACACACAATGGTTGGTTAGCTCCACAATTCCAAAATACATCTCGACGAGATCACATATTAACATAATGTAGTATCCAAAATCTGCATGAACCTGAAGGAATTTTGATATTTGTAGTGGTGAAATCTCATGTAGATGTCTATGAATGGAATGTATGAGAAAAGTATCATGATCATTTTTTCCATTCAGTCTTGGTACGTGCTGGTGAGAGTTTTGTAGGGATGGATTTTGAGCATAGCTCGTGGTGAAATGAAACTGAGTGAATCATTACTTCGAATGATGTTTAATCATTGTACAAAGTGGCAAACTGGTGATATATAAGTGAAACTGGACTGATATAATGGGTTATCCAAATTTAGTCTCCACCACTATTAATTCTGTAGTTACTAAAGACACCACCACAATTGTTTGAATCAGCAAATCATCAGAATAAAAACATTTCGTCTTTGACATTATCGATTGGAACAATAATGGTTGTTTTCCATACTGTACTATCAACGTAGTTATTGACTTTTGCGAAAAATTCCTGCTGTGCCTTTTTTATTTGAAACTTGAGTTCTAGCGAGAAAAGAATACATATGGGGTTTCATCGCATTTTTCGTCGAACTCGAATAGTGTTGAATATAGTATTTTGAATTTTGTATATTCATAATAACCTAGGTGCTAATGGTGTACAGTTGATATGGAAACCCTATATATTGCCAGAAGGAAAGAAATTGATTTCAATATGATTGAGAAATCCTTTCTGTCTACTGATTTTTTCATATCCCTAAGCAAGCACGTTATATTTACTGACGAGAGTTCTGAAAGCCGGTAAAGCTAATAATCTCCCCGTACACGATTTTTTCATTATTTTATTTTTCAATCTCGTCCTTGTTTTGGGCTTAAGGCTATCCCTGCCACCGTCGGAGAAGGGAACTTCGATTCAATACGAGTTTTTATTAAAATCGTATCCGCTAAAAACGTCTCGAAGTTTGTAACTTCGTTACAGACTGAAAAGGCTTATAAAATAGGATTCGAAATGGAGTCGGATTTCACTATCCATCAAGACCGTTCTCTGATGTACGCAGACATGTCGACTCGAATCTGTTCTTCTTCGCCCTCTGTGGAATGTCATTCAGGGTATATTATTCTCTTCGATCATTGAATAGACTAGACCCTAACACACTATGTATTTAATTGATTTGTTGACATTCATCATTCATCATGTTAACCGATAAAATCGATAAAGAGAACAGTCGATAAGAATTGGAAGGACATGTTGGCAGACAACAAATTTATTCATTGATGGTGAGTTTGTAGATCCAACTGATAATTCTTCAGTATTGAGCTGTGACTGAACTAAGTATCGAACAAATCAATTAGGAACTTAGAATATCGAATACAGGAGAACGTCTATGGCAGTTGATACATTTACATCTATCATTTGAATCAAGAATAGAAAGGTACAAAGTTGATTAACTCTCAACGAAACAACTTAGAATTGGGACGTTTTGTTGACAGAACGCGAGAAAGTGAGATTCGGTTGGTTTTCAACAAGTTACGTTTTCAACAAGTTAAGTTATCAGAACATTATGAAGTTATCAGCTGAACAACAGGTTTTTTAAAACATCGGAATGAGCCCAGACACATCTGATTCTGTATTAGTTGTTTAGTTGAATAAACCCACCATTAACTTCCTATAGTTATTCGGTAAGTGACATCAACTTCAGTCACTGATTTCATTATTATCACCATCAAAAAGTTGAACAAATGTAATGAACTTGTGATCAAACGAGAATGTTCTAGAAGAATCTCCATTACTCTGTTGAATTACTATAATAACGATAGTTCACATACTATGAACACCAGCAAAAACATCAAGGTGAATCATCACTTTACATACCAGTATAGCGGAAAATGCCGTTTGCATTTTTGGCGAAACAAAACACCATCAGTGACTGCATCACCAGTCTTCAGTACTTCGTCTCTAATTTGCAATTGTAACATCTGAAGAATAACTATCAATACTTTTCCTTCACATCACTTATGATTTGTAGATTCCGAACATTGAATTTGTGAGAATTGTCAGGTGCTGACATTTCATCATCCATAAACTGTGAAGAAATGGACTTCGTCAATGACAATGTACAATATACTTATCCAACAATCCATAATTTGACAATGGTTTCAGACTGCTTTTTCTGCGTGTTAAATTCACCAGATCATCTGGTATATGATTGATATGGAAAAGCCATAGTCTGTAGGAAAAGCACAACCTCATTCATTCATTCATATAGGTGGCTAAATTTTCAATTGAAGAAACCATCATTTCCTACAGAGTCCTGAAATTGCCTTAAAAAAATGGAATCTCCCCTCCCATATCAGACTACTGTTCCCAAACCTGAATGCATGATCATTTCATACCTCCCAGGAAAAGATGAGACATATCATATAGCTCATAATTCTCTATGCGCTGCAGATATTTTCATATAGGGGAGCTCCAATAACGAGATCGATTCCCCGTCAAATTTCGAAAATTGATGTATGGCTTTTTCAAATATTCATCCCGGCAATTTCCTCTTCGGCTGACTGCTTCAGGAAGCTCCTGTCAGTGCGTCCGCATGCTGAAACTTGCCTAATGAGTCCCTCAGTGCCTAGTCATCGTGAAGTTTCGAGCAGTCTACGCTGTTGCCAAACAGGTCATTCGATTAGCTACGTTCAAACAGTTTTAAACTGAAGCCGCTTCCTAATCTTGCTACAACGATTATGAAAGGAGGACGTTGAGGAACATTTCATCAACCATAACGTTTGATATGAACACATAATTGCGTTCTTTCAGCGCTAGAGCTATGTTCTATATACAGGGTGTCCTCAAAAGGTCTTTACAAAAAGCTACCACATATTCTTCAGACCAAAACAATTCGATACAAGCAAACTTACCTCAGTAAAAAGTTGCTTAGTTTGGGCGCTAGACGGCTCTGAAGTTGAAATTTTCAAATCGATTTTGCTTCATAACTTTTGAACGGCTCATGAGATTTTTTTCAAATTTGGTACGTTGGCATAGACTCATCGGGCAATGAAACTCATATCATAATCATAATGAATATCATTCCATGGGCGTAGAACTTGATTTTTTCAGTAAATAAACATCTAAAACTCCTACGCCAATGGAAAAAAATTAGTTTCAATATGAAATCTAAATTATTCAACTCATTCACTACAAAAAAGGTACTCTTGACAAAAGTCGATTCCTCTCATGGTTTCGACAAAATTTTAATTTTAGTGATTTAGAGCATAATTAATAATAAAACGATTAACAGATATTTCATAAAAATTGTTCAAAATGTTCACCATTTTCACGTATACAAAGATTTATACGACGCAAACAGTTGAATTGTACTCTTTGCATAACTTCTTCATCGCCTGTAAGATTATTCGTCGCCTGTTGGATACGTTGCCATAATTGTTCTACAGTATTCACAGGGGTCTTGTAAACCGTAGACTTGAGATAACCCCATACAAAATAATCCATCGGTGTTAAGTCTGGAGAACGTGGTGGCCAATTCACGGGTGCATCATTACCTCTACCTATCCATCTGTCTGGGTACTGTTGGTTTAAAAAATTCCTAACATCCACCGAAAAATGTGGTGGAGCTCCATCGTGCATAAACCACATATCTACCCGATGTTGGAGTGGTAAATCTTCCAACAAATTTGGCAACGTATTTCGTAGATGTTGTAAATACATGTCTCCTGTTAATCTTTGTGGAAGTATGACAGGACCAATTATAAAATTTCCTATTATTCCAGCCCAAACGTTGATTTTGAATTCGTGTTGAAAATGGTTTATTTTAATGGAATGAGGATTTTCAATTGCATAAACGTGTTCATTATGAAAATTAGTTATTCCTCTTCTCGTGAAACAGGCTTCATCAGTGAACAAAATATTCTTTCCAAAGTTCAGATTCATTTCTTTTTGCAAATTAATGAACCTACAAAACATCAGACGACTTTGTGAATCATGGATTAATAAATCTTGAACTGGCGTCTTGTGGTATGGGTATAATAATTGTTCTCTTAGTACTTCATGAACGGCATTCCTAGAAACTTCTAGTTCATTACTTATCCGTCTAGTACTCAATTCTGGATTTTCTTCAATACGGTCTAAAATTTCTACTTCGACTTCGGGAATCCTTACATAACGCTGTCTTCCATAATCACCAGTTCTAGGAGCAAAATGACCGGTCTCCCGAAGACGTCTCTCAACTGCAGCAAAGGTTGGGTGGCTTGGTACGCGACGATTTGGAAACCTTGCCGAATACACCCTCACACTCTCTCGACCATTTCCTTGACAATATCCGAATACCAATAACATATCGGTGTATTCTTCATTGGTGTATTGTACGGCCATGATAAATCAGAAAAGTTCGATATCAACAATCAACGTCAATAAAACTCGACAAATCAACACAGATGAAACTATGGAAACCAAGAATGTGAATATCACTGTTTTCGAGCAGATAATAATAGTCTTCAGAAAAAAAAAACCAGTGCTACTTATTTTCAATAGAAATAACCTATGCAAAAAGTACATCTCAACTTTTTGCGTCGTATAAATCTTTGTATACGTGAAAATGGTGAACATTTTGAACAATTTTTATGAAATATCTGTTAATCGTTTTATTATTAATTATGCTCTAAATCACTAAAATTAAAATTTTGTCGAAACCATGAGAGGAATCGACTTTTGTCAAGAGTACTTTTTTTTTGTAGTGAATGAGTTGAATAATTTAGATTTCATATTGAAACTAATTTTTTTCCATTGGCGTAGGAGTTTTAGATGTTTATTTACTGAAAAAATCAAGTTCTACGCCCACGGAATGATATTCATTATGACTATGATATGAGTTTCATTGCCCGATGAGTCTATGCCAACGTACCAAATTTGAAAAAAATCTCATGAGCCGTTCAAAAGTTATGAAGCAAAATCGATTTAAAAATTTCAACTTCAGAGCCGTCTAGCGCCCAAACTAAGCAACTTTTTACTGAGGTAAGTTTGCTTGTATCGAATTGTTTTGGTCTGAAGAATATGTGGTAGCTTTTTGTAAAGACCTTTTAAGGACACCCTGTAGACAATTTTACATCGATTATTTATATGTCTTCGAATATGAATGATGGAAATTCCATTAGTACAAGGTACGAAGGTTATCGAACAACTGTAAATTATAGACTAAGAAAAGCTCATTCATATTCATAATACAGTTGACTTACCCTCTATATTGCTATGATGAGAAATTATTCAATTAATTTTATATCTACTTATTTACTTGTAAGTTTTGTCCGACTTCACATTTTCGTATTTATGCTATGCTTATGACGACACTTCTCCAATTATTGTACATTGTAACAGTATTGCAACAACTTTGAGAAACAAAGGAATTATTATTATTATTATTATATGATATCAAATTCTGTGAAATTTATTATATCCGACTCAGGTGAATGGTTTTTCGAAGAGCAGAAAAATCACAGCTGAACTTCCCCAGGTTGCGGAGGATTCATTTATTGAATGAACGCAAAAATGTAACTGAGAATTTCCTCATTTTGATCTTCATAAGAGCTTTTTCGAAGCAACTGTGCAACGAGATCACATGTTGATATTTATCATCGAGGAGTAGTATGAAACTCACTATAAGCTTGCTTTGTCGCAATCAGTAGATCCACGAAAGATCCCTTTCAGTTTTGCGCGTAACTCAACAGTAAACTTCTGAACATCTGATCGTAAATACCAGCACCAGACTGTTACAGAGTAAGAGTAACGACTCAACGAAGGAAATGGGAGATGCTCCACTGTTTCATTTCAGTGGTATGGCTGCAAATATCTTCCACTTGGAATTATTCCATCTCATTATGTGAACATTCCCCTGATATATGGTGGAATTTGCGTAACACGATAGAACATCTTAGAGCTACATATTTATGGTAGTCTATGGCTTCCATTATCAATGACTTTTCTGATTCTCTGATTGTATTACCATAACGTATTTGGTTCAGCTCAGTAATAGTGTTTCAATGAATCACTACCTACCTATGGAGATATCAAACCATGATCGAACCTTGTTTTGTTCGTTCTCGTTGACATTATTTCATTCAGGAACAGAATTCTCGGCGAGAGTCACAATTACGCCTTCGCATACCTATAACCGATATACATATCGAATATCTCATCTAATGAGGTCAGAGGTCCAAAACGAAGACAGGTCGATAATATAAATGAAGATCTGTTTTGAGGAATTTCCGGAAGAGGATCTTTCTGTTCACACCTCCTGATGATCTACTAAACGTAAATTCGACCTGGGATGGAGTACAGTTTTCATGTTTGGAACTCTTGAAGTCCAGCTCTTTAGGAAGTAAGCTACTCATCTAGACAGTTGATACTATAGTCATAAAAAATCGAAGAGAGGTGGGGGATCTCTCTCCTCCATAAAAATTTCCATGGTCGGTGCTCATCATTGCACAACGAGAGATTCCAGGTAGACAAACTAGACAAGTTCAGGCTGATGATCTTAACATTGTCAGCTTTGAGATCATTCATCGATGGGACTGCAAAGTTGTGGGAAACTTTGCACAGTGAAGACTCTCCTGATGCTTACGACCTCTGAACTTTCGAGAAAAATCTCTTTAAATATTCTCTTGGTAGTTGAAACGATTAGAAGGAATGGCGAGACAGACTGATCAGTTCTGGTGTTTTAGACCTCTAGGGCAGATTCTTCTTCATAGTCCAATGCCATGCAAATGGTTGTAATCATCAGTCGATTTTTGCCTATTGTCGGAAAAATTGTTAATACATTTTGCATTAAGTCTTTCAGCTGTTTCGATACTTTCAAAGGTAAGTACAATGGGTGAAATTTCACCGAGATAATACCTACTCACGTTGTTCATGAGCCTTATCTGAATAATAAGTATAGACACATCAGAAATATACAGAGGTGTATAAATGAAATACAGCTATAGAACAGAGTTCCTCTCATACATGAAATATTGGTCATTGCTTCCTATAATTTTCTCAGCCTTTTTACATTTATATATATTTTTGACATCTCCATGAATTCAGAGTAAAAGATTATTAGTAGAGTAGATCATAGTGAAGTGTTAAACAGTTGTATGTAGGTGAATGTTCTGAGAATAATGTACAGATTATGTGCAGATGCAAGAGATCACTATTTATAGTGCCGTATATTTGACTAGGTACTAGAATTCTCAACAAAGTCGATAATGTGCAGTTTCACGAATTCATCGCCATGCGAAATGATGTTCAAGACTCAAACTATACTTCAGCTTCCTCTATGCAGCCAAGTGCTCGGAGCAACTTTGTACCACGTTGAGTCCACGATACGGAAGTCAAGATCTCCGCCACTGACCGAGTGATATCAGACCCGCGTGCCGCCACCACTTGATAAAGCCACAGGGCTATAAAACGGGAAGTTGCCACGCGTAAATTCCACTGCCCGCGTCGTGAAACCTTAATAAACCATAT
Source organism: Gastrophysa polygoni (assembly GCA_963576655.1). Classification (NCBI taxonomy): domain Eukaryota; kingdom Metazoa; phylum Arthropoda; class Insecta; order Coleoptera; family Chrysomelidae; genus Gastrophysa; species Gastrophysa polygoni. The sequence goes on from OY755091.1 coordinate 5,202,378, forward strand.
TGATGGCGTGTGACTTTAATACGGCACCACCATTTATCTGCAGGCGAGCTTATTGGCTTTTTGTCGAAAACGACGATTTTGTCTGCCTCATAATCGATTGAGACTGTCAGATTTTCATACTTCACGGGGACAATGGATGCGGAGTACCGAAAAATTGGGAAATGCCTGGGGTAGACAATTCATCACATTGTGCAATTTCATCCATATGGCTGGACAAAAGTTTAACGGTTGGGTATGGACTCCCTCCTCCACATAGTTGAGTATGGATATATATATCATCAACCAATTCCAAGAAGGATAAGAAAACTCTCCCTAACAACTATAGACCGATTGAACCACTAGCAGATATCTTTGGAGCGATGGAAAAAGCAATGAATATCGAGATCATCCAATATCTAGAGATCGATAGTAGTCTTTGCCTATGCCTATGACCCATATGAGACAAGCATCAATCGAAGAAAGAACATTGGGAGTCTCTGGCTGTATTTTGACCGAGCTGTTGTTCGGATCTATCCTGGCACCAACTTTATTTCCGCTCTACATTCTGTTGGATGTCACAATCCGATCAATCAATGGATCGAATCTTATTCAGACCAATATGATGATGGTAATATTATTCCTATGAAGTCATCGATGTCCGTTCTTGGTATCACCACCAACAGCGCTCTCTCATGGGACTACATTATGAAGTCTACCACATCTACACTCTCGAAGAAGAATGCCATACCTCTTTCCTCTTTCAACATACCACTGCTGACACACATGATGTTCCACGAACTTTATAGATTCTCCTTGCCTGTTGTCGAGAGAAAAAAAAACACAAAGTGTTATCACAAGCAGAAATAATAGATCATGATTTCATCCACGAAAGGCATCGTCAAAATTGAATTGAATAGATACTGTCTGTAAGTTCTTCGAGAAGGTGGTACATTCATTTTTCAGCTTTTCATGGGATTTTCTCTCCTCGTTTCTAGAAATGAATTGAATAGACTTACTCGTGTTGATTTGATCCATTCGTCTAATCAGTTTCCTCCAGATCTGGAGCCGAAAAAGGTTTGTCAGATCGAAGGCACACTGTTCATCTCATCTTTGAGCCTGTTGTTATTTTTTTTATCTGTTGACAACACAGAAGGAAGAACTATAATGTTCTAGGAACATCGTGTGGAATTTTGGGAAAGAAGGAAGGTGTTGGAATTTTTTTTCGAAAGTCTGAAGACATTGAGTTTCTGACAATGATTATTCTTATCGTTGGGATCGTATTATGGTTTCGATAATAGCCTCCGAGACTACTTTTAGAAATATGAAATCAATTCAAGCCACACTCAACCATGAACTGAACTTGGTTGAATTGTGGGCCAACTCTTGATTTCATTTTTCTAATGTGATAGTAGAATTCACATGACTCTTTGTGTTCAGTTGAACAAATACGTACTTGGATATTTCTAACATTTCGAATATCTCATAACACTCTGGGTACTCGGAGCTTATACAATAGGTGTTTTAAAGATCGTAAGGATCACATCCTTCTTCACCTTCGTCTAATATTTCTACAGAATTTTTTTTCCTTTCTACCTGATGAGATTATTGTGCATGTCACCTTGTGATCTATTTATTATCGCAGAATTCCGTGCAGCGTTTCACTTTTGATTGAGGCAACGTACGTGCCAAGCGTATTACATATATCCGCCATTGTTGTAGACATTTCTTCCGTTTCTCCAAAGCTGCAGAAAATTTATTTCAATTGGGGGCTCCAGAAAGTGTCTGATGAAAAAAAATGTCAATATATAGACTGTCGCCGACTTTATAGCTCGGTTGGTATGGGCGAGGCGTATTTCTGTTGGTTCGAATCGAACGATGGGAAAAATAAATTATATTTACTAGTTCGTGAGAATTTTGTGAGATCTTCAAGAAATTTCAGTTCGAACTTACGGTTATATTGGATTACTGGTCGCACTGATTTTGATGTACAAAAAATTATATTTCTACTGGTCACAGATATAGAGCAGGCACTTTCGAATACGATTGAGGCAATGCAATATTTATTTTTCCGGAATAGATCGTTTCACAATGAAATAGGGAATGTCTTATAGGTTAATCGGTTCATGTCTACATTTTGATACACATTCCAAACGTTCAGTTCCATACAGAAAATTAAATAAAAGCAGATGAAACAAAGTTAATCGATGGATTCTGCTACTTTGCTACACAAAAGAATGCTCCACTATAACAGATTTCATGAGGGATGATTCATGTCAAGAAGGACCTTTTTGTCGAGTATATTCCTTCTTTGAATCATTGCATGGAATTTGGAGCTGAGTTTTCTACAGATGCATTTTCCAGCTGATATTATTATCTACGAATCTTGAGATCCAGAGGAGAAAAAGGGTGTATCGTTCCTAAGGAACTTCGAGTGTTGTCCCAATTTTTCTTCCCTATAACAGTGCTTAGACAGTGACGAGTTGACAGTTGAGCATTTTCAATTTTCAACTGCCTCCGCGAAAAAAATATTTTTCTATGTATATCCAATACAGTTGTGATATTGACCACCATGAGAGAGTTACAAAAAATTTATGATACGTCTGAGAGTAATTGATTGATATTGAAGGCGCAACATTTTCGTAACACATCGAAAACACGTTGTGGTCGATAGCTGTGAACAACGATTTCCAAATCTTTGTAAGTTTTAATGAATACATTTCGCAATTGCCACAGAGATTCTATATATGTCTTCCTGAAGTCGGTGAAGTTTGAAGTAGACTCTCACAATTTATAATTCAAACGAAAGTTTGCGGAAGCAAGAAACTTCTACTTTTGTTCTCCACTCGACCCGTAATTGTTCGTCTTCAAATTGTATCTTGTTGAAACGAAATGTTAATCTTTCGTCGCTCAGGTATTATACAATTTACATCACAAAAGTTTCTCGAATTAGTTTATCAACTGTGTATGCTACGATTTCAATTAATTTGAGAAGTTTTTGGCATTGCCACTCAGCGGGAACATTTGTATGAAGACTAATTTGGAGCATAGGCGGAGAAATGGGATCCATCTGAATGGAAATCACTCCTTCTCTAGACTAGAGCACAGTTTAGGAATTAAATAACAGTCGGATAACTCTTCGTTGGGCTTCTGAAATTCGGAATTCGAAAGGGAGTAGCCACGAGCCCGTGTTCATGCGGCAAAATTCATTTATTCATATATTTATTCATTCATTAACGGCATTGATAATTCATTACATAATCAATTCACAAAATCACCCACGTATGGCAGTACGATTGAATTGATGATCCAGAATGAAATGGAGGAAGAATAAATATGTTAGTGAATGAATATTTCTGAATGACACTCATAATAAATTAAATATTCGAGAACTTATGTACCGAACGTGTCATTCTTTATATCGATTCATCATGTCCATATTTCGTATGATGAAATGAAACTTCTGATTCTAATCGGGCTGAGGTATTCAGTTTGAGATCATTCAAAATAGTTTAGTAGGCACATTCTCGAATATTGAATCCTAATTCGTGGACACAAAACCTCAAAAATATTGATGAGAATGAAATATCGAAAAGACGAGAAGAAAAATGAGAGTAGTGAGAAAATATTGAGGAGACCAAATTATAGAACTGTATGCTATAATGTACCTCACAAGTGAACAATGAATGATCAGAAAACATCCATGTGAGTGAAACCCAACATTTTCAGTGCTCCAGATGATACATTTGTGAAGTGACACTCATATCTGCGTGCGAGAGAATTTCAATGACGTGAATGACATTTGTCACACCTATCCACGATTCAAACAGTGATTTGCTCCCAAAGAACGCTGATTGTATTGAGTAGTGGTCGTCATATTCATAGAGGTTGACACATATTATGCGCAAATGGCGTGCATATAGTACACCCAGCTATCAATCGGCATCCTATTGTCTACTGTCCCCATCAATTCAATTCAATTATCAATTACCATCACCTGGTATTGCATCAGATGAGATATTGAATCTTCTACACGTTGATAAATTCGATATCGAATATAGAGCACCGTCGAAACATGATATAGATCGATTCATGGCTCTGAACTTCGAACTTTCAGAGACAACAGGATGGTCTGGAGTGAAGGAATTCCGAAAATGATGTTCAATTCATTGAAATGGAAGATATCTGATGAGAAGGGATAGAAAATACATTACCAGAAACTTGTTACTCTATATCAACATTTCTGGTACTATATGTGATAGCAATGAATAATGGTGCGCATTGGAAATAATATGAAAATATTGCATATCATACCAGAACCGTATCAGCATGTGATAAATATTTCAGCTCAGTTATTTTGCTTCTCTTCAATAATCATCCTTAATATATAACCAATTGTTGAAAGATTCTTCACTCCTAGGAAACACCCATAATTATCGCCTCATCCAGTAATTTGTTTGTACACCGATTTGCGTAGTTGCGCTTGTTGAGGAAACAGTGACGAACAATGGTTGCACATTACACAGGACAGTATCAATTCCATTTTTTTTATCTTCGTTATCGTGCTACTTTCTGGGAATGATTTCTTCTATCTCTTGATTCCTGAATTTCTCACCTTTGCAAAACACCCTGTATGAGATCATAGCTGAATTTGAATGAGATGAAACCTAGTATTGTAACGTCGACAATTCAACAATTAGTGTTCTCCAACAATTCGACCGTATTTTCGCTGATCAACAACAGGAAGTAAATTATGATGTCATGTTTTTGCATCACAACTCAAGAATAGAAGCGGACTTGAAAGTTCATGCCGATAAATCTAAAGAAGGGGAACTTATTGTCTATTACATCGTTTTCAAGTTAATGAAATAGGGAGATCTTGAGACAGTGTGTTGTACCGGAGTTTATATTTTCTCTTGATGAGATGCCTCAAGGAATCTTTCCGAACAAACATTTCAGTTCTGAGACTTTCAAGCTACAAACCACAAAGAATATGGTAACTTCATCAGTGGTGAAGCTGTTGAATTTCCACATCCCTGAAGTTGTGTAGGATTTGATTTCACATCTTTTAGGAAAAGTTCTAAATCTCACTTGAACTCGAATTCGAATGTAACTATTTGAAATGATCTCCAATATGAATTTCATGTTTCATTATACATACAATGCGACATTCTTTCTGCGCTATCATTATGAATCAAGTCCGAGAAAAATTAAAAAGAGTTTTACGACCATTTTAGATTCTCCATCTTCAGCATATCTATCAACTCTGAAAACGTTTTCGCTCCATTCAACTGCTATCATGATTCACCAAGAAATTATCAATTTATTACTGTCTGTCTGTTGCATTCTCCTGAACGGAGACAATAATATTGCTTCTTGTTCAGTTGATATAGATAGAACTTGTCATCCACTTCTGAAACTTGAATATGAAAATGGAAAATTCGATATCAATTAATGAAAACACCTTGTAACCAGAATTCCTCCGTCTACCAAATTGTCACTTTTCCGTGTCAAAACCGAAAACATTGAAAAATTTTGCGAAGAGAAAAATATTTCAATTGTGTTGAGAACGGGAGCAGATTCGTTCCCGAAACGTCCACCAAGATAAGTAGAGGTTTTATTCTTATTAAATATATTTGTATTCCCAAATTTTTCCAAAAATGAGGTGTCACTGACAAATAGAGAATTCCTCTTTTGGGTATCTGAAGGTTTAATTTCAAGCGCAATGACATTTTGGGGGGCAGATCCCAGAATCTGTCCTTAGTACAAATATATTGAAATACTTCTCAATAACTTCTACTCTATTTTTTAGAAACGGGGAGAGAAAATCCCATGAAGAGCTGAAAAATATCAAATTATCAATTCCAGTATTGATTCTCGTGACGAAATATTCATGTCTTTGATTTCGTCAGAAGATGAAACGTAATATAACATCATGAAAAGCTAGATATGTACAATTGACCCAAATATGAAGAGAAATTATTCAGTGGGTTGTCTACACCAAATTGAGTGCGAATAATGTTCAATTGAATGAAACCAAACTATTTCATGTGCATTTAGGATTCAGTATGACTATTCCGATCGTTCGTACGATTCAGTATCTTATCTAGGTCATATCTATCTATACACGAGCCGTACCAGTCAGAGTTACGAATAATAAATTTATTTTTCATCCACGAAAATTCGTTGCCATCCATCGAAATTTGAAATATATCTTCCATTAGTTGATCATATGGATATATGCCGCTCTGGAACTAATCAATTTATGACTGACTTACATACTTACATATTCCAATCAATCACTGACAGCAGAACGAGCGATCAACATGAAGGTAATCATTCTTGACGTGTGAAATTTTTGTCGCGATAGGAAAAAATGTTCGAGCCTGCGAACGTACAGCTGAAACGCAAATATTTTTTGTTGTCATTTCGCTTGGGAAATATTTTTCATGGGAATTCTAAATGGATTTTCGTGGATTATTTTCCCTTCGTGTGCTAGATTGATGGAACGTAATTCACGACGTATCTAAATTTATAACTCATACATTGTGCTCAAATATCATTCAAACTCTCTGAAATATCATACATAAGCTCAGGCATCAAGACTGACAGTATCTCTTCCTGTTCTCAATTTTTGCTACCCTCAAGTCTGACTTTTCACGATGACTTTTGACTTGATTTTTCGCCATGGAATATTTTATGAACTCTCCTTCTTTCAGTGTCACCAGATGATTCTACATCGAATGTATTTGAATATCACGTCAAGGGGATTTTCTTAGAAAGTGAGATTCGGAAATGGCAAATGGAAACGTCTATTTGGGAGTTGTATTGTCATCCTCGGAGACTCAAGAAACTGTACCTTCAATTCTCCGATGGAAACATCATATTAGAAATGGATAATATGGAATAATGGAACAATGAATATGGTAAAGTTGCGAAGAACGTACAATCCATCTATTTGACATCAGCGAAATTCTTCGAATTTATATTCAATTTGATAGTCGAGCCACTCTCGTTAGAAGATCCGAATTATTTATGGAGCAGAAAATAAACACGATGTCGAACTTTGTATACAATCGATCAACAAAGAGACCTTCCATTCGATGCAGACATCAATAATCATGCTGCATTAGGTCCAAGATGGAACATGAAAAATAGACTGACAACTGATTATTCCATTATAGAAGATACCCAATTCGAAATATTATTCGTAACAAATGTGCCCCGAGCAATCCTATTTTCAGATCAACGTCTTTGATCTTGACCCATAATAGCCATTCCGACATTACAGATCCCAGGGACGCGATGTTGTGTAAGTTGTAAATTGTTCCATAATACAACGGCAGGCGATTCTGAACTTCGCTGGTTTGACTACTTGCCAACTTCGGCCACAATTATGCAAATTGTCTAAATGTAGCACGAATATCCGAACGTCTCGATGGGATATCACTGGGGTTATAGTTTCATCTTGTGTAAAAGCTCATAGATGAGCTTTGAATCGTCCAAGACAGGACAGAATCCACGACAGGAGATGATTGGGAATAACTTGGTTGGTACGACAATGAATGCCAGGTTTCAAGTGCAATATTCACGTTGGACTTTTGAAGATGGCTGTCGAGGGAAATAGTATGCCAGGAACATTCTTCGAGTGAGGTTGTCAGCAAGTGAAAACCAAGCGAAATGAAAAAAAATTATAAAATGGAAATGGAGATACCTCATAATTATCGGGCAATGCACCTCGACCTGATAGAGACTTTGGCGACTGCCGAAACGTAATATACTTATACGTATTATGTATATGTTTACTAATTCACATCGAGCTTGATGCAATGCAAACAGAACTCCATATCCATTCAATATTGTCGTAGTAGGTGGATCGGTTGGCGAACTTTCCTAACGTATTCACGAAAGAAAACATGCCTGAACTTTGATAGGTACACGCGTTGTAGAAGCTAGCAGACACCTCTATTTCCCTTCGTTCGCCGATCTTTCTCAACGTATTCATGAGAACATTGAATTTTCATCATTATTACAACGTAGAAATTCGCATAGAGATACTAAGCAACTCAAGTTATAACAATCGGCTCGACATCTAGAATGGAACTGGAGGTGATCGTTTTGTTCATCGCCTTCCGATCATCGAGACTGTCGAAACGGAAATATGATTCAGAGTGAATCGTTGATTATAGACAATCGTAGGCGTATCGGTCGAAGAATCTACAATATCTCTGTGGTCTTGTTCTGTGGTCGACTCGTTTCATGAGTTCTCATCTGGGGAAATGTTTGAGACGTTCACTACATTTCCACTCGACTAGGCGTATATCATATATTGTATTTTTTATATGAGCAAGAACAATAGTGATGTGTCCAAGATTTTTCACAAACACTCTGCCTCAGGAAAATATCGAATGTAATTCATACAAGTGTTCAACACCGTATATTTTTTTCAGCCAATTAGGGTCATTTCATCGATCCAAACAATAATAATTATGAACATGAAACATGGATGTCGAATCCATCAAATATTGTTCGTGATTTTCATCTAGCGTCTGTCTGTATTCACTGAACTGCATAATGAATGGCGATCGATGATGCGAATACATTCCATGAATTATTGTAACAAAGGCTCTACTAGTTGAAGTGAACATGGTAGCAATTACATTTTCATTATTGTATATCATTGATCGCATTCATCAACATAGATTGTGTGATTGGTGGAGGGGAATATGAATCTCATGATGATTCAACATCAGCATCACAGAGTTCTACAAGAGAAACTTGAAATCATCCCTTTAGATTCTTGTCACCATTGTTCTCAAAAATTTGCTACCTTCGATTTCAAATTCCACCGGTTATAGACAATACCACTGAACTATTCAAATCATGATACTGAACTGAATATAATCAAACAAATTGAAGAGATGTCAACATTTTCTTCAATTGAATGCTTTCCCAATCCATGTCATCAACTGAATATCACTGATCATTCTATTTTGGTTCAATTTCTCTGAAATTAGGAAACACACTCTTGCTTGCATGGATTTTTCCTCATCTGTTGACAACATGAAAGGAAATTCTATAATGTTCGAGGAACATCGTGCTAGCCATAATTCTTTCATTAGACGATTCAGGATTCAGCCAGTATTTTTGTATCCTTCGATATATCTTCAATGAACTCCAAGTCATAGCCTTCACCTTTCACTCAGAACGTTTTCTGTCATTTTTCTTTCCTGTTGTTCCATCATTGATTTTTTTGTCCTATAACTGCTCGGTAATTTTATCCATTGTATGGTGGACATTTATCATGAACTTTGGAAATTTTTGTGTTTCCGATGAATGTTGTGAATGAACTTGTCAAATTTGAAGTGCACAACTATTGACTGACATACATGATAAACATATTTTCAAATTTAAATTTTATATGTCGTATAGCTGTTGGTAGTTTAACCAATTGACGTCACTGTCAGATCAGTGTCATGCTACAAAAGGTATCCATATTGATATAAGAGGGGAAAACTTCAATGTGTCTTCGTTGAGGTCTCCATGTATGGGTACCTATATTGGATGATGATCGGAAATGCGAAATGAATCAACATATCTCTGGAAACCGTGATTTCGCTCATATAAGATAACCCTTTGGACGAAGTGTGTGTTAGGAGAAGCTTTCTGCGATTGTTTTTTGTTCGTAATCACCAAGTCACAATACTGGTCGTAGAAAAAGTATATGGATTGAATAATGTAATCATCCACTGTTGCTGGCATTAAACCGTAAAAGAATGTAGATCGGCCAACTCCGATACAATTCATTCTTGAAGATAAGATTAGATCAAACTGTCTTTTCTAGTAGATGGTTTGAGCCTATCTGTTTATTTATTGCAAACACACTTCCGCTGCCACAACATTACTTCAAGCGTTCCCGCAGGAGGATTACTTCAGCGAAATAACTATAAGCCCATCAGAAGGATTGCCGCTCGACTCAAACTTCCAGATGAGGAATCGAAAGCCGACATATTTCGAAATCCCACAGGACCCAGAAGATTCGACAGAGTTTCGAATTGTGCGTTCCCAGATCGGTCGGCATTAAGATATTACAGCGAGTCAAAGGATCGACTTGTTTCTTCGGGTTACAAAGGGATTGGATTCGTAAAAACCGAGTTGGCGTTGCTGAGAGCCGCAAACTTCTCGGAGAGGAGAAATTCTAATCTCATTATTGTCTGGAAGAAATTTAATTTCGAAAACTTCTGCGTGTCGAATAAAAATATGCAGACGATGGGAAATTCGATTTATTGGCTGTATGAAGAAGGTCACGAAAGTAATGGTTCCTTCAAGGATTGATCACGAGAGGATAGACTCATCAGGTTTTGATAAGACTAAGGACATGATAATCTTATCATCACAGTCACAGGAAGACATGATAATACCGATATCTTTCACAGCAGAAGAATCCTCATTCCCTGAAATTATTTCTCGTTGATTGAGTACTTTGCTGCAAGAAGGGGCACCCTCTTTTTTTTTCAATTTTGAGAAACATAAACATGTCCTGAATGTGGGTAATTCAGCTGCGTCGATTGGTTAATGAGATTGAAATAACGTTTATTGGACCTCAGTTGAACACTGAAATGAGCAAACTCAATTATAATCGACGAAATATGGATTTCACCTGGGAAATTCTTCTCAAAGGGATTTCATGATGCTCTGCTGACAGGTAACTTCATATCATAGAAAGATGACTGTATCAGGTAATGAATACTGTAACTTTTCTAATAGAAATTTTGAACTGTATGTAATGTGATGTATTCAAATGGTGGATGATTTGGTAGACATGCCCATGTCCACGGCCATGCTGAATTGACTTTTTCTAGAGAAATAATTGGGATACCCTGAAATTCCTGACGATGGTTCTGAGATCACGAATGAGAATTCGATGTTGAAGTCGCATCAGGAAACAGGAAATTTTGCGATGTACCGAGTTGTCCGCTCGAAATACAATCACGTGCTTTCATCTCCGACTGTCTATTCCACTATTGGGATATTCAATATTCAAACAACAAGTTAAACCGAGGCTCTTTGTTTTAACACATTTATGGACCGATAAACTTTGCTCAAGAATGGATTTGAGTGCCTAATCTCACACTATCAACTCGATTCCACTGAATATAACTGGCAATGTCGTATCTCTCAATACAATGGCATGGCACATCAAAATGTTCTGCCAACGTCAAAAGTCAGCTGAATTGTGATCTTTCTTATGGTCGTTCAAATTGCTTTCTCTCTAAGCTCGATCTAGTAGAGAATATATCATATCTTTGTCTGCGACCATTTTAGTTGCTTCAAAACCCCTCAATACTCAAAAGTCAACCTACAATGAATCTGAAGAGATTACAACTGAGAATTCGCTGCTGAAGTCGCATCGGGAAGAACGAAATTGTGCAATGTACCGAATTTTCCGCCCGAAAAACGACCACGTGCGTTCATCTCCGACTGCCTGTCGCACTATTGGCAGTATTGGGGGCTTTTCTTTGAAGTTTCGTCGTACCTGCCGCTCTATTTCCATTGTCACGCTCCGCTCGACACGACTATCGCGATTTTCGATCTGGTTCACGCGTCAGGCGGCACGCAGCCCCTAATCGATTAGAGAAAACGGGCCGGGGGAATCGACAAAAGAAAGACGACCTCCCGAATGTGGAGGAACTGAATTTTTGGGCGACGGAGCGCGAACCAGAAAGGATGGAAGTGAGGCCGTGAGTTGTTTCGGAACGTCGTTATGACCGGTTTTATGGAAGCGAAGGAACGCTGCGACTGATGGATTTCTCAGAGGGCAGATACATGTACAGGGTGGCTGGAATTCGAGCATCATCATTGGGATCTTGTGAGAGATACAGGATCGGTTGAATTATGGCAAAGTGGCACAATTTGATGCCTGACGAAATGCCGTTCTGAATACTTTCGGAGACATCTGAAAAAATTGAAAATTCACAAAGCTTTTTTTTTCTGGCCTTGTCGTTCGAAAGAATTGATCGATATGACCACTTCACCATGACCATTTTTTCTTTTCTACAAGAAAGCGTTTTCAAATCAGAAATCCGACTTTTCGTTTTCTGGAAACCATCATCTAATCAACTTATCATTTTTAAATACGGACCTGGATTATTCATTCCATTTTTTGTTACCGCCGGATAGCCCAAAAACTATGAGCTATCACAATTTTTTTCGGAATGTTTCAATGACAAAATTGACAGTCCCAATTTTTTTCAAAATATTTGACGAGGGTTAGTCACTCCCAAAAGTCCACCCTCCTAAGGCGCTGCTCCATTCTTCTCCCAACTAGCTTGATATTCAATTTGGATTTTCCGAGAAATATGTGATGTTACAGAACCGAACACTAGAAACTTCTCAATCCCCATATGTTCATCCCGTCTGGTCTTGCCATTTTCAAACTACATGAGAAAGTACAGATTTGACTATAGATCTCCGAAACATTCACCATGAACCAATACACATGCAAGACGTAAAGAGATATCAATTGTTCGAACTTACAAGAAGAAGTTGTGAGGTTCCACATGAGTATCATAATTAGCTTACCAAACTTCACCAACGGCTTCAAAGACCAAAAATAGATGAAATGAACATGGATCAAAGAATTCAGTTGGAGACTCATTTCTTTAAGCTCATTGCATTGAATGAAAATATTCCCAAAATTTCGTTCAGAGTAGGGCTACGTTGAATACACAATAACAATATCGAATAGGTTATGAATATATACAGGGTCGGGATGAAGCATGGAACCAATTTGTTATCTTCCAAACGAATAGAACGAAATTTATGAAAATTCGCAGGTGAGTGCAATGGAACAAAATGCATCTGATGTACATTTTTTTGGTGATAATATACTTCCGGTTTAACACCCTATATATTAGTACAGATTTTGGAAGAGCTTGTGATTTTTGACCATACATATTGAGTTCAGTGTAAAAAAAGTCAAAACGAGGAATATAGCACTTCAATCAACCTCCTTTGAGTTTTTTGCATTAGAGCAAAAAACTATTTAGATGAACTAATCGATGTTATTTTATGCATAGTAATAAATGAACCAGTACAATTCTGTTCTTCTTCAAATGTCAATTTCTAATTGACGGATATAAATCATCATAGCCGATCATCATTGAAATTTCGATATGCTCTTTTTCACCCAATTGAACCATTCTAAATTGTAGAATTTGTGAATTGTAAAATTATTTATTACCATGCTAACAAACAACATCAAGTTCATCTAAATAGTTTTTTGCCATGACTCAGTATGTATGAAATCAAAATAACAAGCTCTTTCAAAATCTGTAAGAACATATAGGGTATCCCATTTGAATTGAAGAAGTTGATGGCATTTCCGGTTGAACCAGAAGTATATCATTAACAAAATGTACATCACATCCATTTAATCCCATTGCACTTACTTGCAAATTTCCATAAATATTATTTATTTACTTGGTTATTTACTTGGTTCCATACTCTATCCCAACCATGTATATTCCTTTTATCCCTTATATATATTATAAGCTAGTTCAGGATCTAAGTTTCTGCAGCTCCAGATCTGACTTGCATTTCAACTCCTTCCTCGGTTTTGAACATGTACTATCTGGCATCTGTCCTCAGAAAACATCTGGTTATAGCTAACATTTTTCTGATCCTTGTACTAGAATCTAGGACTTGATCTCCGATTTCCATGAAGGGTTTTGTACTCCTATCTATTGAATTGATGCCTCAAAAGGTGTCTGGATAGTTGAATAGTGATAAAACAAGTGTTTGACATGATGAAGTTTCTAATGAGATTGGAGAATTCCTGCTGCCATTAGACTTAGACTTAGAACACCATCAAGGATGTTACCGATACTTTTTGCCTCGTTGACTAACTGAGTGACTCATTGCTAATTTCACTATTCATTCGATTTGGTATGGTATGAATGATTGGTACTCACTCGAATTGGCAGTTCCGGAACCCAGCAGGACGTCGATGCCCTCGGACAGGATGTCCGTGTCCTGGTAGGATATGGAGAAGGTGGCGTCGTCCTGCAGCCTGGCCAGCATGGCGGCCAGGCTGTTCCTGTCGAGGTCGTCGGGCTCTTTGAGCTGCAGGGTGACGTTGCCGTCGGAGGCGGTGCTGTACATGAAGACGGCATGGCCTCCTTGGTACGGTTGCAGGGGCAGGCGTAAGCCGGAGAGTTCGTGGACGCCCTGTATGGAACAACAGCGGATGTGAGTGATATGAAAGAGGAGCGAACGATTGAGGTGTACACCAACTATCGGATTCCCAACTTGGACCACCTTTGTAATGGTGTTCTCATCATTCGTTCTGAAAGTTGACTGACATGCTTCATTTTTCAATTCAAGTTACGGCACTATTCAACACCCTGATTGAATTGGAGACGTGCTCTTCCGAACTATTTGACGTATCCCAATTTTCACTGACCAATAAGGATGATTTTTATCGTCGCTGCCAAATTAGCCTGAGAAAATTACATAAGTATGTAATTTGATGTGTGATATTGATACGGAAATATTCAATGACTATTATTTTTCGATATTATAGACACATGAGAGTTTCAATATTCGTTGTCATTTCGCGATGACGGATGAATATTGATGATTAACAGAAAACTGTAGACGATTCAATACCAATATTACGATTAGAAATTTCACAATGATACGAACTCAGCCGTGAATACGACACTGCACAGCTATCATTCCGAATGTAATATAGTAGCTTTCAACACTCTGCTGATAATCATATATAATTCATAATAATAATAATAATAATAATAATAATAATAATAATAATAATAATAATAATAATAATAATAATAATAATAATAATAATAATAATAATAATAATAATAATAATAATAATAATAATAATAATCGACTTTATTTAATATTTCAATATTACAGAATAGGCGAAGTTTAGCTAAAGCTATTCTTACACTCAACCTATCATGTATTATAAGAGAAAAAAGTAACTGTACAATAATCAAAGATTGTGTGATGGAATACATTACTCAAGTATACATGTATTGACAAGTAGAAATTGAGATTGAGTTCGTCTGATCACATATTGAGTTCTGCTTTCAGTTTTCTTTTAAATGTGGATCTAGAGAATTGAATCAGGTCTTTGATAATCGTATTGTGACAAAAAACAGCTAACTATGAGAATGATTTCCTGAACAAAGCTGACGAATGACGAGGGATATGAAGGTTATGCTTAGTACGAAGGTTTGAAAAATCAACATAAGTTCAAGCTTTGACGATATAGATTGACAAAAACATAAAAGGGATTCTGATGGTTGCTTTCACCAGTGAGGGAAAATAACAATACTCAAAAAAATGAATGACTGTTGTAATAAAATCTTCTTTCGCGTTGAGTAGGAAAGCTTCGTTGACCAGATCGATCTGTGAAACGTCAACATTGACGTATTCTATTGTTCTAGAATAGTATGGAAAGGAAATGAACATTCTGGAATAAAAAGAGTATCCTCGCTCAATTGAAATTGAATAAATCCTTTTCTTCATTGATTTTTAACAATGTTAGGAGAATGTCAAATTCAAAGAGTTTTGGGATCCTCTTGCTCTGATCGAAATGGTATAGAATCGCTGGAGTTCATACAGGATACAATGATTTATCACTGGAATATTCCTGAAGTTTCTTCGATCACAATGTCGGAAATTGAACTGAGAATTCAATATTCTGAATCAGAGCATAATTTGATTCAGAAACATGAAAGTTAGGGTATCGAAATGAACTCGTATAAGCTATTAGAAGTTCAGCAGTTCAACTGAGCAGAGGGAAGACATCATTGCATATCCACCGATGATGAATAATCGTGGAACCCAATTTCTAAATGATGAATTTTTTCTACATCATGAGAACCATAACTCAATCTGACGTTTTCGATAGGCATGGTGGCGATCTCAATATGAATCTGAGGAATATCAGTGAATCTTATGAAAAACACAGTTTGTAATTGAATGCGTTCATTTACATGTGTTTAATAGTGGGGATAGAAAATCTCAACCGTTTCAAATAATGTTGCCATTGATCTCAGCACGATACAAACAATTTAGGCATTGACATGAAGGGAAATTTAATGTTCGAGATGTCTCTCAAACTGAGTCTCATTATGAGTAAACTGAAAATGTATTTTTACAGTTCAAATCGGATTTGTTTGCCACGAAATACTGAGTTGAAATTAACGAACGCTGTTGCGTGGCGACACACACTGATTATAGATCTAGTATATATTACATCACAAAAGATCAAATCACAAAGTTATATAATAGTATGGATAATTGGAAATATTTCAACTCCCAACTGAATACTAAATATGGTGAAATTGTGATTCACTCAACATTCTTTGAATCAACACAATGTGGATGACTAAAAGGTACTCAATACTCAACCTGGTTGATTGGAAGCTGTTTTGAATATGTTGCCCCGACTGTTTTTAACAATTATTGCGAACGGATATTTGGTCTCACCACTGACAATCTATCCAGAATTGCCCATAAAAAAGAATTTTGTTTTAGAACGGCAACTACGACTTTTTTCAATCTTAGTTATCATAACTTCGATTAGTGTCATGATTGTTTTGTTCCATGATATTATTGTTGTCTGAACACTACGAATAGTATAGGCATATAATCAACTTCTTGTTATTCTGTTGTTTTTCATGACTTTCCATGGAGGCCATTTGTAACTCTACCATGATTGTTGTATATATACGTATGGAATTGGTTTTGTTAGGCTTGTATACACAGTCATAAATTGTAACAGGTGGAACAGAAGAATGGCTCCGCCAATATTTTATTTCTATAATCGTTTTCAAATATCTATATTCTGGAACTTCATCATTGATATCAATGATATTATCATCATTGAACAATTTTGGTACTGCATATACAAGACTGTGTAATTCATTCGATATTGGCCGTGCACGAACTTGATAGCTTACAAAATTCAAGCATTTCATGCAAATGAATCAATATTTTATGCAACCGAATATCCTTCCATATATCATACCTTCCAGATGTTGGTCTTTGAAAACGGAATATTATTGAAGGGATCCATAAAACTTTATATAAAAATCCCATTCGAGCTGTATATTACGAAAGTTTTCGCTTCTATGACAGATTAAAAGAGCCGTTTTTCATGCTCGATATTAAAATTTAAAGAGACCACACTAGACATTCAGATTTATGAAAGTTTTATGATATTTCTTGGGTAAGTTATCGCTGAAAGATAAAAATAAATAGTTCTTTCAGCGTATCTCGAGCAAGAATGTCCTTGGCAGATATTAATAGAGAACAATCCCACGGGTTCATCACAGAATAGAATAAAAATCTTTCGGCTTCTATAAGAGAGGTACTGTATTATTTTTGATGTTTGGATGCTTCAGATGTTCGTTCTTATACCAGTTCAGTAGAATAACTCGTGGAAAGTAAGTATCAATTAACGGATCAGAACGTTTTCTCTTAGATCTCTTAGATGATTTGATTTATACATTTCCATTATTATTCCTTGGATTTCGATTCATCTTTATGGCAGAATTCAACTGCTAGAAATATGTCTTGCTCTCGTTCAAAACTTCAATTAGATGGAAAACAATTGCTTTCATAACACATATATTATATCCTGGCATTCATTTGAGATTTGGAAATAGTACGGTAGAATACATTGTACCTATATCAAAACCATACTTTCCCTCTTTTGATCAGAATGAGAGAAACAACCTGCATCTCAGACTTGAATGATAACAGTCACAACATTGATGAGGTTTGATTCTGAATCATCGGAGTGAACTCTCTATTTTCAGATATTCGATAAACATTCAATTGAGAAAAACACCCTGTATGATGAGGAGAGGAACAAAGGAATCCAACGAATTGAACTAGATCATGCAATGATCAAATATTGACATCGTTGAAATAAAGAGAAGTATGCTATATCGATCAACAAGTCACTTAATTTCCAACGATTAGAGAGGAGCTGACTTTTTTGGAATGGCTCTTCTACCTTATATCTTATGTAATTAGTTGATTGGCTTTCGACAACCCTCCTGTTCATCCAAGCCCTTGAGCACGCGACAGTTCAGCTACTTGTTGGAGTTGAATGGGCACTTCCTTGTTATTTTCCAAGTCAACAGGTCGAGCTCATTGGATTATCGATTATGCTCTCAAGTGCACTCACCTACCATTTAATTCTTAGGAATTGAATCTACGGGTTCGAGGTGGTAGATAACGATCAGGTAATATTCATCACAATTTCCAGTGAGTATTTTTGAGTTGATGTTTTCAGTAACAGAAAGTTGGAGAAACAAGAGCCGACGATTCGACAGTTTATTCTGTCATCATCAGGGAAAATATAGTTTAGTCTAGTTTAGTTTAGTTTATTTACCCATTGAAATAATCACAATGATAATACAGTACAATATTACACATGAACAATGATAATTCAGGGTCGTGGTTCAACTAGGTTGATCTTCCACCACGCCAAGAACAATAATACTATTAATTCAGATAACGTTAGATACATCTAATCGAAGATTAGACAAGTAATATAACAAAGAAAGAAAAATAAAGAAAAAACGAAAAAAAGAAATATAGAAGACAGGTTCAAGAACAAAATACAAACCTACCTATGGGAAAATTCAAGCAATAATATATAATGATCCGACAAACACTGCAATGAGTACCGTTGAAAAGCCAATGCAAAATAATGATGTATTCAACATCCGAAAAATACTGAAATTAGTATCGCTCACAAAACCAGTGCAATGATAAAATGCAATTCAACAACACTGAGCAGAGAAGAAAAAATCATTGAGAGCTTCTCAGCTGGTCTTGATGAATATACAGGGTGATCCCTAACGTTTCTGATGAAAAAGGACCGAAAAGTCACTAAATTTTGAGACGAAAATGTAGAATATAGACCTCTGAAGTTTTTGTTTTTTGTGATTTTCAATGGTTTTTATGTGCATTAACGTTTTTCTTATTTTATGTTTCGGAATCGGCAAAATACGAAGTTGTTCTTTAAGTTGCTCAATCTGAAGAAGATATTGAAATTATAGAAAAAGGCTGTGGCGTATATTTTTTGTCAATGACATTTTCGTCTCGGAATTGATTCAATTTTATCGGAAGAAATGAGGAACACCCTGCTGTATAAACATATGAGGGAGCCCATTTGGATAAAACAAAAAAAGATTGGAATTTATATTTATGTGTTATGCTTATTATTGTTCTAATCTTTCTTCAAATCAGATGAGTATTTAATGTATCATCCTGAGATGATTACATCTGTGATTGTATCTTCCAATAGTTTCATGATAACAAGAAAAAAGTATCGGTACATATAGGACCTTCAAATGATGAAGTTCGTCATCGAGGTCCTGAACACAAAAAACTGTGAATTCAATAAAGGAGGTCGTTCATGTCACCGAATAGCATTCGTGACAATTATGGAAAAAAATCAGATTCTTGGATCATCATACTCCTGTACCTAGTGCCCTGTCCTGAGATTATGCGAGATGGAAAGGGCCTGAGGAATTTTATATGCAATTGGCAGAGTTGGAAATTCAATAAAAACCTTCATTTTCAATGTCCATACAACGATTTGCCAAGAGAAAACCTGATAACATATTCTGTATTTTCATGTCCGAATTTGTCATCACGAAGAATCTGAGGGTTGGAAAGGGCCTGGGGAATTTTATTTGCATAGCATAAACTGAGGAATTGAAGAAAAAATATCGGTGTCGAACTGTTCCGACTGTCACACTTCTTCCTGATAGAACTATCATGAGATTATATATCAATTATATTGAGAAAAAAAATAATGAAATTCTGTATTTCCATGCTGAAATTTATCATATTCAATAATGAAAAGTAATATAATATGCATGTAGGGATATATCATCATGCATCAGAGATACCTACTTGGTTGAAGAAAACTTTGGTTTTCGAGCAATCCAGGAATTGAACTCTTTTTATAGAAATGTTTATTTCCCTGTTTTCAGAATATAAGAGTAGAATTCCTCATTTGCGCCTAGTGGGAAAAAAGTTGTTTTTGTCTTGACTATTTACTGACTCGAATCAGTCCTTCTTCAAAATAGAGGGTTGACAACGGCCTTAGAAATTTCGAATGTAGGTATTGGAGCTAGAAGAAAAACCTTAGTTCTCAAGGTGATCTGATTGAACTATTGAACACTTCTCAATTTCATTGTTCGAATGAGGAATTCTAAATGCATAAGCGAGTCATTAAAAAGAAAAAACTGGTTTCTGAGATCTCCTGAATGAACCATTTCCACTAGACAAGATCTAGTCAGAAAACGAATTGGAAAATTCTTCAATTCAATGCTCGATTCAGTCATATCTGGAGCTGTTCTAACTGAAGTATTTGTTCTAGGAGAAAACTCAAAATATAGTTGAGAATATAAATGGAGATGCGAAGGAAAGCTTTGAAGCTAGGCTAGGCAGAGCCTAGGAAATCGAATAAACCTCCCTTTTTGTCAGTCGTGCCATTTTGATACCACAGAATGCATGTGGAAATATTGCGCTAATTTTTGGGTTCAGATACTTGGATGCTACTTGGAGTGTCGGAATATAAATATCTACTAGAGTTCCATCAGGAATCCGAGTTCATTAGCTAATTCAACAAAACATTGTGCTCTAATTCAACTAATTTCAGAGCGAGTGCCAACGTAACGCCACCAACATCTTGAATATTTATAATTGGATGTTTGACGAGACGATGATTTATCTTACCTTGTATTATATTTCGGAGTCGCACATCCGCTGGCATACAGAACTCGCATATTTACCTGCATCCAATTAAGCTCCGTAATTGAAATTTGTGCATGTGGTATTGTTCGATGCTGAGCTAATTTTATGATTGCTCACACATGCGGGATTTACAATACAGTGGAATAAAATTTGATCGCGAACGGTGAGATATGTTTATTCACTACGACATTCATCACTAATCGAATTATAAACGGATTCAGTATTATTGTAAATTCTCATGAGGTATCGAATATTCTAAAGAGCCACTGAAATCCAGAGATAAACTCGAACCTACCTTAAAGTACTCACTGTGAATTGTTATATTGTGGTAATTTAGCTCAATCGATTATCACTATGAAATCATCCATATTCATGCTCTGTATCAATACCAACAGCGATTTCTCATGGGAAGATCGTCCGATATCTATTGCGAGAACTGTAGTACAAAAACTTGACTTTCTGTTTCGTGCAAAGAAGTTCTTCTTACTCCAGCAGCAACTCATGATCTACGGAGCGCAAATTCGACCTGTCCTAGAGTACTGTTCACAAATCTCGTATATCATTCCACCACGAGTGATTCCCAGTAAACAAACTAGTCGAGTTTAGGCTGGTCACTTCGCTCTCCCAATCATCATTCATCAATAGAATGGTGAAGTTGTTGGATTCTCTGCCCAATGAAGTATTTCTAAATGCTCACGACCTCCAAACTCCAAAGAATTCCAATACCTTACTCTTCAACCAACATTCCACTGTTGTCTCATACGACGTTCCATTCTCTCTCAATCACTCATCTCAATGATCAATATATCTCTCACTAACATCGTTCATTACATCTTCCACTATCACTTGGAGAAGTTTGTTCTGTTCGACTATTCAATTCATACTGCAAGGGACATGCTCACAATAAATTCGATAAACCTGTTAAGCCAATCACTCAGACGACCACCCCAATACTGAAACTGTTATTCTTGGTAATGGAATGATACCACAGCTTCCTTGACTACAAATCATCCGAAGACTCATGAGAAACATGAAGAAGGTGGCTCACAAATTGTATTCCGCTACTCCATAGCAAGAACACAAGAATTCAAACATCGAAAAGCAGTTTTAGTAACGGATTCCATGGATTTTTTCATCATCCAGGTATTTTCCCACAGGGCGCCTCAGGTAATATGTGGCTTCCCCAATATTCTAAATATGTATCGAAAATATCAGTAGCATCGTTAGAACATCTTTGAAGTGATACTTTCATCACGTCGTCACAAATTTTTCCGTTCATCTAAAACAGAATGATTCTGATATTCATATCAACCTTGGTTCAATCAAACAAAATTTGCTCGTCAAAATCGGAATCGAGAAATGAGTTCAAGGATAGCAGAAACGTCTAAGGGTTCCGGATATCGATATGTTTTTGCTCATCTTCTGCGTGGTGCGCGATTTGTTGATATTCTGTTAGAGGCGTACTACTTTACGTCGAATAGATTTCTTTTGACAGAACATATGTTCATCTGAATCATTTCTTCACGCATGTCTTGGAGTTGGAATCCTATTCGAAGATGACAATGAGGCAATCATAGGTTGGATCCTGAAGAACCTGTGTCTCTCCCAAGTGCTACCTCACCTATCATCCGAAAAAAGTTCCCATTGCTTCGTGTTTTCATAAAATCGCACAAATTTATTCACTCAAGGTTCTCGCCTTCTTGTGAGTTTATTGCCATTTCATCTGTCTCGATGTGATTTTGAATAATTAATACATGGAAGTGAAGAATATTACAACTTTTCGTACAGTGAACCAAGAAGCAGGTTCACTTAGCTGATGGAATATCAACTCCATACGTAGGTTCCTGAATGTGTATGTGGTACTCCTAATTCAAGGTCACCCAAGACGGACCATCTTCGATATGACATTATGATGGCTGTTCTAGAGAATGCTCTAGTAATATATTCACCATCTAGCGACATTTCCATTTCCTTCAACTATTCCATGTAACACCCTCAAGTCATAAATCATCCCACGGAAAGAGTCTGACAAAATCCAGCTCAGCTCTATCGCACCGTCCCCTTTTAAATGTTACGTTTTTCGTGAAATAATAAAATTTCTATACATTGTATGTGTCAGAAGCAGAGCATAAGAAGTGAACAAGCGAACAATGTACTCGATTTAATGAGTTCAGCAGAATCTTAAACCTTCTTTTTGCGCCCCTTCGTGCCGGTGTTATAAATTGGAAAATGTGAGCGAAAGAGGAATTACAATAATAGCCTGATAGAACCGAGAGAATGAAGAGTGCCATGTTTATTTCGATACTGATCTCGAATAAAAGTGAGAGCAGCTTGAGTGATTCACCAGCATCGTATGAGCATTCGCATGCCCCTGAAAGCAATTTTTATTCTTGTGTCAGCTGTCATTGACTCCATGGTTCTTAATCGAATGAGTTTGAAATCGCAAGCGATATGAATGATTTATTCAACTGGAATTTTTCGAACACTTTGTACCATGCTGTGAAAATAGACTAGTGTCCCAACTCTCTATACCTTTGTAGACTCTCGCTTACTTGATTATGTTTTCGATGGTCATGCCACATTTGAATCATTAGCTATCCATAACTGTTAGATATCCGTCATTATCAGTGGAAGCGGATCGACGATCATATCGCCATCTATACTCAAGCTGTGAGCCTTAGTGAAGTTGTTTGACAGGTCTACATGTTTTGGAAAAAAACAATTGAAGAGTTGGTTCACCATCCTATATCCTATATCCTTCAACAAGTTATGAATAGTCCACCATATTTACATTCCATTATGACTTCATGTAGTTCAATATACAAGTATTATTTTCGATTTGTGTAATGATATGATTCTGAATATGTTCTGATCGAGAGAGAATCATTCTGTGTGGACCAGCTCGTGGACTGGGTATCATCAATACTTTTTGGTGGACGTGGCAATACTGCAACTCAGTATTGACATATTAACAGTTGACGGCGATGAATGATTTCCTTTGGTATCGGTCATCATTTTCGTTCCACTTGTGATTAGTATTGTATACTTATTGTAACTCAGACACTTGGTTTATTTCCTGTTGTGGTGGAGATTTCTCACAATGGTGATACGTGTGGTGCTGGAAGAATCAGCTCTTGCCATCCTCATTTAGATTGAAATAGATATGAATGTTGCTTGGCTGTGTTCAGAAACTTACTCTGGGTGAACTTGCTCACCCCGAAGAGTTCATGAACGTACTCTGTCAGTAAGGAGTATGAATGATCGTTCGGAAACTTGCTCAGAGTAAACTCCGCTTCCTCTGCTTTCGAACAGAGTAACGATGTACTCTGACATTCATGACAGGTTGATGAGCTGTTGTGAATATTCTGGTATTTATCATCCAGATCTGAGTCAAATAGAAATATTACATATTTATACAAGCACATTATCAACGAATGAAACTACATTATCATCCTTGATGATTGTTTATCCATTGAAGATAACCTCAAAACAAAAATCCTCGTTTCATGACACTCGACATTTATTTGAGCAGGTTGATGAACGGATACTCTGAGTACCCATTACCGATATATTTCTAATGAGGTAATCATACTCTACTCTACTCTACTCTACTCACAAAAGTAAGTTGATGAAGGCAACCCTTCCAAACAAACTGTATGGCTAGGGCTATTAATACTCATCTAGTCTGTTCAATAATCGAAGTATTGTACTATGTAGTTGCAGAATGAGTGAGGGTGAACTTAATTTCCAGCCACGAGCGTGACTGGATATTTGTTTATTCGTGATTGTTCCACAACGATTGTGCTTCTAATTGCACCTCCAGGAGGGGAAGCGCGGGGAGTTCGAGAAACGGTAATGCGGGCGTCGATATAAATGACTAGACATTTCTCTTCGGTCTGCTGGTGAATCGCTACCACGCGAAGCGCCCCTTAATATGCAATCAGCTCATTAAGGCCCTCGACGGCCCCCCTTGCACTATTTGTACAGCTTCGAACACGCGATATTTCTGACACTTGTTGATGCCGAGATTGAGAAGTTATTCGGTGAACTCGAAGTGATATATAAATCAGAAGAACACTATCAAGTCGGAGCGCTAATTTGAAATGACGCCTTGAAACCACCATTATCCGGATCCTCCACTGTGACGGCAATAATTGTTCTCATCGGTGAAATTTAAATTCAGATTTAGATTCAGGCATATTAGCCTAACTGCAATAATTGTGAAATTATGTGTAGAGGTTTATTTTCTTCTTTCAGTGAATAGTCTGTCGATGGAAATGTCACGCTTCCTCTATGTATGGTATGTGTTCATCTTTTTTATTATTGAACTGCCATACATCCCACATTTGTAAATAACGGAATCCAATGGTTTTACATCTTTCATAATCATTCAGAATATTTTGCTTCCTTACAGCAACCAATGTGTTGGCAGCTATTTTGGAGTTTCGATCATTTCATCAGTATCGTCAAGCATTATCAATATCCAGCACTTATACATCATTTCCAAAGGACATTTATGTGAGATGGAAAAGATAGTAAATGACATATTCTTTTATTCGATATGTTTGAGCTTCACTTATTGTGAAACATGAACTAATAAAACTTGTATCATGATGTACTATTATGATAATACAAATAATATACGATTAATCAAATCGCTAATGATTTTTCCCTGCATATTAACACTGATTTTGACTTGGTTGATGTCCAACATATATTGAATTCTGAAACATATACTGAATGCACTCTCAGTGAATTACAGAACAAACCCCTTCACTAATACCACGTCTGTGAGTTTGACTTGCGTTGTGCTTACAGCTCAGAGAATTTCGAACAGAATCAATATTGATGGTGCTGAAATAGTAAGACCTGTGCTTCCATTATAGTCGTACAATATTCAATAGACTCATCGTTACATAATGCATATCGTATTTCCATTATTATGGAGAAATGTTCACCTGATACAGTGGTATCGCTTAGATATATTCTATATCTAATGATAGGTATTGAGATAAATTTGATACCATCGTTATAGCTATTCATCATTTTTGACAACTTCGTTGATAATCGTTCGAAATGATGTTCCCGGATATATGATTACATGTATTGCAGTAGGATATTGTGAGCTCACTGTAGAATGTTTTGGATATGCATTGAATGATAGGTCGTTCAACTGAAATGAATCAATTTTGTAGATTATGTATTTTCATTGCATCGTTCATTCAATCATTGTCAAGTTTCGACCATGAAAGTGATCGAAATGTTCTCAGGTTCGCATGTTAAAATGATGCGTTTGGAATGATAGTTCATTTTGTGATTGTATTTTTCCTTGATGAGAATGTTGTCAATCGCAGTCATCGACTTTAATTGATTGATGTCTACCTGACAATCAACTTAGGCGACGCTGTTATAATTCAAAACAATTAATTTAGTGGCTTTGCTGTGGGAAGCCTGAAATTCCAGTCCATGAAATTGTGATAATTGGATGTCGAAGCGTAGAAGAAGTAGTGTTATGTTCATGTTATTTTTATACCTTCCGTTGATATAGTTTGATTGTGTGTTTCACATGTCTACACTTTGAGTGTGTATAGGCATATATCAACCAATCTCTTATTGATCGGTATTTACATCGAGGAATTATCTATAATAGCACCTCCAAATAGAAAGGATAGTCGGTTTCAGTTTATGATACCAGCTAGACAGAACATTATTCGGAGGAGCAGGAGGAAATTATTGAATATCGATATCTAACATACGAACTGTGTATGCCACAAACAGACCATTAAATGGAATACGTTCCAGTCATTATGAGCTTACCTGTATAAAGTTAGGAGGCAGCAGAGTCGTGATTGATTAAACGAAATCATTGTTCGCATTCGGGTGGAGAAAATTATTGACTACATTTCAATAATTTTTTATTGCTCCAGTGTCGTGTAACAAACAAGTCATGAAATGCATTAGGACTTTATACCAATATCCTGAAAGACGTTTTCTCAAAAAAAAATATTTTTGGATGAAGTGTTTCGTTCCTCCTTTCCTGTCATTCACAATTATATTCAATTCCATCGATAGGAAAACTTCCAAACATTACGGCATAGGCATGTATTGGTATCATCACTTGCAATTAGCTGACTCATATAATTGGATTGTAGAAAATATTCGATAAGAGGTGCAATGATATGATGAGAATTTTCGAAAACGAATCATGAAACATGAAAACAAGAATTTTCTGGTGTAACCACAGTTTTGATTGGAATGTATTTTCTTCATGATTGCGTCCACCATTGAATCTCAGATAGATTGAGAATGGAATTTGATGACTTGGATGCAGAGAGGAGAGGAAAATGAAGAAGAGGGAAAACATGATCAATGATCTGTTGAATGTGATACCACCTTCTCCTGTTTGTTTTGGTTCATTGAATGAGAAATGAAACGGGCTGTAAGTTGAACCGAAACAAGCATGGGGTGAAATTTGAGAAACAAAAGTTATGGGTAGTTTTTCGGGGGCTGTTTGCCAGGGGGTGGATTTTGCTATGCTGCATGAACGAACTCATGGTCTCCTACGATACGTATTCTTTCCCATTTTTCTTTTCTGGAAAAAACTAAAATATCTGCTGGCCTAAAAGCTCTGGGACACCCGGTATAGTCTGGTGAGACCAGAGGTGCAAGAAAATTGAAATGGGGATTCAAAAATTCAGTAGAATACAAAACTGGAGCTTGTATCTTCACCAAGAAGACAAATCACACAACGCCCAATATGATATCAGGTATCACGGTTCTTATGAAGTGGTCTATATCCATCAACACCAACAGTGCTCTGACATGGGACAATCATGTGAGGTCCATCGCGAGGAATACTTCACAAAAACTTGACATCTCGTTCTGTGTGAAGAGGTACTTCACACCCAAAAGCAACTGTTCATGATCGATTCCGGAAAGATTCCTGGTCATCCATACATTTTCAGGCTAGATACCTGCCGAACTTTTCTGTACCAAGCGTCATCGATCAATAGAATGGCAAAGTTGTGAAATTCTTTGCCTAGTGAAGTTTTTCCTGAACACCTCCAGACTTTCGAGGGGAAATTCCAATACTTTACTTCCCACTCATGATTTCATCGCTGGGTGACACAAATGAGAGGAGTTCAGGAAGAATCCTGGGGAAAATGAAAACCATGACATCCATCCAACAGATTTATGTTGAACCAGAGTGGTGGGATCGATAGAGGAAGAGAAAGAGTGAAAGAGGAAGCAATTTGCCTGGTCCATTTTCCATGAACTCCCTAGAGTGAACAACACGCTGTGGTGATGGTGTGTTGGAAACCTTCTCTGCATCAGGGGTTCCAGTGAGATGTAGGGTCTCTCGAATGACACGACCGTAAACCACATTCATGGAGCTCACTTCTTCCCAAACTCGAATGGATGGCCCCCAAATCGCAACACGACGAAGCATCAATAATAGCCGACTCGTTGATCAAGTCATAATTTTGAGCGGGCCCTGCCCATAAAGACACAAATGGAGATTAATGCCCCTACGGTGGCTAAGGCATGCGAGCCAGCTTTAATTGGACGTAGATATGCCCAAATCCGGTTTATCGCAGAGATCTATATTGCCGGCCCGAGTCAAGATAACTCACGACCAATTATAACGCTGCGGGATCCGATATCCACCCTTTGTTGTATTTTGGTCCTTTGTAATCTTTACGACATTCAACATTCATATACAGTGCAACAATAGAAAGCGAAGGCAATATTGCAAATTTCCTACTGTCGAATTCGGTGAGATATGTGGAGGTTTTGGGGATTGTATAACGTTGTTTTGTCGGTGATATGAGTTTGTGTTCGGGTTGATATATTGACTTGGGACACCCGGAACAATCTAGATGGTCCAGAAACGCAGTTATGTTTTTTCTGAGATGATGTATACAAATATCCACGTTTACCTCTGCAGAAGGGGAATGTAAATGATAGCAATATGATGAACACAATCCAGTAGTGTCTCGAGAATCACTCTGCGTTACAAGAATATTCGAAAAGGAAAACGGATGAAACGGTTCATCACGATTACAAAAATATTGAAAGAGATCTGGTGAACTAACTTCAGGAGTGCATATGATCAGCTGATGTAAATGAACCAATTCAACTTGAATTTGGTGCCTTTGGCAACTGATACATCATTTTGTTCTTGTCTTGGATATTTTGAGAATCCATCGTGAATTATGGATCGAAAAGGATTCAGAAAATAGCGTATTTGAACTGAAAAATTAGGTCAATATATTTCTTATGGGTGAACATATCACTGGATCAATAATACCAGGGAACAGCCTCGAAATTTGTTGATCAAAGAAGAGTCACAACTTGGATTCAGTTTGTGAAAACTTACAAATAGAACAGGACATGATTTGAGGCCCAAACAGCCCTTTGAAAAACGAGTTCAACAATGGAACAAACACTGAAACACTCACACTCTAGAGAACGGCTCGACTATTGATAAAAGGAATAAATGATGGAAGACTCTGTGAAGGATGAGAAAGGAGAACGAAGGAGAAGACAAAATAAACGTGAAGTGACCACTCCACAAGTCGGCCATTTCGTTAGAAAAACAGCGCCCTCATCGGTTGATCACCTCTCCAATTTCTAGAGCAAGTGTCAAAAATTATTTTTGCATTCTGCATGCGAGTCTATTGTGTGGCTTCTGATGGAAACCTAACCTCATTCAACTATCTACGAAATAGCTGAGAAATCCTCCTGAAACACTCTGTGTATGTTGTGCCACTCGCGTGGAGAGACGAAAGAGAAATATGATTAGTGTTGTTGGAAAACAGGAAAAGTAGGAGAGTGGTAATTTCTGCTTTATGTGCAGTTCCAGAGAACGGCACTCTTTGTCACGATGCCTTTCGCCTGCTGCCTATTCCGAATAATGTGTTTGTATATTCGAAACAAAGGAAGCGTCAGGCATCGCTAGGTTATCTGTCACACGTTCCAGAAGTACGAGGGATAACCGCATTATCATATTGCGTAATTCAGGGGCGGAACGAGCGTGATAGAGTAACACGCATGAGTTGATTTTCAGCTCGAATATATTCCGGAGCAGATCGTGACGCGACTGTCACAAAATGGTTCGCGTATTGAAGGATGCCGCTATTTAATATCCGACCACTTGAGTACTAAGAATGTTTTCTGGGAATGATGATACTTAATTTTTTGAATACCAACATATATTGTTGTTGGTTGTTCCTCATTTTTTTTTCTGCTGCTAGTAATGCTAATTCGTGTCCGGCAAACGAGAAGTGGATATTTCTAATGGAATATTATATTGGGTCATTGAATGAAGTATATAGGGACAGGAACCATCAGTGTGACCTTCGAGCCATATCTTCGGCGTGCTCATCTAAATGGAACCAAATATGAATTGAAATCAGCTTATCAACATAGGGAAAGCTCACGCTCCCCAGATGAAGAAGCTCTAGTTCATCTTGAATTCACAAGGCTCGAAGAGAATTTACTACATCGGAGATCATTGAAGGAACTCATGTGAGGAACGTCAGTTCGATGAAAACGCCGAGTATGAAGTTTTTTTGTACTGTGAGAGAGTGAGCTGAAACCATTGAAGCTGAGATGACTTTTTGGAATTCTTTCACATACTAGAGACAACACACACATCACTTCTGTATTCATCATGTGAGCTCTCAGAAACAATTTGAAATGATCGATTTAGTCCCTGAAGAATAGATTTGAGTCATGTTTCGAACATTTCCATGGTCAATCATGCCATTGATGTCGCATTATGGAAATTGATTTCCGAGTCTACATCGATTCCATTCTGCTTGCATATCTAGCAACTAGCGTTGGAGCCAACATCAGTACCATATGATCCTGGACCGAGAGGAAGTGAAGAAATTCAGACGTGGAGCGTGAAGGAATCGTCCCCCATGTAATTTTGTGAAACGACGCTACGTTAATGAATCTAGGTCGCATACAACAGCGATATTTTCGAGACCGGAACTGCTTAATTACCGTGAAACAAAAAGGGCCGTCGGCAATTAGTCGAAAGATTCAGTGTCCTGTTTAAGTGCCATTTATCAGCCCGGAACATCTCACTCCTGAACACTGTCTGTTGGATTCGAAACTGATGGCTGTTACGACATTTATGCAGAATATTAATAGCAGTTTCTTAAATAACAATTACCTAAGTAGCTATAAGAGCCAAAACTCCGTCACAGCGACCTGTCAGCTGTACAGGAAATGTTTCCTCTTCTTCAATTTCTTGCCTCGCCTAAATTTCATCCAGAGCCTATACATTCCTCAGATATTTTCCCATTCCAGGAATGCTTCTGCTGCTGCTTTTATAAAAATTTGCTATGGCTCTTCATGTATGGTCTCTCAATGTCTTCACTGGCTCTCTTGAACTCTCCTTGTTCTTGTTCTTCGACTATAATCTCGCCTTGCTTCCAGTTAATGTTTATTTGTGTTAGCTATGTTTCAGAAGTAGAGTTCGAACCGAGGCTCTAACCATCTCATCATTATTAGTCACCATCGTCGCCGAATTCAAATTTGAAACCGTCAAAAGGTTGACTTTCTGCAGAAAGTGTCGACATGAATTCCATTTGGACGAGTAATTTGATTATGAAATGAACCATGTATGGATATTGAATATAAGTAGCAATAAAATGCCTACATTCAGATATTTCCTTCACGAATGATTTTTGTCTGGCTCGTCCTCTTCTCCTCCTCCTTCTATCAGGAATGACTTCATATATGGTCTCTCAATGTCTTCATTCGTTGTTGTGAATTCTTTTCCTTCTTTTTCAATCCTGTTGATAACTTTCCTTGCTTCCAGTTGATGTTTTTATCTTCGCTTTATTTCACCAGCATAGATTTTAATATGGGTCCAGTGATAATTGATCAGGAAATATTTGTTATCATCTCCATCAAGATCGAATTTGAAACTATCTAAAGTTTGACCTAAGGCAGAAAGTGTCCACATAATACTGTTTGGGCAAAGTCATTCATTCATTCCATATTTCCAATTGGGTTATATTCAGTCAGTTATTTTTCGCAACATCATTTGCATTTGTGTGGCAGTGGCAATAATTGATACCTACAAAGTTAGACATCCATAAGACAAGGATTGAACAGACATGACAACTTCGGATGGAAGAGATCAACTCACCGTGTATATACTCACTCCCTCATTTCAGCGCGTGTATCGCTTCAAGAAACATCATGATTCCAGTGAATCCGTCACAGCTGTCTGGAAAACGGCCTGAATATGAGAATTCCCCAAAAAGTATGACCGAAACAGCTGACATATGTTGAGGTTAAAATTAAAACTGGAACACAGTTTATCCAGCTGTGCGCGATGTTTTGCATATTAATTTGTTATTTTTCGTATTCCGTTACGAATAGGAGAGACACGTATTTCGACAAATTTATTCAAAAAATGCAGCACTGCGAAATATTCGTGAAGCTGGATGTTTCTCAATGCTGATGCAATTCCAATGTGCTCGATGTTCATTATCACGAATATCATTTCATTTCCGATGTACCCAGAACATTTCCGTTTCGAAAAAATATCTAGGTTGCATTCCATCATTAGTAATTTTCACGTTACAATCGCTTCTTGGACGTTTCGATGATGACAAGCTCACAGGAAGGTATTTATGCTTTTAGAGTAGGAAAACTCAAAGTCACCTCCACAATATTTAATGATGTGGTTGGCTTAATTGTAAATGGTGAGACATGTTTCGGACATATATATGTCCATCTTCAGTCTTAACAATCGGCGTAAATCTACAAGAAATTAAGTAAGGTGAAAAAATAATTTTTGCTTGAGGCGTGGTAACAATCCTATAGGTTATGTTTAACTTATATGGTTAGAGATGAAAGTCAACACATTAAAGTGAAAATGTTGAAAATATATAATAGAATGGGATTCAAACCCATCTATTCGAGAGCCCCATTAGGGGGGTTTGAAATTCTTGTAGATTCTTGTAGATTGACGCCGAATCTTAAGACTGAAGAGGGACATATATATGTCCGAAACATGTCTCACCATTTACAATTGAGCCAACCACATCATTAAATATTGTGGAGATGACTTTGAGTTTTCCTACTCTAATCTACCAACTTCACTTCGAGAATGGACTACTATATGCTTTTTTTGATAGTTTCGACTAGTGTCAAATAATATTTCTGAGTGTCGAGTCATTGGGTTATTGTTTCAGTCGAAAAGCTTCAAATGAAATTTCACATTGAAGAAATCGTCATCATGGAACTGAGATTCCTCTCCACTTCTTTCAGCCATTATCACCTCTATCCTTGAGGAATGATTCATTCCTTAGTATTCCTCTATCTCTCCATTTGTTCTCCTTCTGAATCCATTATGTATTTCGATTCCTCAAAAGATCGACATACCCGTTTTTTTTCTCTTGGATTTTGAAATACACATTCCACACATTCCATGTGTCACGGATTGGTGTACCATTGGCTATCAGGATTCTTGAGAACATCAATGCTTTCATCCACTCAAACTATCTTCTCTATAACGCTATTCCTAACTTCGCGACTGTTGATGTTAAGGTTTGTGTGGATATGAAGTAAGCCGTACGAGTAGATTTTTGAATATTGGCCAATGTTTGCTAACGCAGCGAATAGAGAACAAACAAGAAGATGCAAGCTGAAAAAACCGAATGGTATAGAATTCTGTTCAGTTAAAACACGCCGGTTGAGTTTTGTCAACTCCTAGCATGAGTATCAGCGACAATATCTCACGAAGGCACACCAAGCTCGACAATAGCATCGAGGCAATTTGTTGGCCTTGCTAAGATCAGAAGATTTTTGAAGCTTGCACGATCTTGTATGTTGTATATAATTGTTTATATATATATCGAAGCGAGTAATTGAATTCATCAGATTCTCATGGTTGATTTTCATTGTAACCGATTGAGTGGTCAACTGTCCTTCATTTTCATGCTTGGATTCTCAGACCAGATTATCAGCTATACTGTGAGTATTCCAATCCAGAGATGACAAAATACATTCATAGGGTATCTTTAGAATTCGTAGAAGTGTCATTCGCTTGTCGGCACCTTGCATCTTGTTACTTTTGACGCAAATGACAACACCACGCGAGGAGTGCATGTACGATTGAGTGAGGTAATTCACCCTGTATATATATGTTCCTGGCATTTATTTGCTACGATATTCGCCAGTATATCTTATACATATACTAATTACAGAAGCTATATGGTTCCGAATATTCACAAACGGTGCTGATGCTCGTTTCGAAAGTTTTCATCCTGGTGATCCTATGCCTACCTAATTAAAAATGAAACTAATGAAACGTACTACCGAGGGTTCCAAATTGAACGCGCTCCTCGCTGCCTCTTTCTGATTTGTTTCTGAATTGCCGGCAAACAAGGCTGTAACTTTCGGCAACACCTGCCCGTTGTTTATGCGTGTTCTCAACTAGAATTCCGAAACTCTAATGTTTACCTGCTGCTAGCCGGAGTTAGTAGACTCCGCAGATTTACTGTCCGTATACATACCTGAAACAAACAGTGTCATAATTAGTAATGTTTATCGAATATTTACATATAGATATATATTATAAATGGATAAAATGAAGTGAATATCCCGTAAGATTCAACAATATAATTGCAGGGTTATAGTGGAGTACATATTATTATGCTATTTTAATTTGGAGTAACTCGTCTTCTATGAAAGATATTTTCATAACACAGAAAAGAATAATAAGAAACATTGCTAACGTATCTTCAAGAACTTCCTGTCGAAGACTATTCAGAAAGTATAATATTCTCACGGTTTATGGCTTATTTATCGTTGAACTATTGATGTATATACACAAAAATCTAGATAAGTTCATGAAAAATTAATCGGTACATCATCACAATACAAGAATAAAAAATGATCTACATATTCCAAGAAATCGTACATCATTGTGTCAAAAATCATACCAAATAATGGGCCTTAGACTGTTTAATATATTACCTGATGATTATGAAAGATTTACCAAGTTGGACCGTTTCAAATATAATATCAAGGTGCTTATGTTAGGTATAAGTCCTTACAATATTGATGAGTTCACTAATTATTTTAAATAGAGTCGTTTTGTTGTGTTTGAATATTTGAATGTTCTCAATTGTGCAATATATGTGTGTATACGTATGTATATGTGTATATATTAGTATAAGTATATGTATTTGTTTGTATATTTTATGTTTTGAATCTGTTGAATTGACTTTTTACATATATGAGTATTTTCGTGACTCGTCCCATAACTTGTAAAAGTTCTTTTAACTGGACCAATAAAATCTATCTATCTATCTATCTATCATATATTTGATCAGGATCATTTTCAGCATTTTTGAAAGTCCACCGAGAACTCTGGGAGAAACATCGTTATTTATCTCTTCCTCCACATGGATGGTTTTGATAGTAGGTGACACGTTCGTGAACAACAATGGGTATAAGAAGTTCTTCGAAAAACAACGACGTTAGATGGATAGAACGGAAAAATATATCCACGATTTCTTGAAGAAAAATATCCGAGTCACCCGCGTCACTGTGTCTATGCCCCAACAAACTACTTTTGAACCGTGAACGAGAACGAGTTCTTCAACGTACGACTATTTGTTTTCACGACTTGTCTATTGTAATGCTCGTGAGATCTCGCAGATATTGTGTGATGTTTATTGGCACAACTAACTGTTTTCCTGCACCTATTCTTGAAGCAGACTGCTGGATGTCATCAGTCTGTTTCGCATAGTTTCAACGAGATATGATCGTGTTATCACCAGACAGTTCTTGAACATCATCGATACATTCGACGACAGTGAAGATGTAAGTAAAGTTCATTACATTATATATGGTGGTTGTATTCACCTTCTTAGTCATTGATGAGTACAGAAGCCTTGAAAAATATTCCTTGCACGAAATAAAATGTTCTGGGAACTCAATTTCTGTGTCACACTCTATAAGGTGTATAAGGGTAATATCGCATTATTTTCACACCAGTTCTCCATACTCTATATTGCTAAGTTATTGAAGAAGTATGGTAAAAGAGTGCCTTCGCTACTAACATTTCGAGAGTTGAAGTATGCATATTGTAGTTATGAAAGATTTTTTTCCACCAGTCGTAGTTTTATAGCCATCACAGGTTATTGCAGATATACTAATTTTCTTCTCAAATATTCGATGACCCTTTTCCAGTACCTTATTGCGGGGCCGTCTTCAACCTGGGCACTGTAGGATAACGGGACCTATATGAAATGACTAATATTAAAAGAGATATAAGAAGTACTTGAGCAAAATTCTAGATTCTTTCGAATATTACATTTAGTCATATTGAATGAGAATATAAAATCGAATTATGATATGGTGGAGTATTTCTTTGTTAGTATCCAATATTTACGAGCTACTACTTGAAAATCATTGTTGATTGAAGATGTTCTTGGGTAAGTACATCGTCAATCACTCTTTCAAAGTCTACGTCTGATTGCACATGACTTCCTATGGACATCAGCGGAAAACTGGTCGATCTTTCATGAAGCATCGTAGTTCTCAATTGATTTTCCACGTTGTCAGTAATGATTGTTTTATTTCCGTAATATCAGTTATCGGTTGATGATCTGTCAGGAACTAGCAGACCCATGGATTGCGAGATTGCTAAAAGGGAAAGAGGGGCCTGGTTGATAGAAATATTGGGTTCGCAACTTCTAGACGATATCAGAAAGGGATTCCAGGTATTCGTAAGTCGGATGAACTGCAACCCCTTTCAATACAATAACCTTGGATCACCATCGAGCCATGACAGTATTCTCATTTCGAATTGGCTCCGACCAATTTTTAACGAAATTTTGAATGCACTCGAGGTGCTCGTTGAAAACATAGATTCTGCTAGTCTAGAACTGATCTGCTGCTCCACCATTTAGTTCAAAACTAAGCTGAAATCAGTACATTTACTCTCCAACACCCTAGAAAACACCTCACATAGTATGTTCTGGTCTGTGAGTATGTTCCACACTTCGTCAACTACATCATTGTTTGGAACACCAAGTTTGAATATATCCATATTTTCAATGAAAGAACAGATCTCTCAATTGCGACAAGACTAATATAATGCAAAATCTGTAACTTTCCAGGTGTAGATGATGTAACTATGTGATAGCAAACTGACCATTTGAAATTCAACATCCAGGTGAAATTCACATCGACAAATTTTCTAAGTCATGTTAGAACAGTTAATGAAATGATATATTCCTGATGGATATACATCGTAGATCAAACCCCGCGATATTCTGCAGAATTTTGAGTCATAACATTCTTGTCGTAGCTTCGAAATATTAATATTCTAAATATTATTGTGGTGAGACTCCGTTCATTATTAGTATTTCTATCGATTCCAATATAGGATTTGGATACCCATTCTCGTCGCAGTCGCCATGACTGACTTCGTCCAAGCCGAGCGATCCTCCTGCAGATGCTGGGAAGGTTACAGAGCGGAAAACAATCAATGCGTGGCCGTTGATCAGTTCCACATCATGCCCTGCAACATGGCGAAGGCTCCTAAGTGCAAGTGTTCGGGCAGAGTGAGCAGCATTCTCAAGGATCGGACAGGTAACAGCATATCGAATTTTTACAGGAGATTCTCGCCATGTTCATTCGATTTTCACTGCAGATCAGAACTTCATTGATGATGAAATAATATTTGAGAGTTTAAGGACATAGGTGAAATATTTAGGCATCAGGCATTCTGCAAATATCGTCCAATCAGTTCGCTGGCTAGTTAAACAGAATAGTTCATCATGATACAAGCTTTGCTGCTGCTGTTCGGAATTTTCTGTTGAGAAAAACATTCTACCATGTAGATCCTTCTATAGCTTTCACCTTGTAGTTGTTGACATGATTTTCTGTGGTTTCAAACATGAATCATTGTGAGGATACGATTCTATTCTCGGATAAATACTGATCATTATTTCCGACATCGATTAGCAGCTGTTTGCTGAGTCGATTTACAATATAGATATATCATCGATTAGGAGGCGATCCATGGCAGAGTTTGTCTCAGCTGATGATTGGAAGAGATGAATCCACGTTGAATTTATAGGGTGCTCCAGTATCTCCTTGAGATTCTGCATCAACCGGAACTTACTGCATAAGAAAAATACTTGAATGCTTATGTCAAGAAACCGATAGGTTCTGCAACCTTTTCAGAAATCATCGAATCCTACATTTCTTAGACGAGTGATGACGCCACCAAGACATGCGATTCATTCTAACTCAAAAGCTACTAAATAAACGGTTCGAAGTCAAAAACTGCAGCAGTGCGGAAACGTCGTGAAAGTAGGGTGAGTATTTGAGTATTGTTTTGGGCATCAGTCGAATACGTCTGAGTTTTGGGTCATTGGTTGCAGATGAACGTTTTGACGCTATCGCATCTAGTTTCAGCAAGCTGTCTTGAAAAAAAAAATAGGATGATACATATGGTATGATGAATATCAAGGTTTATCGGTTGAGAATCGTTTCTTCGTTTTACACTTATCACAGATGAGGTTTCATTGATTTCAAAGATCAGATATAACAGACTTCACACAAGATAATATAGAGACTTCTTTTCTGACACCATCCATTTCGCAATGGTCTGTCAGTTTTCTTGAATGAGATAAATTGGGGAAAAAGGAAACTTATCGATAATTCCTCCTGGTGTCAATACATCTTGCATATTCATGGCATTTCTAAAACACTTCTGAGCGGTCATAGACTAATTCCATAACATTGCCGTGCAATAAAGCCGAAGGCCCAAAGTGCCAATGTTCTGGAGAAGTGAGCAGCATTCTCGAGGATCGGACAGGTAATATCTGGGGCGGATGAAGGGTTGGACGAGAGTAGAATATCAATAAGGGATTGGGGTTGGTACAGTTGGGGTGGCATGAGAGATGACACGCAGCAGGAATTATGACAGTGAATTCAGAATAGGAAAGACGATTGGTCTAGAATTCATGGTAAGAAAACAAAAAGTTATTGGATGAAACGGTGGAAAGTGTTCGAACATTTCTGATTCGTCGATGACCTCCTCATTTACATCGTCTCATGATGATTCCAATTGATTTCATCTGGATCAGATTTTGGATATCAGTCTAGAGAAGATTTTCATTAGATCTTGAATACTACCTGCAACCACTTCATACCACCAATGTTGAAAGCTATCGATTCGATTGCATGAGAATAATCTTGACTATTAGGAACTGAGTGATGTGAATGTGATGATAGAGGAAGAGTCTTGATAGCTTGATTCCTCTTTTCCAGGGACTTGGTGCACTCGCTACAGGAGAGGACAAGAACAGATGCGTTGGCCGTGTGAAAATGGAGAAGAGTGGGACAATTTTTTCCAAAGACACCCAGATTTTGTTTAGTGGGAGTGTAAAAACAGTCGATGACACAAAAGGAAAGGAGCACCTTGAACCTTCCTTATCTGTCTGGATTTAGTCCAGAAATCAATATTTGCTCAGTGATCATTCAATTGATATTTTTTTAGAACAATGAATTGATATGTTGAATGCTAATAAAAAATCAGTCGATTCCAATTTCCAGAAATAACCTACTGAATAACCTAATAGAAAACTAGAACCAACTAAGACTCTTTGATACTGTCATTTTTTCATTGTCATTGTTATTGTCCATTCTATGAGCACTATATGCCATATATATTCCAAAGATGTGGAATTCTTTGCCTAGTGTATTCTTTCCTGATGCTCACAACCTCCAAACTTCCAAGAAAAATTCCAACACTTTCCTTCTGTCCCAAAATTCCACCGCTGGCTAACACGATGTTCCTCGAACATTATAGGTTTCCCTTTCGTGTTGTCCACAGATAAAAAAAATCATATAATGGAACAACGATGTACAGAACACTGGTGGAGCTATTCTGCCTATTTACCTATCCAACTTTTCCAACCAGAACTCTAACGTACAGCTATATAACTTGATGACAGCATTTTATTCGTTATAGCGGAAAATCACTCAAATGTCAGTTGTTAGATGGAGACACAAAAATGAAAACAAAATCAGTATTATCCTTGAGTATTCAATATAATCAAAGGTATTATTGATAATTGCACAATCGGTGTTATAAAAATGTTTATTCAGCAGTAGTAATTTAGGTTTGGGGAGTTTCATAACTATCAGGCCATTATAGCGGAAAATGGCGTCAGCGTTTTTGACGGAACAAAACACCATCAGATACTGCACCAGTGTTTTGTACATCGTTAATGGATCCATTGTTCTGAAGTTCTGTTAGTGGCCAATAGTGTTCATTATTTGAATCTCATGAATTGAAGGTATGGAGTCATCTGTAGTAGTCGAAAACATCACCAGATATTCGACTATTCGGAATAATGACGTCTGAATCTTGAGATGACAATCACATTCGAATCATTTCTGATTCAGAATATTCGAAATGTCTCCGCATTATCGAATGAATTATGTTTACATGTTTTGAAAATTTTTGTTGAGTCCATATCATGTATAATCATCCAATATCGACTATCAAGAATAAAATACAGTATTTATCAATGCAAACTGCAGTTACAACTAGCCTATCTCATCATTCACTAACTCAGTAGGTTATGACCTCGAATATATTCAGTCCTATACGGAGCTACATTTTTTATAGTAGGAATTCGATTCCAAAAATTTCCACTATCTATAGGAAAGATAATGATGAGAATGCAATTCACCAAGTCGAAACAAAATTTGGGAAGAGATGTTGTCGAATCTTTTCTATATCCATAGTTGATTGAAATAGCAAACTCGAAAGTTGAAACAAATACTTACCCAATCAACTATCTATCATATTGTTGGAGTATGATGAGACATATTCGAGTATATTCAAGTATAGTATAAGAACAAGTATAATGAAATTCTCACAAGGAAATGATATGCATGCATATTGTTGAGAGTAAGATGTGTATGTATTTCGAAAAAAAAATAAAATGTTTACCATAACACCACAATATCGTGGCTTATTCTACACAGCATCAAAACCAGATGAATACACATACCGAGATTCCAGCTGTACTACTTCACGAAAATATGTGATTCTGCTATTATTTTCTTTGCTCACTAAAGATAATTTG
Source organism: Gastrophysa polygoni (assembly GCA_963576655.1). NCBI lineage: Eukaryota > Metazoa > Arthropoda > Insecta > Coleoptera > Chrysomelidae > Gastrophysa > Gastrophysa polygoni. The sequence goes on from OY755091.1 coordinate 5,243,333, forward strand.
ACATACAGTTTGTGCGTATTGAATCAAACTCAAAGTGGTGTGTACACAATGCTGAAAAATATTTACAGAACATTTGGAATCGCTGAAAACGTTGAAGACTTCCTCTGCGATTTCGAGTTTCATGAGCCTATTGGTAGCAATAACTGAGTTGATAGTCAAGAATTGCCATACATCACTACATTCTGAAACGCTGAATATGTCTCAAGTATTTCTCAACATTCCTATTACTAATGAACAGCACAGAAATGATCATTACATGGAAAATATACAAACTTAGTCCCAATATCTCAGGTATTCGTCGATTTCATGTTCATTTCTGGAGTAGTTCAGTTCTTCATTCAGTGATAATATCTTGAGTCAAACGGATATGAGCAGTGTGGTTATTTGACTACGCAGCATTTACCGTATTGAGAAGACTTCTATCAATAGGAATGACTCATTTCTTCATACCAAGATACACATCGCCAGTACCGTACTCTGGTTCTCGGAACTGAGGATACTTCTCGAAATACGCATCCCATCTGGGGTCGTCTCGACACTTTTCTTGGTCAAAAACGTTCGGATAAACCGGTGAGAAGTCCACGCAGTTCATCTCGCCCACAGGAAGCTGCACAATCGTCTTGTCGTGTTTATAGATGCAAATGCAAGGTGGCGGGTTGTCTATGTTACAGACGTAGCTTCTTATTGGTAGTGATTTCTTCTCGCAAGTAGTACCGTTTGAGTATGTTGTGGGTTCGTAGCTGTCCCAGCAGGAACATGGCAGGGGAGATTGGTGGCATCCAGTGAAGAATACGGTGATTATGAGGAAGCTTGCTAGTGATATCCTAGAAGGATCGAATTCAATGGTCAGGAGATTGTTCGATAACGTTGCTTTCGATAATCGTTTTCAGAAAGCTCTCTCAATGTTGATGAAATTAACGACACATGAATCATAGTTACAATAAATGGAATGAAATGCACGAAACTCAATACAAAACATGAAGGGAAATGATTTTTGTCAAAATTCAATTCTCCTCTACGCGTGAGTATTATATGTCTCATATTGGATCAATTCATATTTCATCTTCTCAATATAATCAATGAATTGACGGACTAACTGTACTCACGGATTGTGGAAAATCAAATTCGATATGGAAGAATGAAGGGTTTCGATAAAATTCATAACAAAAGCTTATTACAATACAATAATAGGTATAAGATCATGCGAAACTTCTTGAAATCAAACAAACTATTTGATTTATTCGAAACACTTTCATAAAATCTATTTTTGATTCTCGATGAAGAATGAACACATGACGGAAGTCTTTGTTGTATATCAACATGATTCATGTGACGAAATAGAGAAAATGTGATTACGCAACAATCGAAGTTCTCAATGAATATTTTCATCAGTTTTACTTACATTTTGCGTAGAACCTTGGTCGAATATTATTATACACTAAATAGTGAGTAACGTAATGTCAATAAGAAATATTTGTCGCAATATCAAGATTATTCATGGACGTAGATATACGACAGTAAGAAGAACGATCATTCGATGTCTAACATAATATAGCAAATATCACAAGGTTGAGAAAAATGCCATTGAGATACGCCAATGAGAATTTGTTTCCACTTCCTGGCCTTTAACCTGCATCAAGATACGATACAATCAATTATGACCATCGAAAATATTATTGAATATTGTTATTTGAATGAATTTGTATGAATAAATTCGTGTGAGCTGTTATCCCAATGAGGAATATATTTGGTTTCAACAAGAAATTCAACCGTCCTTCATTCCGATTATTCTGATTAGGATCACTGACTCATGACTCTATGTAAATAAGTACTTTCGGATAGACTATTTCGAATTCCTGAGTATTGCATATCATTATCAAAATTCCAGTTTAACAAAAAAAAATTTATTACCATTGATTCGCAGATCTGTACCAATTAGGTATTGAGAAGAATCTGAGATAATCATATAAACCTTCGTGAAATGTTTGTCATCTCCTATCAGAATGCATCAATTAATCTAATAATTCGAGTCATTCCACATTCCATCAAAAGATCCTCAATTCGAAAGCCACTGACCAATTTTCGAAAGCAAGGAATATATGTATAGTTCAAAGTATTCATTGATTGCAATTCATTGATTGCTATTGATTGATTTATATATATACATGAACTCTATTTTACTTTCAATTCTCACAAGACTGTCGATGAGATGTTGATCTTCGGAAAATAAAGGATATATTGATTGGTTGATTGATTCTGTCAGTACTGGCCTGAAATGTATCGCATTTTATATTGATTTTTTTTCGCTGTCGAACACCAAAAATTCAATTATATTTCAAAAATAGTGAGAGATAGCTATAGGGCATCATAGCAGATATGCAATATGTAGAATCCAAATATCTGATAAAACATAGGGTGTTCCTTTTGAAATTTCGAAATTGCTCTTAATAACACTAGATCTGGCAACAGTGCACAGGTGGAGATACTTCTGAAAGCATCCCATGAGCGAACCAAAACTTCTCGCTGTTCTCTAGATACTTCTGATACGCCATCGAGTTCGACGTGCCCATCTATATTTCAAAACTTTTGGACGATGGGCAGCCCCTTGATCATCAATCATCCTTTTTCCACTTCTTCTGTAGGTCCTCATGGTTGATATAAAAACTTCTGAGCCTTCGATTTAGTCCTTTTAATATGAAAGAAATAACTTAATTGAACTACACTCTAATCTAATAAATAATGCGCCTGTGGGGATGTCGATTGTAGTAATCCTCCCACTCAGTTTTGGAAGGCGAACAATACAAATAATCATAACGCATGTGACTATGTACATCGACACAATTCGTTTCTCCGATATCTTGGATGAACTCTCTTCCTCTGTGATAGCACCTGCACAACGGAGGTTTTTCTTCGCCGCAGGAAAAAATTCTGGAATGCTTCAGGCCTCGGCAAAACCATCCGCCTCCCGTGGATCTCTCTGCCACGAATTCTTCGAAACACTCGCATTCTTCTCTCGTAATGACAGCGTGCGTGGCTGCCACAGTGAAGAAGATGATGGCAAAGATGGTGGAGAAGTTCCTAAAATTTCGAAAAATACATGCTGATTGGGTTGAGGAAGCAATCAGATTGAAGAAAGATGACCCAAGATGCAGTTCGATTCTTTCCGTGATCCAGTCTCGAAGTGGTGTTCATCTATGAATTTCTTTACGTAGATGAACCCCACTTCATCAAGAAAATGAGTTTCTCCTACAACGAAAATTGAGGTCCCTTGACAGATGCTTACAAAAATGTGTCTGATAATATCAGTTTGTATCAACATCATGAGAGGACTTTGAGAAGTATATGAAGCAATTTCTTGGACTCATCTGGTTACTAATCCAATTTGTGGATAAGGTGCGTAACCAACCGAGACAAACGATTGTGATGTGACCTAACTTAACTGTATACAGGGTGTCCTTAAAAGGTCTTTACAAAAAGCTACCACATATTCTTCAGACCAAAACAATTCGATACAAGCAAACATACCTCAGTAAAAAGTTGTTTAGTTTCGGCGTTAGACGGCTCTGAAGTTGAAATTTTCAAATCGATTTTGCTTCATAACTTTTGAACGGCTCATGAGATTTTTTTCAAATTTGGTACGTTGGCATAGACTCATCGGGCAATGAAACTCATATCATAATCATAATGAATATCATTCCATGGGCGTAGAACTTGATTTTTTCAGTAAATAAACATCTAAAACTCCTACGCCAATGGAAAAAAATTAGTTTCAATATGAAATCTAAATTATTCAACTCATTCACTACAAAAAAGGTACTCTTGACAAAAGTCGATTCCTCTCATGGTTTCGACAAAATTTTAATTTTAGTGATTTAGAGCATAATTAATAATAAAACGATTAACAGACATTTCATAAAAATTGTTCAAAATGTTCACCATTTTCACGTATACAAAGATTTATACGACGCAAAAAGTTGAAATGTACTCTTTGCATAACTTCTTCATCGCCTGTAAGATTATTCGTCGCCTGTTGGATACGTTGCCATAATTGTTCTACAGTATTCACAGGGGTCTTGTAAACCGTAGACTTGAGATAACCCCATACAAAATAATCCATCGGTGTTAAGTCTGGAGAACGTGGTGGCCAATTCACGGGTGCATCATTACCTCTACCTATCCATCTGTCTGGGTACTGTTGGTTTAAAAAATTCCTAACATCCACCGAAAAATGTGGTGGAGCTCCATCGTGCATAAACCACATATCTACCCGATGTTGGAGTGGTAAATCTTCCAACAAATTTGGCAACGTATTTCGTAGATGTTGTAAATACATGTCTCCTGTTAATCTTTGTGGAAGTATGACAGGACCAATTATAAAATTTCCTATCATTCCAGCCCAAACGTTGATTTTGAATTCGTGTTGAAAATGGTTTATTTTAATGGAATGAGGATTTTCAATTGCATAAACGTGTTCATTATGAAATTTAGTTATTCCTCTTCTCGTGAAACAGAATACCAATAACATATCGGTGTATTCTTCATTGGTGTATTGTACGGCCATGATAAATCAGAAAAGTCCGATATCAACAATCAACGTCAATAAAACTCGACAAATCAACACAGATGAAACTATGGAAACCAAGAATGTGAATATCACTGTTTTCGAGCAGATAATAATAGTCTTCAGAAAAAAAAACCAGTGCCACTTATTTTCAATAGAAATAACCTATGCAAAAAGTACATCTCAACTTTTTGCGTCGTATAAATCTTTGTATACGTGAAAATGGTGAACATTTTGAACAATTTTTATGAAATATCTGTTAATCGTTTTATTATTAATTATGCTCTAAATCACTAAAATTAAAATTTTGTCGAAACCATGAGAGGAATCGACTTTTGTCAAGAGTACCTTTTTTGTAGTGAATGAGTTGAATAATTTAGATTTCATATTGAAACTAATTTTTTTCCATTGGCGTAGGAGTTTTAGATGTTTATTTACTGAAAAAATCAAGTTCTACGCCCATGGAATGATATTCATTATGATTATGATATGAGTTTCATTGCCCGATGAGTCTATGCCAACGTACCAAATTTGAAAAAAATCTCATGAGCCGTTCAAAAGTTATGAAGCAAAATCGATTTGAAAATTTCAACTTCAGAGCCGTCTAGCGCCCAAACTAAGCAACTTTTTACTGAGGTAAGTTTGCTTGTATCGAATTGTTTTGGTCTGAAGAATATGTGGTAGCTTTTTGTAAAGACCTTTTAAGGACACCCTGTATATTTGAAATACATCTGGTATTGAATATGAAGATGATGCAGATCCATCGAAAATCTTTCAGATAACATAAACATGATGTTTGTACAGGTAATTTATTGTTTTGGGTTCCCAATCTGCAATCGTGCATATGGATATTCTATTATTTGCAACGTGATATTTGACAAATAATTAACTAATACCCTGTGAACTGTATGGTAGTCCAACGGAAATGGATTTGAATTTATTATTATGTATATTATTCTGCCATTTCAATAGATTCATATGATTCTGTTTGAAATCGAATATTATCATTGAAAAACATCCCCAATGCAACGTGAATAGGCGAAAAAAAAGATCAATATTGATGATCTATTCAACCTTGTGAAAATGATTTGAAAAGTTTCGAAAATATCTTCAATGAGATGAAAGAACTGTGAAATGAGTTTACTCAAATATTTCAAGGCCGCCTTTGATAAACTTGACCATATTAGATAAACAGATGAATAAATTATGTCAAGGGATCCTCTATTATCGTTAGACAAAAATAGGATTACTTTGTGAAACATCACCAAGACGATAAAAAAAAAACAAAGAAAAATTGCCGGATGATTCAAATTGCTCTCTCTGAGAGGCAGTGGAAATGGCAGTAGAAATGAATTATTGATAATCCAAACAGTCATTCGATTGGGACAAAATTACTGTGAAATGATCTTGTTCACACGAACATGAATTGTCAATATCTCAAATAGATACATTTCATCATCCATCCTTCTCTTGAGAAAAAAGACCCAATTGTTTTGATGCATTGAGCACACTATTATTGAAAAAGAACAGATCCATATGTTCTCATGAAAAGACTCGAATGATTTGAAGAGTATTCAAAAACTGTGAAAAGTATCATTAAACATTATACTTACATTATGCAACAATCACGTAACTTGGATACTAGCGAACTGTTTCGATAAATGTACCATCGAATTATATATCACGATGAGATTGTTATGAACTGGATTTTCATGCGGGTAATTTAGTATGTTAAGGATTGTTTTCATTAGTAGGTATACTAAATAGATCGAGATAAGGCATTTTGCGTTCCATTAATTTTCTTTCGGATCAACACTTTTGTTTTGTTTACAATATCGAATGAGAAACATATCTCCTTCGAGAACAATCTGATGGAATATATTTTCTGTTGAATGGAAGTGGACTTCTCGTGAGACGGTGGGCTGTATTTTGCCATCTCATTGCTCATGGATGATAAAGATGAGTAACATTATCAGCACTGGCGGGTTCATTATTTCATTCATTTCTTCTCAATACACTTCTGGTGATTACATGTAAGACATAGGGAATCTAACATCAATATGAATACTCACTGAGAAACAAAAAAAAAGTTGAAGAAAGAGGAAAATGATCATATGTATCTAGAAGTCTGTGGCGAAATGAGCTACTTCTTCTTTCTTTCGTGTCTTGCCAAGAGAAGGATGGCACTGGCTGAGATCGGTTGAAGTCGAAATATCATCAACTAACACCAAATTTTCGAAAATTTATGGATATATACCACAATAATTATGTTTATGTTTTCAGTTGAATGTAATATAATGAAGTTACGACAATCCATTGCGAGAGATGGATGCCAATTGGCTATGATGTGTATCCGAAACAAGCCAAGAGAAGGAGGTGAATGTTCACATTTTTTCAGGAATTTTTCGAAATATAGGTTCGCGCACATTTCTATTGTGAAATCCCTGAGGTCAAAATACGTAAGTACTGAACGAATATTTTGAAAGGAACATCTCGTGGTGAGAGTGAATAACTACCCTACAAGTTCAAATAATGGTAGATTCAACAGCTGATTTCAACCTATCTGGAAATATTTGGAGTGGGTAGCTCAAAGATATGATATTGAATATTCTCTACTAGCATTGAAACGAACATGAGGACGAGAAAAAACCATCGATTCGTCGGGATGTGCAACAAAGACAGGTGCAATGTTGCCAACAGTTGACAGTTGATCACTGCTGATTGCTTCTCTCTCGTTTGCTGTTTTCATTGGTTGAATTCCTCGCGCGAACTAGAGTTTATTTCGAATTAGTTCAACATTATTTAATAACTTTCAGTTATGGAATTATATATTCGGATCTTTTTTGGATCTATGAGTAGTTATAGGCTGGACAGGACAACATCACCGACAAAGTTTCAAAGTCTTGACTCGATGGGCTGAACCAGCAGAAAGAACTAGGATTTTTCACCAATTTTCAATATTCAAACAACAAGTGAAACTAGATGTCTTTGTTTCAATACACTTATGGATCAATACACGTCGCTAACAATAGATTCCAGAGAATAATTTTACATTATTGACTCGATTCGAATGAAAAGGACTGAACACGTAGTATTTCTCGATACAATGTGATTTTTCATGTGAATTTTCATCGCTGCGTCTCTTCCTTATGGTCTTTTCAATTCCTCTCTCTCCAAACTCGATCTAGTGGAGAATATTGGCGATTTCAACTACCGAAGAGGGCGCTACGAGACGTAAACAAATATGGCGGTTAGTGAGTAATCTCTCTGTTCGGCGTGGTTATTGTGTGTATGTTTTAGTTGTTTTCGAACGTTGATCAAGTGATATTTTGGATTTTCGTTTGTGTTTCGGACGATTGTTGATAGTGTGTTGAAGAACTATCATATTGTGGGATAATGTAACGCTTTGCAATGTCTAATGAAATGAATAAAATGAAGGAAACAAACTCGAATGGAGTGAGTCAAGGTTTTCCGATCAACAAAGCATTTGCCCATGCTTTTCTTCGATCAACTTTCTCAAGTAGACCATAATCATTCTTGACATGGACTTCAGAAGCATCCTTCTTGGGGAACGCATGGAAATGTCCTTCATTCATTCTTCCTGGAAGATCAGTTGTAAGCACAAAAGTTAGTGCTATTCAATGTCTTCCTAGTTGTGCCAGTATTTTGACTCGGTTCTCCACTCAGTATTATTCTGAGTATCTCAACCTTCAAACTATATTGGTTTATAGAAGTACTCAACACCTTTCGAGAAATCTATCCGCTCAAAGTCCTACTTTTGAAGTTTCCTCGACACACAGATCTACAAATACAATGAGAACAAAACATAATCCACCAATAATCTCTGATAACGCACAAGTACGCCGAAATAACGATGATTCATTGATGAAACGCACACGTATCTATCATTGATCACTCACTAAGTAGGTTCACAATTCAGCCACCAGAGGTCGTCCAGACTTTTGGATTAGCGAATACAATAATATAAAAATCATATCTTTGGGGTGGCTACACTGCATGATACTATAACTGAGAAGGTAAACCCACGCGCATGTTTTATTTCTATCTCTCTTGCACAGTATACGTCACTCCGTGACAAATTTCTGTTGGCGCTTCGAGGTTAAGCGAACATTTCAGTGCGTTTATCGTTTTAAATTGTGTTTTTCAGTAGTTTCGGTTCGAATAATTTCACTTACTTCATTTATATTCCATAATAAGAAACTATGGTTCATTGTGCTGTGGTGGGTTGTTCCAGTAACAATAATAAAAGATGTAAAACTGCATCGACATGTCGTTACTTCACTTTTCCTTCATCGAAGGGAACTTGCAGGTTGTTGGTGAAGAATTGCTTTCAGAAGATTCAGAAGAACAAGTTCAATGTAAAAACAGCTAGAATATGTTCGAAGCATTTCTCAGACGACGACTATGGATTGCAAGAAAAAATGTTAGAATTACCTATTCAGAAATGGAAATTGAAAGATGATGCCATATACCTTCCTCAAACATTCCAATATCATCAATGAAATGTTGAATTCATTACCTTAGATTTTTTGGGATTTTCTCTCTCATTTCAATGACTATTAGCAGAGAAATTCTCTTATAGGTATCGTATTTTAAATGCATTGACATCTTGGAGCAGATCACTGATCTGTCCTTTACTACAAATAGGTATATTGAAATATTCATCATATTTCCTATTTTTATTAACCTACACACAGTATTTTTTTTCAATTTATTCAATTCGATTTATTCAATTAGATTCAATTTCTTTTATGGTATCTATCTGAAATGTAATTTGTTGAAAAATTTTAAACCCATTATTCCTTATTAGATGCGTTATGTGTATTCGTACAAATGTATTTTCACCTTCATGGTTTGATGATTATTTTGTGAATTATCTAAATACTTGAAAGTAATTGCACTGATCATGATGGTGTAACAAAACAGTGCTTCAGTGTTTTAATTTCCAATAAAAATATTTATATTAAATACAACTTCATCTACTTGTGTTTTATTAGACTCATGCCCCAAATGTTCATAATTGTGGCCAATATATTATATATTACCACTATTGTGAATGCACTTTATGGTATTCACTTCACTTGAAATGATTCATGAAAGTCAGTTGCGAAATATATATTTATCAACTAGTGGATATTTCATTATTATTATTCATTTCTGAATAAATGCTCACGAATAAAACAATTATTCACATACAAAAATATAGTTCTCAATAATCTTTCTGTTTTGAAGAACGTCATGAATGTTACTCCTACAATACCTTTGAATGAATTATTTGAAATTTAGAAGATATCCAAGGGAATAACTCATTTTGTTGTATTCATTTTTATCATTTTATATATTTCGATGATTGGAATTATAATTCCACTAGCATTAAAACTCCAAAAACATTGTCATTCGATAATTCGTCTGATCTAATATATGAAAACCCGTGTTATTCCGATTGCCGCCAATCGTATTTGTCACGTAGTGACGTCATGCGCAAAGCGGTTCAAAACTAAAACCTCGAGTGATCATATCTTTCCTCGTTATAGTATCATGGCTACACTGCAGTTGTACCAACCTCAATTTATACCAAAGATCACTCCTCCCGCGATTTCCAAGAATTCCATCGCAGCAGAACATAACGAGAAATTCGTTTTCGTATGTCAAAGACAGCAGTGACGGGGTGTGACCAGCACGACAATTCATAATTCAATAATGGTTTCGGTCGCTGCGGGACATTCGTTCCGAAACGTCGAGACTCGGGAGATAAATTCGAAAGGGCTCTGCAGGTCGAACCCCGACTTTGGCAGCAGGATTCTAGGTATACGATATACGTTTCGCGCTGTGGATGGCCCAGCGGGACGTCGCGAGGATTTCGGGTGTGCCTTGAAGTGTAATCTGCATATTATGTCGGACAGGAAGATGAGATATCTACATGCTAGCGGCGTATTTTGCATTATTTGTCTTGATAGATTCGATGGTACTGGAACACTGGAGTGATAACAATAATAACACGAACATAGATTGAGTTCGAATCTGCATAATGTGACATTCCGACAAACGCCCTCAGAAAACCATCAAATTTCATAGAATACATCAATGATAGTACCTATGATCACGTTTTATGTACTGTAAATTGCCTTGTTCAACATTGTCTGTTGTTATACTTCACAGGATTACCAAGTGGCTGATATTTCTTGCCTCAATTCTTGAATACGAGAACAATACTTGAAATCAGCATACTTCATGAAATCAAGGATCCACTGATATTCAATTTATTCTGAATAACATTAATATGAGAATAACTGAGGTCGGCGATCTATGCCTTTTTTATAGGTACTTTCATGGTCGGTGCTCAACGGGAATATCATCTATTATGCCACCACGCGCGATTCCTAGTAGACAAACCAGACGAGCTCAAGCTGGTCACTCCTACACTGTCAGGCTCGAGACCTGTCGAACATCGCTATACCAAGCATCATTCCTCAATAGAACGGCAAAGTTATGGAATTCTTCGCCTAGTGAAGTCTTTCCTGATGCTTACAACCTCCAAACTTTCAAAAAAAATTCCAACACCTTCCTACTCTCCCAAAATTCCACCGCTGGCTAACACGATGTTCCTCGAACATCATAGGTTTCCCTTTCGTGTTGTCCACAGATAAAAAAAAAGTTCCATACTCTGCGCACTATGTTTTGTCTTGCGATAGTTCGAGCTTCTGAAGGACCACCTTCTGCAGGGAATATTCGAGATTCACGACTTTCAACCATCCATTACCGAAAGGAATATCTACATTCATTTAACTTGAATCGGAAAACAAAAAAAAACCTTGTTGTCCCGTTGCTCTGACAACTCTGATTTTGTTCAGTTGCGTCAGGATCAGCTTATCAGCAACTCCTTTCCTAACTTGAGTCTGAACACACTATGTTGAGGAATTCTTGCAGAATATTTGGCAAACCTGTCCTCGAAACATTTCGAGTGCTCACGATTATTGGCTAAGGCACATATGACGTAGAGTCCCACGCTTTCATCCTCGTGTTCAAACTACATCCTTCCTCTGGGATTCTTTTGGGAACTCACTCCTAGTGAAACATTCTTCTCTGAAAAGATTTCTCTCGCGACATTACTCATTCATCATTTTTTTGGTATCTCTGTTCACACTTGCAAGCTTACTTGCACTTTTACACTTTTGGAAACACGAGTGAGCCATCGGTGGAATGTTTTGGCAGAGGAAGATGATATTGGAATTCTTCTCGAAAGTTTGGATGCTGTTAACATCGGGAAATACCTCAAGAATTCCATAGTTTCGCAGATCTACGGATCATTGATGCTTCGTAGAGCAAAGTTCTTCAGGTTTCAATCCTACGACAAGCTTGTCTAGTTCAAGATTTCCAATGAGCAGGAACCATAGAAAATAAAAGGAAAAGAGATCGCCCACTCATCTTCAATGTTCTATAGAGATGTCGATGAATTCGTGTGTGAAATCATTGAAGCGCATATTTGGGAGCTGAACTCCAAACATGTGAACAGTACTTCAAGACAGGTCAAATTTGCGCTTTATAGATCAGATAGATCAAAATCTCAGCAGGGAATAGAAGACTGTGATGACCTCCGAACAACAAACCCACTAGAAGGATCACAAAACAAATATTCTGATGCTAACATGAATTCCTCGAATTATCATAATATTAGTACCCAATCGTCGCCAGTGTTGTCATATCCCATCATCAAATAGTGATAAACAGTCCAAAATATTTAGTCCTTTATGAATTCATGTAGTTCAATGCACAAATATAATAATAAATTTGGGTCATGACGATTATGAATCAGTTCTGATTAATAGAAGATTGCTACATTATTCTGAGACTTAGCAATTTTACTTTCTTGGGGGCTCGAGGACTAGCATGGGTATACCGTGATTACTTTTTGCTCAACGTTGCAACACCGCAATCTGATATTGACAGTCAACGGCGATTATTGCTTTGTTTGGTATCTGTCATTATTTACGTTTCGATTTATCGATATTATTCAACTTGTGTTTAGTTTTGTGTACTCAGAATTCCTCAGAAACTCAGTTTATTTCCTGTTTTGGTGATTTGATATAATGGTGAGACGTTGTGAGGTGTGTTAAAGACAATGTTGAACCGGCGATCAAAACACGTCATTTCATAGGTGAGTTACCATTGTCGTATCATTCGAGATTTTGAAGCATTTTCCCGAATGGAATGGATAAAAATGAATTCAAATTGAATTGATTAGATTATATTGATTATACCCATAGGTCAGCTGGGACAGTGTCGTGTCATTGTTCATTTTCCCACCAAGAAATGCTGAAAAGTACTACTGAAATTGTTACGGATTTTCAATTTGGTTTCATCATGAATTAATAATAAATTCGACCTCTCTGACAACACGGCACTGTTGCTGGGAGAATCAGGTTCTGCTATCTTTGTTTAGATAAAGATAGATACTATAGATGTTGCTTCCAAACAAACTGTATTGCCAGGGCTGTGGATTACTTATCTAGTCTGTTCAATGATCGACGGTGATGACGATGTAGACAATAAGACGAATGGAACTTGATTGTCTAGTTCTCGAAATCAGGTCCCAAATTCTGCATCGGCTTCTCAAGAATTCTGTCTTCCCAGGGAGGACATGAATAAGGATCAATGGTCGAATGTTTCTTCCTACTAGATCTCCAGACCTCTCACTCTTATATTAACTCCTAACTATAATTAACTCCTAGTGGATTGTGAATATTGTTGATCGACTTCATGATATGATAGAGAGCAGATGAGAATGAAATTTGAGCACACACTGAATTTTGCATCACTTCATTCGTACACTCCGACTAAGATGAATATACCAGGACCTTCAGCAAATTAGTGTATAACTAATGGATTGATCATCAATCGTCATGACTCACTGAGATGATGAGAGTTGATGAACAACATTCACAAGCTATTCAAATCTCATACAGAAACATTTCAACCCGCAATGCTATTCATTTTATCCATGTATAGCGTCATAAATCCGTATAAATTCCAGAGAGAATCATATCCACCTGGAACCGAGAATTTTCGAGTCTTCCATATACCTTGAAAAACCCAAATATCCATCTACATGGTAATTCATATCGCTGTGGCAAACTCGAGCTATTTTTCACCAGCGCATGACTGATGCTGGTTTTCTATTCCATTTCCGCGAAAATGTTTGTTTTGTATACCAGGATGTGCTGTGCACGTCATGAGTGATGGTGTATTCTTTGTTACCGATATGCCGTGTGTTTTTTCACGAAAGGAACATATATTATTATCATGCTGAAATTGATCCAAATAAATGATAGAAAAGACACAATATTGATGATCTTCCAGTCTGAATCTGCTATGTTTCATTTTTACTCAATCCCCGGGATGGGACACTTGAAGAAGATGAAATAACATCACAGATTGAAGAATGAGATATCGATTCCGTTACTCTCCGTATTCCCTTCGATGTTTTAGTTCAAAAGAAGTATGAAGGTAATAAAGAAAAATATAACAGGGCATTGAAGACTCTAAGAAAGTTATAGGCTCAGAGGAGGGCAGCACCTGCAGATGCTGCAGAAAATATCAGGAACACCACACCGCATCCTGAAGGAGATTGATAATACTGTCAGACATTTTAAAGTTTCATGATGTTAGTTCTGGATGCCATTCGAATTTCGAAACGAAACTGCAGAATAGAATGAAGAAAAACTATTCGAAATTTTATATTCAGATTCGATTATTCAAAATCGATTGAAACACCATGGAATGAAATGAGAACACATACGTCAGGAACCTGTTTATGGACTTCAGCTAGTGAAGACACAGCACAATTCTGAAAGAATGGAATATGCGAAAAAGAAATTATGGAGATAACTTGGAAATTCAACTGTAAAGGCAACTATGAGCAGGTGATTTGTGAGCTCTGACTTATGCATCATTTTGTCTTTGAGTTATCTATCTCTCTGTCATTTCCTTCTTACCTGAAGTTGAATCCTATGTTTCCATTTTATATATCCTCTCATTCATTCGCGAAATAGTCGTGAGGAATATAACTGAAGGTATATATTTTTCCTGGAAATATTCGCCGATTGATTATTCCATCTTGCAGCTCCAATTTCGCTTCAACTCTGAAACAAGCTGTCATAACAATCACCGAATATTTTCTGCAAAATTATATCATTTGTTTGTTGTTTGTGTGATGTCATTGGAAATTCGACAAAGTGCTTTCAATTAGACAGTGAGTTTATGAAAGGAATCCAACACGTCAACATACCCTCGGCGAACAAACACCTCGTAAGATTAAAGGACCTCTCCAACGCCGGAGGTATATCCTAATACCCCAAAGATACCATTCGGAATGGTCTGGGAGGATTTGATGCCTGGCCGGAGGGTGTAATGATAAAAGGGATTAGAGTCCTTCGGGAGCTCTCATTCTACCCTTAAGGCGTTTAGTGCCCCTGCATCTTATATAAAGATTTATGGCGAGTTCCACTGCCACAATTCGGGCAGTTTAGTGATTTCACTCGACGGACTTTATTGATTATCGGAATCGCGTTGTATAAGAATTCATTGGCGGGGGATTCTTCATGAAGAGGAGTTAATTTTGAAAGAGCACGTACTGAATCTATAGCCCTCTATCGATCCATCAACGTGATGGGGCTACTAAAAGGATGTGTTGGTATGTTACAGCGAGAGCTTCTGCATCTGCCTGAATGAGCAGAGGGTATCATGCTGGAAAATCAGTGAAATAAATTGGCAACAATACAATGCAGCTACTTGTTTCCTTTGGACTCTCTTTTATATTCGGCACGTTCAATTCTGATTCGACTCCCATGCCATCGATAACATCAAATCTGAAGAGTTTTTTTCTTTTTTCAAACTGCCATTCCAGGACTGCTACATCTATCGATGGATTAGATTTCAATATGTCACATTTTCACTTACACATTAGCTTTTTCGGGTACCTTGAGTTGGTGAAGTAACAATATTGTTCACTCATTTTTCAGCTTTTGATGGGATTTTCTCTTCTCGTTTCTAAAAAATAGAGTAGAAGTTATTAAAAATTATTGCAATATATTTGTAGTAAGGACAGATTTAGGATCTGTCCCAAATTATTATTATTAAATATATTCGTATTTCCAAATTTTTTCAAAAACAAGGTGTCACTGACCAATAGAGAATTTCTCTTTTAGGTATCTAAAGGTTTAATTTCAAGCGCAGTGACATTTTGGGACAGATCCTAAATCTGTCCTTACTACAAATATATTGCAATAATTTTTAATAACTTCTACTCTATTTTTTAGAAACGAGGAGAGAAAATCCCATCAAAAGCTGAAAAATGAATGTACCACCTCCTCGAAGAACTTACAGACAGTATTTAATATTGTTCACGTAGAAATATTTGATCTGAAGGATTATCCTTTATACAATCAGACAATATCGAGGAAATACATTCACTTGGAGGTGAAATAATCACTCCAGGAGATCAACCAGATTCATACAATGGGGCAATATCAAGTGGACATGTTCAGTAAACGAGAATTCTCTGACGAATAATTGACCATGTTTTCGAGTTCATTCATTCTTCAATATTTCATATGTGGAATTCCAAATAGATGTTCGAACTTTGAATCTTCTGTAGAAGATCATTGGTATATGTTGCCTCTATCATGATCCATACGTCGCATCTACGTACTGTTCAGTTTATTTCGTATCGATATAGCCGGTATTGAAGTGTATGATTTCACATGAACTCAAATACATTACAACTCATTTTTGGGATATCGAGAGGTAATGAAAGAGCATCAAGAAAAGAATCATTTACCTGCCAACTAACAGTCTGCTAAGAAAATTTTGATTCATCAGACTTCTGTGTGGCTTCAACAATAGTATTTAAGGCATGATGATAATTGAGCATCCAACTCTCACTAAGTGGATGAGTACACCTCATGTCTTCGGAAACTATGTATGATTGTTTTTATGAGATGTTGTTGTCAGAGTTTTCAACTCTGATGGAGGTTTGACCCATTTTTCTCGAAAACTATTCTCATACACAGAATTAAAAGCATCGATCCTTTTATCCAATCCTGCTCAACTCACACAGCAGCGAAAGGCAGGACATCCATAAGAAGGGACCGTCATAAATCAGAGAATAAAAGTGGGCCTATTCGGAATTTCGGAAAGTTTCACTCGTAAAACCAAAATGACTCCGAGTTAGTCTACGATAAACTTGCTTTCCATGATATTACGGCAGCTATTCAGGAGATTGACGTTTCATACTTCGATTTATTTTCGTGCGCACGAAAACTCTAGCGTCGATAGCAGTTTTATGACGGAGGACGTTTTTTTTATGATGGTATCTGATAGAATTGGTAATATGCATTTCTGCTCTGGATGATTCCATCCGATGTTCATTAGGACTCGATAACATTGTAGGCTCTGATCGATGAGATATTTTTTTCCGTATATTTCGTATGATTGTTCTTCAATTTTCAATTTTGTATGAGTCAAAATCGATCTCACTGTATTCTCTGCCTCGAACACTGTTTTCACTCGAAACTTGTCACCAACACGTTCAATTTTCTCAGATATTCCAGGAATGTATGGGATTAGATTTGTTATCAGTGTCGGTTGTCTTTGTGATTGTTGTATATCCTGTCTGTTCTCAATTTGGTGTATTGTTTCATGAAAGGAATTTTCTGAATAAGTGTTGAATTGTAGAACATCTTTCAGGAGAGAAAATCCCACAGAAAGCTGGAAAATGATAGGATTTATGTTTTTATTCTCAGATTGAAAAGTAAACCAGCGGTTGCCAGATCTCGTCGAATACTTGGCTGACATCCAGTATCTCAGCGTCGCATTAACTTTTTTCTGAACAGTTGAGATAGTATTTTGTCCACAATGCCATGGATTTTTCATGGTGTTCCATATTTTGACCGAAAGCCAAACTGGTGATTCGATACTAGAAATTTGTTTTATTTTCTACTGTTGAGTCTGTGATCTTCGCAGCTGGTATGTTACAAACTTTCCTTCACTGAGAACTAGTGGTACTCTTGTTTGGTACTCTAATTTGTGTTCACTCCCAACAAAATGACTTCAAAATCATTTCCACACCTGTTTTAGTGGGCTCGGAAATTTCTGTCTTCTATATTTTTTGTACTAAAATATCCAACACTCAATTTCTCATGCCACCATAGTGAGTCACCTCTATCACAGTTGTACCTAAACTTGATCATAATATGAAATCCTCTCTGTGCCTATTAACATAGTGAAACGGAAATTTGAATGTCACCCTGTTGAGACACTGATGAATGTTCGCTAAATAATACCACCTCATTAGCAAGGATTTTGTCCAGTTAGTAAAAAGAATTCACCAGGGTACCAGCTATTAAAAATCCTTACAATCGTTGAAATCCCCATTAAACTAAATGGTTTCTTTCCCAGATCTAAATGAGCCAAAAAGACGAAAAAGGAGTCCGAATTAAATGGATACTATAGAGTCGTTCCGGGATAAACTTTTGTTCATTTGCAGTTCTAATAAATCGCAAAGTGTATGAAGGGCTCCTAAATAGGTATCCAAGCTGTTGCGCATTTTTATCCAGAGCTAGCTCGATGCAGTAGCCTTTCATAGTGACCCAAATTGACTGGATTTAAGTATTCTCATTCCTAATGATGCACTGCTCACGAGGAGACAATAAAAGGCTATGAAAAATGATAGTTGAATTATGATATTTCCTGAGGATATTACCTCTGTGTACCAGACCATGAAGGGATGGACGGCAATGAAAAGGCCATTTCGTGAGAAGAGTCTGCAATGGAGAACCCTAGTCCTGATTCAATACTTGGCATTACAAAATCCTCAGTCGAAACCTTCGATCATTGAACAGACTAGATAAGTAATCCACAGCCCTGGCAATAGAGTTTGTTTGGAAGCAACATCTATAGTATCTATCTTTGTCTAAACATGAATAGCAGGAGCTGATTCTCCCAGCACCAGTGCCGTGTTGTCAGAGGGGTCGAATTTATTAATAATTCATGATGAAACCAAATTGAAAATCCGTAACAATTTCAGTAGTACTTTTCAGCATTTCTTGGTGGGAAAATGAACAATGACGAGACACTGTCGCAGCTGACTTTGGGTATAATAAATATAATCTAATCAAATCAATTTAAATTCATTTTTATCCTTTCCATTTGGAAATCTCGAATGATACGACAATGGTAACTCACCTATGAAATGACGTGTTTTGATCGCCAGTTCAAATTGTCTTTAACACACCTCACAACGTCTCACCATTATATCAAATCACCAAAACAGGAAATAAACTGAGTTTCTGAGGAATTCTGAGTACACGAAACTAAACACAAGTTGAATAATATCGATAAATCAAAACGTAAATAATGACAGATACCAAACAAAGCAATCATCGCCGTTGACTGTCAATATCAAATGGCGGTGTTGCAACGTTGAGCAAAAAGTATTCATGATACCCATGCTGGTCCTCGAGCCCCCAAGAAAGTAAAATTGCTGAGTCTCAGAATAATGTAGCAATCTTCTATTAATCAGAACTGATTCATAATCGTCATGACCCAAATTTATTATGATATTTGTGCATTGAACTACATGAATTCATAAAGGACTTTAAATATTATGGACTATTTATCACTTTTTGATGATTGGATATGACAACACTGGCGACGATTGGGTACTAATATTATGATAATTCTGGGAATTCATGTTTGCATCAGAATATTTGTTTTGTGGTCCTTCTAGTGGGTTTGTTGTTCGGAGGTCGAAACATAAGTCTACCAATGGCTAGTCCAATGACATCCAAGAATGTTTTATTGTATTCCTTTCATCGTTCAGGTAGCTAAATCAATCATATGCTGTCAAATAGATGAGAAGCTGATTTGTCTCATTATTTTGTAATTCTGATCAGTTATCGATCAGGACTCCTTCAGATCATACAGGAAAGTGAAATAAATATCTGAGGACTGATGGGATTCACATTCGAAGTATATTGTTGACAAACTGAGGATAATTTCATTCAGGATGAAAGAATTAAAAACCACTACGCTGAGTACTTGAAAAAATTGTGTGGGAGAAGCTTCAAATACTCATATTCCTGTTCAGAATGACCTTGAGGTAGTAGAGGAAGACTGACTGTCATATGAACTTGTTCTATGAAAGATTCGGAACAAACTTTGTATCATATTCAAACATAGTGAATTTCGCAAGCAAAAATAAAAGTTATTCAAGCCCATCTCATTTATGCAACGGAATCAGCGATAAAAGCTACCCTCGATTCTCGTTGCTACGGTATTCATTGTTCTACTCCATTTATTACCGTCGCGACATGAGCAAAAACCAAAACAGGGAGAACAATTTTCTCGGAGCATCCGTTCAAAGTTGCTACCTTTTCCCCACCCCTTTTAATGCCTCCATTAAATTATAGAGTTGGCGATGAATTGAAAGGAAATGATGGAAGGTAGTAATTCAGAACTGCCATTACACTGCGAATCGTACAATCGGGGATTTCAATAGGCGGCGTTGAAACAATTGAAGAAACAATTGAACGGTGCAGTTACAACGCAGCGCTTTCTATGCCGGCAATTTCTACGTACACATATAGATGTTCACATTTGCCAGCTATGCTTTAGTTCTCCGGAGGTAAATACTTGGAAATGCTACTTGGGACCTGTTGGGGCTTCATTTGGGTTTATTCCGCTTGAATAAACGGTGGAGTGATGAAGATCAGGCGAAATTTCGATTCCTTCTCAACTCTAGTTGACATTATCGAAAGGAGTGCAGATTATTGGGTACATGATAAGGTTATCTATGTAGAGATTGAATTCTGTACAAAGGCTTGAGGGTGTATTCCATGAGTTTAGGCTTTGTCAAACCAAAGCCTATAGGTGTTGCAATCAAATTCTCAATTAAGCTCATTGCTGAATACAATGAGAAAAAATCGTCAGAAATTATTCGAACTGAAAATCGCCCTGTACATCCTTTGATATTTTATTATGCATTTCGTAACCACTAACTAGATACTGTTTCACTTTCAGATAACGACCCTGGTTGAAATCCAGTCTGGCCTGTTGTTGGTGAGCTGCCAATTCGAATTCATTACCGCGGTGTTTGTGAATCTGAAAAGACGCCGTGGGCATGAACTGCAAGCTAACAACCTAGTTATTACGACAAGCATTGTTAAAAACTCCTCAGTACACCTGTTACGATGGGGCATAAGCACCTTACACTCACAGCAAATTTTCAAGCGTCAACACGAAACTTCCTTGACATAGTTGTTAATAATTACCCTGAACTTCATCAGGGTGACAAAAAATCATGAACAATACAAACAAGAAAATTTCTTTGAAGTAAAGCAGGAAGCCATTTCGTGCATAGATACTTTCGCTCAGAAACATCAGTGAACATCTCCGAACAACAAACCCACTCAATGATCGAAGGTGAACAGTGTTATAATTCGCTTTGGTGCAATCTTCATACTGATAAAGATCGTTCAGAAGCTATTCCTCATTTCATTCATTCTATTCACCTCGCTTGACACCAGGCAAGACGATACCTAATAAAATAACTAAAGATAATGAATGCTATAGAATTACTCAGATATTTTGCAAGTATCGATTGTCTGAACGAATTGCCTATTGCCTATATTGCCTATATTGCCTATTCCAACATTGGTATCGTAAATTTGTATCATTTTTATCATTTTTTCTGATACAGATTCTCCTCAGGAAAGCATGTGTTTTCATCAGAGTGGTTTCAAGATTGAGATCCAGTGTTTGTCACAATCTTATCTTCAGTGTCCCAGAAAAATCAATACTGGTTTAATTGGTTCATATGTGAGCTGTTCTGGAAAATCGACAATGATTACAATTCCATTCAGCTGTCATCAGTCGGTGGAATTAGATTTGACGAATGAATCCAGCGATTGTATGTAAACCCTTTGATCACTGGAGGAATTAATCGATTATGCAAAAATTTAAATTCGAATACAATATCGCAGTCGAAAAATACGAATGATTATCAACCATTCCCAGTCCATTCAGTGAGAGATTAATTTTTTGCTGAACAGAATGAATTAGGAATGAGTCCGATTATTCTTTCACATGCATGATACGAATGACATGGATATCCGTTATGATAAACATTGTAATTCAGTCATAGAGTTACAGATCTGAATTTGAGTAACAAGGTTGGACTTTCGATTCCTTTCTGAGTGACATTCATTAACAGATTCCTGATTTTTTGCGTTTCCTGATCCATGAAGGCTTGAATTGATCCTTTATGCTTTTCCTGTATACATCCAATCAACTTTGTTGTCCAAATATGAGGTAATCACGTCGTAGTTCGGATTCGACTGCGAAAAACACGGATGAAAATGTATTTTTATTGTTCCAACTCTATTTATATGGATTCCCCTGAATTTTACGATATTTATTTAATGGAATCGCCCTCTGAACGGACCGAAACCGCTTTATCGAAGGATATCTGAGGAAAATGACATAGAAAAGACCCTTGCCAGATTTGAATGAGATGCAATCTTGATCAATATCAGATTTACAATATCTCTGAAATGAATGCCTTGTAGAGGACTTCAGAGTGGAAGGTTTGTTATAACTCAACGAGATGATTCCTTCCTAGTTCATATTTACGGGATCATCATGATCATAGATGGTAATCGGAAGCATTGCTTGTAAATGTCAGAAGACGTAATTTGGTGAAGAATAACAATCCCCAGCAAAGTCAATGATTGGATCAATCGATATTTTTGTTATTTCAATCAATAGCAATGCATATTTCCAGCCACTCATAAGGTACTATACGATATCTCGAATATACAGGGTGGCCCAATGGAAACTAAACAAGGTGGGCATTTTGCTGAGAGATCGAGGAACTGACTGATTCTTTATGTAATGTTGAATAGGACAGGATTTGAAGAGGAACACATGGAGCACTTCTCAGATGAACATCGTTCTAACTACAAAATGAGGAATAGTGATGGAAGGGAAAAAGCGTCACTTTCCATCACTAGCCGATTATTTTCATAAACGTGTTTTCTCGAGAACTACTGCATCGAATTCCAAAAACAAGGAAGCGCTGGTGAAAGATTTCGATTTCCTTCGAAATGATGTATCACTTGACCCCTCATGCCATTTTAGATTCGAGGGTTGGAGCTCACCCCTCCGAGGGATTTGAAGTGAAAAAGTTGAAAATATTTACCCTCGAAATGAAAATCGACCGGTTCGAGCGTTTTTTTTTCTGAGAACGATAACAATGCCAAATCGGCCTCGTTCCGTTCTCATTGGGCCACCCAGTATATCTTACGAGTAATAATTACCTGAAAGAAGTTGAACTTACTAGACTCAACTAGAAAAGAAGTCGATTTGACATATGTTACGTGACTGAAAAATATGTCGACCATTTTGAAACGAGGTCGGTTTTGAATTCAGCTGAGGAGTTATCAGATGAAGTTATATCGTAACTAATTGGAGATTGAATTTCCTCCCAGATATTCCATAATGATAGGAATCCTCCCGGTGTGGCAAACATCATTTCCAATCCAATATGTTTTCACATATTCTCCAGTTTTACCTTCAACAATCCTTCCGAAACTGCGATGTATACTGTATATACCGTGAAATTGAAGAACGTAGTATTCGAAAACAAACTCTGCACTCACTACAATCCAGTGGTATGAGTATATCATACTACTTTTCTCCTCTGAGAGTAGTGAACAGCCCCAAACTACTCACAGAACATTACTGTCTCTTCGAGAGGTTCTGATGTAGTTGTACCAACAGTACAGTATTCGAGTTTCGACTATTTGAAGGTATCATTGCATCAAAAAACAAGCCATGGTCGGCGATACATTTCCTCATCCATCTACATATAATTTCTATAAAAAGTGCAATTACATACGCCAGTTGGTTTGGATATTTCTAGTTGAAAAATACTGTAAAGCTAGCCTTTTTCCAACCGGATTCATCTCTTCTCATTTATATGCGCATACTTCGCCATGAAATGTTTTCAACCCTCATTCTTTTTTCATGTAGCTGTTTCGTTGCTTTATGTATTTATTCAGAAACATTTATGGCAAACTCCACCAGAGAGAATCTAGATAGTTTGCCTCTGGACAGGAACTCCATGACCTTTTTAATTCACCCTGCCATTTCAGGCGGAGATTAATTTGCTTGAATTATCCTCAATTTTCCATTGTTCCACTACCTATGTAGCCGGAATAATTCCATATGAAAAGTTTGAAATTTCTCGTGGTCAAATCAAGGTTGGAATAATCAGACGAATCAAAAATCCAGTTGGATATCAAAGGAAAGTGAAATGGAAACCGATAGGTTTGAATTCTTTCACGTTTCAAGGTTTCATTCCTATTGTTAGACTTTCAATTTGTTCGAAACTTCATGAAATTGGATTTCGTCGATATAAACACATGAAAATATGATTTTTTCTTGCATACAGTGATCATATGAAGCTCGGCTATGGAAAGATATCTTCCATACCATTGTATAAATTCCCAAATATGATCCCTAGGTCTTGGAAGTTGGATTCGTACATCAGCTTCGAGAAAAGTACTCGAAGAAAAATATCATGGATTTATTGAGTATCTGTCGATATTGGATGGTATCAGAAGGAAATCGTGATATTTCAGAATTCTTGATATCCATAAATTTACAGATAATTCATTATCAATATATCTGCGGATAAACCCAAAAGTTATCAAAAGTCACAAAGATGCAAAAAGTATTTCTGGGAGAGATTATATTTTTGTTTTCATAGGCTCTAAAAAGCTATAACCATATTTTCTTGTGAGATTTTTACTCTAATGGATATGATGGAAAATATATAATAGAATGATGAGAATAAATGATGAATGAAATACATGAAATATTACTTATAGTCAGAGAACATATACCATATTATGAAACGAAGATTTATTGTTGGTGACTTCCCCGCCTCATTTAATGATTTAATCATATGATTTTGGATATTGGAAAGTTCAGTTGAATCATCTGGTTTTCATCCCAGGAGTCTACGTTTGAGCTATGTTGCAAACTTGTCGTATCGGAGCTTCTGAACCTTGGAATGAATAAGGTTTCCATTTGGAAGAATCAGTAACTGTTACACTCCACTCTTCTTGTAATCACAATGTATGATCGGAAAAAATTTTGAAATATGCTATTGATTGACTCACGATTCCTGTATGTTTGTTCAGTTACTTATCTTGTATAGAATGGCAGTTATATCTTCTGATATATGCTGCATCCTGTATATGTATCTTGTGCAGCCTGTTTATCAAAGTCAGAATGCTTCCATTACTGAAAAGTCCACATAATTCCAGGAATTCAGGAGAATCACCGGATACCACTGAATCCACATCGATATTATATAATTTCTCGTTCGCGACTATTTGATTCCGAAGTGATTATCTGACGACGAATTGAGTTATGTTGTATCGGATAATGTGGATTTGTCAATTTGTCACATTGATTTCGAATCGCTCGAGGATAATATAATGAAACGTCCTCTATCGATAATCGATAATCGATAATTCCTATGTTTTCGGTATCGTCTGATTTGAAAAATGTTTCCAACGATCTCTGTCGGAGTCGATTCCGATCGAACGGATTTCTTAATTGGGAGTCTTATGGTCTCACATTTCTCAGCTCTATCAAGAGAGAGATCAGTCGAATAATGATAATTTGTTTCATTACAAAGTTCCAGAATATGTACATTTTCCATCTGGAATATAACTGAACAGTATCAAAACAACACAACCCAAACCTCAGTTTCATCAATCTTATTCCTTCTTGAAACATCTTGGATTCATATTGAATGCAGCTGAAAGCTGAATTGATAGATGAAAATCACTCACATAATCGATTTCAATGTGCCACTTCCGAAAATACCTATTTGAAACGCATTAGCGATAGAACTACTGATTCAGATGAGATGAGATTGGGGTAAATCTATGATCCATTCGAGACAGACATGATAAAACTTGAAACATTCGAAATGCAACAATGAACCCAATTTGCATGAGAGTTCGATGTTCAATTTGGAATCTACTTCAGATTATTTGTCAATAGATGACGATAACATGTTATTACACGTTATTACATATCATAACACATATTACATCAGGAATGCTCTCCTTTTTGTCACGATAGATTGAATTAGGTAAGTAAGTAAGTAAGTAAGTAAGTAAGTAAGTTCATTCGTTCACTGATTACATATCGGATTACAAGGAAGTAATTTGAAATATATCTCTGAAAGAATAAATGAGACAGAGAGAACAGGTTGAATGATTAATTGAAAACCATCTAGTTTGTGGCCACCTAACAATGCTTGTCTTGTAGCCAGCAAAATAGAATAGTATTCCTGACTTCACATGATAAGAGTTAATTATATAATGAATAGAGAGAGGATCGTAAGCAAGAAGGAAAGAGAGGAGGGAGAGAGAATCAGAGATTGAGATGAGCTCTGAAAGATGAATATATAATTTTTCTAGTATCACTTCTAGAGTTCCATAATCATTTTTGAGGTAATTTCTCAGTTCTATCTTGAATTTGGACTCATTTTGTATTTCATTCTGTATAAGTGGTCAAAGAAAATTCATAAATCTGTGGAATCTCTAAACGTTGTACTGTACTGTTGTACTCAGAATGTATCATCATCTTTTTTCAGCCATACGGAATTTTTTCATGATATTCTCAGTTGTAGAGCGACTGTTTTTCATGAGCAGCGTTTGTTCATTAAGAATTCTCATTTGCACATGTATTGTCATGTCGTGGAACATAATTGGATCGAGCTTTCACGCTGTCGAAATCGACATTGAAATGTTTGTTCAATTTATTGATTATTTCATTATGGTTCAACGTAGACACGAGAATCGTGGAAATTTCGACTATTGCTTGGATTTCACTCCAATGAGAAGCAAGATCATTCAAGAAACAGAATTTCCTCAAAGTCGTTGTGATTGTCAATGTCATTGTGGATTTCTTCTGGTTGTGATTTCACCTCACTTCCTGTAGATTTGCTAGACTTTATTCAAATATGTTACCAGAGTATACTTAGATTGGTATATTCTGGCAATCATTTTCTTTTTATCCTTATCGTTCAGTGAATATTAATTCCTTAAAGATTGAGAACAGGATAGTTCTTGTTCCATTAGCATATTTCTTCACATATAACGACATATGAAGAGGGCGATTTAATGTATCCATATTTCCCGAGAACATCATCATGGAGAAATGAATTTATTTGATTGGGAATATTGGAGTGGGTCGAAAATAAGTCGAATAATAATGGCAATGCAAACATGATAACCATCGAGATGAATGATATATTGACTCATGCATCATATCGTGCCAGCTTAATATCTCGTTTTCCTATTTTTGTCTCTGAATTGAAGTTGGAATTACTGTCAGTCACAAATCAGATCACATGCCGCCACATCATTCTTTGAACTTCCACTTATATATTTCCTTATTCCTTCCATACCCTATAAAATGAATGAGTAGACTTTTCCAATCAACTGAATGTATATGAATTCATATAATATATGGAACCCATCAATTTCAGTTCCTATATCAAATGTTACCATGGCAACTGCAACTCGGTTTCAAAAATCAATAGGTGATCAATGATGTCTCAATATGTTATAATAATGTCTATTATGCATTCAAACTAGTTCGATATGGATACCATGACGAAATACATTGTAACGGCGAGTCAAGATATTGCACATCGAGACTGGGTTCATATATGTAGAAATGCATGAATCAGCTTCGCTGGGAAAATAATTCACTAGGAGAACATCACAATAGCAGAGCCTCTTATTTTCGATACCTCACATTGTTCCTTGATTCTCTCGCTGAAATTTATGGACCTAACCGCGACAGATATAATTTCCACTCGAAAGGCAACTCAGCTGAAATCCCGTCTAATAAAATATTCCAATTACAGACACTATCGATAAATCCTTCTCATTTGCTCTCCCTACGAAGGAGCAGTGAAAGGAACATTGATAATATTCGACCCTTCTTGGGTGCTTCTTCAGATCCATATAAAAGCGGTTATTCCAAGGATATATTCTCAAGAATCGACCCAAATTGAAAATATTTCCTCTCTTCATTTCAGGAAGCTGAATAGGATCTATACACAAGGTGTTCTTGAAAATCATCGGAACGTACAATATCACTAAAAGTTGCATTTAGGTGTGTTTTCGAAATTAGAACAGTAAATAAAATGGAGTGTTGTATGTGATATAATGAAACAAGAACACGAGGAAATGCCATGTATAGAATATCCATGTTATATTCCTTCAGGACTAGATATTTGAATCAATCAGTTTGAAGTTATTCCCTATTATTTATTGAGTGTCTAACATTGAGAAGGAATTTTTGTATTGTTCAATCATTATGTGGCCAGTTTAGACGAATGATAGCTGTAAGAATTTAGTTTATTATTGAGATAGATAGATGATAGATAGTGTGTACGAAAACGATGAGCGAACATATCAGAGGGTGGGACTATATATACGGAGAGAAGATAGAAAGAAAGCTCTAGAGAGTGTGCCAATTTGAAAACTCAGCTCTAGGGGTTGCCATTTGAAATTTCGGAGGAAAATGCCACTACTGAACTGTCCTTTCTTCATTCTCTAGAAACGTTTTTCTTTTATTTTCTAGAAACAAAATCTCCAGAGGTACAGCCACTTCAAAGACTGCATGAACATAGATCCTATTGTACCTTCCACTAAGGTTTTTTTGGTTAATATCATCTTGAACGAATCTGTCAAAATATTAAGAGATCCAAAACCACATCCTCGGCAACTGACCAGTCAAGGGCGAATGCTGGATTTCCATTCCATCAATACGTTCAGCCTTGTGCCAGACAAATCCACAAGAAACGAACAACAAAGAAAATATTCCGCTCCAAATCGTACTGGCGCATAAATCCGTCTGCCCATTTCGAGTGCATTACCGTTCAGAAGCGGGATTATGTTCGAAATTTATTTCAATAATACAAACTATGTAATCCAGGCACAAAAGATTTACACTCATAGAAAACGCATTAGCATTTCAGCCGGAGCTTCGTATACATAATCGATGCTTCAGCCGGTTCAGCGGAGCACCCATTCGCAGGGAATTGGACGGAGCTTTTGCCGCTTAGCAAATGTTTTTATGCGGGCGGTTACAAACGGTCCACACTGATAATGTCCTCTGAATTATCGCACTTCGATGAACGACGATTTGCGAGTGATGTTTTTGTCATCTCAACCGATATTCTCTGATTCGACTTCCAGAGATATCTACCCATAGTTTGGATATATTCAGCGATTCGATTGGGTGAATATAGGATGATCGTAGGAGGTCTTAATGAAACCTATCGCATATTCCTCAGACCAAAACAATTCGATTCAAGCAAACTTACTTCGGTACAAAGTTACTCAGTTCGAGCTCAGCCTTTGCTTTATAATTTCGAAACATTATTGATCGATGAACATTGCCTATACCGAAGAGATATAGACTATGGAGACTACGCACTCAAAATATTTATGAATGAAGGAGTTGAAAACAACCATGAAAGATCAAATGTGAAGACGTTGTCAGTCATAATGGAATGTGGATGTTGATTGTGTTCGGTTCACAAGGTGTTCAAAACATGACGAGAGATGATGCTTCGGACTCTGTCGATTCTCTGACAGATTCTTAACCAACCCCATCAACTATCATCAACAATCAACACGATCGTTAGAATTCTAGGGAATCGTATGAGACTGCACTTCTCGGCTATTTTTCTGTTTATATTTCCAATGTTTTGATCAAAGCATTACTTGTTCCATTTAAAACGAAGTAGAATGGATATTGGTCAATTCAACAATGATATTATGAGTACCTCAATGAGTGCTCAAGCCAAATATGTTGCCGTGTGAAGATGACGAAATAAAAATATAGATAGAGATAGAACTCGATCCCATCTGACAGTCGTTCGTGCTATATGGACTGAGGAATCGAACCATTGCCTCCCAAACAAATGATTTCGTAATTTTTTGTTCGCTGGAATTCTTCTCTGCGATTCATTTTGTCATCACGTTCCATAGAACATCCCATTTGATTTTTCGTTTCAATTTCGGAAACACCCTGCATGATGCTCGTCTGATGATGCAAAAAGTTGCCAAGCTCCGGTGTATCACATCTGATCACATCCAACAACAAAGTTTCCAGATGCCGAGTGAGTTGAAAAGTTTCATCGTGCTTAGGACCGATATACCGGAATTAGAATGGCTTAGGTAGGAGGAGCGTCTCGGAAATGAATGACTCCCAACAAGCCCGCTTGATGTCGATGTGTATGGCAAATTGGATTCCGTCGGGGCTCACACTTCTGTGGAAACGTATGATGCGATCATCTGGTACGTCTACGATTCTGAAAAGCTTGCCAGATATGACTCGATAAAGTTTCGATGCCCAAACTTGAGGGGTGCCGAAGTTGTGCGGTTTTTTGAGATCTCGTATTACACTGACAGAGAGATGTACTGAAGAGATGGAATCACTGACTATCTCGAAAAGGTTGCGACACTTTCACGAATTCTTTTACAATGGAAGAAAACACTGATTCAAAAAAAA
Source organism: Gastrophysa polygoni (assembly GCA_963576655.1). Taxonomy (NCBI): domain Eukaryota; kingdom Metazoa; phylum Arthropoda; class Insecta; order Coleoptera; family Chrysomelidae; genus Gastrophysa; species Gastrophysa polygoni. Next base: position 5,273,592 of record OY755091.1, read on the forward strand.
TCATACAGATTGAACACGAGAAACGAGACGTTGGATTATTTACAAACATTGGTGAGGTTCTCGTGACAGTCACTAACTTTGTAGGACTCTTTGAAATAATTCATCAACAAATATTATGGATCTAAATTTATATGGATTCAAAAAATTATGGCCAACAAACTAATAATGATGATAAGCTAATAACATCATGTATTGTCATGAGCCAGGAAATCCATCCTGGAACCTCATTTTTCAACATCATCTATTTTTTTGTATGATGATGAGGGTATGATTGAAAAAGTAAATAAATTTTTCTCGTTGTTGTATTTGAAATGACGTAGGTGGATTCGGATAGAGAACTCAAACTGAAGAGGTTTATAAGCCAATGAAACATGTTACATGTTTATGATACATAATCTTCTCCATAAGATATACAAGATCAATATTAAATACAAGATCTGGAATAGTTCAAACAGACTTTGAACTGAGTAAATTCAAAGTTTATTACCGAACAATCAACCATCATTTTTGATGGGAGAGTCTATTTTATGACACAGTTTGGAGATGAATATAGTGTTCTCGACATAATAATCGAATGCAATTGAAAAATGACCAACTAATGTAGATAGCTTCTTCGATGAAATGTCCACACTATCATTTGGAATGATGTATTGATCAGCATATTTCAAGTATCTCAATAGAATTCGACAGATGAGTTGACGCATAATGAGATTGATATAAAATATACCGATTGAAATGAAACTTTCCTTTTTCGAGTAGATAATACGGTTTCGTGCGAAAACGTTGAGAGGTATTATCTTGAAAACAGGATGTTTCCGAAATTGGAGCGATAAATTGAATGAAATGACGTGATGAATCACGCAAAAACGCAATCAATCCAAGATTTTCTCAACATTCAAGAGGCACTGGTTCGATTCCTCAGTCCATAACTTGAACAACTCCCTGTTGAGATTGAGTTTACTTTCGCACTGTTTCTAGTTGATTTTTCATTCCGAAAAACTTCACCAGTTGACATATTTGGCTTGAGACTGATGAATGATATAGTCGAAATTAGCGTCACGTCTGTCTATGCATAGTCTCGCAGCACGATGTAGTAAAGATTGCCATGCACGCTTTTTTGTCGCAAAGCAAATGTTTTCATATTCATTAACCTTTCCGCACAATTGGAATAACGCTTCTTCATGTCATACGTTACCAGTCATCGCGGAAGACGGAAACCGACTGTACGGAAGTACAAAATTCCTGTTTCGACTCCGCAGTTACTTGACCATTCAGTCGTTAACCTCTGGTCAGTGGTAAACAAATGTCATAGGAAAACTTCTCAATCCATCATCTGCCGAACTATTTTTGACGACACAGGTATACAATGAGGCGTGAAAATTTGGTTACATCAATCGTTCAAATGAGGAAGATACAGAGGAGGGGGGAGTCAGTCCTGCTGATGATACCATTCGAAGATCCAGACACCCCTCAAGCCTCATGAAGTTGCCGCCAGTGAATGATCCCCAGTTCGATATCTCCATCTGGGTAAGGAGTACTTCTTTCATGCTCTCCACTCAAACTTGAAGTGACTGCGAAGCATCAGGTTCATATTAAATTGAAATGCAAATGTCTATCGCAATTGCATAATATTGACTCGACTCTGGAAGGGAATTTCCATTCTAGAGATATCGAATAAATATAGAAAAATTCCGAGAACTTCCAGTGCTGCGGATTCTATCAAGGCATCTAAAGAGCAGCATTAGGGTAATATCCCTTAGATAGTTCGGAATTCTCGTATGGAAAACTTCGCATTCGAAAGCAGCAAGCATGTAGGAAGGCTTCAGTAGAATCATCTCCAATTTATATACGAGAATTATTACATATCATGATATAAAGAATGAATATGCTCTCTCTGAACCAGTTAAATTCATGGAATGGCCATTTCTAGTTTCATAATATGTGCCGCTTTCTTGTCTCAGTATTATGAGGGACTGTCTGAATCATACACAGAGAAAAATTATAGCTCCCCTAATGAAAGTTTTAGTTAGTATCGATACAACCAGATTTTCTCAAAACTGTCACAACTAATGGTAACCATCACAATATTGTCAACAGATAAAAAAAAATTCTGGTTATTGCATGTAACGATAAAATATTGTTGGGAGTTCTTACTTTTAGTGGTATTCGAATAACTCTAGTGCTCAAAACTGCACGTTCAATATCAGTATAAATGATTATTCTACCACAAATTGATCCAAGAATGAGAATAACGTGTATAAGTTATACTGCACCTAGTTTTAGTTCTTCAATGGATTTTGTATGTTAGTTTCGATAAAAAAACGATTTGAAAATGTCTTGTTATCCGAGGGAGGCGAAAGAAGTAGAGTGCCTTTTCCTTCCTTGAATGATTACTTCAATCTACTTTGTCCTCGTGAGGAAAAGTAGCACTTTCCTCCCTTGTTATACAAATATCCATTCCTGTATTCTCAACAGCGTATATGGAATGGAACTCTTGAATGATTACTTCAATCAACTTCGTCCTCGGGAGGAAAAGTAGCACTTTCCTCCCTTGTTATACAAATATCCATTCCTGTATTCTCAACAGCGTATATGGAATGGAAATCTCAATTGCATGATCATCATTATTATTCATTGTGCAGAATTTCAGATAATATGGAAGAGCTACTTGAGAATCAATCATTTCCAGACATATTCTCCTGGAAATCACTTGAAATTCCCATTCCATTCGTACTATACATCTGAAGATTCATTCGCCATTATTTAAAATGATGAGCCAGTGACTAACTAACGGAATTGAATATTGTCATTTCTTGTTGACTCATTGGAATCATTTATCATCATCATTTCCTGGGTTCTGAACGATTGTATCGCTACGAAACTCGAATCTGCAGCACGTGAAACACAGCTTTATTAATCGCGCTCGAATTTTCTAGTGGGATACCATTTATTATTTTCCATAAGATCTTCCAGTGAAAATTAATTACATCTTTGTCGCATGTTTTCCCAAGTAATACGCGAGGCTTTGTGTGGAATGATCCGAAAGCAGAGAATAACCGATCAATACATTTCAGGAGTTTCGACGAGCATCGTTCCTTCTATACAATTTCGAGAATATATTTTGTCGCAATTATGATAAATTTCCAGAAGGAGCGTCAGTAGATGACTATCTCATCAGAAGCGAAGGAAGAGGCTGAATGTCTCCTGAATTTTCAGTCAAAAAGTGACCTTTGATCCCACCAGTTGAGTTTATAGGAGAGAGGCAACAATCATTCAGATATCAATTCAGTCGGTTTGGACCCGTGATACCAAAATTATTCACGGAAAGCTTCCTTCCCTCAGAAACTATTCAGAATAGAATTCTGGAGTTAGGCATAAAATTGGCATTTGTCGACATGTCATTTCCATTCCAACTAGAAGTAGAAGTCAACATTGATATTTCGAATGGAACAATTCGGATATTTTTGGATTCATCATTCGCTTCAAACTGAAGTTTGTCACATGTTTCACATATATGAGTCAAGTGGACTTGATAATATCAGAATTCAGTTCCTTTTCATCTTTTGACAACACGGAAGGAAAACCTGTAATGTTCGATGAGACTTGCATTGACGTGACCTGAGAAAATGTTTTCAATTTTCAGATCAATTTAGTAAGTACGATACGATAATCAATCAATCTGTTTCAGAAAGAAAACAAGGAACAATTGTATTTCGAATTGTGTATTCAATTTCCGATTCATGATGGCGTATTTCTGATGTGTGACTGATAGTTCAGTGGTATCAATTTCAAGAAAATAATATCCGCATTTCATAATGTTCGTTATTCAAATACATGAAATGGAAACAATAGTCTCCACTGTCACACATCCATTTCCGATATTGATAATGGATGAGGTGAATACGAAGTATTTCACCATCACCTCCCACCAGTTGTCAAACCTTTCTTCAGATGCGTTATCCCGTGGAATGGCAGACTTACCTTGTGCCTCAAAAATGGTTCACATTACCCGTATATCCATTCTGCGATTCGCTTCGAGTGATTTCATATTGAAGACGATATTCGGCTATTTGGCCGGCGTTCAAGTTTGTTATCCACAACATTTCACCAGAAGCGCAGATAGCGACTCGTTTTATGTCTCAGTCGGACAGTTTCTGGCAGTTTTCTCTCCCTAACCCACATTTCGTGTTACGACTTTGTTTTGGTGGCATTCGGTACATAAATCTTCGAGAAAAGGGGGATCCGGAACAGGACTGGAGTGGTCTCTCCGACTCGATATAATTCATCAGGAGCATGGTCAGGAATCAGGTAAAGAATGATTCAATTCATTCACATATGCTTCATTCTTTAAGGTAAAACCTCATGATTGACAAAGCAGAGGAAACAGTTTTATCGAAAGTATCGAATATTTGTGAAGAATAGCCATGAGTCATCGATTGAGGCCAGAGATGAGACAAAGACAGGTCGCTACTACAAAAATGATGATCTGTCGAGATTTTAGCAATTTACTAGAGTTCAACACAACGAATAATCAAGCTATTGAATTTTTAGGTAACTCTGTATGAAGCCGTTGGCTTCAATAGCGCTTTTCAATAGGACGTCCATGTGAATTCCAGTGCAAGTACTGCTTCACAGAATCCGAGATTTGCGTCTGGAGAAGTTCTTCCCACACCATCAGCTCCACATGGTAGACAAAGCGCAAACTCTTTCTGTTCACATGTTTGTGGTTCAGCTCCCAAACATACGCTGAAGCTTTAAGATTCTGTTCAGATGAGAGTTATTCGCATAGTCGGGGAAATCACACCGAAGAATTTATTGACATTTCTTCAACATTATAGGAAGATATTGTAGATATTTCCATGATTGGAGCTGAACGGAAATCTCGTCCATTATTCCAATTTTACTTTCTCAGGCTCTGAACCTGTCTAACTTCACACTACCAAGCATTATTCGTCAACAGAACTGAGAATTTGTGGGATTTTCCAATGCTTATCAACTCCAAACTTCCTGAGAATATTCCAATAATTCCAACAGCAGTTGATACCTCACTTCCCTTTCTCGATGAACAATAACTGGATTCATCAACTGAAAACTACATATATTGTAATGATACCATATGTATTATGTCGATCTAGGAGAACGTGCTGCCATACTCGATCAAACCTAAATTCTTCCTCAGAATTTCTAGTTCTGCAAATTTGTCCATGACTTCAGATATGGGTTACATGGACATGTTTATCCTCACTGTCATATTTGTTTGGGATCAGAAACGATGTTGATCGGAACGAAGGTAACCATTGTGTGAATATATTATTATTCCCTATCCAGATTACTGATTTGTCTAGATCTGAGTGTGAAACAGATTTGGTTAGCTGCACCATTAACCTCAGAGAATATTTGCTCAGAATTTTGGGATTCTGTAGGCACACTATATCCATCTACCCTGAGCAATACTGGCTGCTTGAGGAAATCCACATACTTATACTGTGTATGGTGTGTTGATTTTCCAGCCTTTACAGCTGGGTGATCACCAACTATATATTTGATGAGTCCTGCTATTCAGTGTGATGGAAAAATAAACTCATGAGGTGAGTATTGGACAGCGTCCAAATGATCAGAGGTTGTATATCTAAAACACACACCCACGCACATATTTTTGATTCATTCATCAAATTTCGCACTGAGAATCAAACTTGGCACCTGATATGTGTTGACGACTGATGGAATATATTATAGTAGTCGGCACGTGCGATGTTTCCCATTTATAATCATTATTCTCCCGATTATGAATTTTCTGCATCCAAATACAGATCTGTGGAACTTCACATCAACTTATTGGCCATTTATTCTTTCAATAAATAGCCAAGCACATTCGAATTCAACAATTTCACTGAGTTGTATTGAAGTTTCCATCCACGGACAAAATGAACATTATATCCAAGATTCCGTTTCATTGGAGGAATTCATTCAAGTGAGCTGAAATCGAATGGAATATTGTACTAGCTGCATACACGTAACCGATCAATCAAATCACATCATTGGAGCTGGACAGTAGTTATTGAAATGGAAGAGAGTAAAATATCGATAAATCAGTCGTCAGATCATGGTTCCCAATAAACAACCAAGGAACCATGTACCAACGTTCGTAATACAAGAGAACAGATGCATTCAACGGGAAAGGTGCTGAATGTTTCTTTGTTGTTTCATAATTCACGTTTCACTTCAATATTTTCCTGTCAATATTTCCAATCGACCTGACACCATAGATGGAAGCATTATGTATATAGGATGGTGAAACAATTCTATATCTCTTTTCAGTTGCTGTGATCACTGACAGACTATCGACATACAAGTTCTGAGTACCATTGAACTCCAGGTAGAATTCAATATACAGGGTGTCCCAAAGAGATACCGAGAAAAAGGGATATTTGAACAAGCTTTTTTTTGTATTCGAACATATGTCTGCAAATGAGCTGTTTTGGGCTGCAAGAAAAAAAAACTTGTCGGTACAGATAATACTGCGCTAAAATTGAATCACTGTCAACTTATTGATTTCGCTCCATTGAGCAACATCGATGATATGATTCAGGAGATATATGTAAATGAAGACTAAGGAAATATTCACCAACATTATGATCATGAATAACTACAATTGCGATCATAGCGAAAAGATGAAGAGATGGAAAGAGAAGAGATGTACGATGTGAGGGAGAATGTGTATGATATCACAAATCGCACACGAACTCACATGTTGGGAGAATATTTGAAATCCCAAGTTTGGACCCTATCATAGTTCTTCAGATCCTAATCGAGGCGGGACTACTGCGGAATCTGTGGAAATTGTGATCACAAATGTGAAGATCTTGATCCTCAATCTTCGATAAGTTTTCAGCAGCATAATGGTGAGAGTTCTTGTAATCCCAGATACTCCAAATGTACTGTGGAGGTGGAGTGATGCCAACTAGCTTGACACCCAAGACAAGACAGACATGAGATTGAGTGAATCGTTCCTGACATTCAGGAATAAACTTCATATTTGTGTTCCGAGAGAATCGGAAATAGACGAACAAGGAACAAAGTGATCCACAGAGATTTTTCGAAGAAAAAGAGCTTTTCTTTCCTCGTGTCGCATCGCCTAGCCATACATTCGTGTGCACAATGCACACAATGCGGATTTATCTCCATTCATGACGAAACCATAATATTGAGAGCTCCGGCGACCTTCTTTTGTGCGATGGCCGGCCCTCGTCGTTATTCCTTTTTCTGACACGAAAGGCACAAAAAGAGGAATGTAATGGGAGAAACGCTGACGTGCGTGCACGTCTGCTCCAATAGTCGGGCCAAAGCGCTGCGGGAGCCTCCCAAAACTAATGAACTGAAAATAATCACCGACGCAGCTTCGATTGATGCCGATGCCTGCCACGAAAAGGTGCTGGGTCATTTCGCTACGAAAGAAAAAACATCCAGATGTATGGAGGAAACATCAGGAGATATATTAAATGTTCATCCAACCATACCGGTGCTGAATTGCCACTAGGATATCACAATTCTAGATTTTATACGTCGGAAAATATTTGTCACTCATTGTTTCCGATTTTGGAACATCTCAGGGATTTTCGAAGGCTATTGGACTAACTTCAACACGATGAGAGTACTAGAGGATTGGAGACAGAAGAGGAGTAATGGCACAGACCAAGAGACTCGATATGGGAACCTCTGATGTAACTTGGGAGAAGAACAAGAATACTCCTTAGTTCAATTCAATTCATTGAATAGTCGTTTGAATCGCTTCTCCATCCTTCTCCTCCAACCTTCTATTTTCTTCTGGAAGAATACTCGTCGGTTCAATTCAGTTGACTGAAGCGCCACTAGAAGAGTTCCTTCAAGCCCTTTCATCACTACTACTAGTAGTATGAGATATCGTGAATAACCCTTCTTATGGAAATCCTGAGATTCTTCATTCGAAGCTTGAAACTTCTCTAGGAGCTGAGATGCGTATCTGAATGGGGAGAATCTACATCTGAACTATCTCGTCTATGTCACTGGCCAATATATTTTTCAGCTCCGGTTAGACCCGAAGTGTTTTTCCAATAGGACTTCATCTATTCCTCCTTCCAGACTGGATTGAAAATATTCTTGGTGAGCTAAAACCGATCCAGAAATCGGTGCCAAAGCTTCTTGTTCCACGAGGGCAACGCCTTTACCACCCAAAATAGAGTCACTTTCTCTAAACGGTGGCTGCAGGAATATTTGGTAGTCCCAGACTGACCCAAAAATGAGAAACACTAATTATACTGCATTCATCAAGAGAGCAAAATATGCTCTATGATATTACAAATGAACTCGTGCTGGTAATGGGTCTTCCATTGCCCGAAGCGACGGAATCAACAGATAAGGCATGAGTAGTTCCACAAAAATTCATGAATTTCAGTTCCCAAATATCTGAATACCTGTGATTCTTGATAGCGCTATTTTTTGAACTGAAGTTCCAACTGAAAATCATAGCAGCATCAATGATGTACTTCGAGGTTGGGAAAATTATTATATGATATACAGGGTGAGTCAAAAATGTGTACCGAGCTTCCTGGGAAATGAGTGTAGTTTGATGATTGAACTCATGGCCCAAAATGCATATTAAGGGAGATATATCCTTCCAAAGTTGATAAAATTAAAATAATTTCTCCGCATAACTTCTGAACGATGAAAGCCATCCGATTGGAATTTTGTGCATGAATGTATGTTGTCAAAATACATTTTTTCGTCACACTTCCACCTTTCTGATATTGTTATAAAGGGTGTTTTCAGAGGGTGAGTCATGATTTTTTGTAGAAAACTTTTTTTCCTGTATTATTTTTGGTGAAAAAACACGAAAATTACACGAAAAAGGTACTCTTATTCAAATACAAAAAATTGAGCCGTTCGTGAGATATTTGAGTTTTTGTAGTTACATGATATCAGCAGATTGATTTTATTCATCGCGAGATTCATCGGTAACAATATTTTAGCAGGCCATGATGAATAATTTTGTTCTCAATTTTGACGTTCATGTCATCAACATTCGAGTCAACATTGTTGTAGTCGATTTGTTCGTGTGGTTTTTCTGTGTCATTTATCACTGCGATTATCAACTGAGATTCGTTCTCTGAACAAACTGATATGCTTCTAATGGTTGGCGAGTGCTTCGGAAATGCAAATGCTGCTGAAATATCGTTATACCGATGAATCTCGCGATGAATAAAATCAATCTGCTGATATCATGTAACTACAAAAACTCAAATATCTCACGAACGGCTCAATTTTTTGTATTTGAATAAGACTACCGTTTTCATGTAATTTTCTTCGCTACATCGAATGCTCCTGTTTTTTCACCGAAAATAATACAGGGAAGAAAGTTTTCTACAAAAAATTATGACTCACCCTCTGAAAACACCCTTTATAACAATATCAGAAATGTGGAAGTGTGACGAAAAAATGTATTTCGACAACATACATTCATGCACAAAATTCCAATCAGGTGGCTTTCATCGTTCAGAAGTTATGCGGAGAAATTATTTTAATTTTATCAACTTCGGAAGGATATATCTCCCTTAATATGTATTTTGGGCCATGAGTTCAATCATCAAACTACACTTATTTTTCAATGTTCTATCACCCCCAGAAAGCTCGGTACACATTTTTGACTCACCCTGTATATGTATGTACAGCCTCCAATTTCCTCAACGTGGCCAAGCGACATGTTGGGACGTGCCCTTTATGTTTCATTCCCCACCGGATAGTGTATAACTCCAATGTACAGAAACGTAATCTCACTAAAATACTAGTCGGACAAAGTTTTTTCGATCGTGTAGACCACCTTTTCATTGCCGTATTTCCCCTTTCATTCATTTCTATTCCCAGATAGGATGACTTCTCTTGATTGGATGAAAGCACCGCTATAAAACAAATGAAATAGCGACATCGTCGACTCGGTCCCCTGTATAAATTCCATCCAATTCCGAGAGAGCCTACAATGAGATCCGACAAGAAATTGAAGAGACGGGTTGACTCTACGACCTGATTTCGCTTTATTGTTTTTCTTTACGGAAACTGCAAGACATGAAGTCGAGTAGGAGAGTTTCCTCAGAAATTTCCATGATGTCTTTCTCACATCACGAACATCGTTGTTATGATTGTTATCGTCAGAATTTTCATCGATACCTTCGTGCGAATGAATATCTACAAACAATGATTTCAAATGAAGAGATGATTCTATTTCACTTACTGAGTGACATGAAGATGTAGATGGTCATGGTACTCACCTGGAACAAAACAAAATCTATATTAATAGTTGTTATATTATTATGCGGCTGATGATATGCCACTGAAGCATGTATATTTGGAATGATTTTCACTAAAACTAGAATTGCAATATCATAAATTTCATTACTCCTTCAGTTTGCAAAGACGTCATCCCTGAAATGATTGAATAATGATTAATGGTGGAATAATTGAACCATCAAAGTTGTTTACCTTTCTTTCAGACAACAAAAGTTATCACGGTATAAAAAATCTTACATTCCGTTGGAATCCGAATGTTTACAATGCGGAGTTTTTTCACCAATGAAAATTTATACCGCTATTCTTCCTCCTCGAGAAAAACAATCGGGAGACCCATTTCCTTCGATATAAATAAATCCTGACTCTGGCTGATCTATGTACATTTTCCCGAAGGAATACAGACTATTTCAGGGAGAATTCACGCGGTTTTCACTTTGGTCGATATAGAACAGTTCTCGTTTTGTTTTATTCAATTCCGAATGAAATATCGGCCGGAGAACAACGGTTATTATGAAATATGTAGGAAGCAGAGGACCTCTTACCGAAGTATTTTCTATTGTACCCACATCCGCTTCTGAGATGTCTGTAATAATTCTACCCATATACATATAACAGCAGTTGATGTTGATGCTCTGATGATTACCTCAGGGATTTTCTATTTGTTGAAATATCATTTTTGCCTACTGAGAGAGATCTGAGTTCATACAATATCCATAAAGATGTTTATATATCATCATCGTCATTGTTATTTGTTGTTATAGTATCTCAATTACGAATGCTGATTATCGAATCGTAGAGATATTTGTTTCTTTCATGAGACATTTATCTAGTTAGAGCTCGCACCCTGTCAGTACTTTGGGTTACGAATAATTTCCATGTCACAAAGTCTCAATTCTTCTATTCATGATATTCATCTGGTTTTTTAGGATGAATATCCTGAATATCCTGACATGCTGAGTTAGAGTCCTCAATGCTTGAAAAAAATTATATTCATGTTCTGAATGGAAATTGGATTTTCATTGGTCTGGTCTGGTCTGAATATGTATGATCTTGTATAAGCTCATAACTAGGAGAGAGTTCTTTGAATTCATTCAATTCATCGATCCGTATCTTGATCAGATATCTGAATAGAGATTTTGAATGAGTTTGAATGAGATATTGCTGCCATGATTTTCTCATTAGAGAGATTATTTGAAATTTCCATGAAAAGCTATGTTTCTACTTGACCTAGTTAGCGGATGGAAGGATCTTGAGGGGAACTCTAAAAAGTTGAAGTATTTTTCTATAATATGAATATTATTTGCTTGATATTGTGCTAAAAAATATCCTCATCGCATGAATTTGAAATGTATAGATAACTCAAATGGATAGCAATGAAGTTATGGAAGAAATGAACCTCAATTTGGTTAACCTTATGCAGGTCAACACCATGAATAAAGATCCGGAAAGAAATTCGAAATGGTATCTGAAACTCTAGTAGAGGTCATAAACTCAATCTTTACCAAGGATGTAAGTCGCAAAATACCCAATTTGAAGATAACATGCAGATACCACTATGAGATATCATACTCATGTGACAACCATGTGAGGCCCATTGCGAGATTTGATAATCGTTTCGTTATTTTCTATTGTTTTTTCAGTATCTCAACGCGTATATCCAGCTGCTCTATATTCATCCGTGAACCACAAACTTCATTCCGTGGTATACAATTCGTTTCTTTTTGATGAACGCATCGCTTGTGTTTGTTTGCTTTGTAGGAGAATCCGCTGTTGTTCATTCTCCAGAACCCGACCGGAATGAAATTCCATCACAACACGACGGTGTATCGAGTATGATCCCATCAATTCGCCCCCGTACACGCCTTCCACCATAACAATATCGAAATATTCTCGACAAATCCAATTTCCTGAGTTTTAATTCGATTCGAGCATAGCTGCCGCTCCAGTCTCCCCCATACACTGTCATCGAGATCTGCGCACGAATCAATTATTCAAATGCATCTACGGCCATCTCCCTCTACAAATTCTATTTTGCATTTCCTTAAAATAACAAACTATGTAAACACGCCGTACATTTATGTTCGGCTGCCAGTTCAACGCGAATCCGATATGAATATGTTAATATTTTGAGTGCTCCATATATCTATCTATGAACAGTAGACAGGCACACGCTGCAATATACAGAGTGTTGCAACTCATCTCAGGGAGAGTGAAGTGGCTTCAATCACATCAGTCCAATAACCGGTATGCAGTGTGGAACACCCAAATGGAATGAATTCGACAATAAATAAATGAGGGTGTGTTGGGAAAAACGCTTGGACACGTCCATTTGTATTTTTCAATATGCCTTTTTTTGAAAAAAATCAAATTATATGGAGTGTGTCATGTGACAGCAGCCAATACCAACTTTCTTATTTCAAAAGGAACACCCTGTATTTTATTCCATTTCCAAATTCTCACTGAAGAGCTGATTTCATCGAGACACCACACTTGGGGTCTAGCGGAAATGATTACAGAGATATAGGGTGTGGAAAATCGAGATCTTTCCACTTTAGGATTTTTTGTATCGAAACTACTCATTATTGGCCAAAACGGCCAATAATGAGTCCCTGTCCTAACTTTCGATTCACTACCTACTGTCACTTGATTGAAACAAATATAGGGTGGTGCAGAATTCAGAAAATTCATCATCCTGTATATGTCCCAAAGAAATATCGGTAGATAGTATATCGAAAATTTAGATAGAGTCGTTTCGACTAATAGTTCATACACAAAAAATTCATTACGTTGAAAAATCTCGATTTTTCACACCCTATATCTCATTCATTTCTCATACATATATGTAATCATTCCCGCTAGACCCCAAGTGTGGTGTATCGATGAAATAAGCTCTCAGTGAGAATCCAAAAATAGAATGAAATACTGGCTGTTCTATTTGGAATAAGAAAGCTGGTATTGGCCACTGTCACATGACACACTCTATATAATTTGATTTTCTTCCAAAAAAGGGCATATTCAAAAATACAAATCGACGTGTCCAAGCGTTTTTCCCTACACACCCTCATTTATTTGTTGTCGAATTCATTCCATTTGGCTGTTCCACACTGTAAATGAGTCTCATTCTTCCCGATCCTGAGAAATTATTTCACATAGAATGGATAAGTTAACGATTGGGAATCTATTCGAGGATCTAGCAGACTAGATATCACCAGGATCACATTTGATAGGCAGTGTATAGCATTCGCTCACAGAATGTATCTCGTGGACCTCATTACATATTTGATTTCAATACGCGATCTAAACTGAATGACCACCTGAACTTCATTGCGAAGAATCAATACTGATAGATATTGGTATAGACCAGGAAAATCTGAAACGTCCAGGAGGAATAGCACTTGGCAGCACGAATAGGTGGATGATTAATGGTTCTATGAGAATTTTTCGATACACAAACAGTCAGTAGGTTAGGTTTGTGTGAGTGAGGAACTAGGGCTCGATATTAGGGCACCGAAAATAACAAAGAATGTTCACTTCGGGAAAATAATAAGATTTAAGATTTCATGTAATAGAAGTGAGAAGAAAGAAATGGAGTGTTATGAAATGAAGATATTGAATTGAGATAATATACTTGAAGGTGGAATGGACTTTCGCCATCATGAGCCATCGACAATAGAAAACATAATCTGTATGGATGAAGGACTCAAGCGCCCTCCAATTGAGGCTAAGAAGAGTCGACATTTGATTGAAATAGAGTCAAGTAACGTCTCCGGGTCTATTTGATAAGAACACTGGGTTTCATCGTCAATAAAAAAACTAATTAGTGGGGATTCAGACTATTGTATAAGATAGGTTGCCTCTATCTTCTGTCATTTTGTTATATTCAGTTATATTTATGAGCAGTCGAATGTTGTTTCGATTGTTTTCATTACCCTCCAGCTGCATTCACGGCTGCTAGTGAGAGTTTTGAACTTCCTCGTTTTTTTTCTATTTTACCTTGGGCATTGAAGGCAATTTCTTGCAGATAGTACTCATTTTTCCAACGTAGGAATGAACTTTGTCACCAATTACCAAGATAGTGAGTATGGAACATGAATAATTGGCCTTCGTAAAGTTTTGAGAAGCCTTTCATTTGCATTGGACTTCCACACAAATACAAGAAGGCCAAGTAAGTGATAGCAATTAATCTCGTTCAAGTATCGTCTGTTCTAGGTGAGATAACTAGATATTCACAGTTGCCTCAAGAGATTGCATCTCGCTGTATAACTGAATAATGTATAGCTCTCTCTGTGGTTAATATCAACCAACGCTCTAATCGTAGAGGTAACCAATAGTGGTAAATTTCAGGTTCCGTCTGTTAACCTCAAGATGCACTCAGATGAGTTGGTGAGTGTGAGGACCTTTGAAAAAGTTGCCATTGGGAATGAGTAAGGATAGTAGGGAATATCAGTGATCGTGACAGATTGTAATGAGCACATTAATATTAACCTACACTATCTACACTACACCTCGCTCATCCAATCTATGTTTCTTGTGGAGTCTGTTTTTTTTATGAATGGATTTCTGTTGAAATGAAGATCTTCCAATAGCCCATGAGGGTACTTCACATCGTCGTTGGGTGTCTTAGGGTAGACACGCGTTTTATCAAAATGTTCGATCTCTCCCAATTCGTTCTGGGAAGTCTCTGATTTTTTTTTTCTGAATGCTGAGTGGAGGTTTCATGTGAGAATAATCGACTTGATTTTGCGGGCGCCGATGTGACTGATGCTAATGTTGGTTGCGTGACATTATTCGCTATCGAACTGTTCGTCACCCTTCCTTTTCAGTAAGAAAGTCTCGTCGTTACCAAAGAAAGAAATGATTGGTAGTCATTGTTCTTTTTCGTGAAGGAATTCCAAAGGACTCATTGCATTTTGGAGTCGGTCACGAAAAAGCTCGTGATAATGCTTTTTATGTCAGAATATTCGATCAATCTTATTCATTGGTCTAGCATGGGGACGGATTGGACACTCTTCAGGAACACATTTATTTCCAGATGATGGTTGATCATTCAGAGTTCGACTGTGTACCAACAAGGTGGCATGATCAGCAGAATAAGTAGACATGTAGATTGTGGATATTGTACAATTTTCTTCTGGAGCAATTAACATGAAAGCGTTCACTTTACTGGCCAGTTCACTTCATTCACTAATCGAGTGGACTATAATTGAGATGGATCGTATCTCCAAAGCTCACTTATTCCATGAATAACATCGTCACCTCAGTGTAAACCCAAACTGGATTCATCATTCCACACATTCCTCAACTCACTCGGCATTTTCATAGGATGCATTTACAGCGCCCGAGATGTGTATATGAGAGAATTCAATTTTCATTCTGACATTGACATCAAGAATTCAATTCTCATCGGCATCGAACCGAAAACGTCTTGTCGATGGAATAAGCATGAGATCCCAAGCATTTCGACAGATATGATGGGATGCGAATATCGGAACGTATATCGCAGCGAAATCTTCCCTGACCTATCCGCTCGTATAACCAGTAGATAATAATCCTCGATATATAATTGCGTATCGAATTCAGGATGAATTCCACCCTGTGATGACGTTACATGACTTCACTGATGGAATTTTTATTGGCGATGGAATCCTGTTGCTCCGAAAAAAAATTGATCCCAGAAAGTGAAGAGGTTTCGTGGTCTGACCTAACTTGAGGACAACTTTCTTTCCAGACTCAGGCAAATAAAGAGCAGATGACTATCCAATGTTCAGAAATTGGCCAGTTGGGAGAACCTAATTGATTTCAAATCGGATGTATTCCATCGTGGAACCACAATATTGATCCATAGCTATGATTTTTTGGGTGTGGACGTGGAAAATATTACATTTCCGACGCCCAGTTTCTCAAAGCAACTGAGGTGCGTATATTCGTAAAGATACTGAAACATTCCTATTCCTAGATTTTCCATTCAAATAAGAACCGATGAGGGCATATTTGGGATCACTTGTTCTGGAATCCAAATTGTCTGATGGTGATAAATCCAAGAGTCACATAAGCGCAAACGACGTCCATAAATACAACTAAAGCCTTCAATGAGCAGCCAGCTCGTATTTTTGAGACGAGTGCTCGAAACAGAAGCAAGGAATGACCTCCACATTACTGACCTGGAAGAGTTCATACTCCCCAAGCACAATTTCCCGAAGCAACTGAGATGCGATGGTTCGTAAACACCTGATAGTGAAACTTTACCTTCACAACCATATTCCTCACTCTCATGACATCCCATGAGGGTTGTTGGAATCTGAATTGTCCGATGCTGATTAATTCATGGGTCACAGCAACCACTGACGCCAATACAACGAAACTCTCTAATGAGCAGCCAGCTCGTTACAGATTGTATACATAAACGATGCTTGTACATCGACGGGTTTTCGCCTCGCAAAAAAAGAATCAGGGCAAATCCGGGCCTGCTCGCAGACAACTAAGACAAATCACCTGACTGTGCTCCGTACATCCCTAGCTGGAGGAAAAGCGCTATTTATCAAGCATGCCATTATTCGGGAGAGGAGAGACGTCCGGACCCAGTTAGTGGAAATGCAAACATTTTCGCGCCGAGATTTTCATTCGGCTGAGAGTTCCAGCATGAAGAAAAGTGGCCAGTCGCAGGTCTTGGGAAAGACATCGTTATATTTTCATTTCACCATGTCACGGGAATTGCAACGAACGGAAGAATAACTGTTCAGCAGCTGAGGTAATGCGACTTGGCTAGAAACATTAAGTCGGAACGAAATTAAAGAGAAACCTGCTAATGGTGTCTTGATTTTCATCTCGTGCCCATTTCCATTGCATGGGATGATTCTTATTGCGAATAGCGAGTTTGTATTAACAGAACTATCCAGACTGAAATTCCACTTCTCTCCTCTAGTACATTTTTCGTATTACTGAATTCATACACACTTCAGTTTCTTCAACGTTGTTGTTGTTGATCACCCTGATTCGTGGTATAACTCTCAATATTCCGAAGGAGAACTTGAGAAGAAAAATACAACCAATTACCAGAAAAGTAACTATTTCGAAAATAGGCAAGAAGGGAACTGTACAAATTCCCTGAAGACTCATACACAGAGCTGGATAAAAAGCATATGATGCCAGACCCTGTATCAAATCCATCACGACTGGCATCACTAGAGGACTTGCAAGAGGATGAAACAGGTAACTTGATGAATATTGAGTCCCACGTAGCAATGGTGAAGATTTTCGACTTCAAGTGTTTACAGATCCGCGATCTTGAATCTCAATTCAACAAAGTCATGATTCTGCTGAAATTATCACTCAGGAATGCCGTAGACTACTGAGCAAGTGTATACCGTGTCTCAGTAATCAACCAACTATAGACACTCATTCGTGGTCAGTATGGTTTGAACCAGGTTCTCGGTGATGTTACCAGCTCGGTTTCTTATCGAAAGTTGTTCTTGAACATCGATTATATGGTAGATTGATTGAGATGGCGTGATTGATATCACTCTCACATGATCAAGTTCGAGAGAATGGCAAAGTACAGAATGTTATATATTAAACTTGGAAATCATCTGATCTCTATGATCGAGAGGAGAATCCAATCAGTAATCGACTTTATCTCTCACGTTGTTCCAGAATGAACGTGCAATTGACATGTAGGATGCTCAGCTCAGAATAGAATCAGGATCAGAATCAGAATCAAGTTTAGTTCAGCATTTTTTCAAGATATCAATGCTCATCAATAAGATAAATACGAGGATTCAACTTCTACATCCTTTATGAGAAGGTTCTACGAATTGATCTTCTATCAAACTGAAACTATTCAGATTTGTTTCAGTTCAACAGTAAATCGAACATACCAACACGAGTTTGACGAGCTGCCCTGTCAAAAAGCTGTTCAATCTGTGTGAGATGGTTTTTGATTGTTTTTATTCGATTATATGGAATTATTATGAATCCATCACATAGATAGATCAATCAGTTTGAGAAGGAAACTGCTGGTATCTAGGATTTTTCGAGTGGATCTCAATAAAACTGTTGTATCTGAAAAGACTTTATTTGACTTAGTACGCATGATGAACTTGAGCTATACTTCATCGATGTATTCACAAATAGAAGATTAAAGGTGGCAAAATATGTAATTATCAATGACTAATAATTGAAATATTCATGACTTTTTTCGCGACATGTTCAGCAACAAAATAGTTCAAGTCTGATGATCATACTTCATTACTATTCCTCCACTACTAACTCAGATAATCATTTCAACTATCTCATTTTCTTTTCAATGGAATATGTGTTCCTGATTCGAAATCTGAGACTATTCTGTTCGCACCACCAGATTATCTCTTTCGGACTTGATTCACTTCTATTCTGTATGAGCGTTTCAATGAAGAATGAGCTGACTTTCCATTTCATCCACCGTATTCGAGCTCACAAACTACCATAATAACAGCTGAGCGATGTGATGTCATTCGAAACAGAACAAGAGACCGAATAAGCGTACTCCCAATAGGGTAATCATATTCCGAAGTACTCGCCAGTGTGCATGAACATAGCTGACGGAACATCATCGCGGACGGGGCACTTTTGTTGCGATACAATAGGTCGGTTTTCGCAAAAACCTGTTAACATGAATTACGGATATACGCAATGAACTGTGCATCCAATCGACACTGGATCCACGCGAAATTCGCTATTACCAGTGGATGTTTACAGTGCATTATGAGTGACCACTAGAGGATAACGACATCCTCATATGGTTGTCTATATTTTAATCATCAATGTACAGAGTGTCATCGAAACGATATCGTGTGAGCATAAGTCTGCCAATGTAGCATGTAGAACCCCAGTAGAATGGACTAAAAGAAAAATTGATTCGGAATTGGGGTCAAATCGTGTGTTTTTGCTGATTTCGAGAGATTTATCTGCAAAAAATAGGGGTTGGATATTTTCTCCGGTAACTCATTTTCAGTGCATCATGGAAACATTTCTCTGAAGGGTAATTTTTGAAGCAGATCGGACCATAGAAAAATTCTCCCAAAGAGTAATACTTGAAGCAGATCGATTGGACCAACTCATCATGAGAATATTGAATCTGAAGATTTTTCTGAAGATGAAGCCTTTTCAAGCTCGTTGTTCGATAAAATTCATAGTGGTAGTGGGTGGGTAGTGTGGAATTGTACTGTCCTGTTTGTGATGTATGCTCCAAAAACAGGATGAAGAAACAGAATGATCAAACCATCATCTGCATAGGATGCGTTGTAGAGCGGAAAGATTAGTATTTGAACGGTGAAATAAACGATTTTTTTTATTGTCGAGCAAGACATGAGTCTGGAAAAGATTGAGAAAAATAAAAATCCACACTGTGTAAGTGGTCCTCCTTGAAAGTTTGCTGATATTTTTTATGAAAGCCGTATTATCAGCATTTTTCGATAGCACCAATAGTATTCTCATGTATGTAAGATTCATATTCACGAGTTTGGTCGATTGGAATGAAAGTCTATATACCGAAATAAGAATCTATAACGTTCGAACATTATGTGAGACACAAGAGGAATGTTGGGAGAGAAGGAAGGTGCAATGGATTCCTTCACGAAATTTTGGACGCCTCGAACATCAAGAGATAATTTCACAACTTTGCAGTTCTATTGATGAACGATACTTGGTAAAGTGAAGTTGGACATGTCTCGACACGAACAATGTAGGGTTGAGACCTGAGCACGTCTATTTCGTCTACCTGGTGTCATAATAAACGAGATTTTTGCTGAGCTCCGACCATCGAAATATATATGAAACAGAGAGAAAGAGAGAGACAGAAAGAGAGAGAGAGAAAGGAACAAATTCGTCAGTGTGGTATCACCGACTAAGCCAATTATCATCTTATAATATCTATCTTCTTCAAATCTGAGCGCGTCAGTGTATAAATGGGGGCTGATCTCTAAACATGTGAACAGTACTCCAGGTCACGTCGAATTTTCGCTTTTCAGATCTTCGGCAGTTGCTGGATAGGAACAGTGGTATCCGAAATCATCATATTGGTCATTGTGTGATCTGCCTTTCTGGTGAAGATACACGCTTGAGTTCTTGTTGCATTGAACTCCACAAGATATTCAGATCCGCCGTTTCAAAATTCTTGCGAGATCTTCATTCACAGTATCAACCTTCCTCCGTTTTCTACATCTGGCCTCGTTGGATAATATTGGGGCCCTTGTGATGAGACGGTATGAAGTGTACCATTACCTACGAAGCTATGGACTGGTCAGAAGATCACATCCAACAGATCGGCCAATATTGAAATAGATGAAGAATCACGTATTTCTGAAGGACAGCATTCCTCATGTATCTGATCGGAATCTGAATACTCAATTATTA
Source organism: Gastrophysa polygoni (assembly GCA_963576655.1). Taxonomy (NCBI): domain Eukaryota; kingdom Metazoa; phylum Arthropoda; class Insecta; order Coleoptera; family Chrysomelidae; genus Gastrophysa; species Gastrophysa polygoni. Next base: position 5,294,298 of record OY755091.1, read on the forward strand.
CGACATTTGAGTACTGTTACATGACTCGGAAGGTGTATCTTTTGACCCCTTTCAGATTTACTGATGCTACTTGGGTGTGCTCATCATATAGTTCATCTCTCATTACAATCGGAATGTCTATTTGAATAACTTCCTCAGAGTTGGATTCCGAATTCAGTTGCATAATTTCATATTCTCATGATTTTTTCTATTCTCGAGAAAATGGCAAGAGAATCCAATTTTGTGCCTTCGAATGCAACCGCGGGGAACAGCGACGTCGTCAAGAAATAACACAACAAATCCTCCGAATGAAGTTTGAGGATGTGAAATTCACTTTTATTCCCTTGCAGGAGTTTCCTCAGATCTCCATCGTGAACCTCGCGTATTTAAATTCGCTTCGTATCTGTAGCAGGAAGCGCCGTGAAAAAATAAATAAAAAAAGTGGAATGGTGGTCTGGCCGGATTTCCTTCTTTGAGGAGAATTAATGAAATGATCCCCAGCTCCACGTGCTTTGACAATTTTCCTGTTTGAAAAATAACTCAAACGAAATCGTGGCACGTGGTAAATTCGAATTGGAGTGAAATGAGGAAGGAAGATAACCTCCAATGATCCTGAGAATAGCTTTGGAGATTTTGCCTCGATATCTCAATGATTATTTTCCTATGTATATTGATTCCGTTGGAAACAGTACATTCATCCGAGAGTTTGACACTTCATTCATACATTTTGACTAATCAAGCTAGTAGTACCCAAAATTTTGCCATAAGAAAGTGTTCAACATTCCTTTCACGGAAATTAGCATTTCTATAATTTATTTCCAATGTGTCAGGAAACTCAAATCAAGAGTGCCATATTTGGACAGCTTCTGACTTGAGATTCAACCATTGACAGCACTGATATGCAAGGGACAATATTCAGAATAAATGACGATTGCATCATCAGGAGTGCCTCAGGGATCAAAACTCGAGCCCCTGCTTCTTTATATTTTCATCAATAATACAATTGGAGGTATCGAAGGTATCTGGCAGTGCTGCAACTGTGTAGAGATTCGGTTATACATTTTTTGATGATGTTCAATCAAGTCAAGTTTATCTTCAATATTGGCATTCGTGCATCGTTCAAATCGTGCAATTTCGGCCACTATACTTATTTGCCTCGAACGTCAAAGCCTCTAATCGGGGAGAGAGGAAAAATAACGCACAACGTTTTCCTCTGTATTTACCAGCCGACGAATGAACCCATTAGTCTGTTCGAGGGCCTGTGAAACAACCTGGCAGACGTGCAAGGTATCGCGAATATTCGCACAGTTCGATGCAGAAATATGCGAAAATTCCTCGTGTTGCTTGTTTGCATATCAAGCAGAAAACAGGTGAAAGGCGATATCACGAGCACGTTTCATATTCCCAGTGATACATGCGAAATTCCACTGGATGTACCGGGGGCCAGACTGTCAGAAATACGTATTTCGAGAACCATTGATACAGGTGAACCTTGATTCTCATTGCACTTTGAGAAATCCTCACCTGATGTTTCACATTTGAGTCATTTGCATAATCATCAACGGTATTCGTAGGTCAATAATATCTCTTGAGTATTCGATTTCAACTAGTTGTTCAATTGCTACTCTGTTGATTCAAATGATATCGAAACGTTTTTATTATATCTTAGATCTCATAACCATTAAAACAGTTTCGGCATCATACAGTTCAACTCTATTAGTACATCACCAGTATAATAGGTACTTACCTAGGTCACTTATGATTATGTTGATGACTTCATTGAGGGTTTCACCAGTTTTTTTACTCAAGAAGGCTAACCAAAGACATGATATTATATATTCCCTACTAGATACACCCTCGCCCCATCGACTAATGAGGAGCATCGCAACGAACATGAGGAAAATAAAGACCTATTGATTCGCCTAGATCTGCAACAAAGAAAGGTACAATTTTGCCAACAGTCAGCTGAATACTGCTGGTTGTCTCTCCCTCTCTCTCTCGTGTGCTGTTTTCATTGGTTGGACTCCGTCACCTTTTTCTAGGTGCAAACTAGTGTCTATTTGAAATTTGTTCAACATTAGTACGCCAAAAAAGTTACAACTATTTGGCACCTAAACTGTTCAGTCAATTACCACAAAAAATCAACAATGAAACTTCTTCAAAAGGCTTTAAAACACAACTTTTATTATTTGTTAATGGGACAGACAGAATAAAAATACACAAAATGATAGAGAGCTGATTGAGTGATAAAAAGAAAATTATTAGCAAAATTAAAACCTAGACAGTAACTGTACATATTTGTATATAAATAATATTGAAATATTTTTATTTATAGTCCTTCCGTTATTATTATTATTATACTCATATGTTATATTTTAAAGTGTCGTGCATTGTATTTTAAAATGTCGTGTTGTTCAAATCTTTTAATTTTATACTTGATATTTTACAATCAACGTTTCCATATTTAAATTTTCATTCTCGTATGATGTATTTTAAGATGTGTGTTCATGATTATATCTCATATTGATTGACCTGTATGTTTTGTTATCACACACAAGCTACTACAGCTTCAGTGATTATTTTTGTTTATTCTTACTATATATTGTCCTTTCTTATGCAAGTTATATTTGGTGAATGAACATATTATTATATTATTATTATTATCATTATGCAATAACTTATCTATAGAATGATATATTCTGATCTTTTTTGAATCTATCAGTACAGCTATGACCTGAACAGGACAACAATATCTCGAACAATGTTTTCAAATCCTTCTTAGGCTTGATGGTTTGGAACTGAAATATTCAATATTCGTAAAAACAAGCTGAACTGTCTCTTCGTTTTAAAATACTTATGGATCGATGAGCTTTGTTAAACAATCGAATCGATCTTGATGAAGATATCTGAAAATGTCGTATTTCTAGAATATTAATATTATCAAGACCTATTATTGTCAGACAGTAATGAATTCATGGGCTCAAGATCTCCATATCGCGTTGGACTTTACACTCTTTCAATTGGCACGATAATATAATAGTCTCAAAATCACAGGAAGAATTGCATTCTCCAAAAACCATATTTCTCACATCACGATGGGAAGATTTGTTTCCATACACATTGTTGAGAGATTTTCGGGTGATCTAACTCTTGGAGTCATTCATTAGGAGAGAAAACATTCATCCAATTTTCATACAGGTCCCGCATCACCGCCAGGTCTCTTTTCGCCTCAGCTAACAAAATTCCAAAAAGATGCCGGAGTACACAATAATGAAGCAGCAAACTACTTAAATATTAACAAAAGCATCTCGGGGCTCCGGAAGTTCTACTGAAGTAACGTCTCGACCTGCCGACAGGAAGATAATAGGGATCGTCTGGAAGTTTTCATGTTATTTTTAATGCAGAAGATTATGTGGATTATCAAGTATGCGTGCAAGATTATTTGTTATTATCGACAATGTTGAGTAATATGGTACAGGAAAATTATATACATCGATGTAATGCAAACTTCAGTCGTTTCGATATCAAATGTGTATACATACAAGAAGAAAATGATGAACTAGAGGTAATCACAGAAACAATGGGAGCAGCAGAAACTGATATGAAGATGAAATCTAATTGATCGTCCGTTCAAACATGGGCAAGATAACGTATTTCTAAGAAAACTATCACGAAACCAAGTTCGATGAATAAAGTCGCAAAACAATTTTTCAGATTCCTCATTCAAAGAAATGATTTCCGAAGGAAGGATACCCACGTGAAACTCACTACATAAACCAATGGTTCCATCAGGTATTTTTCTCGATTCAATCGTAAACCACGGAATATTATTTTCTTCTGTGAGATATTACAATCAGCAACACTGAAATAGGCAATAACAGCACATGTAACGTCATCGCCTACTACTATAGTTGCAGCTAAGTCTGTATATTTGCATGTTCCATGAAATTCAATAGTTTTCAAATGGCGTTTCTCGGAACATTACAGGATAACTTGTAATGAATTTGATGCATACATATTATCACTAGTAGGTATATGGTACCAGCACTCTGAGATATATATGAGAGGGAGATTATATGGGAATTGTATATATGATTGAAAAGAAGTTATCATTTTCCTGCACTACATTGTGTATGGAGCGCTAACATTTTCTCAATTTGTTTCATGATGATATGAATACTTGTGAATCCACTGTCCTAGTAAGTGAGTTTGTGTCAATCATAGATGAATATGACAGTATGAAGGCACAATTTCTCAACACTCATTCAAGGGACTGACTCAAAGAGCCTTTTAGTACGTTTAGTCATCATCACTAATCTGTGTGAATTGTCTCCTTATTCCACTTTTCAAATCACGAAATTCATTATTATCTATGTATCCTGCACAATATTGGTCTGAAAGTGAAGCATTTCGGAACAAGATCAATTTATACATTTCACGTACAATTCCATCAAAGGAATTATGGGCAAATCAGTCCGTTGACACGTGTAATGAGGAATGCAAATAATACAAATGTGGATTTTTCCAACCCATCCTTCAATAGCTTTGAGAAATCATTGGTCAACAATATCCCATCTGGACAAATGAGTGCTGCTTTGTAGGAATATGATATATTTCCATTTTTACCTCTATCCATTTTGAATAATTATGTCAAACTTTGTATTTTGAATGAAAATTGTTATTTGTGTAGTAGTTCTAGATTTAGTACTCTTTCTGTAAATATCACATAAGTATTGTATTTTACGAATTTGGGGGGTGTATCCCCGTTGAATGAATAAATATATAAATGAATAAATGAATACATAAGTATCATCCAGGAGAGCATGAAGTATAGTTCTGATAGTATTTGAAATCTGAGAATGGTTCATGTCATTCGGAATTTTCACGGAGCATGCGTCTGTATCATTTTTTCGAATCCAACTGTTAGAATTTGCACTGAGGTGAATGGGGTCACGAAGGTTCTATGTACAGGGTGAGTCAAAAATGTGTACCGAGCTTTCTGGGGGTGATAGAACATTGAAAAATGAGTGTAGTTTGATGATTGAACTCATGGCCCAAAATGCATATTAAGGGAGATATATCCTTCCAAAGTTGATAAAATTGAAATAATTTCTCCGCATAACTTCTGAACGATGAAAGCCACCCGATTGAAATTTTGTGCATGAATGTATGTTGTCAAAATACATTTTTTCGTCACACTTCCACATTTCTGATATTGTTATAAAGGGTGTTTTTAGAAGGTGAGTCATGATTTTTTGACATATTTTGCCATATTTCTTAAAATCTAAGTTGATAATCGCAGTGATAAATGACACAGAAAAACCACGCGAACAAATCGACTACAACAATGTTGACTCGAATGTTGATGACATGAACGTCAAAATTGAGAACAAAATTATTCATCATGGCCTGCTAAAATATTGTTACCGATGAATCTCGCGATGAATAAAATCAATCTGCTGATATCATGTAACTACAAAAACTCAAATATCTCACGAACGGCTCAATTTTTTGTATTCGAATAAGTGTACCTCTTTCATGTAATTTTTTTTGCTCCATCAAATGCTCCTGTTTTTTCACCGAAAATAATACAAGGAAAAAAGTTTTCTACAAAAAATCATGACTCACCCTCTGAAAACACCTTTTTTAACAATATCAGAAATGTGGAAGTGTGACGAAAAAATGTATTTTGACAACATACATTCATGCACAGAATTTCAATCGGGTGGCTTTCATCTTTCAGAAGTTATGCGGAGAAATTATTCAAATTTTATCAACTTCGGAAGGATATATCTCCCTTAATATGCATTTTGGGCCATGAGTTTAATCATCGAACTACACTTATTTTTCAATGGTCTATCACCCCCAGAAAGCTCGGTACACATTCTTGACTCACTCTGTATATAGAATATCCTCTCAGCACCTGAAATGATTGCATCGAGCTGCGTAACACCACCTGTAGAAACTTCTAAGTCCTTACTTATTTTGTTGAGATTCAATCAGACATGGTAACATTGGTTTCAATGAATCGTCCATTAGTTTGAGGTTCAACCCACGTGTCCTTTGATACATTTTATGATCTCATGACGGTAATATTCTCTCCAATATTCGAAGGGATGTTTCCATCCATTTTTCGACATTCAACTTCTGCTTTGATATGACTAGGTATACAACGTTCCCCCATCGTGGAAGACAATACTTTTTTATGATAAATCTACCGTCTGGAAAAAGTATACTAATGAAGTGATACCATGGATGGCAAGAAATTCTCTGCCGTGAATATCGCTTCAGCTTTGTTTTGATTGGGTCACTGTCGACTCACCTTTATTTCTCATCAGCCAGGCATTGGATTTTTTCACGGATGACATCACATTGTGGAGGAACTTTTTCATCAGTGATCTCTTTGTTGTGATGTACTTTCGATCATTCCCTCTGAAATTATGTTCTTGATGTAGAACTATACAGAGTGTCTCCGAACAAATGGATTGAACACAGTGAAAGTGGAAGATGTATGAAAAAATTCTGAGATACTGGTTGATGTGTAGGAAGAAAGAAGTTGGTGCCGAGATTGAGTGTATTGGGTTTGATGTAGCGATATTCGAACATTTATCCGTATTTTTTCTTGACTGTTTCACTATCTTCCACCCAGCAGAAATAGATATTATTCTTTTCCCGTATTTCGGGATATGATTTGTTCGCACCGAGTTGATATCTATCATAAATGGGCTAATTTTTTTATTCTCTTCTCATTTCCATGGTTTGAAATTCGACTTCCGTCGATGAGGAGTGGCATGAGGAGTCCTACATTGATTTGATGCAATGATTTGTTGAACTGATTCTGATATATTATATAATATCGTGCCGATGGACCGTTATTCTTGCTCCTCCATCGAGCAATCACTGTTCGCACCTGGAGCCAAGTTGCCCGAGAAGAAGGTAGGTAATCAATTTTCTGTCAGGAAATCGAAACGAAAGCATGATGAAAAATCGTCTGTCCCTTCCATCTAGTTCGATGAGACGAACATTCGTTATGTCGATCAAGAAGGAAATGAAGGTTGTCGGAGATGTAATGCCTCCTCAAAGGTTGCTCGGAGGAGAACAAATACACGAGGCTAATAACTACCGATCGAATGCTCCAAGCTAGAGAGGGTTTACGACGTTGACCGACTTTTTGCTTGTTTTCCTGGCCATCTGAGACTCGTGCATCTGTGTCTTTCTTCCTATTGATTGTATGACAATAGTTGGCGAAAACTGATACAGGACGAATGTAGTGGTATAAAATGACAGATATTGTACTATATGTCATGTGGGAGACTAACCCACGAAAATCTGATCTGTCATCTGTTTTTGATTGTATACCAAAGGAGGACCTGGATTGTATACTCTTCTCTATGTTTTCTTCAATGAAGTATCAGAGTGGATTGTGAGTTCACAAATCGATTCTATGATTCACAGATAGGTGATAAGGGAAGTATGATTTGCACTCATCATTTTCCTAGAGCATTTTTCATTTCCAGAAATTTCTTGGGAGAATTGAGTTGAAAGTTTCTCAACTGAGTGGAAAATTTGGAATTTGGAACCAAGCTCACTGGAGATCAAAACGGTAATTTTTCGTGAAAACTAATCGAAAATAGAATTGAATTGGTAACATGGTAATGTGAGGTTATCAGTGTTGTATAGGAATGGTACACTAAGATTTCTAGGATGGGTATCTTGACACGTCATGTTTGACAGAATGTCGGATCATGGAAAGCAATGATGGCAATTTTGACTATGCAATATTACCCATGGAATCAAAAAGTACATATTTCAGTATCCGTATTGTGATTCTGTAACTTTTTGTATCGATTAGCCGATATATTCCATGTTGTTCATGTATTCAATGAGGTATCCAAAATCCACTTTATGAATATATAGCACTTACCAATCGCAGTATGAAGTCTTTGCAACCAACAAATCATCCATCATCCATCCAGTTGGATTTGTGAACGATCAATTATGGAACTGTCATGAATCATTCGAGAGCTATCAAATCTTTGAAGATTAGAGATGGGCAGTATAGAGATCGATTGGAAAAATGTTATAGTTGAGAATTGAGAGATAATTGAAATCAGTTCGATGGTAGAATCTGAAAAGTTCTGGATAGTAGCAGATGTCAAGTCATTTCAACTGACTCTGAAGTATAGATTTGTTATATTATTAATACTCTTTATTGCTCAAATAATGTTTGGTTACATACTTTACATACTTTGTTCGCAATAGGTGGGCATATCGCTAGGCGATTTCTTCCTGCCGACCTTCACAAGATTTTATACAAAAGTAATACAAAAATACAGAATATACAGAATGAAATAAAAGAAAATTTCAAAACTCAATTGATTAAAGGCTAAATTAATCCTGATTTGGGGAAAACAGGGGGAAAGGAAGGAAAGAATGGTAGAAGATATGAAGATAAAAACTATTACTGGATCAAATTGACAGCTCTGTGTTGCTCAAATATTTCTTAAGGCTGGATCTGAAAGTGAACAACGTCGGTTTTTCGATGATATGTCGAGGAATGCGATTCCAAAGCTGTGAAAATATTACCGTGAAACTGTTGTGAACAAAATTTGTGGCATGTGCAGGTGTCCTCAAAGAAAAGTTTGTATTTGCTCTAGTATGTCGAATTTCACCGCCAAGAGGTCGAAGGTTGCAATGGAGGTATGCCGGTTCTTGCGTGTTCAAAACTTTGTACCCTAATAATGAAATATGCCAGTTTCGACGTTGTTTGATAGATAATAAATTAAGGTGATGCCTACATTGACTAACATGATCAAACTTTCTCAAATTGTATATAAATCTAATACCAGCATTTTGTAGGCGCTCAAGTTTGTTCAGTTGGATTGCATTCAGTCCCATATAGGCCACATCAGCGTAATCTATTATTATTATACGTATTCACCTATAAAAGTCGCAGTTTCTTCGATAACTGGACTCCCAAGCGACTTGATATATCAGAATCTTCGAAATATGCTCAATGAATGCGTTAGGCTTCGACAGTCGAGATGAAAAACTGAATTATTGATATGCGTTGATATTCAAGTGTTCATAGTGGTTGAAATGATATATATATATATATATGATATATATATATATATATATATATATATATATATATATATATATATATATATATATATATATATATATATATATATATATATATATATATATATATATATATATATATATATATATATATATATATATATATATATATATATATATATATTGTCAATTCTGGTGTCTATGGTGTCTGAATATCATCCATTTGCCATAGTCAATAGACTACATAGTCAAATGTCGTAGTCATAGACAAGACATCTCGATCTGTCGAATCATGTCTGTTCCAAATTTGTGAGAGGTTTGACAAGAATTCTTCCTCATCTGTTGACAACACGAAAGGGAAACCTATAATGTTCGAGGAACATCGTGTGAGCCAGCGGTGGAATTTCGGGAGAGGAGGAAGGTGTTAGGAGGAAGGTGTAGTCACGTTCAATTACTATGGAGCGAGACTTGGGGGTGAAATTGCTCGAGAAGCCGAGAATTGAAAGAAGATACTTGTGACAACTACAGTTTGATGATTACTGAAAGACTGATAATGCGATGAATATGATTCAACATAATATAAATTATACATGAACCTACAGAAGGGGAATGTGACATAATACAATATTCTCACAAAATGAACCCTAAGAAACGCAGGAGATGATTCATGTTGCTCGAGTTTTTTAGTGAAATACATACGACATAATGATTCCAGATTGATGATTTGGAATGATTGGAACTGATCAATATTGGACCCTTCCATGACAATATCATGATTCATTCCTCAAGAAGATGGCTTTTCATGAATGGGACTCATAATTATGCTAAAAACAATCATCCTTGTACTAGTGAAGCAAACATATTATGTGAACTTTTTTAATGGGATAAAACCGTGTAGGTTCACATCTTGAACACCGATCTGACCTGATGAGCGAAATATCATTCTATCCTCCGGCAAGTAAAAGTATAGCAAAAATGTCGATTCTTGTGTGTCGTTCCATCCTCATCTCTCTGCCAGAAGCGACATAAATGGGTCGTTTGTGACAAATTTCAGTGTTTGTAGTAGGTAACAAAAGCAACTAGAGAATTATACAATAACGAGAATTTATGTAGGATGCGACGAAATCCCTCGCACGGAAACGGCAAAAAAAACATCGCCAACACCATTGACGTAGCTCAGAAAATTTTTAGATGGTGCGAAAATATGTCGTCCTTCGGTTTTATAGATCCATTTTTGAGATTCAGAGGGTACTCTTTGACACATTCAGAAACAACCTCCATACTTTCAAGAACAATTCCGACACCTTCCTTCTCTCCCAAGATTCCGCAGCTGGCTAACACGATGTTCCTCGAACATTATAGGCTTTCCTTTCGTATTGTCGATAAATATTGATGAAATATTTCTTCAACGGCTGCGTTTTCGAAACTGTGGATATATACAGGATGTTCTATTTGATTTCGAGTTTTTCTACTTTCTGCAAAAACCGAAAGTTGAATAATTTTTCTGAATATGTCAAAAACTATCCAAACTTGCAGATTCGGGGAATGTATCTGTAAAAGAAAAAGAGGACGTGAACCATGAGTCTTTATCACCCGGATATCATACAAGTCCCATAAGATGATCTTTTGGCGTCTCATGGGACGCGAAGAATACTCACAGGATCGGGTGTGTCTCACAAAAAAAGTGTGATTCAGGTACTATTCCGTCTATATTGCATGAATTTTCACTAAAAGGGATGCATTTGTGAATTTTATTTTTGTTCCTCAGAAACTAAGTGAGATACGAAAAAAATCAGGAGACAAATAACTTGTAAATCCATTTTCGAATTATCTCGATAAGGAATAGTATATTTTAGGAGTAGCTCACACTAACAATCACATTTCATTCAATCATTTCATTGGAAAATATTGTCGAATGACCTGCTTATGTGAGAGGTGTCGAAAGTTATGTTCCGAAATATTCCGAATATCTTTCAATCGTATTCACGTAGATTGAATACATATCAGTAACGACATGAATCAAAATCAAGCATCCATGGTTATACATTCGAAACAGGGAGTGACACAAGGCTCGATTTCTTGCCCACTTTTGCTCACAACAAATTCCACAAATTTTCTCCCAATTCAAAATTCAGGTCAGGTTAGAACGATCTAGCATCATCTTATATGAAAAGTCATTCGAAATGAGTATGATGATGTAATATAATGATATAATATAATGATATTATTGAACTTAGTGATCATGAAGCTCTCTCAAATGCAAAGGAGTTCGTGATGTGTAATTCTATCTTCAAAATGTTAGCACCTGTCATGTTTTGCGAAGAACTAGTTCTATGAAGGAACATTTTCCATGAACAAAATACATCTATCGTTCCGACGGAAACCCACGATTTCGATTAGTCCTCAAAAACATGAACGAAAAACGGCACAACAATATTTTTCTGGCTAATATAGCTGTTTCACTTCAATCATGAGATCAATCCAATTATTTTCTGCTCATAGAGATTACATATTGAACTTTCTCTCATTATTGTTGGGGATGATTTTCCGACTAACCCATGCCTACGGTGATGGTTGCTAGTGCCTACAAACTCGCAGACGTGATGTGAAAATGTAATTAAATTGGTTGGTTGGCGAAAAATGGATGCTGTGAACGTGGATGATGAGGATTTTTTTAAGTTATTCAAGGAGGCTTATTTCCCAACAAAATTAGATGGATGATTCTTCGCGGGATTCAGGAATTTCATTTTAATTACTTTCAGGATGAGGGATTCAGAAAGATTGCAAAAGTAAATGAAATGTTAAAAACCAAACCTCATCCGCGGTGAAGGAGATCTGTGAACATTTTGTCAGTTGAAATGGGATATAAATCGTAGGTTACCGGAATGGATCAGGAGGAAGAAATCTTCCGAGTTCCAGTGGCGATATTGGTTATAATTCCCATTCACAATATATAAGACGTTCCGAAGACGAAGAAAATGAAGATAGCGACGGCAAAATGGAAGAACTGCAGATTCCTGAACCAGAAAAAATTCATTGAATACAACTAATTCATGTGTGAACATACTAGGTGACTTTTTCAGTTTCCTTGACATTGTTATCTTCAAAACCTATTTATGAAGATCATCCAATGTACCTTCACATAGCTGATGAATCGCATGAAGTTTCTGAGATACCAGGAAAATTATTGTAGAGGTCTAAAACTGATATCCCAATCAAGTCGATGAACTTGAGTCCTACAAACAAAAATCCGTCGAAAGATTACATGGTGTTTTTCTCTTCTCTTCGTTTTTTTGATCACGCGCCTGGATTTTTCTTTTCAGTTCATTTCTTGCCAGAGCTCTTCTTTTCCACCACAACCATTTTCTATTCGATTACTCTTCAAGCATTGGCAGTTCTCCCATTCCTTTTCAAACTGAGACAAAAATTTATATGTGATGAGGATATACAGTGAGAGGAATTCCAAAAGAAATTACCTATTGAGTTCTTCCTATTCTTCTCACTAGGCTGCCTTTCAGACTACTGTACTTGGACACCCTGGATAACGAAATATATATATATATATATAAACGATATATATATAAAAAACGATATATAAATTAGGAAGTGACTGGATATTCCCTGATTCTGGAAGAAAGAAATATCCTCTTGGATGTTTTCTATTTTTTCTCACTTGGCTGCCTTTCAGACTCGAGTCCTATGATTGAAACATATTTCTCTTCGTTTCATAGCAGAGCAATAATCCACGTGACGAAATGAAAAGAATCTTCCAGGATGACCCACTCCAGACTAATGAGAATTCTCTTTCACTGAAATTTGATTCGTCAGCTTGTATGAAATTCTAAGTTTAATTCTACGTGAGTAGTCAAAGCCGCTTTCTCGGGAGAAATTACTATTAATAGAATTCGGGATTTCATTTATATGTATGAATGTGCATATCACAAATATTTCACTCAGCTCTTGCTATGATTTCACTCTAGGTAGGTATGATGAATGATGGCAATGGAAACCTTGCTACGCTTCATTTTACTTGTGTGCCGCTCAGTATGGAAATTCAAATTCTGCATTCATTAGGATGTTCAAGACCCTTGAAATTATTGGATAACTCTTCCTCTGTTCGGAATGGATGGGATGACTGATGATTGATTGATACATTTTTCCAATGAATGTTTTTAATATTCATCCATGAATAATCAAGATGTGCCAGTTGAGTGCGACCTCCACCAATTTACCAATTTAATCAACCTCCTGAAATTTTTATATGAGTATAATTATTGGATTTCGTCGATTCGTGAACTTCCCTATGTTTAGACAACATGAGAGTTATACTGAATTCTATATACCAACAATAGTTAACTGAATCATTGTGGGAATTCATGGAAAAATATTTCTTGTGACATTTTAAAATCTTTCATGTCTGTCTGTCGCCATGAGGATTTAGGAAATTGGATTGGATGGGTTGGAAAATGGGCAACCAAAAGTAAACGCAAGTATTGAAAGTATATGATTATGATGGATTGATCATGCATCTTGATCACCAATCATCATTATGTATCTGGTTGAATAGTCTATGAATTCTACATCAAATCGATGTGCCAAATTTGAACTTTCTCATCAGAATAATGAGGGTAAGAATAAAGAAGGGGAGAAGGAAGGTTGTGAATATCAGCTCACATGGTATAGGGTGTCTTTTGTTCACGATAGATTCACAAATTTCATTATTTCGATAATATTATTACTGGTTTCAAACTGATCAATGAAGATTATGAAACACTTCAGTTGACGTAGCAGGATATTTACATACCCAATACCGGTGTTAGTTTGCTCATTGAACATATTCTAATCCGGATATAAATGATTGTGCAGAACGCCTGATCTGGAAAATTTCCTATTTATCAATGCTCCATTTTATTTTATCGACATACAACTCGCTTGAGCCTATATAAATCGTGGCATGTGTATAGCTAGCGAAGAAAATTAATGTACTGGGTTGACCTTGCATTTCCCTATTCAACTCCAAACATAAACTGGTTGAATCAATAAATCACGTGTAAGTTATAGGTTGGTTGTATACACTCGCCCTCTTGCGATAATAAACAATTTCCATGAATGAAAAATGCGATTCTATGGAGTAGTTTCGAAACTGATGATATCTTATATCTATGAATGATCGGAAATTCTCCACAACTAATCTTCTTGGGGATGGAGGATTGGAATATGTTCCCAAAAAAATATGCAGAAATGGCCGCAACTATACAGGGTGCTGTCGAAAAAGTGTCACATAATGAAATCGTAGATGAGTTGAAAAGTCTCAGTGAACATGTGTACAAAACCGTTAATTTGCGTACATTGCATACAATTTCACACTTTTTCAACACCCTGTACACTGAGTATCAGCCTCAACTGTTCTGGAATACTATCACAGTATAGAAAATACTAACAGTAGACCGACTCTGGCCTACTTACTCGCTAACCGGTTCCCTTCCCCTCAGGTTCCTCGGACACCGTTCGGTACCCAGACCGCTACGCAGTGGTTAACGAACAGTTCTTGCGCTCTAGTGTAACGTGCCGTATGCTATAAATATAGAGTGCGAGAAAATAACTACGTATCATAATTCTTTAGTGCTCGTTTTTCATTTTATAATAATGCCTGTGGTGTATTGTCCTGTGGGATATTGCACGTCAAGACGTGGAGGTGGCTTATCCTTTTTTCGTTGCCCAAAAGATGCAGCAAGGTATGTATTTTACGCGGCATTTCAAATAAACGTCTGTTGAATCACAGTATAGAGTATAGATTCTTATTTTATTCAGAAAATTACAAACCAACGGGTATAAGTTGTTATTCACTCGAAATGTCAATCAAGATAGTTTAGAAATTTTTTTTGGACAAATCAGGAACACTTGTGGTAATTTAAACTCCCATACAATTCAGTCGTTCGTTTAAAAAAAATGTTCGCATTGAAATATTTTGATCAAACCGACGGTACTTATTGTATGGAAGACATAAATGAAGTTTTATTGAGTATCGCTTCAAAAAATATCGTCGAAAATGTCAATCGAGATATAATTCTCAAACCTACTTATACTCCGCTCAAAGTATACACAAGCAATTATCGAAATCTAGAAACTCCTGAAGGCAACTCATTAGTATATGTAACCGGCTATTTTTTGAGGAAATGTCTTTCACAACATTCTTGTGAAATTTGCCATGATTTCAGTAACTCAAACACTTTGAATGAGAGAGAAACCGCGTTCTGCGATCTCAAATCATATAGTAGCACAACATCAGGGGGTTTAGTTGTGCCCTCCAGAGATATCGTCGAGTTCGCTATTGCGCCAAACTGTTTATTTATTAAACGGTGATACTACCTTGAAGACTCACAACACTGACCAACGTGATCAACTGAGGATAATTAACGATTTACGTAGTGAAGAGTTAGCAGTTGGAAGCTTCTGATTCTTCGGAATTTTCTATTTCTCTCGCGAACCAATCAACGGTAACTCTCATTAGACTTGCTGAATATTGAATGAAGGAGCTTTCAGCTGAAACGCGAACTAATACGTCTGGAATTGAGGTACTTACATCGGCTATAATCACAAACTGCCGTTAAGAGTGCTCCGCCTACGTATTCGAGTGGCTGGGAATAATACATGAAGATGGTTAATAAGGACTTTGGAAGCTCTAGGGCCACTGCATTAGATGGTGGGAGATGCCAGATGCGTCTTTTCGGTCCACAACTAGGCCATGGGGGAGAGATGAGCAAAATCATGAACAGGTCGAAAGAATTGGGCAAGCTCAGATTTTGATGAAATTTTCACAGATGCTGCATAATATGATATGATGGAAGCTTCGTGAGGATGTTATCACAGGATGATGACTGGTACAGCCAGAAGGCCCCTGGACAGAGTAAATTGGTCACCAGATGGGTGAATGAAGATTTAATTCTCCACTGAAAACTTGATCACATTCCTTCGTTGAGTGAGCTGACGCATGATTCGACCGATTTTCATGAGATTCGACTGTATTCGTTGTATATGACATTGATAACATAAATGTACAAATTTGTAATTTCTACATAAAATGAAATGAACCTTCAACAGCTCGGAAATAATAATCCGCATGTGATTGGAATCAGTATATTTGACAGATGAGAGCCATTTTATAACTTCGACGTCGTCAAGTCAGTTCCAAAAATGATTTGGTATGAAATCATTCCGGATTTAGTACTCCCTATTCCATCCTCACGATGAAACTAACCTATCTACAGCTATGACGCTTCTTTTTCCCTTCTGTGAATTGAAAGAACAGAAAAATTGATCAACTCTGTATCTTCCTAAACTTCACAACAACAACGTCAGATCAGTAACCTAGACCTGTTTCAACTTTCGACATTTGTAGTAGGTACGTCATTTGTCAAACAGGATAATTGTTGATGTATTTCAGATATTAACTTCTTCTTAACATTTTTGAAATTTCTTGGGGTATCTTCTGCTCAGATATGAGTGTTGAGGGTCCAAAAAGTGTGTCGATTGGAAAAATACGTCAATTACTGCGTCCAACAATTTGTTTTTGTGTCATCTGACGGTGAGGTCCAACATGCAGTTGAAATACCGCTGAAGTCATTTTTATTTTCGTCCAATCGAAAAACTCAACTGAAGTACTGAACGAATTTTCATTATGAATATTAATATCTTGTGAGATATTTCCTCCGTAGATAGATTACTGCTCCCAGTCGTGTGTCATTTAACCATTCATTTTGCCGAAACATTTGTCGATTATCGAATTCATATGTGTATTCGGATGGGAAAATTATTGAAATATCGATAGAGGAATTCACAGTATCACGGGATAGTTCGATGTTTTTATGTGCCATTGAAATCGTTGAAAGAAATAAGGTCCATTTTGTTCAGTTCATCCTGAAATATCAGAAAATCCTGATGCTTATTGAATCCAAAACTTGATCTTTGTGTGCCAAAATAATGGAAATAGTCAGTTTCACGTCTGTACCAATAAATTTCAACGCGTTATATCGAAGTTCGATGAACCTTGCTATATCTGATGTTCTTAGTGAAATAACCGTGTATTTCCTAGTGTACCTGTAAATGTCTCAACACCGAGCGATCTCAATTCGCATCATCACCAGGCAAATAATCTCGACTTGTTGAATGCATTAAAATACAAATAGTGGTATTAAAACCGACTGATTCCTATCTCCCCCAATTCGTTTTTCTTCCTTTTGGTTGCAGCTAACAAAACTCTTCATTGCCATTTACATAATGCTCGTAGCTGCTTTAATTGTTTTACATGTTTTATGCAGAACTTCCTCGAAGTTCTATTATTGTTTCTCACCCACTTTCCACTAAGTTTTATTGGAGTTGAAGGGGTGGGTGTAAAATTTCAGAATCGAGTCGGTATGCTTAGCATACCGACCATCGGTATGGTATATATACATTAAAATCCTCGCGATCATGTGGAAAAATAATTGTTTCATCAGAGTCTATCAGATATGGACAGATCGTTCCTAGTAGATCAAAGTCTGCAAACTTTTGAGACGTATCCTCACCTCCTGTATCCTCAGTATTCATTCTGACTAAAACTGACACTGACAAAAATGTTCCACATTTTCGAATGGAAACGGATGGGAAAAAAGTCCGTTTCCAAATTCAACTTATAATGTCCCCTAGTCTGATGATCAGTTGTAGATTTGGGATGGGCTGTGTAAGCTCCTGTGAACTCTCCTTCTGTGAGATGCATTGTGAATACAATAAATTGTTCTTGTCATTCGAGTCCTATACTTTTGATGAAGTCTGAGGTTTTCCTTGCCACTTCTGAACACCTGATCTAGGTGGTTTGGCCTTCGACTGACTTAGCAGGAGCTGAGTACAGTTCCACTCTTTTGATAATCTCAGTGCAGAAGCGACAGGATTCTGTCTTGGCTCTACCTATCATTTTTAGGTGACACTCAGAGAGTAACGTCCTGTATGAGAAAGCCAGTAAAACGCTTCAGCTCAGCTTGCGTGGGCTGAGGTTGGGGTACGCGATGTATCTGTTTCGACAGTGCGTTATAAACTTTTTCACTTCTCTTCGACCTCGAGTTGAACTCCAGTCGGATGATTCTTGCGCATCTCCCCATGTTTCCAAGCAGCTCCTGAGTGACATCTCCTATTCCTTCATGCATCAGTGTGATTCTGGTGTCCTCACTTAGTTGGATGAGTGTTTCGAAACAGCCCCAATCATTGGAGGGATCAATAATGGCACCCCTCAGGTCATTTCCGAGTGCAGAAATTCATGGAGTACATTCAATGAAGAAATTATTTGGAAATGATCCGAGGATTTGGATGACTCACAGCCCGTTGAAACACGCAAGAGTCTTTTCGTCGGGCCGTGGTCTACGTTTCGCAGCTTCCGAAGGCTTTTGAGAATCCTGCTTGAAGGCATGGCTTGCAGTTCAGTTCATTTTTATTTCCTTCACTATGGTCATGTGACCAGTGGTGTTACCAGATCTTGATCGGCTTAACCTGATTTCACTTTCCATCATTGCTTCATCCGTGACAAATGCAAAATGTTTTATGGATAACTTTTCAACAATCGAGATTCAATCTTCGGTATACCTTCGAGATATCTCTCCATGGGAGCACCAATATTTTTAACGAACATCATTTTCTGTTCATATCAATTTTGTAATTTTTATTATGTCTGTGTTTGTTTTGTATTTTGTAGTTGTGTCCCAGATACATCCCGTAGACATCGCGAATTCGTGGGAATCGATTTCACAATGAGAGAGCGACCGACCAGACGGGTATCGAGCATAAAAATCAATTAGTAATGGCGATAGTTAATTGTATCGGTAGTCTGTTTGCTTTAAGAGAGTTTCATTACTTTTGGATTGTAAATTATGTTTGCACACGGATAATGAATCTGGATAGTACATCCATATATCCAGTTGTTGAATAGAATGCTGAACGATAGGTTTATGCGGTTGAACACATTCAATCATGTGGATCATAGGTTATCAGATAACACTTCCGGTTTGACCAGGAATGTGAATGGAAAGTGAAATTCAGAATTAATTTGCCGAAGATATAATCGGAAAAATACATTATTCACATTCAACTTCAGAGAACAATCGTTGCAAAGCGTTTTCGACTATCGGGTCATCATATGGTACTCTGAGAGACATGGAAGTATCGATTCTGAAGAACAAATCGAATACAGAATAATACAGGCCTAGGTTGGATTCGCAATCATTCATATGTTGATATATGTATGTTCTGATGTAACAATTTTCGTTAGAATTTATGTTGTCATCGTTTCTCTTGTATATCTGATGATGACTCAACTGTCGAAAGCACTTTGCTGAGATCCTTTCAATATAATTCTCGCAAGAAATTCAGATTCCAAGTTCAATATTTAGATGACGATATGGGATTCGAGTATTTGATCAACATTAAAGGATCCTGAGCATTCGGAAAATTGATTGCTGTTGAGAGAACTGAAGGATGATTGGAATTGAATTCACATTGAGCCTGCTTCATGTTACATGAAACATCGAATCATTATTTCACAATCAACATACGAAATGATCTTGAAAAATCCTAATCAAATCACTAGTCCATTGACTGAAAAGTGAGTACCATGATGAACCGTAATTCGTTGTACTCTACAGTCAGAAAGAAGTTCGGGTGCACTTCAAGTTAATTCGGAAATGTCATATTTGGTCTGATAGTTGCTAAATCTCACGGTCATGACATATCAATAGGTGTTCGAATCTGAAGATAGATGAGGTGCATTGTTTTGTATCACTCGGTATAATCTTCCATTGATTTATTTTCCGCTCATTGCCCCAGATATTACCAAGGGGATCACTATTTGTTAATCAATCATCACGATCTCGAACTTTTGGAAATACTGATGAAATACATGAAGTCTTGAAACAAATACGGATATTTCATGCTCAAATAATTTGCAACACCTATCATACAGTTCCAATAAGCTTCCATTAATGTCAACATCAATGAACGATGATTCTTCTTCTATGGCATCTGAAACGAAGACAGTTATTGTGTGAAATCGGTGATTCGAATGAAGATGCCAGAGTCGGATCTGAAAGATTTCTGATGTTGCAAGAATGATGTATTAATCTTTGATCTCGCATTTCATTCAACTGTCTAAGGTCTTGTGAGTTTTTCCTACGCAAAAACCGGCGAGGAGGATGATGTCAATCAGTCATTTGAATGTAGGGGCTGGAAACATCGCCTCAAGATGTTTCATGGGCAGTGGAGCGCGAATTGACCAGAATGAACGGATTCTTGAAGCGTATACTTATTAACAACGTCTCGGGTGATTCAATTACTATTGTGTTGTCATAATATCAATTCTTGGACTCCTCCCAGCTTTCCGTAACGCATCGCCCAATGATGATATTTCTGGATTCAAGAAAGGATCTCAGTCTCGCAACGAAGCTTATAGAAATATAACGCCTAACTTTGCTATGGTCAAGGGTTTGTGTGAAGTGAAAATATATGCTTTCCGGTGCTCTTTCATGAGGAATTGTATTGACATTTTATTGAGAGCACGAGAAAATGCTTATGATAAATTCAGAATACTTTTCATGGAAATCTAAGTGAAGATGTTATCTGTACCTATAGTTATCTATATCTGATATATCTGTAGATATCTGATATCTGTAGTTCATGAGGAATTATTACACAAGACGAGGACACAGTTTACAAAATTTGAGCTAGTGCTTCCAGGCTCACTTGGAAATAAACGATACTAGACGAAGTGCTTATATTTTTACACTACTATTGCAATGATACAATTCTGGGGGAGACTCGTAAGGAAAAATCACTTAGTAAATGCGTTGCATGAACTAGTGAGTTTTGTATCAATTTACATATTTCTACTCACTAGTGAATTATCAATGTTCTTCGTTCATACAGGGTGTCGCCAGAATAGTAAACACCCTGTATAACGATCTACTATTGTTTAAGCATCATATCGATGTTTCTCACTTGTACTGGAAATGAAATAGTGGAAAAACTGAAGGAAATTGATTTGGTAATCTCCAGCAGTCGAGACGCAACGCCCGTCGTGAAGAGAGCATCATAAATTTTTATGCGGCCGGCTGTGTCACGTGCGTAGACTTCCGAATATTCCTATGAATTTAGATATGTGACGGGAATGTTCATGTTTTATGGCGGCACCGCGTTTCGAAACAGAGATTTTGGCGGAGGGACCGCCCAACTGAGTAGCAGAAAATCTGCATAATATCCTCGAAAGACTCGAATCACTCTACATGCATAATACGCACCGTAATGAATGCATGAACAAACTGCCTGGGAAAGGAATGATACACTGCCTGAGAAAAATCTTGTGATATCAGTGAATAATTTCAAGCTATGCTTAGCTCAACTAACAGGGTTTTGAACAATTCTCCGCTTATTTCTGAATATTACGGATGACGCCCAATGTTCCCGGCGTATTAGTTGATGAGCAAGGCGACAAATTCCGACAAGAGCATCATTTCTGAGAACAAAATTACCTCAATGTGGAAAACTCGTTACGCACGATACTTTTGTGAGATGTGTTTATGAAGTATTTTTGGTTTTTATCTTCAATTTTGATTCTTGGAGGGAGAAAAAAAACATTCAATTGAGAGAATAACTGTTTTATTGAAATATTTCCAGATGTTTGATTCTATTTTTATCCTTCCATTCTGATCCTTCCTCTAGACCCACAGTCGAAACAACTCAAGAGGAATATTGTCCTTCTTTATTTTTTTTCCATCACCTGTGAAAGTCCCTAAAATAGATGAGGAAGCATAGAAAGTGATGATGATACACGAAGTAGATCAGTACGTACAATGTGAAGAATAATCCGGTATTTGTCTTAATTGATTCTCAATTGCAAATTGCTATTGCAAGCTTTGTAGCTTGTCGAATGATCGGAATGAATATCCCTAAGAACGATAATGAATGTTCATAACCTCAAATCTCAATATTCCACCGCTGGCTGAAAAGATGTCACTAGAAAATCACAGGTTTTCCTTCTGTGTTGTCGAAAGATGAATAAAGAATCACCACACTTCCAAATTGGAAAGGAAGAGGAATTGAGCATACGATGAGCTTTTTATTCATTTATCCATTAATTTAGTTACTCAATACATGAAGGCTACCCAACACACAGCATCACCCGCCCAATAACAAAGTAGCACAAAGAGATTAATATATGTATATGTACAACTGGTATGTCTGTAGCTAGTGAAATACTCACAATTCAGTTACTAGATAGAAAAATACAATTTCAGATGTACAGTAGAATTGAACATTTGGATCACTCAAGAACTGAGTGAGAGCAAACAAGAAAGCAGTTGTTAGAGCTATCAGTTAGAGAAGTTATGTGAACAATGCTAGAGAAAAGTTGAAGAAAAAAAATTAATTGTTATATATCATGTGCTTCAATCTTTTTCCATGAGTGATAATTTTGGTAGAAAAAATATCCAGATCTTGATTGTTGTTATGAAGACATTGATGAGATTCAGAATAGATGAGCTGGAGGATAATGTATGGAAATCCTGTGAAAAGCTTTTGCGAATGTGCTAGTGAAAATAAGTTTCTGCACCCTTGTATTTTTGCTTCTCATCAAGTTTTCTCAAGGACAAAAGAGTTTTCATGACGTTTCATCCTATGTCAAGTGCCATCAAGGAGCAGCAGTCCATAGTGTCATTCTGAATCAATATTTTGATACAGGAAACTGTATCGGAATATTTCACTGAATCTCTCAATCATCAGGAAATGAATTGCTATCAATTATTACTAGTTGAAATGAAGAAGAGTTGACAGGAGATAGAATGATATTCAGCTGTTTCAATTGTAGTCGTTGTGGATATTTCATTCAACATATTCGATATGATGGAGAGAGCCGAAGAGAATGAGCATCAGAAAATATAAAGAGATGGAAATTGTGCAAGAAAAATAAGACACTGATATCAAAATGGGACTGAAAACAATACAAGGAGCGAGGAGGACTAATAATTGGATCCACATGAGTATCTGATACTGATGAATTCGTGAGTGAAAGAGGACTCATCACTAGTAGCAGTGGAAGAGTTGAGTTCCACAAATTTCTCCTCGAGTCATCTTCCTTGTGGATGACTCGAGCCTCACAAGATGATTTGATCGATCATGTTATCGATCTCACGAGATGTTGGAGTCGAAAATTCCTCCCCTCCTCCTCTATCGTTCCGGTATTTGTGACGCTCTTGACAAGAAATATCACTTTGTTTCACGTTCACTTGCCAACTGACATTTCAGCTTCTGGGCTACATGATACGGCTGTGTAATTCGAACGGGGCAATCGACCACTTCATCGGAATTCGCAGGGGGATACTAGAGCCCGTCAAAATGCTCTTCTCCTTCAACAGGCCATCGCCTACTATCGGCTGTGGACTGGCCACCATTGGCGTCTCCGACCCGAAGTTGTACAGTGAGGATTGTGCCAACGGAGATATTGTCACGAAATGGTATTTTCCAAATCATATTACTTTTATCTCTATTCATGTTGCATGTGTGTTCATGAGAATATTGAGAACAATTCATTTCGTAACTACAAACTTCGTAACTACTCGTCGTGGGGATGTCTTATCCTGGACATGCCCAATTCTGTATTTCATAATGTTAGTACCACCACTCCATTTGACATTTATCGATCCACATAAGGCACTTCTCAGATGAACATCGTTCCAACTACAAAATGAGAAAGAGTGATGAAAGGGAAAGAAGCGTTACTTTCCATCACTAGCCGATTAATTTCATGAACGTGTTTTCTCGAGAACAACTGCATTGAATTCCAAAAATAAGGAAGCGCTGGTAAGAGATTTCAATCACCTTCAAAATGATGTATCACTGGACCCCTTATCCCATTGGAGATTCAAGGATTCGAGCTCACCCCTCCGAGAGGTTCGAAGTGAAAAAGTTGAAAACATGCGCAAAATATTTCCCCCTGGAAATAGAAATCTACCGGTTCGAGCGTTTTTTTTTCTGAGAACGATAACTATGTCAAATCAGCATTCTTTCATTTTCATTGGGCCACCCATTGAAATCTTTCCATTTGTAGGACATTGTTACTTGAGAATGCACGCAAAATCTGTTGAAGTACTATCGAAGTCTAGTGAAGTTCTCTTGAATTGATTACCTTAAATATGGTGAGACACCAAGTGGTAACAGGAACTGAGGTCAGAAAAACCTACAGTGAGTTGAACTGGCTTGTGGACATGGAAAAACTGTACGGAATTCCACATTCCAACTGACACTGTATCATATTGATGTACACAAAAAAAATCAGACGTTGGATTGCGGAAAGCTCATGTAATTGGGTATTACATGATAGCATACCGGTTTTCATTCGCTAAGCTGATGAGCAAGTATCCACTTTTCAATTATGAGAGCGGAGCAGACACTATGCGGATCACGGGGCATTATTCACGTATTCTTCATGCCATCCTTCGTTTGATGCCATACAAGCACCTCATTTCCTGACGAAAACATTCTTTGCATGCTACAAGTTCGTGGTGCCACTCTAAATAGATCCAGCTTAGAACGACATCAACACTGATAAGAAAACAAGCCGCTCTTCCTGTACCACATATACACTGAAGGGATTATTCTAATTAATCCCAAGACGCTATACCGTGCATAGCTTGTACTCGGTTAATTGTTTCCTGTTCGATAATTCAGCGTGGGTTGGCGGGTATACGTCGTAGTAGGCTATGAATAACAGCGGTCACAATCCGCTCCCGTAAATGATATGTTTTTGAAATATCACTTTCGTAACTCGCGAATCTGGACGTAAACACGTATTAATCCAAGTAAATGGTGCACTACTTGCGAAATCAGGTATATCACTGCAGAGGAGGAGGAGAGATGAGACATCACGATATCACGTCACGTTTCTAGCAGACGTTCTGAATGATGAAGTGGAACCTGTTTGAGTCTAGTCGCAACAGCTAACGTTACAATCTCTATTGATATAGAGATAGT